>CM035113.1:34659842-35859842 GCA_020205505.1 Panax japonicus | reverse complement strand
AATTGTAGATTGAGAGTGCAAAAGCTATATTTGAAAAGATGTTGTCAATTGGACATCCACCTGAGTTGAGAACCATGTATGACACATGGTTCAATACATTATATCAGCCGTTCATGAATGACTATAGAGGTGTTTCAATCAATTCAAATCCAACGCAACCTCAAGTTGGGCAGATGGAGAGTGACATGACAGGATTCCATCCTAAAGTTGGGCAGATGGAGATTGACATGACAGGATCCCAACCTACAGTTCAAGAGACTCAGTCTAGCATTGGCCCTTCTACTCGACATAGTAAGAAAGTGCCATCTAGAAAGATGGAGGGAACAAAGCACACTCACTTTTTCAAGTACTTAAAAATGGAAAAAATCAATTGGCTAAATCATCATTGGTTTAGTCCAACTCACGACCCATCAGACTTTCCTCATACCCATCCAGAAGGTCTATACAAGTTTGAATTTAAAGATGTTAACTGTTTGAGACCCAATGGTTGGTTATGGGAACATGTATTGGATGCTTATATGTTGTTGTTGCGAGCCAGAGAAGCTAAAATGTGTAAAGAAGGTATCCAAAGATGGGCTCGATTTTATTTCATGCCAACGTATTTTGCGTTGTTAGGTACCCAAAACTTACCAAGTGCCGGAGTAGACATGCCAACCATACGAAAATTTCTAAGAAGTTACATCAATCCTACAGTTGGTGACCCAGTACATGAGTGTGATTACATATTCGTTCCAGTCTTCAACGAAACCAACAGTCATTTTTGCTTGTTTATTTGGAGTGTCAACAAGTGGAAAGTTATGCTACTTGACCCACTTTATGATGACAAACCATTAATGCCATTGTCACAATTATATCAAAACTTCTTTGCGGTTGTGGTGAGTTCATTAATATAAGTCTTGTTTTTCATGTCATTACATAGACATGTAATTCCTACTACTTCGGACTTATAACTACTGGGTTTATTGTTTTTAGGTGGAGTTAATTCCTTTGCTGCTTCGTCAAGCAAATCCTACAGCAAAGTGGCCAAAATCGAAACCAAAAGTTGAAGCCTGTGTGAATAGACCGAGACAATGGAACGAAGACGATTGTGGCATATATGTTGCAAAGTACGTGGATTTCTTTTTGCACCGTATAAACATCATGGAGCAACCGAGGTGGACACTTAACGAGGCTTATAATTTTAGGTTTAGAATAGCACATGAGCTTAGGATGTGCAAAGCCAGGGACATTCCTGAATCATATTTGTAACGAACAAACTTTATATTCGGATTCAAATGAAAACTAGTTAATGTTTCAATCTTTTGTATGTACGTTACTGTGGATGTCTTTTAAGTTCGTGTTTGCATTGGTTTGTGTTTACTATTCTTCACCTTACTTTATTAGTTTTGTGTTTATAATATTAAATCAATAGTTTTCATGTGAACCATATACAGTTTACTTGAAAAGGCATGAGAAAGGTTTGATCATATTATGAGCTACTCCCTCTCCCTTGGGTCTTTATCAATTTTCAATTCCTAACACAGTAGTAAATTGATGCAAACTACTTGATCTTGGTTTTTAGGGGCTTAATTGCTAGTATTTTTCTTTATTTTGCAGGATGTCTTTTAAAAGTGTCGAGGCTTCGGTGTTCACCAACTGAATTTTTTTGAGCCTTAATGTGTGTTTGAAATTGCAGCTCATAAGCACAGAGATGTAGTTCCCCTTGACTTAAATGATGATGTGGGGGAATCAGACGAAGATAATGAGCATCCTGTTTTAGATTTTGAGGTTATATTCATGTATCTGTATTCTATTAGATTTTGGTCTACAGAGGTGTTTTCCAAAGGTCTTAATTCAGTTAGTAAAGGTTTGGGTCTGTATGACTGTATAATCATTCCTCTCATTGAATAAAATAATATTGCAATATAACATGTATTGGCTGCTGAAATGAACAAGCGTTCATTCAAGTATGCCTGGGTTCTTGACAAGCTCACGGCTGAGCGTTAGCGCGGAGAAGAAGGATCCCACTGGAGCAAAGGCTGAGGGTTCTTGAAACATTATTATAATTAAATGTATGACGAAAGTTTAAGAATAACATAGTAGTAACATTTTTCAACAGGAATAAACGTTGTAATTTTGTTATTACCTTGTTCAAACAATAAATATAAATAAGTAGAGAGAAAGGAATTTTATTTCTAAATTAAAATGCAAGTGGAAAATGACGTATAAGCCGATTTGGTCCAAAGTCTCTAAACAAAACACCCAGGCCATGATTAAGATAACTTCAAACACCCGATTTTTCTTGACCCATAATTTTGTAGTGGTTTCGCTTATCATGATTGGTCATCATATTGCATATTGCACACTTTCTCAATTGTTTACGACTTGCAGCCTCTTCGATCCCACTTTTTATTCTTGTAGCTTTTTTTCGCCCCTTTGTTTGTGAACAAATAGGATCCAATAACGGGTCATCTTCAACGGGATGATCATCATCTTCTCGAATATCAGGAACCTCTTTTACACAAATTTCATCTGGGTCAAATTTCTCAACAATGGGTTGATTGTCAATGCACAATTGTACGACATGCTTAAAACCATCAATTGAGCATGATCCTGTAGAAGCTAATCGCAAGACCAACGTCACCAAATAATTGTAACGCATCGTCTGAGATTCCTCGTAGTTGGATATTTCAGTCAAAATCTTTGGTAATTCAGCATTCACTTTATTACCATCTCTACACCACCGCCTTAAAACGTACTTATCAGGTATTTGTGTTGTACTTTTTGCAATCATATGCCTTATTATGTGTTTACAAAGCATACCAGAATGTTCAAATTTTTTACATGCACAATTTATATCTCCAGTTTGAACATTACTAACGACAGTAACATACCTATTGGATTCTCCGTTGTCGCTTGCCTTGCACAATGCATACGACTTTGTATCCGATGTTGTTAGATGTTGAAGCTTCTGCATTACATACTTATGAGATTTTATTATCTCAATCTGAAAGCGTCTGAACATCTCCTTTGTATAAATATTTGCTCCATGTGATTCCAATGGTGATTGAAGAGTCAATTTTCTGGTCCGATGACAAGTTACGTAATCAGCTTTTCTCTCTCTCATGACCTGCTTCTCAAGTGCTTTTTCTGTATTTACGATAAATTCCTTGATACTCGTTGTCGTATTCACATATTCATTGAACAAACTGTTCATTCCCTCACTCCTGGATGTAGTCGTCATTCCTGCTGCAAAAAAATTCATTGTGTACGCCTTGATCCATTTGTGCTTAACCTCATAAAGTGATTGGAGCCAATCATTGTCATGCAGTTCGTAATCTATCATCAAATTTTTCCATCGCTCCTCGAAATTCGCAACAGTCAAAGATTTATAGACACAGTATTTAAAATCATGTTTAAATGTTGGGTACTTTTCAAACA
The DNA here is from genome assembly GCA_020205505.1 of Panax japonicus. Taxonomy (NCBI): domain Eukaryota; kingdom Viridiplantae; phylum Streptophyta; class Magnoliopsida; order Apiales; family Araliaceae; genus Panax; species Panax japonicus. The sequence continues at coordinate 35,856,422 of CM035113.1, read as the reverse complement.
GCGTATGTAATTTCTCTGGAAATTTGTTGCTAATATGCCATGTGCAAAGAGCATGATGTGTTTCTGGAAGAACCTTAGCAATCGCATTGCTCATAGCTTTGTCCTGATCAGTGATAATGGTAACCGGTGCCTTGTTGTTCATCGCTTGAAGCCAACTTTCAAAAACCCATACAAAAGTATCCTCTGTTTCATCCTTAATCAGTGCAAAACCAAACAAGATGGAATGATAATGATGATTTACCCCCGTGAACGGAATAAATGGCATAGAATACTTATTCGTTCGATAAGTTGTATCAAATGTCACTACATCCCCAAAATTTTTATAAGCTATCATTGATCGATAATCTATCCACAAGATACATTCTATGCGATTATCTTCATCTCGTTTGATATCGTAAAAAAATAGAGGATTTTCTGCCGAGAGTTTTTTCAAGTACTGCAATGCTACTTGGGCATCGTTTGAATCTATTGTGTCACGTCTTATATCTCGTACAACATTCCGAATATCCTTATCACTGAAACCGACATTTTCCACCCCTCCTCCTATTTCACTAAATACATTCATCATTTTACTTGGCCCAACTCCAGCCCTTGTGAAAGTTCCGATTAAACTTCGGGCAACAGGAGTTATATTTTTATGTGTTTGAATGAAATTTTTCTTGCTCGGAGTCACCAAATCATGATTGTGAGACAACTCAATTTTTGAAACTTTCCAAGTATCTTCTTTTTTTAGATGAACAACAAACATTCTAGCTTTGCACATTGTCCGACCTATAGAATCCCTTTTTCTTTTGACCGTACTACCATCAACTTCATCCACGTCTTGTTTCTTTCTTTCAATTGGTTTTCTAGCTTTCTTACATGTAAAAAGTCGATTGGACAAATTTTTGGAGTGAGCATATTTATGAGTTGCCCCAATTTTTATTTCAAATCCACAACTACATGCATATGTTCTATAAAATTCTTCCGCCTCTTGGATAGTAGAAAAAATCTGACCCTCATATGGACTCTTAGAAACGTTAATATGCGATTGGTTCGTGTTATGAACATCAATATTATCCATGTCAATATTATCATCAAAAGAATTTGAAGAACTTGAATTAAACATATCGTCAGCCATAATTAAAAAATTACCAGGATGATTTTGACCTTCAAAGCCTTGCTTGATAAATTGCGCAGTTTTCTTCCTTGAATTTTTTTTGGAAATATCTAAAAGAAATTATAAAGAATAAATATGACAAAGATATAAGGTTTGTATTTTGTTACTATTAATATTTCGTGTGAATTTATTTTTTAGCCTGAAAGATATCCCATATTTTATTTCCTTCTCTGATTTGGTTTCTTGCCTTCCTATTTGATTGCATAATGGATTGTTATAGTCTTTGTCAAATTGATATGGAATTTTAAAAAAAAAACGCACGCTCCTTGGATATTTGCGTTGAGTATTTTTTTTGTCAAAGATTATGCTAATTTTATGGCTGCAGGACTTGGAATTATATTTGCTATGGACATCTGATTTGACGCGTTGAAATATTGCAAATAATATCAAGATTGTACAATTGTCTTCCCCCAACGCATTTACAGTTGGCTTACTTGGTGGTCCGGTGCATCTTTGGGGCAAATTAGTCAGAAAGAAAGAAAATTCATTGTACGCTACATGGTGTAGCGTAAGTACCTTTTAAAAAATCACCGCACGCTAGACGGTCTAGCGTATGGCCAATTATATTTTTTAATCTTCGCCCTTGATTTATAAAATGGACGGATATGATGCTATTTGCCCAAATTTCCTCCATAGCAAATAATTGCTATGGATCATATCCCTATATATATATATATATATATATATATATATATATATATATATATATATATATATATATATATATATATATATATAACACATTTAATGCACACTTATAAACACACACACTTACGTTATATATATATAGAGTCCGGATCAGGTCCGGACTCCTGAATTTTAACAAAATCCGGACCTTTTTTTTTTTTTTACTTTTTTTTTTGAAACAACTAAAAAAAAAATTATGGAACTGAAATTTTTTCATAATACAGTGTTTTGGGCGTGATTTGGATACCTATACCAAAATATTTCTGTATAGTCTGGGCAGACTGTACATACATTGGTTGGTATAGGTATTAAAAACACACTCAAAACACTGTATTATGGAAAAATTTCAGTTCCATAAATTTTTTTTTTAGTTGTTTCCAAAAAAAAAAGAAAAAAAAATTTGGTCCGCATTTTAGGACCTGTCCGAACTCCCGGACAGGATCCATTCTATATATATATATATATATATATATATATATATATATATATATATATATAATGGGGATCAGGTCCGGACCTCTCGGACGGGAGAAAATCCGGACCCGATTTTTTTTTTTTTTTTTTTTTTTGTAGAACAACTAAAAAAAAAAATTTATGGAACTGAAATTTTTCAATAATACAGTGTTTTGGGTGTGTTTTTAATACCTACACCAACCAATGTATGTACAGTCTGCCCAGACTGTACAGACATGTTTTGTTATAAGCATCCAAATCACACCCAAAACACTGTATAATGTACAAATTCCAATTCCATAAAAAAAAAATTTTAGTTGTTTCAAAAAAAAAAAGGTCCGAATTTTAACAAAACTCGAGAGTCCGGACCTGATCCGGACTCTATATATATATATATATACATATAAGACATATATTATATGCATGATATGACTACATATATATATTTATAACATATATATTACAATATAATACATATAATATATATTTAATAATATATATATATATATAATTATATAAAATTTATATAATAATTGCATGGATGTCATTACATTTAATATATATATACACTCACACGTTAACTATATATATATATATACACACATATTAGATGTAAATAATTACATATTAAATAACTTTGGTGCAGTTAATGCTTTCAATTCATTTATCATTTAATACACAATTTGACCAACACATGTTTGAAACTTCCAATTGATTTTTGAAGAGCCAACACATGCTATACTACTAATGTTATATGGATGAATAATATATGATACATATTAAATGAATGCATGCACGGTTTTATGAATATAATAATATAAAACTTATAGTATATATATTTATATATAGAATAATTTTTTAGATATTTAAATAATAAAAATAATTTGATAATAAATAGAAGATGCCCACAATTAAAAATGATTTAATTAATATTTTCATCTTCTTTCCAAATTCGGTCAAACAAGCATTTGATAATCAACATATGACTTTTGTCCCACAATGCATGGCCCAATTGATTTAACATATTAAAACATCAAGATCAATAAAACCAATTAAATAAGATTTAGAAAATATTTTTGAACAAAATAAATAAGATAAATAAAACAATTATAATAAAAATATTATGGAGAGGATTCAACCCTTTTAATTAAATTATTTACTAATTATTGTTATCATCAAAATAAAACTAAAAGTTGGAGACCCAACAGTTTCATTATTAGTTTAATATTAATTAAATATTAATGATAATAAAATTGTTTAATATTTAAACCATTTAATAATGATTCCGATGTTTAAAAATTCATGATAAATTATAATAAATGTTTAAAAAGTATTATAAGTCATTTAAAAATAATATGACTGATACTTACAGATATTAAATGTGACAACCCGAAAATCCGGATTGTCCAAAAATTAAGATTTAAAGAATTAGTTATTAATAAAATGAATTTTTATTAATACTATTATGTGCTATGTGTTTATTAATCGTCTTATAACCTAGAATGATTAATAATCGGGAGCATTCTGGCTACGAGCTAGATTGAACGAGTAAGAATTTTCAAGACGAAAATAAAAGTTTTCCGGGAACAAAATATTTTCCGGGAAAAAGACGAAATAGTCACTATTCATCCGTTTCTGCTCGGAGATTTATTTTGGAATTCTGAGAAGTTATAGATTACGTAAAATGTTGAGACGTGATGGAATATTTAATAATATTTCAGTTATGGCCAAAGACGAAATATTCAAAAATATTTGGATTCCGAGAATCGCAGTTTTTAAAACTATCGGACGAAACCCGAAAGACGGAACTACGAAACTTAAGGGCTAAGCAAACTTGAGGGCTAAGTTAACTTAGTCCTTAAGTCTTGAACACTAAGGAGGTGTGAATAGTGATTTTAGGGGCAAAATAACTATTTTGCCCCTAACCTTGAAAATCTATAAATAGGAAGCTTAATCTCATTTGAATTGGATTTTAAAAATCCTACATTTTGAGAGAGAAAAATAGAGAGTTCGGATGGGTGAAGAGAAGGAGAAGAAGGAAGAAAAGCTTGCTCGTGAGCAAACTTTGTCCGACAGAGGAAGATTAAACAAGAAAGATAATCCGAAAACCTAACTTCTAGATAATTTTTCTTTAAGTTTTTATGTTAAAAACATAGTTTAAATGAGAATAAGGGGTAAAAGATATTGAGAAGGAATTCCTATGGTTGAAATCATGAGAAACGAAGAAATAAGAAATTAGAAATTTAGTATATAAATTTCTTAAGGAAGTATAAGATTCGTAAGGATTTTGAGCGATCCGAATGAATTTTACGAATAAGTAGGTCAAATAAGTAAGGAATGGTGTTCTATAATATCAAATTCAAAGAAAAAGTGAAATCGTAATCCAAAATATCGATTAAAAATTGATGAACGAATGAACAACACACGAAGAACGCGAAGAACACGAAGAACGTTGTTGATGGACAAATTTAAAACAATCGTAGTATAAATGTTGTTGATGGACAAGTTTAAAACTATCACGTATAAGTTAGTTTCTTATTTCTTGGTTAGGAACGGTAGAAACGTTCATGAAGAACAGATTAAAACTAAGCTATAACGAAGCTATGGCAAAAATTTTGTAAAAGAAGAACGAAAATTTGAAAGTTAATAAATGAACTCGAACGTGTAGGGTTTCACAAGAATGTAAGAGAACGTATAAAATGTGAGTCGTGGACTCAAGAACGAATGAATTCTGAGTTCGAATGACCGAATTACGGACGAATGAACGAAGAACGTTAAAAATGTTAAAATAAACGAAGAACGAAGATTAAGCCAATTGAATGGCATGTTAACGAATTCAGAATGAATTTATGTCTTTGGGTAATTGAAGTACGTAAGATAAGGAAGAAAATGGCTTTAGAATGACCTCGTTCTGAGTTATAATGAAGAAGTTATGAGATCGTAATGTACGCGTCTCAAACTTGATGCAAGACTTAGAAAAATTTCTAGGGTAGACTGTGAGAAGTGGTGCCGCAGCGCGAGCTCGGGCCTCTCGTGCTGTTAATTGGCGCCACGGCATGAGAGATAACAAAGGGTTTGGCGCCACAGCGCCAGACCAAGGAAGAAGGTAAAGTAAGTCACGCCGCAGCGCGAGAGAGTGAGGGAGGAATGGCACTGCAGCGCCGGTGCAGACAAATGCCCAGAAATGAGATTTTTAGTTCTCAGTTATTAGAGGATATGCAAAAAAGAAATATGAACATAATGTTCAATTAATGTAACACTTAATCAAGTGTTTTAAACCTTTAATAAAGGTTGAACGAAAAGATTAAACGAGATTAAAAGACAAGGAATGTAGGTGCTAGTTACGGAACCGATATCCGGAGACCATAGTAATGATGAGCGAACGTGAGGGATTACAGTGATTCTGATTCCTTAGACGTTGAGTTATAAAGGTAATGAATAACATTTCGATGTTATTTCATGGTAATGAGAGATAAGTGTAAAGCGTATAGACGCTATGAACGCAACGTTGTTGCGATGACCGATCGGTCTTAGCATACAACGGACTATATGGCTTCGACATTAAGAAAGAATAATGAACATGGGGTTCATGGGATGGATAAAGATTGAAAGCAATTAAAACCTTGAGTAAAGTTTGAATGCGAGATTAAGAGACGAACAACGGGAATGTTGAATACGTAAACGATCCTCGTGAATCGTATTCGCGTTTGACGAACGTTCTAAGTATACCCTGGTTGTATGACTTAGACGTTGATGAAAGTAGTAAGTAAGATACAAATGGTATCAAGAAATCCGTATTGAACGGTAATAAGATTAATGAAAGCCGAATGGGAGTTTCATAAGAACGAGTTCTGAGGTATGGCAATTACTTACCAGAAAGCCATAAGGAATAAGAAATTAACTTAACGAACATTATAATTTAATAGTTCGTATAAGTTAAGAGAAAGTTAGGTTGTGGTACAATCGTAACCTTTGATGGTTGACATATGGGAGCTGGGCTAAACAATTCCTTCAGAGAGCGAAGGTATATACAAAACTGGCAACCGATCTAACTCACTGTGTGGGCAGTGTAGATGAGACGGGAACTTGTTTGTTGGTTATTTGTGGGAAACCACTCAGGGTACCATATGGATTACTAGCAGAGAAAAGATGTGTGTTGAGTCCTAAAGGAGTTAGAAGAGGAAGATAAAAATGTTAATCAGCAAAGATGATGAATGTATTGAGTAAGACATCTTCGTATGTCATGAAACTGTAAACTGGTAATGAAAGTTAGTCGCATAAGATTATATTGTAAGAACATGAACCTTAAGAAGTAAAGTTTATTAAACCAATGCGTAAGTCAAGTATATAACTAATTGGTGTATTTGTTATTTCCTTATGTGTTATAGGGATTGGAATGAGCAGTTTAGCGTAAGCTGTAGCTGTGTGTAAGGCAAGTTTCCTAACTTCATTCATATTTCAAATGAATGCTAGTTTCTTAAAATTCTCAGATGTTGAACTTGAGAAGTTCTGTCTATGTGCGAATGTGCGATATTTGTACAAGGTGGTAGAATGTATGAGGCCTTGTGCGACAATGTGAACACTTCGGTGTTTCTATGAGATGAATTATTCTATGTTTGAACTGTTCAATAAAAGAATGTTTTGTTTATACATGAACCGTTATTGTTAAGTCTGTGTTATTGATTCTAGCCAGATAAAATGTGCATGAACGAGAGTAGAGAATGAAAGTATTTCAAAATGCATGTAACAAATGTTTTAAGATGATAGGAATCAAGACTATTCCTATAATTCAAGTTGCTTCGTAACCTTTGTTCGGTTATTGAAGTCTGAAAAGAATGTTTAAATTCTTGAAGTTGTTTGTTCAACTGTTATGACTTGTTGGGCAATTGAATGCTCACATTTGCTTTAAATGAAAAACATTTTCAGCGAACGATGTTAGAAGAAATTAAAGATCTCGTATAGATTAAGCTGACGATATCCAGATGAAGTGTCATTCAGAATGTGAATGAGTGAGAAGATCAAGTGAAGACTTGTAATGTAGAAAGATGAGAATTAAACTATAGAATAGTTTAATGAATGATTATGTATCCTTGTTGGCTGATAAAAGTCACTCGTGAAAGATATAAAGAGTAATGTAATTATCATTATTTATAATGAGAAAAGCTATAAGGTTTTAAAACCTAGGATTTGAGAGTGTATGTTGTTATATTTTAGTATATAATGATGTATGCAGAATGAATGATGTACTAGTGACGTACGGAATCCGGGTGTGAAGATAGACCGGATTTTGGGGCGTCACATTAAACTTCGGGATAGAGTCTTAGACTCGATAATTACCCGATAAAGCCGTCAGTACATCGATATGTTTTAGAAATTGATGTGGACTTAGATATTTTGATTGTTTTAATGTTTGTTGGTGAGTTAATGACTGTTAAGTGTGTGTGACAAAGTGATTAGGTTATGTGTTGACTATAATAAGTAGTACTATGTGTTATAGTATGTTATTTTAATCGATTAAATGATCTTATTAATGATAGGTTTCAATATAAAAGATAAAACTAAGTTGCGTATTGTAAGCATCAGACTAGACAAGTATCCTACATTTGCATTTTCTTTATGCAATGGACATGAGTAAGAAAGTTTTAGAATTATATTATTATTATTATTATGCTAGATTACTAACCCTATTATTATATATAATATATCCGATCATTTTTTATCAACATGATATTATATTATATAATTCAGATATATATTTTGTTCGTTAATTTTTAAATATGGTTATACAAGTGTCCCCACTTGGATAATCATTGTATTTAATCACATGTTGATATATATATATATATATATACATATTGATCCAACATATGTATACTTTAAGTAAAAGCCGTCTAAGCTGTTTGACCAGCTAGATACAGATTTAGAAATATTGTTGAGTATGATAAAACATTTGTATCTAATCAAATTGTTTTGGTTCGGATTCCCGAATAAGTATGAACATCCTGAATAAGGGAAAACTTTTATGCGCCCAAGGCGGACAGAGTGAACGATAATATCGTTCTTGTAAGACCCCGAATTTTATGAAATAAAAGTATTCAATTTTTCTTATAATTAAAATTCAGTAAATGGTTAAATTGATAAAAGTTTAAAGTTAATGGTGATATATGAATTTTTTTTAAATAAGCAAGTGGTTATAAAATACTCATTGTTATCGGAGAATATTCGTTTGGTCGTGGAATATTCTTGCTGTCGGGGAATATTCGTACGACGGGGCAGCCTTGTGTGGGCCCCATAACAGAAAGCGATTGGATGAAGAAAACAAAAAGTATAAGTTGTTTACAAATAACATCGTAGTTATTACCGTTAACACTATTGGAATACCCGGTGGTTAAAATACAGTAATACGCGTTATTGTACTGTAGCACACGGTATTGCATAGTATTTTTGAATTATTGATTCTTACGTAAGAAGGCACTACTCAATAATTGTTACAGTAATTACTGTTCAGTATTTTATTTTATTGATTCAATAATTGATGCGTTGTTATTTTATATTACTATTGTTTCAATAATTGTCACTACACAATATTTTTCATTATGAGAGCAATAATTCATATTATCTGAATAATATTATTAGATAACATTATTGGCAATGTCTAGAAAATTCTGTCTAAGGAGAGGTTTGGTCACCTAATTGCGCGCCAGTAAGGAGAAATTCTTATTGGAAAACCCCTTCTTTCCTGGGAACTGCCTGGTTGTCGGTATTGTGATTCTGTAATATTATTTGTAAATAATTCATTATTAATTGTTATGATGAGGAAAATATTCATTTTATGTGAATATAGATGGAGAATTTTTTTTTAAAGTGACAATTGTTTAAGATCGATATTTTATCTTTTCTGATAAAATAATATTTTATTATATTATTATAATATAATAATGATGATATTTTTACAATGAATGTGAGATATATGAGTATATGAGGAGGAAGAATATTTTTGTTGTAAAAGTTGTTTAAAACATGTTAAACATGTCTGTGGGCCTATTTCTTGACTGAAATTTGATTATAGCATGTAAAACCGTCCGTATGTGGATTTCGGTCAATTTCTATTTGGAATTTGAAAAAACTTTCTTCTGCAAAGTTGTAGAGAACTGAATTTCCTATAAAAATGCGCGAGATTCAAATTTTCTGATAAATGGGCTATTTATTATGAATTATTGAAGTTCTGAAGTGTCAAAATAATTGATTTTTGGAATTTTAATTATTTTAATTAAGAAAAACGCTTTTTTTTAGTTGGTGGCTGATGCTTGGATCTGATTTGGTGTGCGTAAGAATTTAATATATATATATAAAAATATTTTATTAAATTTTCTGCTTTGGTGTTCTAAGCAATTTCCTATAAATAGGGTGCTTAGGTTAGAATTGAAAATCACACTAGAAACTGAAGTTTTCTCTCTATTTCTCTCTCTGTATTATCGAGTGTATTCTTGTGAGTATTTTGATATCTTGAGTGTTGCTATACGGTGCAAGTTCGTTCAGCGTTATTCCAGTCAGAAGTACTGCTCTCTCTTGAGGTAAGAGATTGTAAGGGATATTATTTTTTTAATAATGATATTATTTCTTCAATATCATTATGCCAAAATATTGGTTGGAATTTTTTTTTATCAAATTTAGAACTTTTCATATCGGGGTTACTATTTATGAGTTACTATTCACGAGTTATTATTCACGACGGTTACTATTCATGAGTTATTATTCATGAGTTACTATTCACAAGTTACTATTCATGAGTTACTATTCACGAATACTATTCACTACAAATTTGGTTTCTTTTTCTAACCAAATTATAGTTTATTTATGAATATTACTCTGGTGATTAAAACTATATATTGATTATATTGATTTTATTATCATATATAACATTTTTATAACCCTGATGTTGAAATTCTCTTTCACTGGAGTGTAAATATGGGTAGATTATTCATATGATCATGACTAGGGTTCTCTTTGGCCAGTAGTAAAAAGTTGAATTGTGACTGGTATGATCATGACCATTGAATTTATAATTTAATATCTTTAGCTTAAGTGCTAAGGTGAATTGATCAACATGGTTATAATTATTATTTATATAAATTTTGAAATGATTATATATTTCTTTGAGATATTAATATATTTGGCATGTAGTGCAAATATGAACTGTTGATGAATATCTTTGGCCCATAGTGCAAAGATGACATGTTGTTGAATATCTTTGGCATGTAGTGCAAAGATGACATGTTGTTGAATATCTTTGGCCTGTAGTGCAAAGATGAACTGTTAATGAATATCTTTGGCCCGTAGTGCAAAGATGGATTTATTAGTATGATTATGAACATGAACTGTGATTTGGTATAACCATTATCTTTGATGTTTCTGGTAAAGACATGTGATGAAAATTATCTTCGTTCTGAATGAAAAAAGGAATTTAGAACCACAAATATGATTATGAGTTATTCATATGATTGTGGACAGGAACTGTTGATTGATGTTATTGGGATAAAACATTGTTGGTGGACTTTTAATGTGGAGAAGATAATAGACTTTATGGTCTATTTGACTCTTTTAATGGATTGCTCGTTCCGCTGCAACTATGGTTGAAAAGTTTTATCATCTACCATATGTTCTAAATCTCTGATTTATTACTGATGAAGACTATTGATAATTTAATTATCTTTAGTCATGATATTCTTTATTGGGATATTTGAGCTCACCCTTTTGCTTCACAATTCCTTTCAGGTAATAAAAGTGTAGCTGGGTCGAGCGGGGGATAATAGGGGAATAGAACGGTGGTCATCATTTAGTAGTTATATTTGGTGAATCAACTAGGGTGACGCAAACCCAACGTTGGAAGGGTGTTTTGCCACTATCATACAAGATGTCTAATGACATACCACCTCATGTAATCATAAGATAGGGTTTTGCTCATCCACTTGCTGAGTATATTTACGAAGACTACCTATATAATCTTGGTGTTTGTTTGGAGTTTAATTCCCAATTAGACACAGTGAAGATAATGATATGTCAAGAGCAGACTCACCATTGGGAAGAATATGATAGTAATCTTCTCCTTTTTCTTTGGGGTCTATTGGGTCAACCAAGGATAATTCTGTGGCCATATGATATCTATCATAACCTAGACGCATGGCCTCCCATGTACGAAGGCTTCCTTGAACACTTCCCAAAGATTTTAATTTCTAAAACAGTTTTTGACTATACCTTTATGTAAGGTGTCATTGTGACGTGTTATCTAAAGGTTGGGATGATAGTAACATTTGGTATATATTTGTATCCAAACTCACATCATATGTGTTGTTGTATGCTGCACGACAATTGTTGTAATAAAGTTGTAGTCGTTTTATGTACCATATATTTGGCGACTCAAAATAGGTTGGATGGAATGGACCTATTTTGGGGTTGTCACATGTGGTATCAGAGCAAAAAATAAAGAGCCCCGAGCCTCTTTCTGGTGACTTCCTATTGATGAGGGATGCACCGAAGCCAGTCTCTCCGTAGGGGACGCCGTTCTACGGTGGCAAGCTGATAGGTACCCTGGTGAGATACTGACTCAAGTTTGTGTACAAAGTCACATTTGGTATCAGAGCTTAAGGATATGGTCTCTGGCGGAGATCGGTTAATAGAACTAGGAGGGGAGAGAGAAGTAAATCTTTCGCTAGTGTGTCCTACCTAAGCTTATTTGTTGGTCAGTCATAATATCGGGATATTATATGATATGTTAATTTGTTAAATTAACCTTTGTTTTTGAAGCTGTATTCTAGAATGATATTTGAAATACAGGAGATGAACAATGGAGAAATCATGATGACAGGGAAGATGGAATCTGAAATGAAAGCAAGGTATTATAAACTCTTTGAAATACCAGGTACGTAAATTTCGGAGACGAAATTTCATAAGGAGGGGAGATTGTAAGACCCAAAATTTTATGAAATAAAAGTATTCAATTTTTCTTATAATTACAATTCAGTAAATGGTTAAATTTATAAAAGTTTAAAGTTAAGGGTGATATATGAAAATTTTTTAAATAAGCAAGTGGTTATAAAATACTCATTGTTGTCAGAGAATATTCGTTTGGTCGGAGAATATTCTTGCTGTCGGGGAATATTCGTACGATGGCGCAGCCTTGTGTGGGCCCCATAACGGAAAGAGATTGGATGAAGAAAATAACAAGTATAAGTTGTTTACAAATAACGACGTAGTTGTTACCGTTAACACTGTTAGAATACCCGGTGGTTAAAATACAGTAATACGCGTTATTGCACAGTAGCACACAGTATTGCATAATATTTTTGAATTATTGATTCTTAAGAAAGAATGTACTACTCAATAATTTTTACAGTAATTACTGTTCAATATTTTATTTATTAATTCAATAATTGATTGTGTTGATATTTTATATTACTGTTGTTTCAATAATTGTCACTACATAATATTTTCCATTATCGGAGCAATAATTCATATTATCTGAATAATATTATTAGATAACATTATTGGAAATGTCTAGAAAATTCTGTCTAAGGAGAGGTTTGGTCACCTAATTGCGCGCCAGTAAGAAGAAATTCTTATTGGAAAGCCCCCTCTTTCATGGGAACTGCCTGGTTGTCGGTATTGTGATTCTATAATATTATTTGTGAATAATTAATTATTTATTTATATGATGAGGAAAATATTTATTTTATGTGGATATAGATGGATAAATTTTTTTAAAGTGACAATTGTTGAAAATTGATATTTTATCTTTTTTGATAAAATAATATTTTATTATATTATTATAATATAATAATGATGATATTTTTACAATGAATGTGGGATATACGAGTATATGAGGAGGAAAATTATTTTTGTTACAAAAGTTGTTTAAAACATGTTAAACATGGTTGTGGACCCATTTCTTGACTGAAATTTGATTATAGCCTGTAAAATCGTCCGTATGTAGATTTTGGTCAATTTCTGTTTGGAATTTAGAAAAACTTTCTTATGCAAAGTTGTAGAGCATTGAATTTCCTATACGGAGTCGTGAGATTCAAATTTTCTGATAAAAGGGCTATTTATTATGAATTATTGAAGTTCTGAAGTGTCAAAATAATTGATTTTTGGAAGTTTTAATTATTTTAATTAAGAAAAACATTTTTTTTATTTTTTTTGAGTTGGTGGCTGATGCTTGGATCTGATTTGGTGTGCGTAAGAATTTAATATATATATATATATATATATATATATATATATAAGAATATTTTATTAAAATTTCTGCTTTAGCGTTCTAAGCAATTTCTTATAAATAGGGTGCTTAGGTTAGCATTAAAAATTACACCAAAAACTGAAGTTTTCTCTCTATTTCTCTCTCAATATTATCGAGTGTATTCTTGTTAGTATTTTGATATCTTGAGTGTTGCTATACGGTGCAAGTTCGTTCAGCGTTATTCTAGTCAGAAGTACTGCTCTTATGAGGTAAGGGATTGTAAGGGATATTATTTTTTTAATAATGATATTATTTCTTCAATATCATTATGCCGAAATATTTTTTGGAATTTTTTTATCAAATTTGGAATTTTTCATGTCGGGGTTACTAATCATGAGTTACTATTCACGAGTTACTATTCATGAAATACTATTCACAATGGTTACTATTCATGAGTTACTATTTATGAGTTACTATTCACGAGTTACTATTCATGAGTTACTATTCACAGGTACTATTCACTACAAAATTGGTTTCTTTTTCTAACCAAATTATAGTTTATTTATGAATATTACTCTGGAGATTAAAACTATATATTGATTATATTGATTTTATTATCATATATAACATTTTTATAACTCTGATGTTGAAATTCTCTTTCACTGGAGTGTAAAGAAGGGTAGATTATTCATATGATCATGACTAGGGTTCTCTTCGGCCAGTAGTGAAAAATTGAATTGTGACTGGTATGATCGTGACCATTGAATTTATAATTGAATATCTTTAGCTTAAGTGCAAAGGTGAATTGATCAACATGGTTATAATTATTGTTTATATAAATTTTGAAATGATTATATATTTCTTTGAGATATTAATATATTTGGACTGTAGTGCAAATATGAACTGTTGATGAATATATTTGGCCCGTAGTGCAAAGATGACATGTTGTTGAATATCTTTGGCATGTAGTGCAAAGATGACATGTTGTTGAATATCTTTGGCCTGTAGTGCAAAGGTGAACTGTTAATGAATATCTTTGGCCCGTAGTGCAAAGATGGATTTATTAGTATGATGATGAACATGAACTGTGATTTGGTATAACCATGATCTTTGATGTTTCAGGTAAAGACATGTGATGGAAATTATATTCGTTCTGGATGAGAAAAGGAATTTGGAACGACAAATATGATTATGAGATATTCATATGATTGTGGACAGGAACTGTTGATTGTTGTAACATGGATAAAACATTGTTTGTGGACTTTTAATGTGGAAAAGATAATAGACTTTATGGTCTATTTGACTTTTCTAATGGATTGCTCGTTCCGCTGTAATTATGGTTGAAAAGTTTTATCATCTATCATATGTTCTAAATCTCTGATTTATTACTGATGAAAACTATTGATAATTTATTTATCTTTAGTCATGATATTCTTTATTGGGATAGTTGAGCTCACCCTTTTGCTTCACAATTCCTTTCAGGTAATAAAATTGTAGTTGGGTCGAGCGGGGGATAACAGGGGAATAGAACGGTGGTCATCATTTAGTAGTTATATTTGGTGAATCAACTAGGGTGAGGCGAACCCAACGTTAGAAGGGTGTTTTGCCACTATCATACAAGATGTCTAATGACATACCACCTCGTGTCATCATAAGACAGGGTTGTGCTCATCCACTTTCTGAGTATATTTACGAGCACTACCGATATAATCTTGGTGTTTATTTGGAGTTTAATTCCCAATTAGAGACAGTGGAGATAATGATATGTCAAGAGAAGACTTACCATTGGGAAGAATATGATAGTAATCTTCTCGTTTTTCTTTGGGGTCTATTGGGTCAACCAAGGATAATTATGTGGCTATATGATATCTATCATAACCTAGACACATGGCCTCCCATGTACGAAGGTTTCCTTGAACACTTCCCAAAGATTCTAATTTCTAAAACAGTTTTTAACTATACCTTTATGTATGGTGTCATTGTGACGTGTTATCTAAAGGTTGGGATGAGAGTCACAGTTGGTATATATTTGTATCCAAACTCACAGCATATGTGTTATTGTATTTTGCACGACAATTGTTGTAATAAAGTTGTAGTCGTTTTATGTACCATGTATTTGGCGACTCATAATAGGTTGGATGGAATGGACCTGTTTTGGGGTTGTCACAGTTCTTGTATACAGTATTGATCAGTACATGGCACATTGGGATGATCACCCTCGCTCCCGTAAGTTATGACGGTTTGCGGATGAAGTTTTGCTAAACCTTATCAAAAATTTAAAATAATGTTCATAGTATGTCACCTTAACCCTATTTTTAGTCAATATGTAGTTTCAAAAATTTGATATAGAGTTGTTATGTTATTATTATCGGATCAGTATACTTCACAACTATTGAATCGTTGTATAAGTGATGTATAAAGAAAACATTTAATTCTTTCAGCTAATTATATTTATAATTGTTATTACTTGTTGGGCACCCAAATGCTCATTCTTGCTTTAAATTTAAATATTTTCAGCTAGGCATGATCAACCCAAAGGTTCGGACAAGAACAAGTGAAAATGAAAGCATACATAATATGTTTAATGGTATCTTTTGTAATAGTTAAACTATATTAAGACAATGATATGTATTATATATCATGTAAGGGATTATGGTAAAGGTTGCGTACTTGAGATTAGACTATGATATATGCAAATTAAGTTTGATATTTTATTATTGTTATTATTAGTAGTATTATTCCGCTCATAGAAATGATACCGTGAAGCACCGAGTTTGAGTTTTAAGTACCCGAGTTTGGGGGTTTTATAGGTTGGTATCAGAGCTTAGGGTTTGAAACCTTGGGTGGGATAGATCTTAGGCTATAACCTTAGAACAGAGGGAAACGCTGAAAATATAACTAACTCATATAGAGTTTAAAAAAGAGATGAATTGAATAAATTCATCGTCAAATAAAATAAAAGATAACTTATATAAAACTATTATTTGTTGTGTGTATATATTATATACTAATCAGGATAACTTAGGTGTGTATTAGATAGAAAAGAATTAGAATACCCTCAGATTGTAAAGAAGGAGCCGATCTTCATAACCGAGCTAATGTCAAAGCCAATAGCTGAAATATAAGCTCACAGTGAAAGCTACCTCAATGAGGTGGTTATTTTGGAAAATATAGTACTGGACCCAGAAACGATAAGTGTGAAACCCCGAATTTTATGAAATAAAAGTATTCAATTTTTTTTTATTTTGGTAAATAGTTAAATTGATAAAAGTTTAAAGTTAAGGGTAATATGTGAAAATTTTTGCAAAGTAAGCAAGTTGATATAAAATATTCTTTTTGTCGGGGAATGTTTGTACGACGGTACAATCATTGGTGGACCCCGTAATGGAATTATTGTCGGGTGAAGAAAACGACAAAAATATTTTTATAAGAATAACAGCGGAAGTTTTACCGTTAAAACTGTTGAACTACTCGGTAGTAAAAGTACAATAATACGTGTGGTTGCATAGTAGCACACGGTATTGATTATTGATGTTTACGTGGTAAGTCACTCAGTTTTGTTTTATTAGTATTATTAATGTAATAAAACAGAAAAAAAAATTTATATAAAACAAAATACTTTTATAAAGTTATTCTATTAATAGAATATATTATATTCTATTATGCATAGTATTTTACATAGTAAAATCTTTTTATATAAAACAGAATACTTTTATAAAGTTATTTAATAAATAGAATATATTATATTTTATTATGCATAGTGTTGCATAGTGCATGCATAATGTTTTGTATAGTAAAATCTTTTTATATAAAACATAATACTTTTATAAAGTTATTCGTTTTATTAGATTATAAATAGAATATATTATATTTTATTTAAAAGATTTTGCTTTAAATATGGACCGTCCGATTAAAATTAAATCAATCTGGACTTTTCATGAATTAGTTACTATGCAGTCTATTCTTCTATAAATAGAAGATCATTCCTTTATTATTTCTTACGAATTCACTGAAACTCTAGTGAGAGAAACTATAGAGAGAGTTCTTCTTCTATAATCTTGAGTATATTTCTTTAAAGTTTAAGAAAGCATTGAGCGCAGTGCAAGTTTTCTTCGAGTATATCATCGCCTTACCAATCGGAATACTCTTCTTTTATGGTGAAGACATGTGATGAAAATTATCTTCGTCCTGGGTGCGAAGAGGAAATTTAGAATCACAATTGTGATTATGAGTAATTCACATGATCGTGGACGGGAATTATTGATTGATGTTACAGGAATAAAATATTATTGGTGGACTTTTAACATAGAGAAGATAATAGACCTTATGGTCTATTTGAATCCTCTAATGGATTGCTCGTTCCGCTGCAACTATGGTTGAAAAGTTTTATTATCTACCATATGTTCTAAATCTCTGATTTATTATTAATGAAAGCTATTGATAATTTAATTATCTTTAGTCATGATATTCTTTACAGGGCTAGTTGTGCTCACCTTTTTGCTTCACAATTCCTTTCAGGTAATAAAAGTGTAGTTGGGTCGAGCGGGGTATTAAGATGATTAGAACGGTGGTCTATAGCTGTTGAGGTTCTCCCTAAATAGTATGGAAATAATTTTATTGAGAACTTTAGATAAGTGTGTCATATTGTATATGTCATTTGATATTTAATTTTGGTGAACTGAATAGGGTGAGGGAACCCAACTTTGGAAGGGTGTTTTGCCACTATCATACGAGATGTCTAATGACATACAACCTCGTGTTATCCTAAGACATGGTTGTGCACATCCACTTGCTAAGTATATCTACGGGCACTACCTATATGATCTTGGAGTTTATTTGAAATATAATATTCACTTGGAGACAGTGGAGATAGTTATATGTCAAGAGAAGACTCACCATTAGAAAAAAGATGATAGTAATCTTCTCATTTTTCTTTGGGGTCTATGTGGTCAACCAAGGATAATTTTGTGGACATATAATATCTATTATAACCTAGACTAATAGCCTCCAATGTACGAAGGTTTCCTTGAGCACTTCTCAAAGATTTTAATTTCTAAAACAGTTTTTTACTATACTTTTATTAAAGTACCATTGTAAGGTTGTTGTCGAGGCACAATGAGAGTTACATACATTTATATTAAAACTCACAGTTAACTATGGTCGTATTCTATAAGACAGTTCAACAGTTGTATAAATGAAGTTGTATTTGAATTTTGTACCATATATCTGGCGACTCAGAATGGGTGATGTATACCTAATTTTGGGGGCGTCATATTTGGTATCAGAGCTTAGGGATATGGTCGCTGGCGGAGATAAGAGTCTAGAACTAGGAGGGGAGAGATGAGTTATATACTTCGCTGGTGTGTGACTTACCTAAGCTGAAATTGTTTACTTGATAAGTTGACAAATTATGATATGTCAATTAACCTTTGTTTTGAAGATACATTCTAGAATGATATCTGAAATACAGGAGATGAACAATGGAAAAATCATGATACAGAGGATATAATCGGGAAGGTACAATCCGAAAAGAAAGTAAGGTATTCTCATCTCTTCAATATCAGGTACGTACGTAAATTTTGAGGGTGAAATTTCATAAGGAATGGAGATTGTGAGACCCTGAATTTTATGAAATAAAAGTATTCATTTTTTTTCTATTTTGGTAAATAGTTAAATTGATAAAAGTTTAAAGTTAAGGGTAATATGTGAAATTTTTTGCAAAGTAAGCAAGTTGATATAAAATATTATTTTTATTGAGGAATGTCTGTACGACGGTACAATCATTGGTGGACCCCGCAACGGAATTATTGTCGGATGAAGAAAACGACAAAAATATTTTTATGAGAATAACGGCAGAAGTTTTCCTGTTAAAATTGTTGAACTATTCGGTAGTAAAAGTACAGTAATACGCGTGGTTGCATAGTAGCACACGATATTGATTATTGATGTTTACGTGATAAGTCACTCATGTGACAACCCCAAAAAAGGTCCTGTGACGCCCCCAAAATAGGTATACATCACCCATTTCGAGTCGCCAAAAACATGGTACAGAAACAACTACAACTTCATTAATATAATTGTCGTGCAAAATACGACAACACATAAACTGTGAGTTTAAATATAAATATTGTCTTCTAGACAATATC
Organism: Panax japonicus; assembly: GCA_020205505.1. Taxonomy (NCBI): domain Eukaryota; kingdom Viridiplantae; phylum Streptophyta; class Magnoliopsida; order Apiales; family Araliaceae; genus Panax; species Panax japonicus. The sequence goes on along the minus strand of CM035113.1, from coordinate 35,836,744 downwards.
CACACTCAAATAAGTCCTCATTACAATTATTGATACATTATTTTACAAAATAGTGAGGACTAATAAAACAACTGTCTTGAACCATTACTCCACACCCCGACTAGTTCTCGCTATATTCTCGTCTCCTGAGAAGAAAAATGGAACAAAAAGGAAAAGGGTGAGCTCAACTAGCCCAGTAAAGAATATTATGACTAAGATAATGTACAACAAATTATCCTTAGTCTTCAACAGGGAAAAATCTGATAGAATACAATAGACAACGAGTTTTAGATCAACAACTGCAGCGGAAACAATAATTCATTAGAAGAGTTAAGTAGAGAATGAAATCTACTATCATCTATGAATTTAAAAGTCTATCATCAATATTTTAACCATGTAACATCAATCAATATACATCATAAATCAAATATTCATCTTTGCACTACAGGCCAAAGATATTCATCTATTGGTCATGTTCATCTCAACACCTATTTATCTTTGCACTACGGGCCAAAGATATTCATCAGTTGGTCATGTTCATCTAAACACCTGTTTATCTTTGCACTACGGGCCAAAGATATTCATAAGAAAATCATTTATCTTTGCACTACATGCCAAAGAAATTAAGTAATATCATCATTTAGGACTGAGGATGATGAAAAATATTTTAAAGGAAACAAATCCAGTGAAAGAAAAGAACAAATATTAAGGATTCGTAGTTTACACAATCCAAGTTCAAAAATACTTAATAAATAATCAGAGTGGAATAAAATTCAAGAATGAGGACCAAAACATAGATCCAATCAAAGAAAGGAATCATAACAAACAATCTTGGACACAGAAAAGAAAATTTAATTTTTCTGTGAATAGTGTCGTATTCGTGAATAGTGCCGTATACGTGAATAGTAACTTCGACACTAAAAGATAGAAATTTTCACAAAAAATATCATCATGCTTCGTGAATAGTACTCGTAAATAGCCACTCATGAATAATAACTCGTGAATAGTAACTCATGAATAGTAACCCCGACATGAAAAGTTCCAAATTTGATAAAAATTCCAACAACTATTTTGGCATAATGATATTGAAGAAATAATATCATTTTTGAAGAAAATAACACCCCTTACCTCGCAAAAACAGTACTTCTGACTGGAATACTGGATATAGTGCTGAAGGAACTTGCACCGTATAGAAATACTCAAAGTACTAAAATACTCACAAAATAATCTCGATATTATAGAGAGAGAAATCTTTAATTTCTGGTGTGATTTTCAATTCTAACCTAAGCACCCTATTTATAGGAAATTGCTTAGAACACCAAAGCAGAAAATTTAATAAATTAACAATATTATTTTTCCACATCTTCCTACGCACACCACCAGCTGAAATAAACTACTAACACATGTCCCATAAGTGACAAAAATGTTTTTCATGCAAAAATTACTTAACACTCCAATAAAAATGATAATCAATTAATCAAGAACATCAATAATTCATAATAAATAGCCCTTTTATCAGAAAATTCAAATCTCGCGACTTTTTATAGGAAATTCCATTCTCTACAACTTTGCAGAAGAAATTTTTCCAAATTCTAAACAAAAATTGACAGAAATCCACATACAGACGATTTTACAAGCTATAATCAAATTTCAGTCAAGAAATAGGGTCCACCGACACACATATGTGTTAATCATTTAATGCAATAAAAATACTCTTTCTCCTCATAAACTCATATATCCCACATTCATTATAAAAATATCACCATTATTATATAATATAATAAAATACTATTTTATCAGAAAAAGATAAAATATCAATTTTTAACAAATGTCACATTAAAAATTTTCTCCATCTATATCCACATAAAATCAATATCTTCCTCAAAATATAAATCAATAATTAATTATTCACAAATAATATTAAAGAATCACAATATTGACAACCAGGCAGTTCCCATGAAAGAGGGGGCTTTCCAACAAGAATTTCTCCTTACTGGCAGTTCCCATAAAATATCAACGCAGTAATTATTGAATCAATAAAATAAAATACTGAACAGTAACTACTGTAACAATTATGGAGTAGTGCCTTCTTACGTAAGAATCAATAATTGGTGCAATACCGTGTCCTACTGTGCAACAACGCGTATTACTGTGTTTTAATCACCGGGTATTCCAACAGTATTAACGGTAACAACTGAGCTGTTATTTATAAACAACTTATACCTTTCGTTTTCTTCATCCAATCGCTTTTCGTTATGGGGCCCATACAAGGCTGCGTCGTCGTACAAATATTCCCCGACAACAAGAATATTTCACGACCAAACGAATATTCACCGACAACATTGAGTATTTTATAACCACTTGCTTATTTAAAATATTTGCGCATTTTACCCACAACTATCCACATTAATCAAATCAACCCTTACTATTTCAAAATAATAAATAGAGGAATTAAATTTCATTTATTAATAATTTGGGGTCTTATAACATCCCCTCCTTATGAAATTTCGTCCTCGAAATTGACGTACGTACCTGGTGTTTCGAAAAGATGAGGATACCTCACTTTTATTTCCGTTTCCAACTCCCAGGACATTTCTTCAATAGCATGGTTTCTCCACAAAACTTTAACTTGTGGTATGTCCTTCGTGCGTAGGACATGCTATTTCCTATCCAAAATCTTGACATGTACCTCCTCGTACGTTAAATCTTCTGCTATCTCGCCTGGTTCTAACTCAATAATGTGGTTCGGGTTGTCCACATATTTACGTAACATCGATACGTGAAAAACGTTATGAACACGCGTCATACTTGGCGGTAAAATGAGTTTATAGGCCACAGTTCCTTTTCGATCGAGGATTTCAAATGGACTAATAAATCGAAGGTTTGAGCTTTCCTCACATCACCGATTCTTACTTTTGGAATAACGACTTCTTGCATCTTCTTCTTCATATTCATAAACTCCAAGTCTGTAGCTTGAGCAGCTTCAAATTTATCAATTAAAGTCGATTCTAATCGTATATTCGTTATCCTCACGCAGGTTCTTGGAATCTCTAACTCTATCTCCATCTTCTGTAAGTCATACGAAATGGGTCTTTGTGTTAATAATATCGCACTCGTAAACGCATACGATCTTTTACGCAACGCGTCAGCTACCATGTTCGTTTTTTTTCCAGGATGGTATTGAATGGTATGGTCGTAATTGTTCAATAGCCCGAGCCAACGTCGTTGCCGCATGTTGATTTCTTGGAAGCTCTTTTTATATTCCTCGCTCCATTCGAATTTTATATCTCTACGAGTCAGCTGAGTTAATGGAGTAGCGATTCGAGAAAATCTTTCTACGAATCTCCGATAATAACTAACTAAGCCTAGAAAGCTACATATTTCGATTACTGACTTAGGTTGCTCTGAACTATGACTCATATCCCAATCTTGGATATCACGTCACAATGGTACCTATCAGTTTACTATCATACAAATATGGCGTCCCCTATAGAGAGTCTGGCTTCGGTGCATTCCACAAAGGAAGTCACCAGATAAAGGCTCGGGTACAAACTTCTACAGTTGAATTTTTAACTCCTGAAGTTCAATAGGAGCCATGAGATTTTAGAAATGGGTTTTGTACCGGGTTCAAAGTCGATACAAAATTCAATATCACACTTTAGGAGTAAGCCAAGAAATTCTTCAAGAAATACATTAGGAAATTTACTAACAATAGAAATATTATTCAAATCTGACGTATTTTTGTTCAAGTCCATAACATGGGCTAAGAAAACTTGACTTCCATTTTTCAATAAACGAATGACTTTATGGCTTGATATGAAAGTGTTTGACTTCAATGGTTTGGTTGCTTGAATTCGAATAACAGGTTGCTTAGGAATATGAAAACTAACAACCTTAAGAAAGCAATTAATTTTGGCATGATGAGTAGTTAATCAATCAATCCCCAAAATCACATCAAAAGTAAGTATCTTTAAAGAAATAAGGTCAACAAGTAATGTGATGGTGCCAACTTGGATCAAACAAGATTTATAAACAGTGGATGTAATGAAAATTTCTCATAATGGAGTTTCAACAGATAAGTCAAAGTCTAATTTTTTCCGGAGTCAAGTTTAAACGTTGAGTATAAGCAGGAGAGATAAATGAATGGGTAGAACCAGTATCTAATAAGGTATAAACTTCGTAAGAATTTATAATTAACTAACTCGTTCTAACTTCGTTCGGGTTCCTCGCATTCTAACCAGTCACGACAAATACTCTTCCATTGACTTTGACTTTTCTGAGACAACCTTTTGAGTCACCATCCCCGCTGGACTGGGTTTCACTACCATACAATCTCGAGCGATATGACCTTCTTTTCTACAATTATAACATACCTTGGACGGTTGTGAACAGTTTGGACTTATGTGTCCCTCTTCTCTGCATCTGTAGCACCTAACTGGCGGTCTTTCTCCTCCTCTAAAATTCGTTGCTGGTGTTGGTGCCGACGTCTTCCAGTCATTGTTAAATCTTCTCTTCTTGAAATTTCCATTTGAGTTATTTCTTCTATTACCTTGGCCATGATTACCACTGAAGTGGTTACCACTTCTGGCATGATAATTTCCTCCACGATGGTTATCATTGTTCCGATGACCGTCTCCACCGGTACGATTATCATCGAGTTTTTGGTTATTATTCTTCAGTTGAGCTGACTCATTAACGCGCTCCAATAACTGAGCCCTATTCACAACATCTGAATATAAACAAAGTTTGTGAGAAATGAGGTATTGACGTATTTTGGGTTTCAAATCTTGCAGAAACATTCGTGTCATTCTCTCCTCATTATCAACCAAATGGGATGCAAATCAGGATAACTCGGCAAACTTAGCTTCGTACTGCGAGTCGTTCATATTGTTTTGCTCCAGCTTGATGAACTCTACCTCCTTCATGTGACGAATACTTTCGAGAAAGTACTTGTCGTTGAACAATTCTTGGAACTTCTCCCAAGACATCTTTAGTGCGGTAGGCTGAGTACGAGTTACGGATTCCCACCAATAATCTGCCTCTCTTCGTAACATGAAAGTGGCGAAAGGAACCTTTTGCTCCTCTGAGCATCCCAAGACATCAAATATCTTAGTGATTCGCCTTATCCACATCTCTGCCGTAAGTGGTTCTGGCTTTCCCAAAAACTCTGGCGGTCCTAACTCCTTGAACTGCTTAGCGGTGACCATCCGTGAGTTGCCAGTGTTTCCACCTACATTTTGAACAGTAGTCTTTCTCGTTTGGTTTTGCATGAATTCTAGAAAGTTCCTAAACATGCCATCGTTCGTCATCTGCTCAGTGGTGTTGTTCACAGGAGGAACATTACCAGCCTATTACACGTTCTCCTCGTTGGTGAACAAAGGTGTCTCCACGGTCTCATTTACTCCATTGTTAACATTCTCAGTCGACATTCTTAAATACTACCATAAAACAAGGGTTAATTAAACAAATTAACAAATCACATAATACCACTATATTATGACCGACCAACAAATAAGCTTAGGTAGGACACACTAGCGAAGGATTTACTCATCTCTCCCCTCCTAATTCTATTCCCCGATCTCCGCCAGAGATCATATCCCTAAGCTTTGATACCAACTGTGACGCCCCCAAAATAGGTCCAATCCAACCAACCTATTCTGAGTCTCCAAATACATAGTACATAAAAAACTACAACTTCATTAATACAATTTTCGTGCAAAATACGACAACACATAAACTATGAGTTTAAATACAAATATTATCTCCTAGACAATATCCACACTCAAATAAGTCCTCATTACAATTATTGATACACTATTTTACAAAATAGTGAGGACTACTAAAACAACTGTCTTGAACCATTACTCCATACCCCGACTAGCTCCCGCTATATTCTCGTCTCCTGATAAGAAAAATAGAACAAAAAGGAAAAGGGTGAGCTCAACTAGCCCAATAAAGAATATTATTACTAAGATAATGTACAACAAATTATCCTTAGTCTTCAACAGGGAAAAATCATATAGAATACAATAGAAAACAAGTTTTAGATCAACAACTGCAGCAGAAACAACAATTCATTAGAAGAGTTAAGTAGAGAATGAAATATACTATCATCTGTGAATTTAAAAGTCCGTCATCGATATTTTATCCCTGTAACATCAATCAATATACATCATAAATCAAATATTCATCTTTGTACTACAGGCCAAAGATATTTATCTGTTGGTCATGTGCATCTTAACACCTGTTCATCTTTGCACTAAGGGCCAAAGATATTCATCAGTTGGTCAAGTTCATCTAAACACCTATTTTTCTTTGCACTACGGGCCAAAGATATTCATCAGTTGGTCATGTTCATCTAAACACGTGTTTATCTTTGCACTATGGGCCAAAGATATTCATCACAAAATCATTTATCTTAGCACTACAGGCCAAAGATATTCAGTAATATCATCATTTAGGACTGAGGATGATGAAAAATATTTTTAAGGAAATAAATCCAGTTAAACAAAAGAACAAATATTAAGGATTCGTACTTTACACAATCCAAGTTCAAAAATATTTCATAAATAATCAGAGTGGAATAAAATTCAAGAATGAGGACCAAAACATAGATCCAATCAAAGAAAAGAATCATAACAGAAAATCTTGGACACAGAAAAGAAAATTTAATTTTTTGTGAATAGTGTCGTATTCGTGAATAGTGCCGTATACGTGAATAGTGCCGTATACGTGAATAGTGTCGTATACGTGAATAGTAACTCCGACACTAAAAGATAGAAATTTCACAAAAAAAATATCATCATGCTTCGTGAATAGTACTCGTGAATAGTAACTCATGAATAGTAACCCCGACATGAAAAATTCCAAATTTGATAAAAATTCCAACCAATATTTCGACATAATGATATTGAAGAAATAATATTATTTTTGAAGAAAATAACACCCCTTACCTCGCAAAAATAGTACTTCTGACTGGAATACTGGATATAGTGCTGAAGGAACTTGCACTGTATAGCAATACTCAAAGTACTAAAATACTCACAAAATACGCTCGATATTATAGAAAGAGAAAACTTTAGTTTCTGGTGTGATTTTCAATTCTAACCTAAGCACCCTATTTATAGAAAATTGCTTAGAATACCAAAGCTGAAAATTTAATAAATTAATAATATTATTTTTCCACATCTTCCTACGCACACCACTAGCTGAAATCAACCACTAACACATGTCCCATAAGTGACAAAAATGTTTTTCATGCAAAAGTTACTTAACACTCCAAAAAAATGATAATCAATTAATCCGGAACTTCAATAATTCATAATAAATAGTCCTTTTATCAGAAAATTAGAATCTCACGACTATTTATAGAAAATTCCATTCTCTACAACTTTACAGAAGAAATGTTTTTCAAATTCTAAACAGAAATTGACCGAAATCCACATACGGACAATTTTACAAGCTATAATCAAATTTCAGTCAAGAAATGGGGTCCACCGACACACACAACATGTGTTAATCATTTAATGCAACAAAAATACTCTTTCTCCTCATATACTCATATATCCCACATTCATTATAAAAATATCACCATTATTATATAATATAATAAAATATTATTTTATCAGAAAAAGATAAAATATCAATTTTTAACAATTGTCACATTAAAAATTTTCTCCATCTATATCTACATAAAATCAATATTTACCTCATCATATAAATCAATAATTAATTATTCACAAATAATATTACAGAATCACAATATTGACAACCAGGTAGTTCCCAGGAAAGAGGGGGCATTCCAATAAGAATTTCTCCTTACTGGCGCGCAATTAGGTAACCAAACCTCTCCTTAGACAGAAATTTCTAGGTATTTCCAATAATTTATTCTAATAATATTATTCAGATAATATAAATTATTGCTTCAATAATGGAAAATACTGTGTAGTGACAATTATTGAAACAACAGTAATATAAAATATCAACGCATCAAATATTGAATCAATAAAATAAAATACTGAACAGTAACTACTGTAACAATTATTGAGTACTTCCTTCTTACGTAAGAATCAATAATTGATGCAATACCGTGTGCTACTATGCAACAACGCGTATTACTGTATTTTAACCACCGGGTATTCCAACAGTATTAACGGTAACAACTGCGCCGTTATTTATAAACAACTTATACTTGTCATTTTCTTCATCCAATCGCTTTTCGTTATGGGGCCCACACAAGGCTGCACCGTCGTACGAATATTCCCTGACAGCAAGAATATTCCACGACCAAACGAATATTCTCCGACAACAATGAGTATTTTATAACCACTTGCTTATTTAAAATATTTCCGCATTTTACCCACAACTAACCACATTAATCAAATCAACCCTTACAATTTCAAAATAATAAATAGAGGAATTAAATTTCAGTTATTAATAATTTGGGGTCTTACAGGTCCAATCCACCCAACCTATTTCGAGTCGCCAAATACATGGTACAGAGAACAACTACAACTTTATTACAACAATTGTCGTGCAAAATAAAACAACACATATGCTGTGAGTTTTGATACAAATATATACCAACTGTGACACACATCCCAACCTTGGATAACACGTCACAATGACACCTTACATAAAGGTATAGTCAAAAATTGTTTTACCAACACATGTGTTAAGTCATTGAGAAATTTCATCACTACGATTATAAAGATGTTATATATGATAATAAAAACAATATGATCAAAACATGGATTTAATTTCAAGAGTAAGATTCATAAATCAACGGTAATTTGGTTAGAAAAAGAAACCAATTTTGTCGTGAATAGTACCCGTGAATAGTAACTCGTGAATAGTAACTCATGAATAGTAACTCGTGAATAGTAACCCCGACATGAAAAAGGTAAAAATTTCACAATAAAATTCATACCAATATTTCGGTATAATGATATTGAAAGAATAATATTTCTTAAGCTTATAAACAATTTATTTTAATTGTTTACACTTTACTAAATAATGCATTTAATCATCCTAAAATGCCAAACTCACAAAATTTCATCACCAATAACCAAAACCCTCATCAAAAATCTGCATATACCTCATATATGATTCTCAAGCATAAAATCATATTTTCCAATTTTCTTACATCATATAACATATTTAATTCATTTACTCATAACTAGTCCATTTTTATGAAAAATACCAAATCAGTCCCAAAAATATTTCTTTTCTGGGATTTAGTAGAATATAGTTCCATATTAAATATATATTTTCTCAGAATTTTTAAAATTTATTTACTAATTTTTATATGGCCAAAACATCCGAATATTTAGACATTTATCATAAACTGTACTTTAGTCCAAAAATTCGGAAATTTACAAATTATACTTCTATCATATACATGTACTCCCAATAAAATTTTCACCAATTTTGGAGTTAACCACAAGGAGTTATAAGGGTTTACTTTTAAAATAATTTTTGCCTGTAAAATTCATAACTCTTAATCTATACATCCAAAAATTGCCATGTTTGGACACAATCAATAAAACTCATCAAATTATCATTTTAATCTTTTCCAGAATTTTTGAAGGTCTAAAAAGTTACGAAACATGAAAAACATAACAACCACTAAAATCCCTTACCACAAAAGAGCAGTACTTCTGACTTGAATATCGGATATAACGCTGAACGAACATGCACCGTATAGCAGCACTCAAGATATCTAAATACTTATAAGAATATGCTTGATAATATAGAGAGAAAGAAAACTTATTTCTGGTGTGATTTTCAATTCTAACATAAGCACCTATTTATCGGAAAATGTTAGAACGCCAAATGAGACTAAATTAATAAAATATTAATTTTTAAAACCATATCTACGCATGCCAACCATTTGAATCAGCAGACAACCATCTTGGAACAACAAAATAGCAGCCCATGTGTATTTAACACCAACCAAAAGTGAGTCCCACCAAATTTTAATAAAAAATATTTTATTTTTTGAAACTTTAGTAATTCATAGAAAATAGTCTGTTTATCAGAAAAATACGAATTTTATATCCATTCCACATGAAATCGAATTCTCCACAACTTTGTAGCTTTAAGTTTTTCCAAATTCCAAATAGAAAATATTCGAAATCCACAAACGGATGATTTTTAACACCTTTTAAAATTCATAACAAATCATACGTTCATTTTTAACGATTCCAAATTTGTGGATATATACTCAACTTATATATGTATAAAATATCCAAAAATCAAAACGATCTAACGGTCGAATCAAAATTATAACTCACAAAATAGAGCTTTAAGAACACCGATTTGATGTTTTAATACTTCCAATTCGAAAAAATACTGATAAAACACCTCAATATTAATTCCTTCATTTATAACCACATAAATAAATCGATCATTTATATCTACATCAAATAAATATTTTCTTATCATATAAATCAATAATTAATTATTCACAAATAATATTACAGAATCACAATAATGACAACCAGGCAGTTCCCAGGAAAGAGGGGCTTTCCGATAAAGATTTCTCCTTACTGGCGCGCAATTAGGTGACCAAACCTCTCCTTGACAGAACTTTCTAGACATTGCTAATAATGCTATCTAATAATATTATTCAAATAATATGAATTATTGATCTGATAATAGGAAATACCATGCAGTGATAATTATTGAACACCAATAATATAAAATATCAACGTAGCAATTATTGAATCAATAAAATAAAATATTGAACAGTAATTAATGTAATAATTATTGAGTAGTGCCTTCTTACGTAAGAATCAATAATTCAAAAATACTATGCAATACCGTGTGCTACTGTGCAACAACGCGTATTACTTTACTTTACCCACCGAGTATTCCAACAGTGTTAACGGTAATGATTACGTCGTTATTTATAAAAACTCAAATTTGTCATTTTCTTCATCTGACAGTTATTTTGTTATGGGGCCCACAAATAACTGCGCCGTCATACGAATATTCCCCGACAGAAAGAATATTCCACGACCAAACGAATATTCCCCAACAAAAATAAATATTTTATAACCACTTACTTTTTTTGAAAAAAAATTCATATAACACCCTTAACTTTAACTTTTATCAATTTAACCATTTACTGAATAGTAATTATAAGAAAAATTGAAAACTTTTATTTCATAAAATTCGGGTTCTTACAATCTCCCCTCCTTATGAAATTTCGTCCCCGAAATTTACGTACTTGGTAATTCGAAGAGTTGAGAATATCTTGCTTTCATTTCAGATTCCATCTTCCCTGTCATCATGATTTCTCCATTGCTCATCTCCTGTATTTCAGATATCATTCTAGAATACAGCTTCAAAACCAAGGTTAATTGACATATCACAATTTGTCAACTTAAGTAAGAAAATTCAGCTTAGGTAGGACACACACTACCGAAGGATATTACTCGTCTCTCCATTCCTAGTTCTAATCCTGGATCTCTGCCAGAGATCATATTCCTGAGCTCTGATACCAACTATGACAACCTCAAAACAGGTCCAATCCACCCAACCTATTCTGAGTCACCAAATACATGGTACAGAAAACAACTACAACTTTATTACAACAATTGTCGTGCAAAATATAACAACACATATGCTGTGAGTTTTGATACAAATATATACCAACTGTGACTCACATCCCAAACTTGGATAGCACGTCACAATGACACCTTAAATAAAGGTATAGTCAAAAACTGTTTTAGAAATTAAAATCTTTGGGAAGTGCTCAAGGAAACTTTCATACATGGGAGGCCATGCGTCTAGGTTATGATAGATATCATATGCCCATAGAAGTATCCTTGGTTGACCCAATAAAACCCAAAGAAAAATGAGAAGATTACTATCATATTCTTTCCAATGGTGAATCTTCTCTTGACATATAATTATCTCTACTGTCTCTAATTGAGAATTATACTTCAAATAAACTCCAAGATCATATAGGTAGTGCTCGTAGATATACTCAGTAAGTGGATGTGCACAACCCTGTCTTATGATGATACGAGGTTGTATGTCTTTAGACATCTTGTATGATAGTGGCAAAATACCCTTCGAACGTTGGATTTGCCTCACCCTATTTGATTCACCAAAAATAACTACTAAATGATGACAACCGTTCTATTCCCCTGTTACCCCTGCTCGACGAAGCTACACTCTTATTACTTGAAAGGAATTGTGAAGCAAAAGGGTGGGCACAACTAGCTCAGTAAAGAATATCATGACTAAAGATAATTAAATTATAAACAGCCTTCATCAATAATAAATCAGAGATTTAGAACATATGTTAGATGATAAAAAAAATTCAACCATAGTTGCAATGGAACAAGCAATCCATTAGAAGAGTCAAATAGACCATAAAGTCTATTATCTTCTCCATGTTAAAAATCCACCAACAATATTTTATCCCTATAACATCAATTAATAGTTCTGGTCCACAATTATATGAATAACTCATAATCATAATTGTTATACTAAATTCCTCTTCGCATCCAAGATGAAGATAATTTTCATCACATGTCTTTACTTGAAACTGTTAGGTTTGTAATATTCATGAACGCAATCAAATTGCACAAAATAAATAGAAACTTGGAAAATCAGAGTTTTAAAAATTTTACAAACCATATACCCGGATCTCCCTTTATGCACAATTATTAATTAAATGAAAAAAAGAACAAGAATCATACACTTGAAGATCCGAGCTTCCTCAGGTATAAGTTTACCTCCAATCCTTTTCGCGTTCAACTTGAATCCACCTGATTTGGTTCCTTCCTTTGATCAACGTTAGCCACCCAAGTGTTTGGCCTCTAGAGGTGATCCACCAAGGAAGAACAGAGATTGAAGAAGATGGGTGTTTGGCAAAACCCTAGTTTTTTTATCTCTCTTAGAAAAGGGTACTCTCCCAACTATTGGAATTACGTATTCTATGAATACGTCAACAACCCTCTCACCTATAATAAGATTCCTCTTATTTATAGATGTGGGCAACCCTCCTTAACAATTAAGGAATTGAGTTTTATTTTAATTAATTAAATTTTTTTAATTAATTAAGCTCCCTAATCTTATTAGGGATAATTAATTAAACTCTTTTAATTAATTTGCCTCCTAATCCTATTAGGATATTTGAGAGTACTTTTATTAATTAATTCCCAAACTCCTTTAGGAATTAAATAATAATAATTGTAATAATAATAATAAGACTCCTCTTATTAATTTATATTTAATATTTCCAAAATATTAAATAATAAATATTCAGCTATTTAATTTATTCTATCACTATAGATTAAATTAAATATATTTAACTTATTATTACGATTATGCCATTAACTTCTTAAATAATTATTCTTCCTTTTATGGTGTGACTCTTTATGTTCTCCATATTAAACCGGTTGTGAATAAATCAATTAGAACAATTCTAATCTTATTTAAATAAATAAATTAAACTAATAATTTATTTAAATAAATAATATTTATTCTACAATAGGGATAAGCCTCCCTAGTGATCAACGACTTTACAGATAATATAGATTTCAACATTAATCATAATAGAACCTTTGAGTAAATAGTTACTGTACAATTCAATACTTCCACCATACAATGTCTCAATTAAATATATGACATGGAATTACTGTCAAGTCTTATTTTATTTAATTATATGTATTTCGACTCTTAAATACGCAACTCCAAATAATGCAAATTAGAAACTCCTTTCTAATTTCATTATGCCTTGGCCAAGGACTACTGAGTTGTCATTTATCGAATCACATAGGACATTTCTCTTCTTTTACTAGAAGTGGTAGATTCTTTATTGATCATACATTATCTCCATGTACAACTTATTATACCCAAGAATACCCTTTGATATACCCTAAGGGTCTTAAGGAATAAGTCAAAGTATAACTTATCATACACAAGATACTATGATGATCTCAAGTCCAAGGATCACTTGTACTACTATCACTACAAGAATTCCTATTGACAGGCAAGTAAAACTCTATTAGGTATTCCTTAGCAAGCCACGTTCAGTGAACTTATTCTCTAATAAGCACCTACATACTTGCTTTAGTGTCTCCACACAAATGATCATGAGATCAATCATCCTCATCCAATGAGCAAGCAACGTATGTTCCAATCTATCTAGATTCATTAATCCCCAATTTAGTAATCCAACGTTTGGGAACTATTTTAGTTTTAAGCTTTCTAAGAATTTAGATCTCATTAGAATGATCATCATCATTAGTCTAAAAGCATTGCTTAAAACTATGGGTTTATCACATATTGTAAAACAACATCATGTAGATATTTTAAAAGTCTTTAATAAATTAATATTTTTTATTAATAAATGAATAAGATTGTTACAAAGTATATGCTTTATCATCAAACATGATTGGCTTGTGTGTATATTACTTTCAATCTCCAACTTGCACTAAAGCTAATCGCCATTGTATCTTATACCATTCTTCTCTAAGTGACGATTATCCTGCTGTTGGATAAGCTTTAGTTAATGGATATGTAATGTTGTTCTTGAGAGTCCACCATCTCTATAGTGATTTCCCATCTTTCAATGATTCTTATAATCAAATGAAAGTACCACAACACATGTTTAGATCCAAGATGAGACTTAGAAACTATTCCTAGTTCTGTAATGAAATTTTTATCCAGTAAAATACTTTAAGATGTTTTTCACTGTCTTACAGTGATCTTCTCCAGAATATGACTGATCAACATCAGGTCTCATACATTTCATTTCATACATGATAGTTACTCATGCTATCTCTCTTTTATGAGTCTTTGGGGACTATTAAGAGAGATACACTCCATGGCTCATCAACATGAGACATCCCATAGATTTTTCATGCTAAACGATTTTAGCATCAAATGAATATACGTTCCTTGGGTTAAGCCGAGCATCCTTTTAAATCTATCTATATAGATTTGTATCCCCAATTACGATACTCTTTCCAAATCATTCATGGAGGAATATCTAGACAACTTTATCTATAATAATTGTAGCATTGGTATGTCATTCCTTATCCGTAGTATATCAACATATAATACTAGAAATGTCACGAAGCTCCCACTGACCCTTTTGTACACACTAGGTTCATTCTTATTTTTGATAAAATCAAACTCTTTTGATTGTCTCATCAAAAAGAATGTTCCATATTTGAGAAGCTTGCTTCAATCCATTTCTCTGAGTGTCTACAACTCTTACCTCATCGTATGTAACTGGTTCATCATCTTCTATGATGTGTATCTCATCATCATCATCTATGATGAATCCATACCTCCTAGGTATCTTCGGTACTGTGACGAAT
This sequence comes from Panax japonicus, assembly GCA_020205505.1. Taxonomy (NCBI): domain Eukaryota; kingdom Viridiplantae; phylum Streptophyta; class Magnoliopsida; order Apiales; family Araliaceae; genus Panax; species Panax japonicus. The sequence goes on along the minus strand of CM035113.1, from coordinate 35,821,418 downwards.
GAATTATTTGAGTTGTGATTCTGGGGACAGAATCCTTGTAAGAAGGGAATGATGTAACAATCCAAAATTTTATTTGTAATTTAAAATATTTATTAAATTAAATAAATATTTTAATTATGTGATTGTTGTTAGTATATATTTGTGAATTAAATAATACTCTAATTTAATTTTACAGTTAGAGAGTTGTTAAAGATTACATGAGTTGCTATATTGATGTCGTAATTTAATAATTAAAGTGATATATTAATTGTTAAATAAAATTATAATGAGATTATAATTTTGTGATATTTGGTTAAGTGGGAAATTTATTTAGTATGTGGTAATTAGTTTCTTTAATTAAGATTGGATATGAAAATCCAAGTAAACAATGTGGGACAATAAACTATATTTATTAAAAGAGTTTTAATTTGATTTTACCAAATAAAAGCTTAAAGCTTTTGAAATTCTTATTTTAATCTTATTTTGCCAAAAGGCTTAAGGAATGATTAAGTCATTATTTTAATATGGTTTTGCCAAACAAGCCTTAGGGCATTAAAAATTCTAATTTTTGTAACCTATATATTAAATTGATAATAAGTATATGTAATTATATTGGGAGTTACATATTCTATAATTATATGTGTTATATGTATATTGAATATACACTAAGTTATGTTAATTTTTAAACCTAAGTCTAAACTAAGAACAATAGAGAGAGAAAGGAGGCTGCATATTTCGGTAGTTATAGGGAGTCTAGGAGGGGTCTTGGATCTTCATACAACTTAAAATCATAAGCTACTTTGAAGGATCAAGAAGGCTTGAAAGAAGAAAAAGGTAAGAAAATGAAAGTTTTCACTTTTTGTGCTCTTTTTGTTAGATCTTTATGAACCAAGCAACTTTTGTTTTGGATCATTAAAAACTCATGATTTACATGAGTATTGGTATTTTATATTTGTATCAAAGTATTTTTGAAATCAAAAGTTAGATCCAAAGTGAGGAAATCAAGTTTTGTACCAAAAGGTTTAAGAAAAAGCTTTCCTTTGTATGCTATATATATTTTTTTATGTTAGATTCTTTGGGTTCATGTGATTATTGGTTTAAAACATGTTAGCATGCTAGATACATGAGTTAAGGGAAAAACTCCTTTGGAATCACTCAAATATGATAAGAAATGAGCAAGTTATGAATTAAATCCCAAACTACCTTAACTGTTGAACACAAGCTAATGATCAGTCACTTCTGTCCATTTTTCCGGGACCAAAACAGAACCAAAATAGATGTTTGATAAATGGAAACTGTAGTTCGGGAAACTATGAATCCAACGATACCTATTGGACCTAAATCCGATTTGTAGATTTCGTTTTATAAGTGTTTCCGTTAAGGACCCCAAATCTGGAAAATGAACCAACTGTTGAAGAAAACCTTGCGGACCAGTCACTTTGGACCTGATTTCAGGGACCTAGACAGATTAAAATTTGGTATTTGATAACTAAAAACTATAGTTAAAGAAGATACGGATCCAGCGAGTATGATTGGGCCTCAATCGGAGTTGTGGATCTCAGAATATGAGCGTTTCTGTAAAAGACTCCAAAACTAAAAATGTTTACAAGGCATGTAATGGCCAGTCGGTAGTGGCCTGTTTTCAGGGTACTTTACTGTGCCAAATGGACCGTTTCTTGAGCCTAAAACGTAGCTCGGGAAGTCACGATTCTAACAATACCAAGTGGGCCCAAATCGGACTTGTGAATCACCGTCTACAAGTGTGTTTGTAGAGGACCCCAACTTTAAACTAAAATTATGGAATAAATAGAAAATAAATATTAGAAATTCATAATAAATTTGTAAAAATTATTTTAAAGCCTAAAAATGGGTTTTTAATAATTTGAAATATATGTCACTGATATTTTAATATTTTTTAAATATTAATGCTAGTTAATTTATTTAATTACTATATTAAATAAATTACATAAAAATGATTTTAATGATTTAAAAATCATTTGAAATTATATTAAAGTGTAAGGAAATATTTTAAGTTATTTTTTATGACTTTTAATATTTTGTAATGAATTTCATTAATAAATTAATATTAATGATAATGGAATTAAGTAGTATTTAATTCATATTAATATGATATTAATGATTGAAAAATCATGATAAATGATAATAATTATCTGAAAATTATTATAAGTCATTGAAAAATATTTTGACTGAAAATGAAATTATCTAAGGTAAATGTAAAGCATTTAGGCAAACTCTTATGGAGATTAGACTCATGAATTATCTGACTAGACTTTTTGGGATGTCAGAAATTATACCGAATTCAACTCAGACTGAAATAGTTTGACTTGATACCGAATTTTAGGTATTTTATAGACTGATAGGATTATGTGGTAATTTGTTAGGTTATATTATAACGGTATTTTACAGTACTATACTGTGATGATATACTAATATTTGGAGATCGGTATTATCTATATTAGGTCTTCAGAAAAAGCGATATAGGTTGCATAACGGTAATCAATGGTACAGGCAAGTTCTCTAACTCAATCTCGAATTGATATTTTTGAAATATGCTTAGGGTTAATCATTATTGATTATACCATGTCTATAAATTATTGATTCTCACTCTGTGCACATTTCATGTATTCATCAGGTATGAAAGGCTGATCACCTTCATTACCATTTGGTCCAGTTGATTTATTGATGTTCATTATTCGTTTAACTATGAAAATTTATTCATGCTCTTTCGCAATGTATATATTGTAGAAAGTTAGCCAACTTATTGTTCAATTCTTTCGATCATGATATATCCTTAATTGAACTTATACTTGCTGGGCAAAATTGTTGCTCACCCTTGCTATATCATGATAAACATTGCAGATTATGACGAATACATTGGTTACAAGAAAAGTCCAAGACAAGTCAGCTTTGGATTATATGTGCAGCTAAAGTTGTAACAATAATGTATGATAATAGCTTTGTATGTCTGATAGGATATTGATTTAGGTATTATGTGAAGGTTCTCGACCTTGGGGATAGTGTGTAATGTTTAATGTATAAACAATTTATATTTATATTTTCCGCAATAGTTATAGAAATAGTACACCAGATTTGTGGTGATTTGGGACCCGAATCTAGGGATGTTACAGGTACTGATCCAGATTTACAATTTGGTTGTGGTACAATAGGTCTATCTACAGGTTCCTCTTATTTGACTTATAGTGTTTTGTAGTTTTTGAACTATTCAAGATTATATTATCCTCCCACTAGCCCCTTCAATGATAAACACTTTTATCTTAGAAGGCAACATGTTTCGTAACAAACACCTTTTGCTAAGTATGATTATAAAACATATACCCTAAACTTACTTTAGGATGTCCCACAAATTTGTACTTGTCAAACCTTGTCCCAATCTTATCCTTTGAAACCTTTTCACATAAGCTGGACAACCCCTAATCTTAACATACTTAAGATTAGGAATCCTCTCTGTCCATAATTTTTTATGGAGTTTTTGGGTTGAATTTTGAAGTTACCTTTTCGTAGATATGCAGCCATTTCTAGGATATGATCCTAGAAGGATACTGGAATGTCGGTAAAATCATTATGGATCGTACCATGTCCAACAAGGTACAATTTTTCCTTTCAGATACATCAATCAATTATTACGTATCAGGAGGCGTCCGTTATGAGAAAATCATTTGAGATGATCAAGAAACTTATTGCACAAGTATTTATTCCTTGATCTAATTAAAGAATCTTAATACTTTGCCAATTTATTTCACTTCTGAATTCTTTGAACCTTTCAAATAATTCACACTTGTATTTCAGCAAATACACACATTCAACTCTTTTAATGATCATTTCCTTTTTCTTGTACTAGTTTGCTCAATTTGTAAAATTATTTTTCACGTAAGTCAAGTATACAAAATCCATTAAGTAATATTCCAGTTCTATACAAAACATTATTATTATAAATAGAACAACAATTGTTCTTAATTATAATACCAAAAAATTTATTGTCTAACAATAAAATGGAAATAATGTTTCAAACAAGAACTGAAATACAATAACAACTTATTGACTATATAGATTTGCCCGTAGGCATTGCTAAACTATAAGTTTCTATGGCTAATGTGGCAACCTTTGCTTCATTTCCCACACATAGGATTACTTATATTTGTTTAGCTTTCTACTTCTACTTGGTCCCTTCATAAATCTATATTTATGATAACCAAAGTCGGTATCCAATACCCAAGTAGAACCTTGACTTAAAGAAAAATATTTTTTAAATCATGAACAAATTTGTATTTGTAACCGAAACTTCATTAAGCTTCTTTGGTTAGCCTCTACAAGATGCTTCTCGCAGTTTCTTTCCAGTGTCCAGGCTTATAACAGTGGAATCAAACACCTTTGCTATTCGTATCAATTTTGTTCTTAATATCCTTTGTTTTTGCCTTTCTATTTACCTTCTTTGAATCGTTCTTCTTTTCAGAAGATCCTTTGGCCCCTACCAGTAAGACATGGTCTTTCTTGGTTGGAAAGTGACTCTTAATACTTTTTAACATGTTAAGAAAATCAGCGAGGCTGATCTTTAGCTTTTACATATGAAAAATTCACAACAATTGTGAAAGGAGTCCGGGAGTGAGTGCAAGATCAAATCTTAGCTCAATTCTCCATCCATGACAAAACCAGTTGTTCTAATTGATCAATCAAATTGATAATGTTAAGAACATTTATCTGTACTATAGTGTCATCGGTCATTCTAGATCGGAAGAGCTCCTTAGATATCTGATATCTATTAGTCCTACTTTCCTCACCATCAACTACTTGATGTGTAAGATTATAGTAGAAGCATCCATAGTTTCATGCTGACGCTGAAGATCGTTACTCATGGATGCGAGCATGATGCATTGAGCCAACTGTGCATCATCTAGCCACTTTCTAAAAGTAGCAATCTCTTCCTTAGAGGCATTGTCTGCAACCATTGCACGGATAGGCGTATTAAGGACATAAGATAACTTTTCAGCCATGAGAACTGTTCTCAATTCCTTAACCACTCCGTTAGATTCGGTCCGGTTAAATATCATCTAATATGCTTCGCAGTGATAGTAATTTAGACATTTTAAAATTCTGTAAATGAATTTGTAATTAACAACATTTTAACATACATTTTTTATTAATTACAAAAATAAATTAGGTCTTGTTTTAAATTGGTATCTCGCACTATTTTTTTCAAACTATATTACCCTCAATATATATAGTTCGGCAAAATCAAATTAAAGATTTTCTAGTGAGAATAAGGATCCCATTTCAAATGTATATAACCTTGTGGTGACCCAACAAATTATATATAAATAAATAGGTAGAAAACTCTTGTCAATTACATCAACTATATATGTGACGCCCCCAAAACAGGTATACAACACCCATTCCGAGTCGCCAAATACATGGTACATAAAGCAAACTACAACTTCAATAATACAAATGTCGTGTTAAATACGACAATACATACTGTGAGTTTAAATACAAATATTATCTTCTAGAAAATGTCCACAGGCAAATAAGTCCTCATTACAATTATTCAAACACTATTTTACAAAAATAATGAGAACTGCTAAAACATCTTTCTAGAAACCTCACTCCATACCCCGAATCGATCCTGCTATGTTATCACCTCATGCGAAGAAAAATGGAACAAAAAGGAAAAGGGTGAGCTCAACTAGCCCAGTAAAGAATATTATGACTAAGATAATATACAAAAAATTATCGTTAGTCTTCAACAGGAAAAAAAATCTGATAAAATATAATCGACAACAAGTTTTAGATCAACAAATACAGCGGAAACAGCAATCCATTAGAAGAGTCACATAGAGGATGAATTTTACTATCTTCTAATATTTAAGAGTCCATCATCAATATTTTATCACTGTAACAACAATCAATATACATCTTTAACCATCTTTGCACTACAGGCCAAAGATATTCATTTATATCACCGGTTGGTCATGTTCATCTCAACACCTGTTCATCTTTGCACTATGGGCCAAAGATATTCATCAGTAATAATTAATCTTTGCACTACAGGCCAAAGATATTCAATAATATCATCATTAAGGGCTGAGGATGATGAAAAATATTTTAAAGAACGAATCAAGTGAGATAGAAGGACAAATATTAGGGATTCGTATAACAATTTTAGCCAAGATCAATAATACTCCATAATAACCAATTTTGAAGCGAAATTCAAAAATAACGATCAAAACATGAATACAATCAAAGATATTAGCCAAAATAGACATCTTGGACAAAAAGGAAAATTTTCATTTTTTGATGAATAGTGTCGTATTCGTGAATAGTGCCGTATACGTGAATAGTTCCGTATACGTGAATAGTAACCCCGACACAACAAGTTCCAAATTTGATTAAAAAGTTCACCAATATTTCGGCATAATGATATTGAAGAAAATAATATCATTTAAGAAGAAAATAACATCCCATACCTCAAAATAACCGTATTTCTGATTGAATTTCGGGTATAGTGCTGACAGAAACTCGCACCGTATAACAACACTCAAAGTATACTCAGAAGAATATGCTCGATAATATAGAGAGAGAAAGAGAGAAACCTTTGTTTCTAGTGTGATTTTCAATTCTAACTTAGCCCACTATTTATAGGAAAATGCTAGAACGCCAAAGGAGACTAAATTAATAAAATATTAATTTTTAAAACCCATTCTCTATGCATGCTTGCCTAACACCAGCCATCTTTGACCCATTTTCAGCAGCCCACATGTTCAAACAAGAGTGGGTCCCACCCATAAATTATTAAAAATTATTTTATTTTCCGAAACTTCAACAATTCATAGAAAATAGATCGTTTATCAGAAAAATACGAATTTTATGTCTATTCTGCCTGAAATTGAATTCTATACAACTTTGTAAAAAAAGGTTTTTCCAAATTCCCAACAAAAAATATCTGAAATCCACAAACGGATGATTTTTAATTCTTCCAGTCCGACAAAATACTGATAAAACAACTCAGCATTAATTCCTTCAATTATATCCACATAAAATAATATATTCATCAATTATATCCACATCAAATAAATATTTCCTTATCATATGAATCAATAATTAATTATTTTTAAATAATATTACAGAATCACAATTTTGACAACCAGGCCATTCCTAGGAAAGAGGGGGCTTTCCAATAAGGATTTCTCCTTACTGGCGCGCAATTAGATGACCTAACCTCTCCTTGACAGAACTTTCTAGACATTGCCAATAATGTTATCTAATAATATTATTCAAATAATATGAATTATTGATCTGATAATGGAAAATACTGTGCAGTGACAATTATTGAAATAATAATAATATAAACTAACAATGCAACAATTATTGAATCAATAAAATATTGAACAGTAACTACTGTAATAATTATTGGGTAGTGCCTTCTTACGTACGAATCAATAATTCAACAATACTGTGCAATACCGTGTGCTACTGTGCAACCACGCGTATGTATTTTAACCACCGGGTAACCCAACAGTGTTAAGGGTAATAATTTACGCCGTTATTTATAAAACTCAATCTTTGTCATTTTCTTTCATCCAACCATTTTCCGTTATGGGGCCCACAATTGACTCGCCGTCGTACGGAGATTACCGACAATAAGAATATTCCACGACCAAACGAATATTCCCCGACAAAAAGAATATTTTGTAACCACTTACTTATTTTGTAAAAATTTAACATTTCACCCATAACCAAAGTATTATATCAAATTAACCCTTATTAATTTAGAATAATGAATAAAGGAAAATTCAATTTTATTTATAATAAGTTGGGGTCTTACAACCTCCCCTCCTTATAAAATTTCATCCTCGAAATTTACATACGTACCTACTGTTTCGAACAGGTGAGGGTACCTCGCTTTCATTTCCGATTCCAACTCCCATGTCATTTCCTCAATTGCATGGTTTCTCCACAAAACCTTTACTTGTGGTATAACCTTCGTGCATAAGACATGCTCTTTCCTATCCAAAATCTCAACAGGTATCTCCTCGTATGTTAAATCTTCAGCTATCTCGTCTGGTTCTAATGCAATAATGTGGTTCGGGTCTTTCACATATTTACGAAGCATAGATACGTGAAAAACATTATGAACATGAGACATGCTTGGAGGTAATGCGAGCCTATAAGCCATATTTCCTATTCGGTCAAGAATCTAAAATGGACCAACAAATCTTGGATTGAGCTTTCCTCTCTTTCCAAATCTTGTAACTCCCTTCCATGGAGTAACACGTAATAGTACATGATCCCCAATATTAAATTCCATGTCCTTTTGATGAAGATCAGCATAACTCTTTTGTCGATCTTATGAAGTGTGAATACGTTATCGAATCATTTTGATCTTTTCTGTAGTCATGCGTACTAACTCTGGTCCCAACAACGTTGCTTCTCCCACCTCGTCCCAGCATACTGGAGAACGACACTTTCGTCCATACAAAGCCTCAAATGGAGCCATGCCTATACTTGCTTGATAACTGTTGTTGTAGGAGAATTCCACCAGTGGCAAGTACTTATCCCAACTTCCTTTGAAATCTAGAACACAGAATCTTAATAGATCTTCAAGGGTTTGAATAGTCCTCTCTGATTGTCCGTCCGTTTGAGGATGATATGCTGAACTGAATCGTAAGTCCGTGCCCATAGCTTTCTGCAAGCTAACCCAAAATCGTGAAGTGAATCTTGGGTCACGATCCGAAACTATGGATACTGGCATGCCATGCAATCGTAAGAACTTGTCCCAACTTCCCTTGAAATCAAGGACACAGAGTCTTAATAGATCTTCGAGAGTTTGAATAGTCCTATCCGACTGTCCGTTCGTCTGAGGATGATATGCCGAGCTAAATCGTAAGTCTGTGCCCATAGCTTTTTGTAAACTAACCCAAAATCTTGAAGTAAATCTTGGGTCTCGATCAGAAACTATGGATACCGGCATACCATGCAGTCTTACAATCTCGTTTATGTACATACGAGCAAGACGTTCAAGTGTATAAGTTTCTCGTATCGGTAAGAAATGAGCAGACTTGGTCAATCTATCAACAATAACCCAAATCGCATCTATGCCTTGAGAAACCTTTGGAAGACCGGTAACGAAATCCATGGTAATGTGTTCCCACTTCCATTCTGGAATTTCAAGTGGTTGCAATGGACCTTTTGGTACTTGATGCTCCGATTTAACTCGTTGACAAGTTAGACACCTTGAGATAAACAACGCTATCTCTCTCTTCATATTACTCCACCAAAATGTATGACGAATATCATGATACATTTTGGTACTTCCAGGATGGATTGCAAACGGTGTATTGTGCGCCTCCATCATGATTTTATACTTTAAATCAGGGTCGTTAGGAACACAAAGTCTAGAGTTGACTCGAAGTATTCCCTCTTCATCGATTCTTGCTTCCGGCATAGTACCTTCTTGCACTTTCTTCCTCATACGCATCAGCTCCAGGTCTGTAGCTTGAGCAGCTTTAACTTTATCGATTAAAGTTGGTTCTACTCATATATTCGCCATGGTCACATACGTCCCTGGAGTCTTTAACTCTATCCCCATCCTTTGCAAGTCACACAAAATGGGGCCTTGCGTTGACAATATCGCACTCGTACTTGCATGTGATCTTCTACTCAATGCGTCAGCTACCACGTTTGCTTTTCCAGGATGGTATTGGATGGTATGATCATAATATTTCAACAGTTCAAGCCAACGTCGTTGTCGCATGTTGAGTTCCTTTTGAGTGAAGAAATATTTGAGGCTTTTATGATCCGTAAAGATCTCCACTTTCTCCCCATACAAGTAATGCCTCCAAATTTTAAGTGCAAAGACAACAGCTGCCAACTCTAGATCATGAGTAGGATAATTCTTCTCATATTCTTTGAGTTGTCGCGAGGCATAGGCTATGACTTTTCCATGTTGCATGAGAACACATCCCAGACCTTTGCCCGAAGCATCACTGTAGATGACAAATCCCTCCGAGCCAGACGGTATTGTCAGAACAGGTGCTGAAATGAGTCTCCTCTTGAGTTCTTGAAAACTCTTCTCACATTCTTCGCTCCAACCGAACTTTGTATCTTTTCGAGTTAGCTGAGTCAATGGAGTAGCGATTCGAGAAAATCCTTCCACGAATCTTCGATAATAACCAGCTAAACCGAGAAAGCTACGTACTTTGGTCACTGATTTAGGTTGCTCCCAGCTTTGAATAGCTTCAATCTTTGCTGGGTCAACAGATATTCCACGACTTGATACCACGTGCCCAAGGAATGCTACTTCCTCAAGCCAGAACTCGCATTTCTTCAACTTGGCATAAAGCTTATATTCACGAAGCATTTGGAGTGTTAGCCTCAAGTGTTGCTCATGATCTTCACGGCTTTTGGAATAAATAAGGATGTCATCAATAAAGACGACCACAAAATGATCCAAATATTCCTTGAATACTCGGTTCATTATATCCATGAAGGCAGCAGGAGCATTAGTCAATCCAAAGGACATGACTAAGAATTTATAATGCCCGTACCGAGTTCTGAAAGCCGTCTTTGGAATGTCATCGGTTCTAATCTTCAATTGGTGATACCCGGAACGAAGATCGATCTTTGAAAAGAATTTGGCTCCTTGCAACTGGTCAAATAGATCATCAATTCGTGGCAATGGATACCTATTTTTGATTGTGACATGATTCAACTCCCGATAATCAATACAAAGTCGCATACTCCCATCTTTCTTCTTCACGAATAGAACAGGAGCACCCCAAGGAGAAGTACTAGGACGAATAAAGCCAATGTCTAACAATTCCTGCAGTTGGGTTTTTAACTCCTGAAGTTCAATAGGAGCCATTCGATATGGGGCTTTAGAAATGGGTTTTGTACCGGGTTCAAGGTCGATACAAAATTCAATCTCACGCTCTGGGGGTAGGCCAGGAAGTTCTTCGGGGAATACGTCAGGAAATTCATTAACAATAGAAATATCGTTCAAAACTGACGTATTTTTGTTTAAATCTGTGACATGAGCTAAGAAAGCTTGACATCCGTTTTTCAATAAACGAATAGCTTTATGGCTTGAGATGATCGTGATTGATTTTAATGGTTTGGTCGCTTGAATTCGCATAATAGGTTGATTAGGAATATGAAAGCTAACAACCTTATGGAAACAATCAATTTTTGCATGATAAGTAGTTAACCAATCAATCCCTAGAATCACATCAAATGCAAGTATTTTCAATGAAATAAGATCTACAGGCAATGTGAGGGTACCGATTTGAACCAAACAAGACTTATACACAGTGGATGTAATGAAGGTTTCTCCCAACGGAGTTTCTACAGATAAGTCGAAGTCCAATTTCTCCGGAGTCAAATTTAATCGATGAGCGCAAGTAGGAGAAATAAAAGAATGGGTAGAACCGGTATCAAATAAAGTATAAACTTCGTTAGAGTTTATGATAAGCTTACCCGTGATGACCTCATTCGGGTTCCTTGCTTTCTGGGAGGTCACAACAAACGCTCTCCCTTGCACTACCGGCTTTGACCTTTCTGGGACGGCCTTTGGTGCCTCCATCCTAGTTGAATTGGTCTTTGGTAAACGACAAAATCGGGCCAAGTGACCTTCTCTTCCATAATTATAACATGCTTTGGACGGCATCGCGCAATTTGGACTGATGTGTCCCTCCCCTCCGCATTTGAAGCATATGATAGGTGGTCTTTCTCCTTCCTTAACAACGGGTGCTGGTGCTGACGTCTTTCCATCATTGTTGAATCTCCTCTTTTTGAAATGTCCATTCTTATTGTTTTGGCCCTGATTACCACCGAAGTGGTAACCACTTCTGGCCTGCTGATTCCCTCCACGCTTGTTGTCACCGCTTCGATGACCACTCTCGCTGGTATTATAATTTTGCCGGCTGCTCTCTTTTAGTTGAGTTGACTCGTTATCGCGCTCCACTAACTGAGCCCTATTAACAACATCTGAATACAAACACAGTTTATGAGAAATAAGATGTTGACGTATCTCCGGCTTCAAACCTCTTAAAAACATTCGCGCCATTCTCTCTTCATTATCCACCAAATGGGACGCAAACCGTGATAACTCTGCAAATTTTGCCTCGTATTGCGACACGGTCATATTATTTTGTTCCAACTTAATAAACTCCACCTCCTTCATGTGGCGAATACTTTCGGGAAAGTATTTATCATTGAACAGCTCCTGGAACTTCTCCCAAGATATCTTCAGTACAGCAGGTTGAGTACGTTTTACTGATTCCCACCAGTAATCTGCCTCTCCGCGCAACATAAAGGCGGCAAAGGGAACCTTTTGCTCCTCGGAGCATCCCAAGACATCAAATATCTTGGTCATCTGCTTTATCCATGTTTCCGCCATAAGTGGTTTTGGCTCTCCCATAAACTCCGGTGGTCCCAGCTCCTTGAACTGTTTAGCGGTGACCGCCCGAGAGTTTCCCGCGTTTCCATCTACGTTTTGGACAGGAGTTGCTCTCGCCTGCTGCTGCATGAATTGCATAAAACCTCTGAACATTTGATCATTCGTCATTTGGTCAGTGTTGTTGTTTGCATAAGGATTTTCGCCTTCCTGATGCACATTATCCTGATTATTAATATGTGGTGAATCAACGATCGCCTGTGCTCCATTGTCATTCTCAATATTCTCAGATGTCATTTTCAGATACTGCCACAAAACAAAAGGTTAATTGACATATAACATATTATCTCTATATTCTGACCGACCAATAAAATAGCACATAAACTTAGGTAGGTCATACTAGCGAAGGAATTTCCCGTCTCTCCCCTCCTAGTACTATTCTCACATCTTAGCCAGGGATCATATCCCTAAGCTCTGATACCAACTGTGACGCCCCCAAAATTAGGTATACATCACCCATCTTGAGTCGCCAGATACATGGTACAGAATTCAAATACAACTTACTAATACAACTGTCGTGTACAATACGACAAAACATAACTGTGAGTTTGAATACAATTATTGTCTACTAGAGATCATACAAACTCAAAAGGTGTCCTCAATACAATTATTGTCACACTATTTAACAGAATAGTGAGGACTACTAATACTATTCTCTGGTCCATCACTCCGTTCCCCGACTCGTCTCAGCTATATTCTCATTTCCTGAAGAGAACAATGAAAGAAAGGGTGAGCTCAACTAGCCCAGTAAGAAATATTATGACTAAGATAATGCAGAATAAATTATCATTAGCCTTCAACAGTGTTAAACTGATAAAATACAATAAACATTAAGTTTTACTACAGCGGAAACAGCAATCCATTAAAAGAGTCAAGTAGAAAATAAAATCTACTATCTTTTATGATTTAAAAGGTTTTTCATCATCGTTATAGCTGAGACTCAGCTTAATAAATATTCCACATCATCGAATCACCCCCGCACTACGGCCAAGGATATTCTTTAGTATCACGACCACAATTATTCATGCACTACGGCTAAGAATATTTGTGTATTCATTAATGGTCATGATCATGCCAACAACTGTCCATCAATGCACTACGGGCCAATGAGGATTTTTAATTTTTACATCATTTGTAACATTACAATCATGATTACACCGAATAATCCCTGGTCATAATCATACCAAGTCCATCTATGCACCACAGGCCACAGATGACTTTCAACAAAATATAAACATGAGGATGATGACAATGATATAAGAATTCAATAAAACAAGTTCAAGAATTATTTTATCCAGGAATTATTAACGTTCAAATTTGTCAACACGATACTGTTTTGTGGTGTAAAATTCAAGAATGATCAGAAGAATATTTCTATGAAAGGATACTGGATGAAGCGCAAATATCAAGGATATTCCACTAATTTCATGGAGTATAGAAGTCAAAGTTTTATCCAACTGAGTACAATAAAGAATGGAATAACAAAAGAAATCACCATGCATGCGATAGACCGCACAGACAGGTTATTCCAGCAGAATAATAATAACGGAACCAGGTCAGGTGAAATTCACACCGACAGGATGTTCCAACAGAATAATAAAGAATGGAACCAGGTCCGGTGTAAAACACACAGACAGGATATTCCAACAGAATAATAAATAATGGAACCAGGTCCGGTGTAAAACACACAGACATGATATTCCAACAGAATAATAAAGAATGGAACCAGGTCCGGTGTAAAACAGACAGACAGGATATTCTGACAGAAATATAGAGACAGGATAGTAAATGGATGTCACCAAGTATAGGGTATTTCGCGTATACCGGTTATTCCAATAGAATAATAATGAATGGAATAACATAATGATTTCACCAAGTATAGGGTGTACCGCATATACAGGTCATGTATAGGGTATGCCACTTTTACAGGTTATTCCAATAGAATAACAAAGAATGGAATAACATAAGTTCTCTTCAAGAAGAAAGAATAACACCCCTTACATTATTTAGGAGATTGAATACTGCAGTAGTGTAATAACCGAATACTCTTCTTCTTTCTCTCTTATTCTCTCTATACGTTCTCTCTCTATAGCTTGAGTGAATTCGTGAAAAATAATGAAGCCCTAGGCCTCTATTTATAGAAGATTTATTACTATTTACGAAAGTATTTACTATTTACGAAGGTAATTACTATTGACGAAGGTAATTACTATTTACGAAGGTAATTACTATTTACGAAGGTAATTACTATTTACGAAGGTAATTACTATTTACAAAAGTAATTACTATTTATGAAAAAGACTCTTAGATGATGACATATGGCCCCCCATAAATAATTCAACTTACCACAAACGTATAATAGACTCTTTATATACATCAATGATTGAATAAAAATTACCAGAAATCATTTTATTTTTAATCAGCACATATTTAATCTTTCAACAATTATTAATCATTTATAACTTGTCGTCTCAATTATTGTTTAAATAATATAACATATTATACAGATGATACTGTGACAATAATTGAATCAATAATATAAGAGATATGATGCAGCAATTACTGTAGCAATAATTGAGTATAGCTGAGTGACTTCTCACGTAAGCATCAATAATCAATACCGTGTGCTACTATGCAACAACGCGTATTACTGTACTTTTACTACCGAGTAGTTCAACAGTTTTAACGGTAACACCTCCGCCGTTTATTTTATAGAAAGCTAATTTTGTCATTTTCTAACTACGACAATACTTCCATTGTGGGGTCCACCAATGATTATGCCGTCGTACGAATATTCCCCGACAAAAAGAATATTCCCCGACCAAACGAATATTTTATAACAACTTGCGTACTTTGCAAAATTTATAAATATTACCCACAACTATAACATTATATCCAATTTATTCCATAATATTCAAAAATAATAATTATAGAAAATTCATCTTTATTTATAAAAACTGGGGTCTTACATTTTGGTACTCCCAGGATGGATTGCAAACGGGGTGTTGTGTGCCTCCATCATGATTCTATGCTTCAAGTCAGAATCGTTAGGAATGCAAAGTCTAGAGTTGACTCGAAGTATTCCTTCTTCATCGATTCTTGCTTCTGGAATAGCACCTTCTTGCACTTTCTTCTTCATTTGTATCAGCCCCAGGTCCGTAGCTTGAGCATCTTTAACTTTATCAATTAAAGTTGGTTCTACTCGTATATTCGCCATCATCATGTGGGTCCCTGGAGTCTTTAATTCTACCTCCATCCTTTGCAAGTCATACAAAATGGGCCTTTGCATTGACAATATTGCACTCATACTCGCATATAATCTTCTACTCAATGCTTCAGCTACTACGTTCACTTTTTCAGGATGATATTAAATAGTGTGATCGTAATCTTTCAACAGCTCAACTCAACGTCATTGCCGCATGTTGAGTTCTTTTTGGGTGAAGAAATATTTGAAGCTTTTATGGTTCGTATAAATCTCCACTTTCTCCCCGTAGAAGTAATGTTTCCATATCTTCAACGCGAATACGACTGCTGCCAACTCTAGATCATGAGTAAGATAATGCCTCTCATATTCTTTGAGTTGTTGTGAGGCATAGGCTATGACTTTCCCATGTTGCATGAGAACACATCCTAACCCCTTGCCAGAAGCATCGTTGTAGATAACAAATCCATCCGAACCAGATGGTATTGTCGGAACAGGTGCCGAAATGAGTCTCCTCTTGAGCTCTTGGAAGCTCTTCTCGCATTCCTCGCTCCATACGAATTTTGTATCCTTCCGAGTAAGCTGAGTTAACAGAGTAGCGATTCGAGAAAATCCTTCCACGAATATCCGATAATAACCAGTTAAGCCCAGAAAGCTACGCACTTTGGTCACCGACTTTGGCTGCTCCCAACTTTGTATTTCTTCAATCTTTGGCGGGTCCACAGATACTCCATGTTTTGACAACACGTGCCCAAGGAATGCTACTTCCTCAAGCCAGAACTCGCATTTCTTTAGCTTAGCATAAAGCTTGTGTTCACGAAGTCTTTAAAGTACTAGCTTCAAATGGTGCTCATGATCTTCACGGCTTTTGGAATAGATGAGGATGTCATCAATACAGACAACAACGAATTGGTCCAAATATTCCTTGAATACTCGGTTCATCATATCCATGAAGGCAGCAGGGGCATTAGTCAATCTGAAAGATATAACTAAGAATTCATAATGTCCGTACCGAGTCCTGAAGGCAGTCTTTGGAATGTTCTAAGTTTTAATCTTCAACTGATGATATCCAGAACGAAGATCGATCTTTGAAAAGAATTGTGCTCCTTGCAACTGGTCAAACAGGTCATCAATACGAGGCAGTGGATACCTATTCTTGATGGTGACATGGTTTAATTCTAGGTAGTCAATACAAAGTTGCATACTCCCGTCTTTCTTCTTTACGAATAAAACAGGAGCACCCCAAGGAGATGTACTAGGACGAATGAAACCAATGTCTAACAATTCCTGTAGTTGAACTTTTAACTCCTGAAGTTCAATAGGAGCCATTCGATATGAGGTTTTAGAAATGAGTTTTATACCCGATTCAAGATCAAAAAAGAATTCAACTTCACGTTCCGGGGGTAGACCGAAAAGCTATTCAGGAAATTCTCTAACCACAGAAATATTATTCAAATCTGACTTGTCTTTATTCAAATCCATAACATGGGCTAGGAAAGCTTGGCATCCGTTTTTCAATAAACGAATAGCTTTGTGGCTTTATATGACATTAACTGATTTTAGTGGTTTAGTAGTTTGAATTCGTATGACAGGTTGGTTAGGAATATGAAAACTAATAACCTTACAAAAACAATCATTTTTGGCATGATGAGTGGTTAACCAATCAATTCCTAAAATCACATCAAAAGCAAGTATCTTTAAAGAGATAAGATCCACAGGAAATGTGATAGAGCAAACTTGGATCATGCAAGATTTATAAACTGTAGATGTAATGAAGGTTTCACCCAACGGAGTTTCAACAGATAAATCAAAATCTAATTTCTCCGGAGTCAAGTTTAAACGTTGAGCACAAGCAAGAGAGATAAAAGAATGGGTAGAACCGGTATCTAGTAAGGTATAAACTTCGTAAGAATTCAAGATTAGCTTACACGTGATCACTTCGTTTGGGTTCATCACGTTTTAGCCAGTCACGACAAACGCTCTTCCAGGAACCACAAATTTTGACTTATCCGGGACAGCCCTTGGAATCACCACTTTCGCTGAACTTGGTTTCGCTATAGTACAATCTCGAGCGATGTGGCCTTCCTTTCCACAGTTGTAACATACCTTGTATTGTTGTGGACAGTTTGGGCTGATATGTCCCTCCTTCCCGCATTTGTAACATC
Source organism: Panax japonicus (assembly GCA_020205505.1). Classification (NCBI taxonomy): domain Eukaryota; kingdom Viridiplantae; phylum Streptophyta; class Magnoliopsida; order Apiales; family Araliaceae; genus Panax; species Panax japonicus. The sequence continues at coordinate 35,803,585 of CM035113.1, read as the reverse complement.
TAACTGGCGGTCGTTCTCCTCCCCTAGAATTTGTTGTTAGTGCTGGTGCTGCTGCTGATGTCTTTCCGTCGTTGTTGAATCTTCACTTTCTAAAATTTCCACTTGAGTCACCTCTTCTATTATCATGGCCACGTTTACCACCTGAGTGGTTACCGCCTTTGTCTGTATTCTTCCTTCCTTGCTGGTTATCATCGTTCTGATGACAGCTGTCATCGATATGACCCTGGTTGTGGTCCCTCGGTTGAGTATACTCACTATCTCGCTCTAACAACTGAGCCCTATTTACAACATCAAAATATAAAGAAAATTAATGAGATATAAGGTATTGACGAATCTCGGGTTTTAAACCTCTCAGAAACATCCGCGTCATACGTTCCTCATTCTCCACCAAATGAGGTGCAAACCTGTATAACTCTGCGAACTTTGCCTCGTACTGAGACACCTTCATGTTGTTCTGTTCGAGTCTAATAAACTCTACCTCTTTCATATGAAGAATACTTTCAGGAAAATACTTGTCATTGAAAAGTTTCTGAAATCTTTCCCAAGACATGTTGAGTGCATCTGGTTGGGCACACTTCACAGATTTCCACCAGTAATCTGCTTCACCAAGAAACATAAAGGTAGCGAATGGAACCTTATGTTCTGGTGGTCCCAACTCCTTAAATTCTGGTGGTCCCAACTCCTTATGTTCCAGTTTTCCCTTAAATTCTGGTGGTCCCAACTCCTTAAACTGCCTGACTGTGACAGACCGCGCGTTGCCATCATTTCCACCCGTATTTTGTACATGAGTCTCCCTCATCTAATTTTGCATGAACTGCAAAAAGCTCCTAAACATTCCATCGTTCATCGTTTGCTCGGTAGTGTTGTTTACAGGAGGAATATTGCCTTCATGTTGCACGTTCTCCTGGTTTGTGACTAAAGGTTGCTCCACAGTCTCGTACACTCCATTGTTAACGTTCTCAGCAGCCATTCTTAAATACTACCATAAAACAAAGGTTAATTAAACATATCACATAATATACCTATATTATGACCAACCAACAAATAAGCTTAGTAGGACACACTAGCAAAAGATTTACTCATCTCTCCCCTCCTAGTTCTATTCCCCGATCTCCGCCAGAGACCATATCCCTAAGCTTTGATACCAACTGTGACGCCCCCAAAACAGGTATACAACACCCATTCTGAGTCGCCAAATACATGGTACATAAAGCAAACTACAACTTCAATAATACAAATGTCGTGTGAAATACGACAATACATACTGTGAGTTTAAATACAAATATTGTCTTCTAGACAATATTCGCACGCAAATAAGTCCTCTTTACAATTATTCAAACACTATTTTATAGAAATAGTGAGGACTGCTAAAACATCATTCTAGAAACCTCACTCCATACCCCGACTCGATCCTGCTATGTTCTCACCTCCTGAGAAGAAAAATAGAACAAAAAGGAAAAGGGTGAGCTCAACTAGCCCAGTAAAGAATATTATGACTAAGATAATATACAAAAAATTATCGTTAGTCTTCAACAGGAAAAAAAAATCTGATAAAATATAATCGACAACAAGTTTTAGATCAACAAATACAGTGGAAACAACAATCCATTAGAAGAGTCACGTAGAGGATGAATTCTACTATCTTCAAATATTTAAAATTCCATCATCAATATTTTATCCCTGTAACAATAATAAATATACATTTTTAACCATCTTTGCACTACAGGCCAAAGATATTCATTTATATCACCGGTTGGTCATGTTCATCTCAACACATGTTCATCTTTGCACTACGGGCCAAAGATATTCATTAGTAATCATTTATTTTTGTACTACAGGCCAAAGATATTCAATAATATCATCATTAAGGACTGGGGATGATGAAAAATATTTTTAAGAACGAATCTAGTGAGATAGAAGGACAAATATTAGAGATTCGTATAACAGTTTTATCCAAGATCAATAATACTCCATAATAACCAATTTTGAAGTAGAATTCAAAAATAACGATCAAAACATGGATACAATCAAAGATAGTAGCCAAAATAGACATTTTGGACAAAAAGGAAAATTTTCATTTTTCGGTGAATAGTATCGTATTCGTGAATAGTGCCGTATACGTGAATAGTAACCTCGACACAACAAGTTCCACATTTGATTAAAAAGTTCACCAATATTTTGGCATAATGATATTGAATAAAATAATATCATTTAGAAGAAAATAACATCCCTTATCTCAAAATAACCGTATTTCTGGCTGAATTTTGGGTATAGTGCTGACAGAAACTCGTACCGTATAGCAACACTCAAAGTATACTCACAAGAATATGTTTGATAATATAGAGAGAGAAAGAGAGAAAACTTTGTTCCTGATGTGATTTTCAATTCTAAGTTAGTCATCTATTTATAGGAAAATGCTAGAACGCCAAAGGAAACTAAATTAATAAAATATTAATTTTTAAAACCCATTCTCTACGCATGCTTGCCTAACACCAACCATCTTTGGCCCATTTTCAGCAGCCCACATGTTCAAACAAGAGTGGGTCCCACCCATAAAATAATAAAAATTATTTTATTTTCTGAAACTTCAACAATTCATAGAAAATAGACCGTTTATCAGAAAAATACGAATGATATGTCCATTCTGCCTGAAATCAAATTCTCTACAACTTTGTAAAAGAAAGTTTTTCGAAATTCCAAACAAAAAATATTCGAAATCCACAAACGGATGATTTTTAATTCTTCCAATCCGACAAAATACTGGTAAAACACCTCAGCATTAATTCCTTCAATTATATCCACATAAAATAATATATTCATCAATTATATCCACATCAATAAAATATTTCCTTATCATATGAATCAATAATTAATTATTCTTAAATAATATTACAGAATTACAATTATGACAACCAGACCGTTCCCAAGAAAGAGGGGGCTTTCCAATAAGGATTTTTCCTTACTGGCGCGCAATTAGATGACCTAACCTCTTATTGACAGAACTTTCTAGACATTGCCAATAATGTTATCTAATAATATTATTCAAATAATATGAATTATTGATCTGATAAGGGAAAATACTGTGCAGTGAAAATTATTGAAACAATAATAATATAAACTAACAACGCAACAATTATTGAATCAATAAAATATTGAACAGTAACTACTGTAATAATTATTGGGTAGTGCCTTTTTATGTACGAATCAATAATTCAATAATAATGTGCAATATCGTGTGCTACTGTGCAACCACGCGTATGTATTTTAACCACCAGGTAATCCAACAGTGTTAACGGTAACAATTTACGCCATTATTTATAAAACTCAATCTTTGTCATTTTCTTTCATCCAACCGTTTTCCGTTATGGGGCCTACAATTTACTGCGCCGTCGTACGGAGATTCCCGATAATAAGAATATTCCATGACCAAACGAATATTCCCCGACAAAAAGAATATTTTGTAACCACTTGCTTATTTTGTAAAATTTTCACATTTCACCCATAACCAAAACATTATATCAAATTAACCCTTATTAATTTAGAATAATGAATAAAGAAAAATTCAATTTTATTTATAATAAGTTGGGGTCTTACAATGTAACTTCTTGTATTTTGCCTCTTAGATTATTTTGATCAAGTGGTGGCGCATCCGAATCAAAATTATCCAAGTTAAGTCCAACCTAGCACTCTATATATTAAAAAAAATAAAAATATTGTCCTTGTGGTGACACAACAAAACAATACTGTTCAATTTTCTTTATAAGCATCAAATGTGATAAATTAACATCTTAAATACTTAAAACTTGCCTTGTGATGACACAACAAACTCATATTAAATATTTAATACTCTATTAATTTTATCATGCTAGAAGGCGACGTTCGATATTTCAAATATCTTTGAACGCTTAGGACTTAATATAAAAAATTGAGGCGTTTGTTATTAATTTGTCTCATCTTGTTTAGCGCGCATGCACATATATATATAAAATACGCGTCATATTAATGAACATGCGAAGCATGTTTGCATAATATATAATATATATATATATATATATATATATATATATATATATATATATATATAGTATAAGCATGCACATATAGAATACTATATTCTATCCGGATTGATTATGGACTTTTATTCTAGTTTGGTTCATTAGAGCCACCAAGTGAACCAAAAGGTCAAACTCTAGGGGTGCAAGAATTAATATTTAAATATAACTATTACATTTAAACCTGGCCTCCATTACAAACGGGTCTTCAAGCGCTCCTTGCTCCTTGATCTCTAATTCTTCAAAATTAATTTTAACTATTCCTATTACAAAACTATTTAAAATAAATAGAAACCTTGATCAGCAGTCAAGGGGAAGTACATAGGAGGGAGATAGAATTTACATTAAGAAAAAATTAGAGAAGACGAGGTACGCAGACCCCATTTAATAAAACTCATACATTCATGCATCCAACTAAAATAAAATTTAATTACATTGGTCAATAGTTCATAATCAATCCCATTTATTATCATACACATCACCATATGAATCAACAAATAATATTCATCTCATGAATAATAAATATTCAATATATATATATATATATATATATATATATATATATATATATATATATATATATATATATATATATATATATATTGATATCATTTAATGAGCAAAATTTAGTTAGCATAAAATCTAATTTTGAATCAAAATAAACTTCTTTATTTTAATCCAAATTTAAATCAAAATAAAACTATTATATTTTAATTTATCCATTTTTGAATAAAATAAACTATTTTATTTTAATCAAAATCTTTAATCAAAATAAACAAATAAACTCCTTTATTTTAATTAATTATGGAATCCAATTCCATGTAAAAAAATAAACTCATTCATTAAAGGAAACACGGATTCTCTTTCCTATTCACAAATAAACTCCTTTATTTTGAATAATATGAAATCTTATTTCATATCTAAATAAACTCTTTTATTTAAGGAAAGACTGATTCTTTTTTCTATTCACAAATAAACTCTTTTATTTTGAATAATATAAAATCTTATTTCATATTTAAATAAACTCCTTTATTTTGGGAAAGATGGATTCACTTTCCTATTCACAAATAAACTCTTTTATTTTGAATAACATAAAATCTTATTTCATATCTAAATAAACTCTTTTATTTAAGGAAACATAGAATTCAATTTCAACTCCAATTAGTTATCATGGAATCCAATTCCAACTCTAATTAGTTAGCATGGAATTTAATTTTAATCTTAAAATAAACCTTTTATTTTAAGATTAAAATAAACTTTTATTTTAATTATAAAATTATTATATATGTTCATATAATATATATATATATATATATATATATGTCACATGCTTCAAGATGCTGCCAGGCGAATTTGATTCCAGCAAGTTAATAAGAATCATGTTAAGTATTTAATAAGAATCAAGTTAATAAACATCCTGCAAATTGCGGATCACCTTTTGAAAAAAAATATTAAATAAAAATTTGCAACATGTGATTTCTGTTACATTTTTTAAAAAAAACCAAATCAGTGAAAAAAAGTGATTCGCGTGGAAAAGAGATTCACGTGGAAAAGAGATTCACGTGGCCATTAACGTGATACGCGAGTTACATGCTTCCGTGAAAATCATTTTCGTTTTTTTTTTAATTTTATACAACTATTTATGCCCAATTAAATTGTTCTAAACACATATCAAATTATAATAATTAATAATTTGCATAAATGTTTGGCTCTGATACCACTGTTAGGTTTGTAATATTCATGAACACAATCAAATTGCACATAATAAGCGGAAACGTGGAAAATCAGAGTTTTAAAAATTTTACAAACCATATACCTCCGGATCACCCTTTATGCACAATTATTAATTACACAAAAAAAAATAACAAGAATCATACTCTTGAAGATCCGAGCTTCCTCAGGTACAAGTTCACCTCCAATCCTTTTCGCGTTCAACTTGAATCCATCGGGTTTGGTTCCTTCCTTTGATCAACGTTAGCCACCCAAGTGTTTGGCCTCTAGAGGTGATCCACCAAGGAAGAACAGAGATTCAAGAAGATGGGTGTTTGACAAAACCCTAGTTTTTTTATCTCTCTTAGAAAATGGTACTCTCTCAACCACTACTACAAAACAGTAAATAGACAACGCGAAAAAAACGTTGTGGTTTCTGTTAGAAAAACGTAGTGGTTAAGGGTGTTGTCTATTTGACACCCTTACACAACGTTTTTAAAACGTTGTAGTTAAGCACAATACACAACTTTTTTTTATGAAAAAATGTTGTAGATTTGTTTTCAAAAAATTAGCAGATGCTTAAAAACGTTGTAGAAAGTGTGATTCCACAACGTTTTTTGGTTACAAATGTTGTTGTTTAGTATATAAGACAACGTTTTTTAAATGTTGCAGAATAAAAAAAAATGTTGTTGTTTAGTATATCAGACAACGTTTTTTAAATGTTGTAGATAAAAAAGAAAAAAGAAAAAAAAAGATGTGGTTCACCTATATTACCAATGCACCTGCAATATGCTAATGTCATGATATATAGCCAAAATATATCAACCATTCAAAATATATCCCAATAATACCATTCGTTTACAATTTCAAATTACTACATCCACAAAATATATACCAAAATGTATCCATATATGCATCTCAAATTCACTTTTTAATATAAATTATTACTATATTGAATTGTGAATTTGATTACACGCATCTACAAAATAAACCAAACTATCCATAAAATTAAGCTACTACCTAAGAACGAAATGTGATGTCATTACATTTGTTTTCACTGAGCAGCACAGTATCACATCAGAGTGATTTCACTGCAGGGCTTGTTATCAGAATTTCAGGATGATATTAAAAAAGTACCTTCAAAAGACTCATGACCAGAATAGCTTTCGGACCAGAGATTTTCTTAATTCAAATGATATATAAATGTATTCACCAATTGTGCGGCTATATTTTCCTTCCATACCTGTCATAATTTTCCTTCCATATCTGTCATTAAGATACGGAAAATATATAGCCGTTTAACTCTCCTCTCTTTTTCTTCTTTAATTATCTATCTTTAGACATAATATTTTAGCAGTCACAAAAACCTGGCCCAGATTTCTTGATGACCACATAAGTGAATATGCATCCTCTCCAATTTTAAACTTCCTGAAAATGAAGATAACAACGATACCCATTAAACATTCCATGCCCATATCAAGATAAGGTCTATAACAGGAATTAAAAATTTAAGAAGGGTTAAAGTAGAATCATACTCCAAGGTCTCAATACTCTTTGAAAAAAGAAGTTCCTTCTCCTTGTCATCCTACAATTAAGAAATCAAGTCAACCAAAATGAGATAGAATAAACCAGAAAAGCTGGAAAGAAAAAACAAGCAAACACAACACACTTGAAGCTTCTTCAGTTTTCTTTTTTGGGACTTGCTCATCTCAGTGTTTTTGTTTGTCTTCGGCTTTCCGGAAAACTTTAAAAGAGGAAAATAAGAGAAGGCAAACTCATTTATAGTATTAGAATGTTAGAATGAGGGGCGGAGAAGAAACTACTCTGCATTTATACCTTTTTCGTTCCTTTCTTATTATTCTTCTTCTTTCCTGGTAACATGATTGCGTTGTTGTCGTTAACTTCCAAGCTACAATGCAAGCACAGTGTCAGAATAGAAAGTTCAAGCAACAAAAAAACATATACCCAATTGGAGTATTGAAATTTCGTGGTGTCATTGTAGTCGTTACATAAAATCCAAACCTGCAAAAATTTATGTAAACCGTTCATAGTAAAAGAAATGGAAAGCCAAAATGAAATGGAGATTTCTCATCTCCATATGTCCTCCAACAGTAGGGCAGGTCCAGGTTATAGTGATCAACTCCTCGACTCTCTGCCAAAAGTTGAAATTCAGCAAGCACTATAAAAGTTTGAAGATAAGCTTCCCCTAGGTTTACCCTCTAAGCCTCTTCTTCCCCAAGTTCCCCCCTAGGCCCCTGTTGTATCCCTAAAATTAAATTGTAGTAATATAGGTTCTCAAAAAAATAAAAATACTCCTTAATTCAAAGCAAGACTAGATAATATAAAGTTTCGTAATCATCCCTTCTAAAGAACTTTTTAAGATAAAATGTGGGATATGTAGACTTTCTTTCTAGAAGTAGCACAGACGGACATAGATAAAAGTGAAGTACCTTCCTGTATCTGTAATCCTTAAGCATGACTGTAGCTTCAATCTGATGAAAGAGAAAAAACATTCTCAAGAGTGAGCAAAAGCACAATGATTAACTGTATAATTTCATATAAAGAACAATAATATTAAGAAATAATAATTCAAGCATGAAGAGTCTTCTCGTGGTGGCTTGATCTGGAGCTCTAATAACACTTCAGTGTAAAGCAGACAGTACCAAATACTGATGTATGTTGCAGCAGGGTAAGGAGAAAAGAAGAAGCATTTCCGATTTCCGTATCTTAAACAACATAATTTAGCAATCAAAAAAAAAGAAGAAAGAAACTACAAAGTTTAAAATCTCCCAAGTCTCTTACACCTTGGTTCACTTGCAGGTTATGATGACAAATAATAAAAAATTGAAACCACTCAATCCTCTTAACACCATAATACCATGAATGTGCCTAAACATTCTTTCAAGTTATTCATATAAGCTTCGTATATGAGTAACATTTGATTTTTTCCCGGCGTTGGCATCAATCCTTCAACTAATCCATATCTAAGAGTTAGCTCCATTTGGGTAGATCGTCCCAGAGAAATGCCATGCCCATTATCCTGGAACAAAAGAAAAACCTTTTAATCTCCATTCACTAATAAAATTAACTTGAGAAATTCAACTGCTCCTTGTTTGTTACCTGACAGAAGATGAGACTTCAGAAGTGTTAGGGCTATCACAACCCTTGATTCTCTAGCAGTATGATAACGATGTAGCTTCAGCTGAGAGCTGATATTATCTGCAAAGGTAGTGAAAATTGAAATTATAAATATTATATAACAAATCAATAATGTGACATAGTTTGCCAAACTTTACATAAAACAGATGCAAGAATAGCACAACATGCACCACATACAAGTGCCAAAGTTAAGCACAAAACTTGGAAATACCTGTCACAGCCTCTATATCAGTAGCAGTCCCTGCTCCACAATATTAAATTTTTGGTGCCATGTAATGAATTTTCTCACAATAATGGGTCCTTCAATTGCTCAATGTCAGATAACCTTATTAATATAAAACCCAAAGACTTTAACAAGCAAGGAATTTACAATAGAGAAATACAAATCAATTATAACATACCTAGGAGCGGACTCGCAACGATCAGTTTTTAGGGCATCATTAACGAACAAGCAGATTACATAAAAGGTTGTTAACTGCTTTCAGCTTCTTCAAAGAGAAAAATAATTTACCAACCAAATTTAGATAAGGTAATAAACTAGGCTAAGATTCAATTATTCTACATTTTCACACCCAAAAATAATAATAATATGATCAACTTAAAATTTGAAGAGAAAGCAACCTTCAAATTCAATATAGCAGTAGACAAGGACACATAAGAAGAATTGAAAAAGAAGTTAATTCAAAAGAATGAAGGTAACAACAGATCCAATGTAAAATAAACAGAACGTACTTTCTCAACTGAAGTTGTTCTTCCTTAATTATCTGAAACAAAACAGCAAAACCTAATCAATGAAAATTCAGATCTGTGTCTTTTTTTTTCAGCTCCGTGTTTTTCTTCATAGATAACGTTTTTTAAAAAAACTTTATCTAATTAAAACAAAAAAATTGCCCTTTTAAATAGATAACGTTTTTGCATATATATCTACAACGTTTTTTTAAAAAATGTTGTAGAAAAAAATACAACAACGTTTTTATAAAAAACGTTGTCTATTAAGTGTTGTCTATTAGATACTTTGTACTGGTGAACTATTAGAATTACGTATTCTATGAATACGTCAACAACCCTCTCACCCATAATAAGACTACTCTTATTTATAGAAGTTGGCAACCCTCCTTAACAATTAAGAAATTGAGTTTTATTTTAATTAATTAAATTCTTTTAATTAATTAAGCTCCCTAATCTTATTAGGGATAATTTGTGACGCCCCCAAAACAGGTATACAACACCCATTCCGAGTCGCTAAATACATAGTACATAAAGCAAACTACAACTTCAATAATACAAATGTCGTGTGAAATACGACAATACATACTGTGTGTTTAAATACAAATATTATCTTCTAGACAATATCCACACGCAAATAAGTCCTCATTACAATTATTCAAACACAATTTTTACAGAAATAGTGAGGACTGCTAAAACAACTTTCTAGAAACCTCACTCCATACCCTGACTCGATCCTGCTAAGTTCTCACCTTCTAAGAAGAAAAATGGAATAAAAAGGAAAAGGGTGAGCTTAACTAGCCCAGTAAATTATATTATGACTAAGATAATATACAATAAATTATAGTTAGTCTTCAACAGGGAAAAAAATCTGATAAAATATAATTGACAACAAGTTTTAGATCAACAAATACAGCGGAAACAACAATCCATTAGAAGAGTCACGTAGAGGATGAATTCTACTATCTTCTAATATTTAGGAGTCCATCATCAATATTTTATCCCTGTAACAACAATCAATATACATCTTTAGCCATCTTTGCACTACACGCCAAAGATATTCATTTATATCACCGGTTGGCCATGTTTATCTCAACACCTGTTCATCTTTGCACTACGGGCCAAAGATATTCATCAGTAATCATTTATCTTTGCACTACAGGCCAAAGATATTCAATATTATCATCATTAAGGACTGAGGATGATGAAAAATATTTTTAAGAACGAATCCAGTGAGATAGAAGGACAAATATTAGGGATTCGTATAACAATTTTATCCAAGAACAATAATACTCCATAATAACCAATTTTGAAGCAGAATTCAAAAATAACGATCAAAACATCGATACAATCAAAGATAGTAGCCAAAATAGACATCTTGGACAAAAAAATTTCATTTTTCGGTGAATAGTGTCGTATTCGTGAATAGTGTCATATACGTGAATAGTAATCCCGGGACAACAAGTTCCAAATTTGATTAAAAAGTTCACCAATATTTCGACATAATGATATTGAAGAAAATAATATCATTTAAGAAGAAAATAACATCCCTTACCTCAAAATAACCATATTTCTGACTGAATTTCGGGTATAGTTCTGACAGAAACTCGCAACGTATAGCAACACTCAAAGTATACTCAAAAGAATATGCTCGATAATATAGAGTGAGAAAGAGAGAAAACTTTGTTTCTGGTGTGATTTTCAATTCTAACTTAGCCCTCTCTTTATAGAAAATGCTAGAACGCCAAAGGAGACTAAATTAATTAAAATATTAATTTTTAAAACCCATTCTCTACGCATGCTTGCCAAACACCAGCCATATTTGACCCATTTTCAGTAGCCCACATGTTCAAACAAGAGTGGGTCCCACCCATAAATTAATAAAATTATTTTATTTTCCGAAATTTTAACAATTCATAGAAAATAGACAGTTTATCAGAAAATACGAATTTTATGTCCATTCTGCCTGAAATCGAATCTCAACAACTTTGTAAAAGAAAGTTTTTCGAAATTCCCAACAGAATATATCCGAAATCCACAAACGGATGATTTTTAATTCTTCTAGTCCGACAAAATACTGATAAAACACCTCAGCATTAATTCCTTCAATTATATCCACATAACATAATATATTCATCAATTATATCCACATCAAATAAATATTTCCTTACCATATGAATCAATAATTATTTATTTTTAAATAATATTACAGAATCACAATTATGACAACCAGGCCGTTCCCAGGAAAGAGGGGGCTTTCCAATAAGGATTTCTCCTTACTGGCGCGCAATTAGATGACCTAACCTCTCATTAACAGAACTTTCTAGACATTGCCAATAATGTTATCTAATAATATTATTCAAATAATATAAATTATTGATCTGATAATGGAACATACTGTGCAGTGATAATTATTGAAACAATAATAATATAAACTAACAACGCAACAATTATTGAATCAATAAAATATTAAACAGTAACTACTGTAATAATTATTGGGTAGTGTCTTCTTACGTACGAATCAATAATTCAACAATACTGTGCAATACTGTGTGCTACTGTGCAACCACGCGTATGTATTTTAATCAACGGGTAACCCAACAGTGTTAACGGTAACAATTTACGACGTTATTTATAAAACTCAATCTTTGTCGTTTTCTTTCATCCAACCATTTTCCATTATGGGGCCCACAATTGACTGCGCCGTCCTACGTAGATTCCCGACAATAAGAATATTCCACGTCCAAACGAATATTCCCCGACAAAAAGAATATTTTGTAACCACTTGCTTATTTTGTAAAATTTTAACATTTCACCCATAACCAAAGCATTATATCAAATTAACCCTTATTAATTTAGAATAATGAATAAAGGAAAATTCAATTTTTTATAATAAGTCGGGTTCTTACAACCTCCCCTCCATATAAAATTTCGTCCTCGAAATTGACGTACGTACCTGGTTTTTCGAACTGGTGAGGGTACCTCACTTTCATTTTCGATTCTAACTCCCATGTCATTTCCTCAATTGCATGATTTCTCCACAAAACCTTTACTTGTGGTATAACCTTCGTGCGTAAGACATGCTCTTTCCTATCAAAAATCTCAACATGTATCTCCTCGTATGTTAAATCTTCAGCTATCTCATCTGGTTCTAACGCAATAATGTGGTTCGGGTCTTTCACATATTTACAAAGCATAGATACGTGAAAATCATTATTAACAGGAGACATGCTTGTAGGTAATGCGAGTCTATAAGTCACATTTCCTATTCGGTCAAGAATCTCAAATGGACCAACAAATCTTGGATTGAGCTTTCCTCTCTTTCCAAATCTTGTAACTCCCTTCCATGGAGCAACACGTAACAATACATGATCCACAATATTAAATTCCACGTCCTTTCGATGAAGATCAGCATAACTCTTTTGTCGATCTTTTGAAGTGTGAATATATTTTTGAATTATTTTGATCTTTTCTGTAGTCATGCGTACTAACTCTGGTCCCAACAATGTTGCTTCTCCCACCTCGTCCCAGCATACTTGAGAACGACACTTTCGTCCATACAACGCCTCAAATGGAGCCATGCCTATACTTTCTTGATAACTGTTGTTGTAGGAGAATTCCACCAGTGGCAAGTACTTATCCCAACTTTCTTTGAAATCTAGGACACAAAGTCTTAATAGATCTTCGAGGGTTTGAATAGTCCTCTCTGATTGTCCGTCCGTTTGAGGATGGTATGCTGAACTGAATTGTAAATCCATGCCCATAGCTTCCTGCAAGCTAACCCAAAATCATGAAGTGAATCTTGGGTCACGATCCAAAACTATGGATACTGGCGTGCCATGCAATCTCAAAATCTCGTTCACGTACATACGAGTAAGACGTTCAAGGGAAAAAGTCTCACGTAACGTCAAGAAATGGGCGGACTTGGTTAATCTATCAACAATAACCCAAATCGCATCTATACCTTGAGAAACCTTGGGAAGACTCGTAATGAAATCCATAGTAATGTGTTCCAACTTCTATTCCAGAATCTCAAGTGGTTGTAGTGGACCTTTTCGTATTTGATGCTCCGCCTTTACACGTTGACAGGTTAAACACCTCGAGATAAACTATGTGATCTCTTTCTTCATATTGTTCCACCAAAATGTATGTCGAATATCATGATACATTTTGGTATTCCCAGGATGGATTGTAAACGGGGTGTTGTGTGCCTCCATCATGATTCTATGCTTCAAGTCAGAATCATTAGGAACGCAAAGTCTAGAGTTGACTCGAAGTATTCCTTCTTCATCGATTCTTGCTTCTGGAATATCATCTTCTTGCACTTTCTTCTTCATTTGTATCAGCCCCAGGTCCGTTGCTTGAGCAGCTTTAACTTTATCAATTAATGTTGGTTCTACTCATATATTCGCCATCATCATGTGGGTCCTTGGAGTCTTTAATTCTACTTTCATCCTTTGTAAGACATACAAAATGGGCCTTTGCGTTGACAATATTGCACTCGTACTCGCATATGATCTTCTACTCAATGCGTCAGCTACTACGTTCGCTTTTCCAAGATTATATTGAATAGTGTGATCGTAATCTTTCAACAGCTTAAGCCAATATTGTTGCCGCATGTTGAGTTCTTTTTGGGTGAATAAATATTTGAGGCTTTTATGGTTCATATAAATCTCCACTTTCTTCCCGTACAAGTAGTGTCTCCATATCTTCAACGCGAATACGACTGCTACCAACTCCGGATCATGACTAGGATAATTTCTCTCATATTCTTTGAGTTGTCGTGAGGCACAGGCTATGACTTTCCCAAGTTGCATGAGAACACATCCTAACCCCTTTCCAGAAGCATCGCTGTAGATAACAAATCCATCCAAACCAGATGGTATTGTCAGAACAGGTGCCAAAATGAGTCTCCTCTTGAGCTCTTGGAAGCTCTTCTCGCATTCCTCGCTCCATACGAATTTTACATCCTTCTGAGTCAGCTGAGTTAGTGGAGTAGCGATTTGAGAAAATCCTTCCACGAATCTTCGATAATAAACAGCTAAGCCCAGAAAGCTACGCATTTCAGTCACCGACTTTGGCTGCTCCCAACTTTGTATTGCTTCAATCTTCGCTGGGTCCACAGATACTCCATGTTTTTGACACCACGTGCCCAAGGAATGCTACTTCCTTAAGCCAGAACTTGCATTTCTTTAGCTTGGCATAAAGCTTGTGTTCACGAAGTCTTTAAAGTACTAGCTTCAAATGGTGGTCATTATCTTCACGACTTTTGGAATAGATGAGGATGTCATCAATAAAGACAACAATGAATTGATCCAAATATTCCTTGAATACTCGGTTCATCATATCCATGAAGGCAGAAGGGGCATTAGTCAATTCGAAAGACATCACTAAGAATTCATAATGCCCGTACCGAGTTCTGAAGGCAGTATTTGGAATATCCTCAGTTTTAATCATCAGCTGATGATATCCAGAACGAAGATCGATCTTTGAAAAGAATTGTGCTCCTTGTAACTGGTCAAACAGGTCATCAATGCGAGGTAGTGGATACCTATTCTTGATGGTGACATGGTTTAATTCTCGGTAGTCAATACAAAGTCGCATACTCTCGTCTTTCTCCTTTATGAATAAAACAGGAGCACCCCAAGGAGACGTACTAGGTGAATGAAACCGATGTCAAACAATTCCTATAGTTGGACTTTTAACTCCTGAAGTTCAATAGGAGCCATTCGATATGGTGTTTTAGAAATGAGTTTTGTCCCCTGTTCAAGATCAATAAAGAATTCAACTTCACGTTCCGGGGGTAGACCGGGAAGCACTTCAGGAAATACATCAGGAAATTCTCTAACCACAGAAATATTATTCAAATCTGACTTGTCTTTATTCAAATCCATGACATGGGCTAAGAAAACTTGGCATCCGTTTTTCAATAAATGAATAGCTTTGTGGCTTGATATGACATTAACTGATTTTAGTGGTTTAGTAGTTTGAATTCGTATGACAGGTTGGTTAGGAATATGAAAACTAACAACCTTACGAAAATAATCAATTTTGGCATGATGAGTGGTTAACCAATCAATTCCTAAAATCACATCAAAGGCAAGTATCTTTAAAGAGATAAGATCCACAGGTAATGTGATAGTGCCAACTTGGATCATGCAAGATTTATAAACTGTAGATGTAACGAAGGTTTCACCCAACGGAGTTTCAACAGATAAATCAAAATATAATTTCTCCAGAGTCAAGTTTAAACGTTGAGCACAAGCAGGAGAGATAAAAGAATGGATAGAACCGGTATCTAGTAAGGTATAAACTTCGCAGGAATTCAAGATTAGATTACCTGTGATCACTTCGTTTGGGTTCCTCACGTTTTGGCCAGTCACGACAAACGCTCTTCCAGGAACCGCTGATTTTAACTTATCCGGGACAGCCCTTGGAATCACCACTCCCGCTGAACTTGGTTTCGATATAGTACAATCTCGAGCTATGTGGCCTTCCTTTCCACAGTTGTAACATACCTTGGATTGTTGTGGACAGTTTGGGCTGATATGTCCCTCCTTCCCGTATTTGTAACATCTAACTGACGGTCGTTCTCCTCCCCTAGAATTTGTTGTTAGTGCTGGTGCAGCTGCTGATGTCTTTCTGTCGTTTTTGAATCTTCCCTTTCTAAAATTTCAACTTGAGTCACCTCTTCTATTATCATGGCCACGATTACCACCTAAGTGGTTACCGCCTTTGTCAGTATTCTTCCTTCCTCGCTGGTTCCTCGGTTGAGTATACTCACTATCTCGCTCTAACAACTGAGCCCTATTTACAACATCTGAATATAAAGAAAATTAATGAGATATAAGGTATTGACGAATCTCGGGTTTTAAACCTCTCAGAAACATCCGCGTCATACATTCCTCATTCTCCACCAAATGAGGTGCAAACCTGGATAACTTTGTGAACTTTGCCTCGTACTGAGACACCGTCATGTTGTTCTGTTCGAGTCTAATAAACTCTACCTCTTTTATATGAAGAATACTTTCAGGAAAGTACTTGTCATTGAAAAGTTTCTGAAATCTTTCCCCAGACATGTTGAATGCATCTGGTTGGGCACGCTTCACAGATTCCCACCAATAATATGCTTCACCAAGAAACATAATGGTAGTGAATGGAACCTTCTGTTCCTCCGTGCATCCCAAGACATCGAATATCTTGGTAATTTGCTTGACCAATGTTTCTGCCATGATCGGATTCGGTTTTCCCTTAAATTCTGGTGGTCCCAACTCCTTAAACTGCTTGGCTGTGACAGACCGCGCGTTGCCATCATTTTCACCTGTATTTTGTACACGAGTCTCCCTCGTCTGGTTTTGCATGAACTACAAAAAGCTCCTAAACATTCCATCGTTCATCGTTTGCTCGGTAATGTTATTTACAGGAGGAATATTGCCTTCCTGTTGCACGTTCTCCTGGTTTGTGACTAAAGGTTGCTCCACATTCTCGTACACTCCATTGTTAACGTTCTCAGCAGCCATTCTTAAATACTGCCATAAAATAAGGGTTAATTAAACATATCACACAATATCCCTATATTATGACCAACCAACATATAAGCTTAGTAGGACACACTAGCAAAGTATTTACTCATCTCTCTTCTCCTAGTTCTATTCACAGATCTCCGCCAGAGACCATATCCCTAAGCTTTGATACCAACTGTGATGCCCCCAAAACAGGTATACAACACCCATTCTGAGTCGCCAAATACATGGTACATAAAGAAAACTACGACTTCAATAATACAAATGTCGTGTGAAATACGAAAATACATACTGTAAGTTTAAATACAGATATTGTCGTCTAGACAATATCCACACGTAAATAAGTCCTCATTACAATTATTCAAACACTATTTTACAGAAATAGTGAGGACTGCTAAAATATTTTTCTAGAAACCTGACTCCATACCCCGACTCGATCCTGCTATGTTCTCACCTCCTGAGAAGAAAAATGGAACAAAAAGGAAAAGGGTGAGCTCAACTAGCCCAGTAAAAAACATTATGACTAAGATAATATACAAAAAATTATCGTTAGTCTTCAACAGGGAAAAAAAATCTGATAAAATATAATCGACAACAAGTTTTAGATCAACAAATACAGTGGAAACAACAATCCATTAGAAGAGTCACGTAGAGGATGAATTCTACTATCTTCAAATATATAAAATTCCATCATCAATAATTTATCCCTGTAACAATAATCAATATACATCTTTAACCATCTTTGCACTACAGGCCAAAGATATTCATTTATATCACCAGTTGGTCATGTTCATCTCAACACATGTTCATCTTTGCACTACGAGCCAAAGATATTCATCAGTAATCATTTATTTTTGCACTACAGGCCAAAGATATTCAATAATATCATCATTAAGGATTGGGGATGATGAAAAATATTTTTAAGAACAAATCTAGTGAGATAGAAGGTCAAATATTAGGGATTCGCATAACAGTTTTATCCAAGATCAATAATACTCCATAATAACCAATTTTGAAGCAGAATTCAAAAATAACGATCAAAACATGGATACAATCAAAGACAGTAGCCAAAATAGACATCTTGGACAAAAAGGAAAATTTTCATTTTTCGGTGAATAATGTCGTATTCGTGAATAGTGCCGTATACGTGAATTGTAACCCCGACACAACAATTTCCAAATTTGATTAAAAAGTTCACCAATATTTCGGCATAATGATATTGAAAAAAATAATATCATTTAGAAGAAAATAACATCCCTTACCTCAAAATAACTGTATTTCTGGCTGAATTTCGGGTATAGTACTGACAGAAACTCGTACCGTATAGCAACACTTAAAGTATACTCACAAAAATATGTTTGATAATATAGAGAGAGAAAGAGAGAAAGAGAGAAAGAGAGAAAGAGAGAAAGAGAGAAAACTTTGTTTCTGGTGTGATTTTCAATTCTAAGTTAGTCATCTATTTATAGGAAAATGCTAGAACGTCAAAGGAAACTAAATTAATAAAATATTAATTTTTAAAACCCATTCTCTACGCATGCTTGCCTAACACCAGCCATCTTTGACCCATTTTCAGCAGCCCACATGTTCAAACAAGAGTGGGTCCCACCCATAAATTAATAAAAATTATTTTATATTTTGAAACTTCAATAATTAATAAAAAATAGACCGTTTATCAGAAAAATACGAATTTTATGTCCATTCTGCCTGAAATCGAATTCTCTACAACTTTGTAAAAGAAAGTTTTTCAAAATTCCCAACAGAAAATATCTGAAATACACAAACGGATGATTTTTAATTCTTTCAGTCCGACAAAATACTGATAAAACACCTCAGTATTAATTCCTTCAATTATATCCACATAAAATAATATATTCATCAATTATATCCACATCAATAAAATATTTCCTTATCATATGAATCAATAATTAATTATTCTTAAATAATATTACAGAATTACAATTATGACTACCAGGCCGTTCCCAAGAAAGAGGGGGCTTTACAATAAGGATTTCTCCTTACTAGCGCGCAATTAGATGACCTAACTCTCCTTGACAGAACTTTTTAGACATTACCAATAATGTTATCTAATAATATTATTCAAATAATATGAATTATTGATCTGATAATGGAAAATATTGTGCAGTGACAATTATTGAAACAATAATAATATAAACTAACAACGCAACAATTATTGAATCAATAAAATATTGAACAGTAACTACTGTAATAATTATTGGGTAGTGCCTTCTTACGTACGAATCAATAATTCAACAATACTGTTCAGTACTGTGTGCTACTGTGCAACCACACGTATGTATTTTAACCACCGGGTAACCCAACAGTGTTAACGGTAACAATTTACGCCATTATTTAAAAAACTCAATCTTTGTCGTTTTCTTTCATCCAACCGTTTTCCGTTACGGGGCCCACAATTTACTACGCTGTCGTACGGAGATTCCCGACAATAAGAATATTCCACGACCAAACGAATATTCCCCGACAAAAAGAATATTTTGTAACCACTTGCTTATTTTGTAAAATTTTAACATTTCACCCATAACCAAAGCATTATATCAAATTAACCCTTATTAATTTAGAATAATGAATAAAGGAAAATTCAATTTTATTTATAATAAGTTGGGGTCTTACAACCTCCCCTCCTTATAAAATTTCGTCCTCAGCATTAATTGTTCCAGTCCGACAAAATACTGATAAAACACATCAGCATTAATTCCTTCAATTATATCCACATAAAATAATATATTCATCAATTATATCCACATCAAATAAATATTTTCTTATCATATGAATCAATAATTAATTATTTTTAAATAATATTACAGAATCACAATTATGACAACCAGGCCGTTCCTAGGAAAGAGGGGGCTTTCCAATAAGGATTTCTCCTTACTGGCGCGCAATTAGATGACCTAATCTCTCCTTGACCGAACTTTCTAGACATTGCCAATAATGTTATCTAATAATATTATTCAAATAATATGAATTATTGATCTGATAATGGAAAATACTGTGCAGTGACAATTATTGAAACAATAATAATATAAACTAACAACGCAACAATTATTGAATCAATAAAATATTAAACAGTAACTACTGTAATAATTATTGGGTAGTGTCTTCTTACGTACGAATCAATAATTCAACAATACTGTGCAATACCGTGTGGTACTGTGCAACCACGCGTATGTATTTTAACCACCGGGTAACCCAACCGTGTTAACGGTAACAATTTACGCCGTTATTTATAAAACTCAATCTTTGTCGTTTTCTTTCATCCAACCATTTTCCGTTATGGGGCCCACAATTGACTGCGCCGTCGTATGGAGATTCCCGACAATAAGAATATTCCACGACCAAACGAATATTCCCCGACAAAAAGAATATTTTGTAACCACTTGCTTATTTTGTAAAATTTTAACATTTCACCCATAACCAAAGCATTATATCAAATTAACCCTTATTAATTTAGAATAATTAATAAAGGAAAATTCAATTTTATTTATAATAAGTTGGGGTCTTACAACCTCCCCTCCTTATAAAATTTCGTCCTCAAAATTGACGTACGTACCTGGTTTTTCGAACTGGTGAGGGTACCTCGCTTTCATTTCCGATTCTAACTCCCATGTAATTTCCTCAATTGCATGGTTTCTCCACAAAACCTTTACTTGTGGTATAACCTTCGTGCGTAAGACATGCTCTTTCCTATCCAAAATCTCAACAGGTATCTCCTCGTATGTTAAATCTTCAGCTATCTCGTCTGGTTCTAACGCAATAATTTGGTTCGGGTCTTTCACATATTTACGAAGCATAGATACGTGAAAAACATTATGAACATGAGACATGCTTGTAGGTAATGCGAGTCTATAAGCCACATTTCCTATTCGGTCAAGAATCTCAAATGGACCAACAAATCTTGGATTGAGCTTTCCTCTCTTTCCAAATCTTGTAACTCCCTTCCATGGAGCAACACATAACAATACATGATCCCCAATATTAAATTCCACGTCTTTTCGATTAAGATCAACATAACTCTTTTGTCGATCTTGTGAAGTGTGAATATGTTTTCGAATTATTTTGATCTTTTCTGTAGTCATACGTACTAACTCTGGTCCCAACAACGTTGCTTCTCCCACCTCGTCCCAGCATACTGGAGAACGACACTTTCGTCCATACAACGCCTCAAATGGAGTCATGCCTATATTTGCTTGATAACTGTTGTTGTAGGAGAATTCCACCAGCGGCAAGTACTTATCCCAACTTCCTTTGAAATCTAGGACACAAAGTCTTAATAGATCTTCGACTGTTTGAATAGTCCTCTCTGATTGTCCGTTCGTTTGAGGATGGTATGCCGAACTGAATTGTAAATCCATGCCCATAGCTTTCTGCAAGCTAACCCAAAATCGTGAAGTGAATCTTGGGTCACGATCCAAAACTATGGATACTGGCATGCTATGCAATCTCACAATCTCATTCACGTACATACGAGCAAGACGTTCAAGGGAATAAGTCTCACGTAACGGCAAGAAATGGGCGGACTTGGTTAATCTATCAACAATAACCCAAATCACATCTATACCTTGAGAAACCTTGGGAAGACCCGTAATGAAATCCATAGTAATGTGTTCCCACTTCTATTCCGGAATCTCAAGTGGTTGTAGTGGACCTTTATGTATTTGATGCTCCGCCTTTACACGTTGACAGGTTAAACACCTCGAGATAAACTCTGCGATCTCTCTCTTCATATTGTTCCACCAAAATGTATGTCGAATATCATGATACATTTTGGTATTCCCAAGATGGATTGCAAACGGGGTGTTGTGTGCCTCCATCATGATTCTATGCTTCAAGTCAGAATCGTTAGGAACGCAAAGTCTAGAGTTGACTCGAAGTATTCCTTCTTCATCGATTCTTACTTCTGGAATAGCACCTTCTTGCACTTTCTTCTTCATTTGTATCAGCCCCAGGTCCGTTACTTGAGCAGCTTTAACTTTATCAATTAAAGTTGGTTCTACTCATATATTCGCCATCATCACGTGGGTCCTTGGAGTCTTTAATTCTACTTCCATCCTTTGTAAGACATACAAAATGGGCCTTTCCGTTGACAATATTGCACTCGTACTCGCATATGATCTTCTACTCAATACGTCAGCTACTACGTTCACTTTTCCAGGATGATATTGAATAGTGTGATCGTAATCTTTCAACAGCTCAAGCCAACGTTGTTGCCGCATGTTGAGTTCTTTTTGGGTGAAGAAATATTTGAGGCTTTTATGGTTCATATAAATCTCCACTTTCTCCCCGTACAAGTAGTGTCTCCATATCTTCAACGCGAATACGACAGCTGCCAACTCCAGATCATGAGTAGGATAATTCCTCTCATATTCTTTGAGTTTTCGTGAGGCATAGGCTATGAATTTCCCAATTTGCATGAGAACACATCCTAACCCCTTGCCAGAAGCATCGCTGTAGATAGCAAATCCATCCAAACCAGATGGTATTGTCAGAACAGGTGCCGAAATGAGTCTCCTCTAGAGCTCTTGGAAGCTCTTCTCGCATTTCTCGCTCCATACAAATTTTTTATCCTGCCGAGTCAGCTGAGTTAACGGAGTAGCGATTCGAGAAAATCCTTCCACGAATCTTCGATAATAACCAGCTAAGCCCAGAAAGCTACGCACTTCATTCACCGACTTTGGTTGCTCCCAACTTTGTATTGCTTCAATCTTCGCCGGGTCCACAGATACTCCATGTTTTGACACCACGTGGCCAAGGAATGCTACTTCCTCAAGCCAGAACTCGCATTTCTTTAGCTTGGCATAAAGCTTGTGTTCACGAAGTCTTTGAAGTACTAGCTTCAAATGGTGCTCATGATCTTCACGACTTTTGGAATAGATGAGGATGTCATCAATAAAGACAATAATTAATTGATCCAAATATTCCTTGAATACTCGGTTCATCATATCCATGAAGGCAGCAGGGACATTAGTCAATCCGAAAGACATCACTAAGAATTCATAATTCCCGCACCTAGTTCTGAAGGCAGTCTTTGGAATATCCTCAGTTTTAATCTTCAGCTGATGATATCCAGAACGAAGATTGATCTTTGAAAAGAATTGTGCTCCTTGCAACTGGTCAAACATGTCATCAATGCGAGGTAGTGGATACCTATTCTTGATGGTGACATTATTTAATTCTCGGTAGTTAATACAAAGTCGCATACTCCTGTCTTTCTTCTTTACGAATAAAATAGGAGCACCCCAAGGAGATGTACTAGGACGAATGAAACCGATGTCTAACAATTCCTGTAGTTGGACTTTTAACTCTTGAAGTTCAATAGGAGCCATTCGATATGGGGTTTTAGAAATGGGTTTTGTACCCTGTTCAAGATCAATAAAGAATTCAACTTCACGTTCCGGGGGTAGACCGGGAAGCACTTCAGAAAATACATCAGGAAATTCTCTAACCACAGAAATATTATTCAAATCTGACTTGTCTTTATTCAAATCCATAACATGGGCTAAGAAAGCTTGGCATCCATTTTTCAATAAACGAATAGCTTTGTGGCTTGATATGATATTAACTAATTTTAGTGTTTTAGTAGTTTGAATTCGTATGACAGGTTGGTTAGGAATATGAAAACTAATAACCTTACGAAAACAATCAATTTTGGCATGATGAGTGGTTAACCAATCAATTCCTAAAATCATATCAAAAGCAAGTATCTTTAAAGAGATAAGATCCACAGGTAATGTGATAGTGCCAACTTGGATCATGCAAGATTTATAAACTGTAGATGTAACGAAGGTTTCACCCAACGGAGTTTCAACAGATAAATCAAAATATAATTTCTCCGGAGTCAAGTTTAAACGTTGAGCACAAGCAGGAGAGATAAAAGAATGGATAGAACCGGTATCTAGTAAGGTATAAACTTCGCAAGAATTCAAGATTAGCTTACCTGTGATCACTTCGTTTGGGTTCCTCACGTTTTGGCCAGTCACGACAAACGCTCTTCCAGGAACCGCTGATTTTAACTTATCCGAGACAGCCCTTGGAATCACCACTCCCGCTGAACTTGGTTTTGCTATAGTATAATCTCGAGCTATGTGGCCTTTCTTTCCACAGTTGTAACATACCTTGGATTGTTGTGGACAGTTTGGGCTGATATGTCCCTCCTTCCCGTATTTATAACATCTAACTGACGGTCGTTCTCCTCCCCTAGAATTTGTTGTTAGTGCTGGTGCTGCTGCTGATGTCTTTCCGTCGTTTTTGAATCTTCTCTGTCTAAAATTTCCACTTGAGTCACCTCTTCTATTATCATGGCCACGATTACCACCTGAGTGGTTACCGCCTTTGTCCGTATTCTTCCTTCCTTGCTGGTTATCATCGTTCTGATGACTGCTGTCATCGATATGACCCTGATTGTGGTTCCTCGGTTGAGTATACTCGCTATCTCGCTCTAACAACTGAGCCCTATTTACAACATCTAAATATAAAGAAAATTAATGAGATATAAGGTATTGACGAATCTCGGGTTTTAAACCTCTCAGAAACATCCGCGTCATACGTTCCTCATTCTCCACCAAATGAGGTGCAAACCTGGATAACTCTGCGAACTTTGCCTCGTACTGAGACACCTTCATGTTGTTCTGTTCGAGTCTAATAAACTCTACCTCTTTCATATGAAGAATACTTTCAGGAAAGTACTTGTCATTGAAAAGTTTCTGAAATCTTTCCCAAGACATGTTGAGTGCATCTGGTTGGGCACGCTTCACAGATTTACACCAGTAATCTGCTTCACTAAGAAACATAAAGGTAGCGAATGGAACCTTATGTTCCTCCGTGCATCCCAAGACATCGAATATCTTGGTAATTTGCTTGACCAATGTTTCTGCCATGATCGGATCCGGTTTTCCCTTAAATTCTGGTGGTCCCAACTCCTTAAACTGTTTGGCTATGACAGACCGCGCGTTGCCATTATTTCCACCCGTATTTTGTACACGAGTCTCCCTCGTCTGATTTTGCATGAACTGCAAAAAGCTCCTAAACATTCCATCGTTCATCGTTTGCTCGGTAATGTTGTTTACAGGAGGAATATTGCCTTCCTGTTGCACGTTCTCCTGGTTTATGACTAAAGGTTGCTCCACAGTCTCGTGCACTCCATTGTTAACGTTCTCAGCAGCCATTCTTAAATACTGCCATAAATAAAGGGTTAATTAAACATATCACATAATATCTCTATATTATGACCAACCAACAAATAAGCTTAGTAGGACAAACTAGCGAAGGATTTACTCATCTCTCCCCACCTAGTTCTATTCCCCGATCTCCGCCAGAGACCATATCCCTAAGCTCTGATACCAACTGTGACGCCCCCAAAATAGGTATACAACACCCATTCTGAGTCGCCAAATACATGGTACATAAAGCAAACTACAAATTTAATAATACAAATGTCGTGTAAAATACGTCAATACATACTGTGAGTTTAAATACAAATATTGTCTTCTAGACAATATCCACACACAAATAAGTCCTCATTACAATTATTCAAACACTATTTTACAGAAATAGTGAGGACTGCTAAAACATCTTTCTAGAAACTTCACTCCATACCACGACTCGATCCTGCTATGTTCTCACCTCCTGAGAAGAAAAATGGAACAAAAAGGAAAAAGGTTGAGCTCAACTAGCCCAGTAAAGAACATTATGACTAAGATAATATACAACAAATTATCGTAAGTCTTCAATAGGGAAAAAAATCTGATAAAATATAATCGACAACAAGTTTTAGATCAACAAATACAACGGAAACAGCAATCCATCAGAAGAGTCACGTAGAGGATGAATTCTACTATCTTCTAATATTTAAGAGTCCATCATCAATATTTTATCCCTGTAACAACAATCAATATACATCTTTAGCCATCTTTGCACTACAGGCCAAATATATTCATTTATATCACCGGTTGGTCATGTTCATCTCAACACCTGTTTATCTATGCACTACGGGCCAAAGATATTCATCAGTAATCATTTATCTTTGCACTACAGGCCAAAGATATTCAATAATATCATCATTAAGGACTGAGGATGATGAAAAATATTTTTAAGAACGAATCTAGTGAGATAGAAGGACAAATATTAGGAATTCGTATAACAGTTTTATCCAAGATCAATAATACTCCATAATAACCAATTTTGAAGCAGAATTCAAAAATAACGATCAAAGTATGGATACAATCAAAGATAGTAGCCAAAATAGACATCTTGGACAAAAAGGAAAATTTTCATTTTTCGGTGAATAGTGTCGTATTCGTGAATAATGCCGTATACGTGAATAGTGCCGTATACGTGAGTAGTAACCCCGACACAACAAGTTCTAAATTTGATTAAAAAGTTCACCAATATTTCGGCACAATGATATTGAAGAAAATAATATCATTTAAGAAGAAAATAACTTCCCTTACCTTAAAATAATCGTATTTTTGACTGAATTTCAGGTATAGTGCTGACAGAAACTCGCACCGTATAGCAACACTCAAAGTATACTCACAAGAATATGCTCGATAATATAGAGAGAGAAAGAGAGAAAACTTTGTTTCTAGTGTGATTTTCAATTCTAACTTAGCCCTCTATTTATAGGAAAATGCTAGAACGCCAAAGGAGACTAAATTAATAAAATATTAATTTTTAAAACCCATTCTCTACGCATGCTTGCCTAACACCAGCCATCTTTGACCCATTTTCAGCAGCCCACATGTTCAAACAAGAGTGGGTCCCTCTCATAAACTAATAAAAATTATTTTATTTTTCGAAACTTCAACAATTCATAGAAAATAGACCGTTTATCAGAAAAATACTAAATTCAATATCCATTATGCCTAAAATCGAATTCTCTACAACTTTGTAAAAGAATGTTTTTCCAAATTCCCAACAGAAAATATCCGAAATCCACAAATGAATGATTTTTAATTCTTCCAGTCCGACAAAATACTGATAAAACACCTCAGCATTAATTCCTTCAATTATATCCACATAAAATAATATATTCATCAATTATATCCACATCAAATAAATATTTCCTTATCATATGAATCAATAATTAATTATTCTTAAATAATATTAGAGAATCACAATTATGACAACCAGGCCGTTCCCAAGAAAGAGGGGGCTTTCCAATAAGAATTTCTCCTTACTGGCGCACAATTAGATGACCTAACCTCCCCTTGATAGAACTTTCTAGACATTGTCAATAATGTTATCTAATAAAATTATTCAAAAAATATGAATTATTGATCTGATAATGAAAAATATTGTGCAGTGACAATTATTGAAACAATAATAATATAAACAATAACGCAACAATTATTGAATCAATAAAATATTGAACAGTAACTACTGTAATAATTATTGGGTAGTGTCTTCTTACATACGAATCAATAATTCAACAATACTGTGCAATACCGTGTGCTACTGTGCAACCACACGTATGTATTTTAACCACCAGGTAACCCAACATTGTTAACGGTAACAAATTACGCCGTAATTTATAAAACTCAATCTTTGTCGTTTACTTTCATCCAACCGTTTTTCGTTATGGGGACCACAATTGACTGCGCCGTCGTACGGAGATTCCCGACAATAAGAATATTCCACGACCAAACGAATATTCCCCGACAAAAAGAATATTTTGTAACCACTTGCTTATTTTGTAAATTTTCACATTTCACCCATAACCAAAGCATTATATCAAATTAACCCTTATTAATTTAGAATAATAAATAAAGGAAAATTCAATTTTATTTATAATAAGTTGGGGTCTTACATAATTAATTAAACTCTTTTAATTAATTTGCCTCCTAATCCTATTAGGATATTTGAGAGTGTTTTTATTAATTAATTCTCAAACTCCTTTAGGAATTAAATAATTATAATAATAATAGTAATAATAATAATAATAAGACTCCTCTTATTAATTTATATTTAATATTTCCAAAATATTAAATAATTAATATTAAGCTATTTAATTTATTCTATCACTATAGATTAAATTAAATATACTAAACTTATTATTACGATTATGCCATTAACTTCTTAAATAATTATTCTTCCTTTTATGGTGTGACCCTTTAGGTTCTCCATATTAAACCGGTTGTGAATAAATCAATTAGAACAATTCTACTCTTATTTAAGTAAATAAATTAAACTAATAATTTATTTAAGTAAATAATATTTATTCTACAATAGAGATAAGCCTCCCTAGCGATCAATGA
This sequence comes from Panax japonicus, assembly GCA_020205505.1. Taxonomy (NCBI): domain Eukaryota; kingdom Viridiplantae; phylum Streptophyta; class Magnoliopsida; order Apiales; family Araliaceae; genus Panax; species Panax japonicus. The sequence continues at coordinate 35,775,121 of CM035113.1, read as the reverse complement.
CTTTTCAGATAATATAGATTTCAACATTAATCATAAAAGAACCTTTGAGTAAATAGTTACCGTACAATTCAATCCTTCCACCATATGTAAGACCCCAACTTATTATAAATAAAATTGAATTTTCCTTTATTCATTATTCTAAATTAATAAGGTTTAATTTGATATAATGCTTTGATTATGGGTGAAATGTGAAAATTTTACAAAATAAGCAAGTGGTTACAAAATATTCTTTTTTGTCGGGGAATATTCATTTGGTCGTGGAATATTTTTATTGTCGGGAATCTCCGTACGACGGCGCAGTCAATTGTGGACCCCATAACGAAAAACAGTTGGATGAAAGAAAGCGATAAAGATTGAGTTTTATAAATAACGACGTAAATTGTTACCGTTAACACTGTTGGGTTACCTGGTGGTTAAAATACATACGTGTGGTTGCACAGTAGCACACGGTATTGAACAGTATTGTTGAATTATTGATTCGTACGTAAGAAGACACTACCCAATAATTATTACAGTAGTTACTGTTCAATATTTTATTGATTCAATAACTGTTGCGTTGTTAGTTTATATTATTATTGTTTCAATAATTATCACTGCACAGTATTTTCTATTATCAGATCAATAATTCATATTATTTGAATAATATTATTAGATAACATTATTGGCAATGTCTAGAAAGTTCTGCAAGGAGATGTTAGGTCATCTAATTGCGCGCCAGTAAAGAGAAATCCTTATTGAAAAGCCCCCTCTTTCCTGGGAACGGCCTGGTTGTCATAATTGTGATTCTGTAATATTATTTAAGAATAATTAATTATTGATTCATATGATAAGTAAATATTTATTTGATGTGGATATAATTGATGAATATATTATTTTATGAGGATATAATTGAAGAAATTAAAGCTGTGGTGTTTTATCAGTATTTTGTCGGACTGGAAGAATTAAAAATCATCCGTTTGTGGATTTCAGATATTTTATGTTGGGAATTTGGAAAAACTTTCTTTTACAAAGTTGTAGAGAATTAGATTTCAGGCAGAATGAACATAAAATTCATATTTTTCTGATAAACGATCTATTTTCTATGATTTTTATTAATTTATGGGTGGGACCCACTCTTGTTTGAACATGTGGGCTGCTGAAAATGGGTCAAAGATGGCTGGTGTTAGGGAAGAATGCGTAGAGAATGGGTTTTAAAAATTAATATTTTATTAATTTTATCTCCTTTGGCGTTTTAGCATTTTCCTATAAAATAGAGGGCTAAGTTAGAATTGAAAATTATACCAGAAACAAAGTTTTCTCTCTTTCTCTCTCTATATTATCGAGCATATTCTTGTGAGTATACTTTGGGTGTTTCTATACAGTGCGAGTTTCTGTCAGCACTATACCCGAAATTCAGTCAGAAATGCGGTTATTTTGAGGTACGAGATGTTATTTTCTTCTTAAATGATATTATTTTCTTCAATATCATTATGATGAAATATTGGTGAACTTTTTAATCAATTTTAGAACTTGTTGTGTCGGGGTTACTATTAACATATACGGCACTATTCACGAATACGACACTATTCACCGAAAAATAAAAATTTTCCTTTTTGTCCAAGATGTCTATTTTGGCTACTATCTTTGATTGTATCCATGTTTTGATCATTATTTTTGAATTCTGCTTCAAAATTGGTTATTATGGAGTATTATTGATCTTGGATAAAACTGTTATACGAATCCCTAATATTAGTCCTTCTATCTCACTAGATTCGTTCTTAAAAATATTTTTCATCATCCTCAGTCCTTAATGATGATATTATTGAATATCTTTGGCCTGTAGTGCAAAGATAAATGATTACTGATAAATATCTTTGGCCCGTAGTGCAAAGATGAACAGGTGTTGAGATGAACATGACCAACCGGTGATATTTATGAATATCTTTGGCCTGTAGTCCAAAGATGGGTAAAGATGTATATTGATTGTTGTTACAGGGATAAAATATTGATGAAGGACTCTTAAATATTAGAAGATAGTAGAATTCATCCTCTACGTGACTCTTCTAATGGATTGCTGTTTCCGCTGTATTTGTTGATCTAAAACTTGTTGTCGATTATATTTTATCAGATTTTTTCCCTGTTGAAGACTAACGATAATTTGTTGTATATTATCTTAGTCATAATGTTCTTTACTGGGCTAGTTGAGCTCACCCTTTTCCTTTTTGTTCCATTTTTCTTCTCAGGAAGTGAGAACATAGCAGGATCGAGTCGGGGTATGAAGTGAGGTTTCTAGAAAGATGTTTTAGCAGTCCTCACTATTTCTGTAAAATAGTGTTTGAATAATTGTAATGAGGACTTATTTGCATGTGGGTATTGTCTAGAAGACAATTTTTGTATTTAAACTCACAGTATGTATTGTCGTATTTCACAAGACATTTGTATTATTGAAGTTGTAGTTTGTTTTATGTACCATGTATTTGGTGACTCAGAATGGGTGTTGTATACCTGTTTTGGGGACGACACAGTTGGTATCAAAGCTTAGGGATATGGTCTCTGGCGGAGATCGGGGAATAGAACTAGGTGGGGAGAGATGAGTAAATCCTTCGCTAGTTTGTCCTACTAAGCTTATTTGTTGGTTGGTCATAATATAGAGATATTATGTGATATGTTTAATTAACCCTTTATTTATGGCAGTATTTAAGAATGGCTGCTGAGAACGTTAACAATGGAGTGCACGAGACTGTGGAGCAACCTTTAGTCATAAACCAGGAGAACGTGCAACAGGAAGGCAATATTCCTCCTGTAAACAACATTACCGAGCAAACGATGAACGATGGAATGTTTAGGAGCTTTTTGCAGTTCATGCAAAATCAGACGAGGGAGACTCGTGTACAAAATATGGGTGGAAATGATGGCAACGCGTGGTCTGTCATAGCCAAGCAGTTTAAGGAGTTGGAACCAACAGAATTTAAGGGAAAACCAGATCTGATCATGGCAGAAACATGGGTCAAGCAAATTACCAAGATATTCGATGTCTTGGGATTTACGGAGGAACAAAAGGTTCCATTCGCTACATTTATGTTTCGTGGTGAAGCAGATTACTAGTGGGAATCTGTGAAGCGTACCCAACCAGATGCACTCAACATGTCTTGGGAAAGTTTTCAGAAAATTTTCAATGACAAATACTTTCCTAAAAGTATTCGTCATATGAAAGAGGTAGAGTTTATTAGACTCGAACAGAACAACATGACGGTGTCTCAGTACGAGGCAAAGTTCGTAGAGTTATCCAGGTTTGCACCTCATTTGGTGGAGAATGAGGAACGTATGACGCGAATGTTTCTGTGAGGTCTAAAACCCGAGTTTCGTCAATACCTTATATCTCATAAATTTTCTCTGTATTCAGATTTTGTAAACAGGGCTCAATTATTAGAGAGAGATAATGAGTATACTCAACCGAGGGACCACAACCAGGGTCATATCGGTGACAGCAGTCATCAGAACGATGATAACCAGCGAGGAAGGAAGAATACGGACAAAGGCGATAACCACTCAGGTGGTAATCGTGGCCATGATAATAGAAGAGGTGACTCAAGTGGAAATTTCAGAAAGAGAAGATTCAACAACGACGGAAAGACATCAGAAGCAGCACCAGCACTAACAACAAATTCTAGGGGAGGAGAACGACTGCCAGTTAGATGTTACAAATGCGGGAAAGAGGGACATATCAGCCCAAACTGTCCACAACAATCCAAGGTATGTTACAACTGTGGAAAGGAAGGCCACATCGCTCGAGATTGTACTATAGAGAAACCAAGTTCAGCGGGAGTGGTGATTCCAAGGGTTGTCCTGGATAAGTCAAAATCAACGGTTCCTGGAAGAGCGTTTGTCGTGACTGGCTAAAATGTGAGGAACCCAAACGAAGTGATCACAGGTAAGCTAATCTTGAATTCTTGTGAAGTTTATACCTTACTAGATACCGGTTCTACCTATTCTTTTATCTCTCCTGCTTGTGCTCAACGTTTAAACTTGACTCCGGAGAAATTAGATTTTGATTTATTTGTTGAAACTCCGTTGGGTGAAACCTTCGTTACATCTACAGTTTATAAATCTTGCATGATCCAAGTTGGCACTATCACATTACCTGTGGATCTTATCTCTTTAAAGATACTTACTTTTGATGTGATTTTAGGAATTGATTGGTTAACCACTCATCATGCCAAAATTGATTATTTTCGTAAGGTTGTTAGTTTTCATATTCCTAACCAACGTGTCATACGAATTCAAACTACTAAACCACTAAAATCAGTTAATGTCATATCAAGCCACAAAGCTATTCGTTTATTGATAAACGAATGCCAAGCTTTCTTAGCCCATGTTATGGATTTGAATAAAGACAAGTCAGATTTGAATAATATTTCTGTGGTTAGAGAATTTCCTGATGTATTTCCTGAAGAGCTTCCCGGTCTACACCCGAAACGTGAAGTTGAATTCTTTATTGATCTTGAACCGGGTACAAAACCCATTTCTAAAACCCCATATCGAATGGCTCCTATTGAACTTCAGGAGTTAAAAGTCCAACTACAGGAATTGTTAGACATCGGTTTCATTAGTCCTAGAACATCTCCTTGGGGTGCTCCTATTGTATTCGTAAAGAAGAAAGACGGGAGTATGCGACTTTGTATTGACTACCGAGAGTTAAACCATGTCACCATCAAGAATAGGTATCCACTACCTCGCATTGATGACCTGTTTGACCAGTTTCATGGAGCACAATTCTTTTTAAAGATTGATCTTCGTTCTGGATATCATCAGCTGAAGATTAAAACTGAGGATATTCCAAAGACTGCCTTCAGAACTTGGTACGGGCATTATGAATTCTTAGTGATGTCTTTCGGATTGACTAATGCCCCTGCTGCCTTCATGGATATGATGAACCGAGTATTCAAGGAATATTTGGATCAATTCGTTGTTGTCTTTATTGATGACATCCTCATCTATTCCAAAAGTCATGAAGATCATGAGCGCCATTTGAAGCTAGTACTTCAAAGACTTCGTGAACACAAGCTTTATGCCAAGCTAAAGAAATGCGAGTTCTTGCTTGAGGAAGTAGCATTCCTTTGGCACGTGGTGTCAAAACATGGAGTATCTGTGGACCCGGCGAAGATTGAAAAAATACAAAGTTGGGAGCAGCCAAAGTCGGTGACCGAAGTACGTAGCTTTCTGGGCTTAGCTGGTTATTATCGGAGATTCGTGGAAGGATTTTCTCGAATCGCTACTCCGTTAACTCAGCTAACTCGGAAGGATGCAAAATTCATATGGAGCGAGGAATGCGAGAAGAGCTTCCAAGAGCTCAAGCGGAGACTCATTTTGGCACCTGTTCTGACAATACCACCTGGTTCGGATGGATTTGTTATCTACAGCGATGCTTCTGGCAAGGGGTTAGGATGTGTTCTCATGCAACATGGGAAAGTCATAGCCTATGCCTCACGACAACTCAAAGAATATGAGAGGAATTATCCTACTCATGATCTGGAGTTGACAGCAGTCGTATTCGCTTTGAAGATATGGAGACACTCCTTATACGGGGAGAAAGTGGAGATTTATACGGACCATAAAAGGCTCAAATATTTCTTCACCCAAAAAGAACTCAACATGCGGCAACAACTTTGGCTTGAGCTGTTGAAAGATTACGATCACACTATTCAATATCATCATGGAAAAACGAACGTAGTAGCTGACGCATTGAGTAGAAGATCATATGCGAGTACGAGTGCAATATTGTCAACGCAAAGGCCCATTTTGTATGTCTTGCAAAGGATGGAAGTAGAATTAAAGACTCCAAGGACCCACATGATGATGGCGAATATATGAGTAGAACCAACTTTAATTGATAAAGTTAACGCTGCTCAAGCTACGGACCTGGGGCTGATACAAATGAAGAAGAAAGTGCAAGAAGGTGTTATTCTAGAAGCAAGAATCGATTAAGAAGGATTACTTCGAGTCAACTCTAGACTTTGCGTTCCTAACGATTCTGACTTGAAGCATAGAATCATGATAGAGGCACACAACACCCCGTTTGCAATCCATCCTAGGAGTACCAAAATGTATCATGATATTCGACATACATTTTGGTGGAACAATATGAAGAGAGAGATCGCAGAGTTTATCTCGAGGTGTTTAACTTGTCAACGTGTAAAGGAGGAGCATCAAATACCAAAAGGTCCATTACAACCACTTGAGATTCCGGAATGGAAGTGGGAACACATTACTATGGATTTCGTTACGGGTCTTCCCAAGGTTTCTTAAGGTATAGATGCGATTTGGGTTATTGTTGATAGATTAACCAAGTCCGCCCATTTCTTACCGATACGTGAGACTTATTCCCTTGAACGTCTTACTCGTATGTACGTGAACGAGATTGTGAGATTGCATCGCATGCCAGTATCCATAGTTTCGGATCGTGACCCAAGATTCACTTCAAGATTTTTGGTTAGCTTACAGAAAGCTATGGGCACGGACTTACGATTCAGTTTAGCATATCATCCTCAAACGGACAGACAATTAGAGAGGAATATTCAAACCCTTGATGATCTATTAAGACTCTGTGTTCTAGATTTCAAAGGAAGTTGGGATAAGTACTTGCCACTGGTGGAATTCTCCTACAACAACAGTTATCAAGCAAGTATAGGCATGACTCCATTTGAGGCGTTGTATGGACGAAAGTGCCATTCACCAGTATGCTGGGACGAGGTGGGAGAAGCAACGTTGTTGGGACCAGAGTTAGTACGCATGACTATAGAAAAGATCAAAATGATTCGACAACATATTCATACTTCACAAGATCAGCAAAAGAGTTATGCTGATCTTCATCGAAAGGACGTGGAATTTAATATTGGTGATCATATACTGTTACGTGTTGCTCCATTGAAGGGAGTTACAAGATTTGGAAAGAGAGGAAAGCTCAATCCAAGATTTGTTGGTCCATTTGAGATTCTTGACCGAATAGGAAATGTGGCTTATAGACTCGCATTTCCTCCAAGCATGTCTCGTGTTCATAATGTTTTTCACGTATCTATGCTTCGTAAATATGTGAAAGACCCGAACCACATTATTCCATTAGAACCAGACGAGATAGCTGAAGATTTAACATACAAGGAGATACCTGTTGAGATTTTTGATAGGAAAGAACATGTCTTACGCACGAAGGTTATACCATAAGTAAAGGTTTTGTGGAGAAACCACGTAATTGAGGAAATGACATGGGAGTTGGAATCGGAAATGAAAGCGAGGTACCCTCACCTGTTTGAAACACCAGGTACGTACGTCAATTTTGAAGAAAAAATTTTATAAGGAGGGGAGGTCGTAAGACCCCAACTTATTATAAATAAAATTGAATTTTCCTTTATTCATTATTCTAAATTAATAAGGGTTAATTTGATATAATGCTTTGGTTATGGGTGAAATGTGAAAATTTTACAAAATAAGCAAGTGGTTACAAAATATTCTTTTTTTTCGGGGAATATTCGTTTGGTCGTGGAATATTCTTGTTGTCGGGAATCTCCGTACGACGGCGCAGTCAATTATGGGTCCCATAACAGAAAACATTTGGATGAAAGAAAATGACAAAGATTGAGTTTTATAAATAACGGCGTAAATTGTTACCGTTAACACTGTTGGGTTACCCGGTGGTTAAAATGCATACGCGTGGTTGCACAATAGCACACGGTATTGCACAATATTGTTGAATTATTGATTCGTACGTAAGAAGGCACTACCCAATAATTATTACAGTAGTTACTATTAAATATTTTATTGATTCAATAATTGTTACGTTGTTAGTTTATATTATTATTGTTTCAATAATTGTCACTGCACAGTATTTTCCATTATCAGATCAATAATTCATATTATTTGAATAATATTATTAGATAACATTATTGGCAATGTCTAGAAAGTTCTGTCAAGGAGAGGTTAGGTCATCTAATTGCGCGCCAGTAAGGAGAAATCCTTATTGGAAAGCCCACTCTTTCTTGGGAACGGCCTGGTTGTCATAATTGTGATTCTGTAATATTATTTAAGAATAATTAATTATTGATTTATATGATAAGAAAATATTTATTTGATGTGGATATAATTGATGAATATATTATTTTATGTGGATATAATTGAAGGAATTAATGCTGAGGTGTTTTATCAGTATTTTGTCGGACTGGAAGAATTAAAAATCATTCGTTTGTGGATTTCAGATATTTTCTGTTCGGAATTTGGAAAAACTTTCTTTCACAAAGTTGTAGAGAATTCGATTTCAGGCAGAATGGACATAAAATTCGTAATTTTCTGATAAACGGCCTATTTTCTATGAATTGTTAAAGTTTCGGAAAATAAAAAGATTTTTATTAATTTATAGGTGGGACCAACTCTTGTTTGAATATATGGGCTGCTGAAAATGGGTCAAAGATGGCTGGTGTTAGGCAAGCATGCGTAGAGAATGGATTTTAAAAATTAATATTTTATTAATTTAGTCTCCTTTAGCGTTCTAACATTTTCTTATAAATAGAGGGCTAAGTTAGAATTGAAAATCACACCAGAAACAAAGTTTTCTCTCTTTCTCTCTCTATATTATCGAGCATATTCTTGTGAGTATACTTTGAGTGTTGTTATACGGTGCGAGTTTCTGTCAGCACTATACCCGAAATTCAGTAAGAAATACGGTTATTTTGAGGTAAGGGATGTTATTTTCTTCTTAAATAATATTATTTTCTTCAATATCATTATGCCGAAATATTGGTGAACTTTTTAATCAAATTTGGAACTTGTTGTGTCGGGGTTACTATTCACGTATACGACACTATTCACGAATACGACACTATTCACCAAAAAATGAAAATTTTCCTTTTTGTCCAAGATGTCTATTTTGGCTACTATCTTTAATTGTATCCATGTTTTGATCGTTATTTTTGAATTCTTCTTCCAAATTAGTTATTATAGAGTATTATTGATATTGGATAAAACTGTTATACGAATCCCTAATATTTGTCCTTCTATCTCACTGGATTCGTTCTTAAAAATATTTTTCATCATCCTCAGTCCTTAATGATAATATTATTGAATATCTTTGGCCTGTAGTGCAAAGATAAATGATTACTGATGAATATCTTTGGCCCGTAGTGCAAAGATGAACAGGTGTTGAGATGAACATGACCAACCGGTGATATAAATGAATATCTTTGGCTTGTAGTGCAAAGATGGTTAAAGATGTATATTGATTGTTGATACAGGGATAAAATATTGATGATGGACTCTTAAATATTAGATGATAGTAGAATTCTTCCTCTTCGTGACTCTTCTAATGGATTGTTGTTTCCACTGTATTTGTTGATCTAAAACTTGTTGTCGATTATATTTTATCAAATTTTTTTCCCTGCTGAAGATTAACGATAATTTGTTGTATATTATCTTAGTTATAATGTTCTTTACTGGGCTAGTTGAGCTCACTCTTTTCATTTTTGTTCTATTTTTCTTCTCAGGAGGTGAGAACATAGCAGGATCGAGTCGGGGTATGAAGTGAGGTTTCTAGAAAGATGTTTTAGCAGTCCTCACTATTTCTGTAAAATAGTGTTTGAATAATTGTAATGAGGACTTATTTGCGTGTGGATATTGTCTAGAAGACAATATTTGTATTTAAACTCACAGTATGTATTGTTGTATTTCACACGACATTTGTATTATTGAAGTTGCAGTTTGCTTTATGTACCATGTATTTGACGACTCAGAATGGGTGTTGTATACCTGTTTTGGGGGCGTCACACCATACAATGTCCCAATTAAATATAAGACATGGAATTACTGCCAAGTCTTATTTTATTTAATTATATGTATTTCGACTCTTAAATACGCAACTCCAAATAATGTAAATTAGAAACTCCTTTCTAATTTCATTCTGCCTTGGCCAAGGACTACTGAGTTGTCATTTATTGAATCACATATGATATTTTTCTTCTTTTACTAGAAGTGGTAGATTCTTTATTGGTCATACATTATCTCCATGTACAACTTATTATACCCAAACATACCCTTTGATATACCCTAAGGGTCTTAAGGAATAAGTCAAAGTATAACTTATCATACATAAGATACTATGATGATCTCAAGTCCAAGGATCACTTGTACTACTATCACTACAGGAATTCCTATTGACAGGCAAGTAAAACTCCATTAGGTATTCCTTAGCGAGCCACGTTCAGTGAACTTATTCTCTAATAAGCATCTACATACTTGCTTTAGTGTCTCCACACAAATGATCATGAGATCAATCATCCTCATCCAATGATCAAGCAACGTATGTACCAATCTATCTGGATTCACTAATCCCCAATTTAGTAATCCAACGATTGGGAACTATTTTAGTTTTAAGCTTTCTAAGAATTTAGATATCATTAGAATGATCATCATCATTATTCTAAAAGCATTGCTTAAAACTATGGGTTTATCACATATTGTAAAACAGCATCATGTAGATAATTTAAAATCCTTTAATAAATTAATACTTTTTATTAATAAATGAATAAGATTGTTACAAAGTATATTCTTTATCATCAAACATGATTGGCTTGTGTGCATATTACTTTCAGAAACATCAAAGATCATGGTTATACCAAATCACAGTTCCTGTTCATAATCATACTAATAAGTTCATCTTTGCACTACGGGCCAAAGATATTCGTCAACAGTTCATCTTTGCACTACTGGCCAAAGATATTCAACAACATGTCATCTTTGCACTACGGGCCAAAGATATTCAACAACGGGTCATCTTTGCACTACGGGACAAAGATATTCAACAACAGGTCATCTTTGCACTACGGGCCAAAGATATTTATTAATAATTCATCTTTTGCAGTACATGCCAAAGATATTAATATCTCAAAGAAATACATAATCATTTCAAAATTTATATAAATAATAATTATAACCATGTTGATCAATTAACCTTTGCACTTAAGCTAAAGATATTCAATTATAAATTCAATGATCATGATCATACCAGTCAACAATTCAAATTTGTACTACTGGCCAAAGAGAACCCATAGTCACGATCATACCATTAATCTACCCATCTTTATACTCAAGTCAAAAAGAAATTTCATCACTAAGATTATAAAAATGTTATATATGATAATAAAAACAATATGATCAAAACATGGATTTAATTTCAAGAGTAAGATTCATAAATTAATGATAATTTGGTCAGAAAAAGAAACCAATTTTGTCGTGAATAGTACCCATGAATAGTAACTCGTTAATAGTAACTCATGAATAATAACTCGTGAATAGTAACCCCAATATGAAAAAGGTAGAAATTCCACAATAAAGTCCATACCAATATTTCGGTATAATGATATTGAAAGAATAATATTTCTTAATCTTATAAACAATTTATTTTAATTGTTTACACTTTACTAAATAATACATTTAATCATCCTAAAATGCCAAACTCATAAAATTTCATCACCAATAACCAAAACCCTCATAAAAAATCTGCATATACCTCATATATGATTCTCAAGCATAAAATCATATTTTCCAATTTTCTTACTTCATATAACATATTTAATTCATTTACTCATAACTAGTCCATTTTCATGAAAAATACAAAATCAGTCACAAAAATATTTCTTTTCTGGGATTTAGCAGAATATAGTTCCATATTGAACATATATTTTTCTCAGAATTTTTAAAATTCTTTTACTAATTTTTATATGGCCAAAATAGCCGAATATTTAGACATTTATCATAAACTGTACTTTAGTCCAAAAATTTCGAAATTTAAAGATTATACTTCTATCATATACATGTACTCTCAATAAAAATTTCACCAATTTTGGAGTTAACCACAAGGAGTTATAAGGGTTTACTTTTAAAATAGTCTTTTCTCGTAAAATTCATAACTCTTAATCTATACATCCAAAAATTACCATTTTTGGACACAATCAATAAAACTCATCAAATTATCATTTCAAAATTTTCCAGAATTTTTGAAGGTCTGAAAAGTTACGAAACATGAAAAACATAACAACCACTAAAATCCCTTACCTCCAAAGAGCAGTACTTTTGGCATGAATATCGGATATAATGTTGAACAAACTTGCGCCGTATAGTAACACTCAAGATATCTAAATACTCACAAGAATATGCTTGATAATATAGAGAGAGAAAAAACTTGTTTCTGGTGTGATTTTTAATTCTAACATAAGCACCTATTTATAGGAAAATGCTAGAACGCCAAAGGAGACTAAATTAATAAAATATTAATTTTTAAAACCAATATCTACGCATGCCAACCATTTGAATCAGTAGCCAGCCATCTTGGAACAACAAAATAGCAGCCCATATGTATTCAACACCAACCAAAAGTGGGTCCCACCTAATTTTAATAAAAATCATTTTATTTTTCAAAACTTCAGTAATTCATAGAAAATAGCCCATTTATCAGAAAAATACGAATTTTATGTCCATTCCACACGAAATCGAATTCTCCACAACTTTGTAGCTTTAAGTTTTTCTAAATTCCAAACAGAAAATATCTGAAATTCATAAACGGATGATTTTTAACACCTTTTAAAATTCATAACAAATCATACGTTCATTTTTAACGGTTCCAAATTTGTGGATATATACTCAACTTACATATGTATAACATATCCAAAAATCACAACGATCCAACGGTCGGATCAAAATTATAACTCACGAAATAGAGCTTTAAGAACACCGATTTGATCTTTTAATACTTCCAATCCGACAAAATACTGATAAAATACCTTAACATTAATTCCTTCATTTATAACCACATAAATAAATCCATCATTTATATCCATATCAAATAAATATTTCCTTATCATATAAATCAATAATTAATTATTCACAAATAATATTACAGAATCACAATTATGACAACCAGGCAGTTCCTAGGAAAGAGGGGGCTTTTCGATAAGGATTTCTCCTTACTGGCGCGCAATTAGGTGGCCAAACCTCTCCTTGACAGAACTTTCTAGACATTGATAATAATGGTATCTAATAATATTATTCAAATAATATGAATTATTGATCTGATAATAGGAAATACTATGCAGTGATAATTATTGAACAACAATAATATAAAATATCAACCTAACAATTATTGAATCAATAAAATAAAATATTGAATAGTAATTACTATAACAATTATTGAGTAGTGCCTTCTTACGTAAGAATCAATAATTCAAAAATACCGTGCAATACCGTGTGCTACTGTGCAACAACGCGTATTACTTTACTTTACCCACCGGGTATTCCAACAGTGTTAACGGTAATGATTACGCTGTTATTTATAAAAACTTAAACTTATCATTTTCTTCATCCAAAAGTTATTCTGTTATGGGGCCCACAAATGACTGTAACGTTGTACGAATATTCTCCGACAGAAAGAATATTCCACAACAAAAATGAATATTTTATAACCACTTTAACTTTTATCAATTTAACCATTTACTGAATAGTAATTATAAGAAAAATTGAATACTTTTATTTCATAAAATTCGGGGTCTTACAGCTCAGTTTTGTTTTATTAGTATTATAAATGTAATAAAACAGAAAAGCATTTTACATAAAACAACATACTTTTATAAAGCTATTCTATAAATAAAATATATTATATTCTATTATGCATAGTATTTTTCATAGTAAAATCTTTTTATATAAAATAGAATACTTTTATAAAGTTATTCTATAAATAGAATATATTATATTTTATTATGCATAGTGTTGCATAGTGCCTGCATAGTGTTTTGCATATAAAATCTTTTTATATAAAACAGAATACTTTTATAAAGTTATTCGTTTTATTAGATTATAAATAAAATATATTATATTTTATTTAAAAGATTTTGCTTTAAATATGGACCGTCCGATTAAAAGTAAATCAATCTGGACCGTTCATGAATTAGTTACTATACAGTCCATTCTTCTATAAATAGAAGCTCATTCCTTCATTATTTCTTACGAATTCACTGAAACACTAGAGAGAGAAACTATAGAGAGAGTTTTTCTTTTATAATCTTGAGCGTATTTTTTTAAAGCTTAAGAAAGTTTTGAGCGTAGTGAAAGTTTTCTTCGAGTATGTCATCGCCCTACCAGTCAAAATACTATTCTTTTACGATGAATACAGGTGATAAAAATTATCTTCGTCCTGGGTGCGAAGAGGAAATTTAGAATCACAATTGTGATTATGAGTTATTCACATGATCATGGACGGGAATTGTTGATTGATGTTACAGGGATAAAACATTGTTGGTGGACTTTTAACATAGAGAAGATAATAGACCTTATGGTTTATTTGACTCTTTTAATGGATTGCTCGTTCCGCTGCAATTATGGTTGAAAAATTTTATTATCTACCATATGTTCTAAATCTCTGATTTATTATTGATGAAAGCTATTGATAATTTAATTATCTTTAGTCATGATATTCTTTAATGGGCTAGTTGTGCTCACCCTTTTGCTTCACAATTCCTTTCAGGTAATAAAAGTGTAGCTGGGTCGAGCGAGGTATTAAGAGGATTAGAACGGTGGTCTATAGCTATTGAGGTTCTCCCTAAATAGTATGGAAATAATTTTATTGAGAACTTTAGATAAGTGTGTCGTATTGTATTTTGGTGTGTCATTCGATATTTAATTTTGGTGAACTGAATAGGGTGAGGTGAACCCAACTTTGGAAGGGTGTTTTGCCACTATCATACGAGATGTCTAATGACATACAACCTCGTGTTATCATAAGACAGGGTTGTGAGCATCCACTTGCTGAGTATATCTACGGGCACTACATATATGATCTTGGAGTTTACTTGAAATATAATATTCACTTGGAGACAATGGAGATAGTTATATGTCAAGAGAAGACTCACCATTAGAAAGAAGATGATAATAATCATCTAAATTTTTCTTTGGGTTCTATTGGGTCAACAAAGGATAATTATGTGGACATATGATATCTATTATAACCTAGACGCATGGCCTCCCATGTAGGAAGGTTTCCTTGAGCACTTCCCAAAGATTTTAATTTTTAAAACAGTTATTTACTATACTTTTATTTAAAGTACCATTGTAAGGTTGTGGTCGAGGCACCATGAGAGTTACATACATTTATATTAAAACTCACAGTTAATTGTGGTGGCATTCTATAAGACAGTTCAACAGTTGTATAAATAAAGTTGTATTTGAATTTTGTACTATGTATCTGCCGACTCAGAATGAGTGATGTATACCTAATTTTGAGGGCGTCACAATAAGTGTAACTGATAGGTAGAGTATAGTTAAAGAATATATGGTCAAGCTCAAGTTCTTAAAACTCATACTTATGTTAAGTCCATGACTCATAATTATATGAATTTTTTTAACCCCTCAGCGAATAGACGCCAAAGGTTTGACTATGATAAGTTCTTAAACTCATATAATTGTGGTAAGTTCCTGAACCCATAATGTGTGGTAGGTTTGACGAACTTGGTATAGTTAGGTGTGAATGAAGAATTGAGGATTAAAGGAATAGATATATTTCTAAGCAAATGATCCTTAGTGAAGGCGTAATAAATAAGTAGTGTGACGCCCCAGAAATTAGGTATACATCACACATCTTGAGTCGCCAAATACATGATATAGAATTCAAATACAACTTGATAATACAACTGTCGTGTACAATACGACAAAACATAAACTGTGAGTTTGAATACAAATATTGTCTACTAGAGAGTATACAAACTCAAAAGGAGTTCTTATTATAATTATTATCACACTATTTCACAGAATAGTGAGGACTACTAATGCACCATCTAGGACCATCACTCCGTTCCCTGACTCGTCCCAGCTATATTCTCATTTCTTGAAGAGAACAGTGAAAAAAAGGGTGAGCTCAACTAGCCCAGTAAGAAATATTATGACTAAGAAAATGCAGAATAAATTATCATTAGCCTTAAACAATGTTAAACTGATACAATATAACAATCATCAAGTTTAACTGTAGCGGAACAAGCAATCCATTAAAAGAGTCAAGTAGAGAATAAAATCTACTATCTTTTATGATTTAAAAGGTTTTTCATCACTTTTATCGCTGAGACTTAGCTTAATAAATAATCCACATCATCGAATCACCCATGCACTACGGCCAAGGATATTCTTTAGTATCACGACCATAATTATCCATGCACTACGGGCCAAGAATATTTGTGTATTCATTAATGGCCATGATTATGCCAACAACTGTCCATCAATGCTATACCGGCCAATGAGGACTTTTACCACATCATTTGTAACATTACGGTCATGATTACACCGAATAATCCCTAGTCATAATCATACCAAGTCTATCTATGCACTACAGGCCACAGATGACTTAAAAAATATAAATATGAGGATGATGACAATGATATACGAATTCAGTAAAACAAGTTCAAGAATTAATTTGTCCAAGAACCAATAACGTCCAAATTGTCAACATGATAATGCTTTGTAGAGTAAAATTCAAGAATGCTCAGAAGAATATTTCCATGAAAAGATACTGGATGAAGCGCAATTATCAAGGATATTCCACTAATTTCATGGAGTATAGAAGTCAAAACTTTAACCAACTGAGTATAATAAAGAATGGAATAACAAAAAAAAATCACCATTTATGCGGTACTTCGCATAGACAGGTTATTCCAACAGAATACTAAATAACAGAACCAGCTCAGGCGACATTCTAACCAACAGAATGTTCCAACAGAATAATAAAGAATATAATAATAACAGAAGTCACCATGCATGCGGTACTTCGTATAGACAGGTTATTCCAACAGAATACTAATAAGGATGGAATCAGGTCCGGCGTAAAACGCACAGACAAGATATTCTAACAGAATAATAAAGACGGAATCAGGTCCGGCGTAAAACGCACAGACATGATATTCCAACGAAATAGTAAAGAGGGAATAATAGAAGAATGTCACCAAGTATAGGGTAGCCCGCGTATACAGGTTATTCCAAGAGAATAATAAAGAATGGAATAACAGAAGTTCTCTTCATGAATAAGAAAGAAAGAATACCCTTTTTGAGTATAACAAATAATATTCCCTACCGTAGAAAGAAGAGTACTGGATATAGAAGTAGTGAAGTAGCAGAACACTTTTCTTCTTTCTTTCTAGAGTTTCAGTGAATTCGTAAGAAATAATGAATGAATGAGCTTCTATTTATAGAAAAATGGACTGCATAATAACTAACTCATGAACGGTCCAGATTGATTTACTTTAATCTGATGGTCCATATTTAAAGCAAAATCTTTTAAATAAAATAAAATATATTCTATTTATAATCTAATACAACGAATAACTTTATAAAAGATTTTACTATGCAAACACTATGAAGGCACTATGCAACACTATGCATAATAAAATATAATATATTCTATTTATAGAAAAGTATTATGTTTTATATAAAAATATTTTCTGTATTATTACATTAATAATACAAACAAAACTAAGTGACTTATCACGTAATCATCAATAATTAATACCGTGTGCTACTATGCAACCACACGTATTACTGTACTTTTACTACCGAGTAGTTCAACAATATTAACGGTAAAACTTCCGCCGTTTATTTTCATAAAATATGTTTGTCGTTTTCTCAATCCGACAATAATTCCGTTGCGGGGTCCACCAATGATTGTGCCATTGCACGAATATTCTCTGATAAAACAAATATTTCCCGACCAATCGAATAAAATATGACAACTTGCATACTTTGAAAAAATTTTAAATACTACCCACAACTATAACATTATATCAAATCCACACCATAATATTCAAAAAAAATATTTCGCGAAAATAAAATCTTTATTCATAAAATCTGGGGTCTCACAATCTCCCCTCCTTATGGAATTTCATCCTCGAAATTTACGTATGTACCTGGTATGCTGAACAGGTGAGAATACATCGACTTCATTTCAGATTCTAATTCTTGAGGTATAACCTTTGAGTGTTGAATACGATCCTTCTTATCTAAGATTTTAACACGTATCTCCTTATACGTTAAATCTTCTGATATATCGTTTAGTTCTAATTTAATAATGTGGTTCGGATCATCCACATATTTACGTAACATCGATACGTTAAAAACGTTATGAACACGCAACATACTTGGTAGTAAAACGAGTCTATAGGTCATATTTCCTACTTCATCGAGGATTTCAAATGGGTCAATTAAATCGAGGGTTGAGATTTCATCTCTTCGTCGATTCTTGCTTCTAGAATAACGCCCTCTTGAACCTTTTTCTTCACATTCATCAGCTCTGGATGTGTAGCTTGAGCGACTTTAACTTTATCGATTAAAGTCGATTCTACTCGTATACTCGTTATCTTCACGTGGGTTCCTAGAGTCTTTAACTTTATCTTAATTATTTGCAAGTCTTATGAAATGGGCCTTTGTGTTAACAACATCGCACTCGTAAACGCATACAATCTTCTACTCAACACATCGACTACCACGTTGGCTTTACCACGATGGTATTGAATGGTACGAACGTAATCTTCAACAGCTCGAGCCAACGTCTTTGGTGCATGTTACGTTCATTTTAGTTGAAGAAATATTTGAGGGTTTAAGAAATGGGTTTTGTACTGGGGTCAATACAAAATTCGATTTCACGCTCTAGGGGTAGGCTAAGAAGTCTTCAAGAATACGTCAGGAAATATATTAACAATAGAAATATCATTCAAAACTGTGACTCTCATCCAAGACTTGGATAGAACGTCACATTGATACCTATCAACTTGCCATCGTCATTCACTACGTCGCCTACAGAAAGTCTGGCTTCGGTGCATTCCACACAAGAAAGTCAACAACGAAAGGACCGGGGCTCTTTACTTATGGCTTAAAATGACAATGATTGACTTTTGTGATTTGGTTGCTTGAATTCGCATAATAGGTTGGTTAAGAATATGAAATCTAACAACCTTACGAAAAGCATGATGAGTAGTTAACCAATCTATTCCTAAAATCACATCAAAGGCAAGTATTTTCAAAGAGATACGATCGACAGGTAACGTGAAAGTGTTGATTTGAACAAGATTTATAAATAGTGGAGGTAACAAAGGTTTCTCCCAACAGATATATCAAAGTCTAACTTCTCCAGAGTTAACTTCAAACATTGAACACAACTAGGTGAAATAAAAGAGTAAGTAGAACCGGTATTTAACACGGTATAGACTTCGCAAGAGTTTATGACAAATATACTTGTGATAATTTTATTCAGGTTCTTCATCACGAAAAAAAAACACTCTCTCTTAAACTACCGGCTTTGGCTTGTCTGGGACATCCATTAGAATCACTATCCCAGCTAGAATTGACTTCACCATACGACAAAATCGAGCTAGGTGACCTTCTCTTTAGCAATTAAAACACATTTTGGATTGCTGCGTACAGTTTGGACGGATGTGTCCCTCCTGTCCGCATTTGAAATATACGATCGGTGGTCATTCTTTTTCCTTTGAAATGGGTGCTGGTGCAGACGTCTTTACGTCATTGTTGAACCTTCTCTTCTTGAAATGTCCATTCTTATTATTTTGGCCATGATTACCACCGAAGTGGTTACCATTTCTGACATGTTGATTCCATCCATGCTTACGGTCACCGCTTTGATGACTGTTATCACCGGTATTATCATTTTTCCGGCTGCTCTCTTTTGGTTTGGTTGACTCATTATGGCGCTCCAATAACTGAGCCCTATTAACAACATCTGAATACAAACACAGTTTCTAAGAGATAAGATATTGACGTATCTCCGGCTTCAAACCTCTTAAAAATATCCGCGTCATTCTCTCTTCATTATCAACCAAGTGGGATGCAAATCAGGACAACTCGACAAAAACTTGGCTTCGTATTGCGACACGGTCATGTTGTGTTGCTCTAACTTGATAAATTCCACCTCCTTAATGCGACGAATGCTTTCGGGAAAGTACCTGTCATTGAACAGCTCTTGGAACTTCTCCCAAGACATCTTGAGTGCGTCAGGCTGGGTACATTTTATAGATTCCCACCAGTGATCTGCCTCTTCACGCAACATAAAGGTGGCAAAAGGAACCTTTTGCTCCTTGGAGCATCCCAAGATATCAAATATCTTGGTGATCCGCTTTAACCACGTCTCCGCCTTAAGTGGTTCTGGCTTTCCCAAATACTCCGGTGGTCTTAGATTCTTGAATTGCTTAGCGGTGACCAACCATGGGTTGCCATTGTTTCCTCCTGCATTATGAACACGAGCCGTCTTCGCCTGATGTTGCATGAATTCTAAAAAGCTCCTAAACGTACCGTCGTTCGTCAATTGATCAGTGTTGTTGTTTACAGGAGGATTATCGCCATCCTGTTGCACATTGTCCTTTTTTATTGATCTGTGGAGAATCAACAGTCTCCTGCGCTCCATTGCTTATCTCAACATTTTTAGATGCCATTTTCAAATACTGCCACAAAACAAGGGTTAATTAGCATATCACATTATCTCTATACTGTGACCGACCAATTAAATATCAAATAAACTTAAGTAGGTCATACTAGCGAAAGAATTCCCCGTCTCTCCCCTCCTAGTTTTTGTCTAATATCTCAGCCATGGATCATATCACTAAGATTTGATACAACTGTGACGCCCCCAAAATTAAGTATACATCACCCATCTTGAGTCACCAGCTACATGGTACAGAATTCAAATACAACTTGATAATACAACTGTTGTGTACAATACGACAAAACATAAATTATGAGTTTGAATACAAATATTGTCCACTAGAGAGTATACAAACTCAAAAGGAGTCCTTATTACAATTATTATCACACTATTTCACAGAATAGTGAGGACTACTAATGCACCATCTAAGACCATCACTCCGTTCCCCGACTCGTCCCAGCTATATTCTCATTTCCTGAAGAGAACAGTGAAAGAAAGGGTGAGCTCAACTAGCCCAGTAAGAAATATTATAACTAAGATAATGCAGAATAAATTATCATTAGCCTTAAACAATATTAAACTGATACAATATAACAATCATCAAGTTTAACTACAACGGAACAAGCAATCCATTAAAAGAGTCGAGTAGAGAATAAAATCTACTATCTTTTATGATTTAAAAGGTTTTTCATCACTTTTATCGCTGAGACTTAGCTTAATAAATAATCCACATCATCGAATCACCCATGCACTACGGCCAAGGATATTCTTTAGTATCACGACCATAATTATCCATGCACTACGGGCCAAGAATATTTGTGTATTCATTAATGGCCATGATTATGCCAACAACTGTCCATCAATGCTATACCGGCCAATGAGGACTTTTACCACATCATTTGTAACATTACGGTCATGATTACACCGAATAATCCCTGGTCATAATCATACCAAGTCCATCTATGCACTACAGGCCACAGATGACTTTCAAAAAATATAAATATGAGGATGATGACAATGATATAAGAATTCAATAAAACAAGTTCAAGAATTAATTTGTCCAAGAACCAATAACGTCCAAATTGTCAACATGATACTGCTTTATAGAAAAAAAAATTCAAGAATTCTCAGAAGAATATTTCCATGAAAAGCTACTGGATGAAGCGCAATTATCAAGGATATTCCACTAATTTCATTGAGTATAGAAGTCAAAAATTTAACCAACTGAGTATAATAAAGAATGGAATAACAAAAGAAATCACCATGCATACGGTACTTCACATAGACAAGTTATTCCAATAGAATACTAAATAACGGAACTAGGTCAGGCGAAATTCGCACCGACAGGATGTTCCAACAGAATAATAAAGAATATAATAACAACAGAAGTCACCATGCATGCGGTACTTCACATAGACAGGTTATTCGAACAGAATACTAATAAGGATGGAATCAGGTCCGGCGTAAAACGCACAGACATGATATTCTAACAGAATAATAAAGACGGAATCAGGTCCGGCGTAAAACGCACAGACATGATATTCCAACAGAATAGTAAAGACGGAATAATAGAAGAATGTCACCAAGTATAGGGTAGCCCGCGTATACAGGTTATTCCAACAGAATAATAAAGAATGGAATAACAGAAGTTCTCTTCATAAATAAGAAAGAAAGAATACACCTTATGAGTATAAGAAATAATATTCCCTACCTTAGAAAGAAGAGTACTGGATATAGAAGTAGTGAAATAGCAGATTCTTTCTCTCTATAGTTTCTCTCTCTAGAGTTTCAGTGAATTCGTAAGAAATAATGAATGAATGAGCTTCTATTTATAGAAAAATGGACTGCATAATAACTAACTCATGAACGGTCCAGATTGATTTACTTTAATCTGACGGTCCATATTTAAAACAAAATCTTTTAAATAAAATATAATATATTATATTTATAATCTAATAAAACTAATAACTTTATAAAAGATTTTACTATGCAAATACTATGAAGGCACTATGCAACACTATGCATAATAGAATATAATATATTCTATTTACAGAAAAGTATTCTGTTTTATATAAAAATATTTTATGTATTATTACATTAATAATACCAACAAAACTGAGTGACTTATCACGTAATCATCAATAATTAATATCGTGTGCTACTATGCAACCACGCGTATTACTGTACTTTTACTACCGAGTAGTTCAACAGTATTAACGGTAAAACTTCCGCCGTTATTTTCATAAAATATTTTTGTCGTTTTCTCAATCCGACAATAATTCTGTTGCGGGTTCCACCAATGATTGTGCCATTGCAGGAATATTCCCTGATAAAACAAATATTCCCCGACCAATCGAATATAATATGACAACTTGCATACTTTAAAAATTTTTAAATACTACCCACAACTATAACATTATATCAAATCCACACCATAATATTCAAAAAAACATTTCGAGAAAATAAAATCTTTATTCATAAAATCTGGGGTCTCTGATAAGTAGGCTTTATACCTACTTATTCGGTATCTATTGCTTAAATTTATTGCTTAAACTCATGTTTCTTAGTTACTTTTCATGCATTTCATGTTCATTTTGTAGGTTATACGTTTGGGAGAGGTATGAGCGACTATTGGTAAGGAAAAGCAAGGAAAATGCAAGAAAAAAGCAATGCGGACATCGTTTATGCTTTCCTGTTCAATTCATGTTCTTGGCTTAGAGCTTAAACTATATTTTAGAGCATTTTCTTAGCTTTCTGGAACATCTTGAATCATTCAAATCGGAGTTCGGATGAAAGAGTTATGACATTTCTACCAACAGACGTTGAACTTCACTGTTTTGGGTGGTCATTTGCATAGCAGTCACTTCCAGTCCAATTTCGACCATCATGCGTTTGTTATTTCTGAAATCTCAAAGAATGAAAGTTGTAGATCTCGTCGATAGCTTAGATTTGATAGGTCTCGGGCCCCGTAACTACTCTCAGTTTAAAAGTTATGGAAATTTTAGCAAAGGAGGTTCAAGCAGAAAATTAATTGGCAGTTTGCACCTTAGCTGGGGCTGGATGTTTTTGTGCCTTAGGACCCAGCTGGGGCTGGGGTCCTGGCATTTTAGCAGTCCACTACCCAGCTGGGGCTGGGTTTTTACAAAGGAAAAAGCCTGCCGGGGGCTGGCCTATGTGCGGAATGAGTAGATTTTGTCCGAATTTGAGTCCGAAAAGGATTATTTTGAGTTGTTTGATTCAAGGACTTCAAATAGGACTTAAAGACATGTACAAATGCTTATAAAAGGAGGGAATAACACAGATTACAGGGGATTATTGAGAGATTAGGGAGTTTTTGAAATAATTATGTTAGATTAGATTAGAATAAATTAGATTAAAACACTAGTTTTTAGGAGATTTGGAGATTGATGCAACTTGGAGACCGTTGAAGATTCAAAGTAGGAGCAAGGAGGGAGAGTTAAATCTACAGACAATAGATTCTATCTTCTTTACATCTTCTATTTTTGTCTTTTAATGATTATTCAATTGTGGATTCTTAGTTTAAATTCAATAATCATGAACTAATTCTTTGTTTGAGATTACAACGGATCTTATTGTGTAGTTTATTTTAATATGCTTCATTATCAATTATTATGTTCTATTGAGAGGATTGTCTATTGTGATTTGGACTTAATTGTTTAATTGTTTGGCCATCAACTACCGTGATAATCTATATGAACTCGAGAGATGAAGTATAGATTTAGATCTAATCATGATAGCATGTGTTCAGGATTTTGTTAATAGCTTAAACTTGATGAGTGTTAAGGTAGAGATATGCATGACATCGCATGTAATCGGATAGAGAACTTATTCTTCAACCTTCTTCAATTGTAATTCACATAGAGATATAGTGGGTTTGTTGATTAAGGTGTTTAACGAATTTCTATCTTAATTGTGGATTGACGTTAATACGGTATTAGTGCATCGAGAGGTGGTTAATACTACTCTAGTGTTCTTGATTAACAATTCAAGATAGAGAATAATTAATGAGAAGTGTGTTAACTTAAATGAAGCAATAAGTGAGGTTGTGATCTTAAATCTCCACAGTCTTAATTTAATTAGTGGAATAGTAGTTAATTTATATAGTTTGTAATTCATTCGTTTAAATAAGATTGAGTTGGTTACGAGTTAGTACTTGGTGATTTTTATTAAATAATTCTCTGTGGGAACGATACTCAACTTATCACTTTATTACTTGTTGACCACATATACTTGCGTGTTGTGCGTAACTAGATTTTACCCATAAAGTTTTTGGCGCCGTTGCCGGGGAATTAGTTAATACATTTTTACCGATATTAGCTTCAATCAAATTAGTCTTAATTTAAACATTTTTATTTTTATTTTTAATTCTCTTCCTATATTTCTCTATTTTTAGGTACCATGGATGACTTTGCGTATCAATGGCCATACACGAACATGACTCGACCAAAGGAAGCGGAGATTGACAGACTCACGACACTCTCCGCAATGTTAGCACAAATTGAAGAACTTTCGAGGAAGTTGGACGTTATCGCAGCCCAACAGAGTCGAAGGATGGCAGTTACGTGTGGCTATTGTGCTAGAAACCATCCGAGTCATCAATGCACCATCAATCTTGGGCTGGTAGAGTATGATGGTAACGACCTCAATCAATATGCATATGATAATTACCATCAAGTTTGGGGGTATCACCCGGATTTGTCACTGAGCTACAATTATGAAGACCAATACTACGCTCCAAAATCAACTTACACACCAGAATTTTCATGTCCACCTCCATTACCGCAAGAAGAAAAGCCAAATCTGAGGGATGTAATGTTGAAGTGCATAGCAAACATGGAGGAGATGAGTATTAGCCAAGAGTTGTCAACCTAAAATTTAAATAATTGGATGGAACAACGTGTCACAACCTCAACCAATGGTCATCAGTACATGGCTTTCGAGACTGAAACAAAAGATTCAAGGTTGGAGGAATTATTTTCCATGTTCATAGCATCAACTGAGGAGAGAATGAAGAATCTAAAGCGGTCAACTCAGAATCAAGAGATATCAATTCAAAATCTACAGAATAAGATAGATCAAATGACCAAAGCCGTAAGCAACCTTCCTCCAAACACTTAGCTTTATGACATGGATGACGAAATTGACGGAGAACCCGAACCAAATCTACAATTGAATGAGCCTCAAGATGTTGAAAAAGAGGAGTCAAGTAGGGATAATGACAACAAGGTCGGTGAAGAACTAGCTATGAGTACCAACGAGGATGAGCCGATGTTATTAGTGCCCCAAGTTCCTTCTCCGCTAAAGATCAAGGGTCTAGTTAGATTTGCAAAACCATGCCCGCTTGGTAGTCATGTCGTCGGTAAGGCTCTTTATGACATGAGAGCTAGTGCAACAATGAAGCCCTGGTGGGATGACAAAGAGAAGATAGACGAAGAGCTCATTGTGTTTGACACACTTCCATGCCCAGATATGTTCACAAACACAATAGAGATAGCACCTAGTTATTTGCCCTTCTTCATGGAGATCATACCAAATCAGAGCATGCTAGGAGACTTTGATGCATTGGCCATCGTAAATGGGAACCTACCAAAAGCTATATTATTTTCGATGGATGGAGGGTTCCTCAACTTTCGAAGAGGAATTGGATAGCATTGACCAGACAAAGTCAGGCTGAAAGACTATAAATCAAGCACTGACTGGGAGGCAACTCAGGAATTTTTATATTTATATGCTTTACTAGTTTATTTATTAGATAGGAATTAATTTGCTTATTAAGTTCTCTTATAACCCAATCCATGTTGTCTCTCTTAATTGCAGGTATTGGAGGTCCAATGGATAGCAAAATGATCGTCGCAGCCATCGCCACCATCAACTCACGCTTAGTTGATTACAGGGAAGTTCTCTTATACTTATCGATATATTCTTACAATGAGGACATTGTAATTGCTAAGTTTGGGGGAGTTTAGTTTAGTTCGTTATTGCATGTTTAGTATCATGTTTATGTTATCTTATTTTGCATATGTTGTTAATATAGTTTAGGTTTATTATTAAAAAAAAATCAAAAAATTCAAAAATTCAAAAATAATAGTTAGTTACTATGTTCATCTTGCATGAGTCCAGCTGTTTGATGAGTTACATTCTATTTTAGCCAGTGATGAGAATGGGATTGAGTAGGCAAGTTTAGTACTGACTATTTGAGCTTTGATGTGATTTCTTGTTATGAATTGAGTTTTTTTTTTTGAAACTGGTATAACAAGGATAGTACATTAAAAACAACTTGTTGATTGATTGAGTTTAAATTGATACATAACGAGATTCTAAAGGATAATGCTAGTTTGAATGAAAGAATGACAAGAATAAGTAGTGATGGCTAAAGTTAGACAATAACCTAAGTTTGGGGGAATATTTGGGGTATATAAGCTAAAAAAAAGAAAAACAAAAGAGAAAAAAAAATATGAATAAACACCGTAGCGTGCTTGTCTAGTTTTGTGGCCTTTGTTACTTGAGTAAGTAAGCCCGAGGGGATTGTCTTTACACCTAGCGCCCTAAGGTCTTAATGGTCTGGGAGTCGTTGGTCGAAAGCTCGTTAAGGTAACATTGAAAAGCCTAAGGGAATAAGACATTGCATAGCTATGTGTATATAAACCAAAAAAAAGAGAGAATAAAACGGGAAATAAGAGCAAAAAGCCCCCGTAGATGAAAATAAAGCATAAGTATCCCATGTTAACCCTCGATATTGGTAATTATTTGATTTTAGTTGGATCTAGCTTATTTTTGGATTTCTTAAGTTTACACTGTATGATGCCTTCGAAGAGACTTGTTATGTGTTAAATTTGATTTTATATCAGTTAACATTGTTGTGGAGCACACACGCACTATACCAGTGATAACAATTTAAGACTTGATGATCAACTAGGAAATTGTTGATTGGTTTTGATATGAAGTATTATCGTGTTTGCTTGATTGCTCTAAGGCCGAGTGAATAGATTTCTGTTTATCAATACTACTGAATTCGTAGGCATGTAGATTAGTTGTATTTCATTGCATTGCATTGCATTATGTTGTGTTGCTTGGGGACAAGCAACAGTTTAAGTTTGGGGGTATTTGATAAGTAGGTTTTATACCTACTTATCCAGTATCTATTACTTGAATTTATTGCTTAAACTCATGTTTCTTAGTTACTTTTCATGCATTTCATGTTCATTTTGTAGGTTATACGTTTGGGAGAGGTGTGAGCGACTATTGGTAAGGAAAAGCAAGGAAAATACAAGGAAAAAGCAATCCAGACATCATTTATGCTTTCCTGTTCAGTTCATGTTCTTGGCTTGGAGCTTAGACTATATTGTATATCATTTTCTTAGCTTTCCAGAACATCTTGAATCATTCAAATCGGAGTTCGGATGAAAGAGTTATGACATTTCTACCAACGGACGTTGAACTTCACTGTTTTGGGTGGTCATTTGCATAGCAGTCACTTACAGTCCAATTTGGACCATCATTCGTTTGTTATTTCTGAAAGCTCAAAGAATGAAAGTTGTAGATCTCGTCGATAACTTCGATTTGATAGGTTGCGGGCCCCGTAAATCCTCTAGGTTTAAAAGTTATTATAATTTTAGCAGAGGAGGTTCCAGCAGAAAATTAATTGGCAGTTTGCACCTTAGCCGGGGCTGGACATTTTTGTGCCTTAGGACCCAGCCAGGGCTGGGGTCCTAGGCATTTTAGCAGTCCACTACCCAGCCGGGGCTGGGTTTTTACAAAGGAAAAAGCCAGCCAGGGCTGGCCTATGCGCGGAATGAGTAGATTTTGTCCGAATTTGAGTCCGAAAAGGATTGTTTTGAGTTGTTTGATTCAAGGACTTCCAATAGGACTTAAAGACATGTACAAAGGCTTATAAAAGGAGGGGAATAACACAGATTAGAGGGGATTATTGAGAGATTAGGGAGTTTTTGAAATAATTCTATTAGATTAGATTAGAGTAAATTAGATTAAAACACTAGTTTTTAGGAGATTTGGAGATTGATGCAACTTGGAGACCGTTGAAGATTCAAAGTAGGAGCAAGGAGGTAGCGTTAAATCTACAGACAATAGATTCTATCTTCTTTACTTATTCTATTTTGTCTTTTAATGATTATTCAATTGTGGATTCTTAGTTTAAATTCAATAATCATGAACTAATTCTTTGTTTGAGATTATAATGGATCTTATTGTGTAGTTTATTTTAATATGCTTCATTATCAATTATTATGTTCTATTGAGAGGATTGTCTATTGTGATTTGGACTTAATTGTTTAATTGCTTGGCCATCAATTACCGTGATAATCTATATGAACTCGAGAGATGAAGTATAGATTTAGATCTAATCATGATTGAAGATGTTCCGGAAAGCTAAGAAAATGCTCTACAATATAGTCTATGCTCCAAGCCAAGAACATGAATTGAACAGAAAAGCATAAACGATGTCCGGATTGCTTTTTCCTTGCATTTTCCTTACCAATAGTCGCTCCAAACATATAACCTACAAAATGAACATGAAATGCATAAAAAGTAACTAAGAAACATGAGTTTAAGCAATAAATTCAAGTAATAGATACCGGATAAGTAGGTATAAAACCTACTTATCAGTCTCACAAGTAGAATTAGTATTACTTGAATATGTATGATTCTATGATATGTATATGATAGGTATGACTGTGTAATGTAATATTCACAACTTTCGTATAAGTTGTGGCAGCGATATTCCGGACTTGCGTGCCACAAAGTAATAACAAATGTTTAAAGCGGTATGTGCTATGGTATGTCAAGTTCTAAGAATAGGAATCTATGTTGGATTAATGAAACAAGTTGGTAGTAATTATTTATCTGAACACTAGTTAATACAATAAAACAAATTTTCAAAATCTAATATTTTGAGTACATGATTATTTGAATAGAAAATTTATGTGTTAAGCGTATACGATAAGGCTTAGAATGTAAGAATAATTTATGATAATTTCGCCAAGATGAAAATGAAACCCAAGGATAGAAGAACTTGTCAACAAAGCTGGAGAACAACTAGACCCGATACAGAATATCTCAAATGTGATCGCTCAAGCTATGTAGAATGGAATACCAACCGCAGGAAATTAGCCAGATAATCAATTGACGAATTTCAAAGGCTTCAAGGTCGTCGTATTTCTAGGATCTAGAAGATCAACTGACCCTGTTAACGCGTTTGTGATAAGTAGGGTAACGGAGGGACAACAGAAAGGTTTGCCACCTATACGATGAAAGGAGATAATTTCGATAATACCGGAATTAGGCCGGGAGTGTGTTTAAAAAGAAAGTTTGTGTGCTATAAGTGTGGGCAGGAGGGACATATCTCTCCCAACTGTCCCAATCCTAAAATATACAGAGGGTGTTTTATTTGTGAATCAATGGAGCATAAGGTGAAAGACTGTCCAAGAAGTAGAATAGAGGCAGGAAGCGTAAGTACAGGAAAAGGCAGCAGGACATTGGCGACGACGGGACCAACTTCAACAAACAAACCAACAGAATCAATTGCAAGAGTCTTCAACATGACAGTTCAAGGATACCGTTGCAGCTGAGGATGCAACTCCAGGTATTACTCGAAACAAATTTTATTTTCTTATATACGATTTTCCTATATATATAATGAATTATTTTATAAATTATTTTGAAGGAGGAATTTGAGTTCTTTTAGAAATCAAATTTTTGTTTAAGCAGATAGACAAGCTTTTTGCTGAATAATTAAAGATCGGTTCGATCAATTATGATCGAGACCTACTTGCAATGATTGTGTATGCTATGTACCCTGGTATGTATAGGTTTTAAAATGGTAATTCCGGGGACGGAATTTTTATAATGGAGGGTGAATGTAACAACCCTGTATTTTCTATATAAATAAATCAGAAATTTTGCGTATAATTTATTTTTATATTTATTAAAATAAATATGGGGAATATGTGCCAAGATAATGGGTATATGTATTTATGTGATAAATAAAAATATATTTATTACATGAATTATTACAAATAATTTTTATAATAAATTATATTCTTATAATAATTAACTTTATAGTAGAAATATTTTTATTATTTATTTTCTATGAAAATATAATTATATATTATTTATTTAATATATGAAATGATTTTTGGAATTATTACAGTAATTATTTTATTATAAGAATTTATGCTAGATTAATTAAGTTAATTATTTTAACTTAATTAATAATGTTAAATATGAAAGATAAATCAAATATAGAATCCAAACCCTAATTTTGGATTTTTACCAAGGAATGAGAATAATAATATAATATTGATTATATTTTTATTTTTCAGTGCTATAAATATGTACTGTATGTATGTATTGATAAAGGTTGGTCAATTATGGTGTATTATGATCAAACCCTAGCAATATTTTTATAAACCCTTATATTACTGTTAAACCCTAATTTCAAAGTCAAATGAGACTTTAAAAAACTGTTAAGACACTGTGTTATGTGATTTGTATTTTAGGTAAAGCCTTATTATTACGGAAAACCATAATTGTAAATTAAAAACCTCAATTCTGAATTTGGAAACCCTAATTTAAAACTCAATTATGAGTTAGAGTCTGTTATGTAATTGGGTTAAATGAATTGTGTTAAGTATTATAGAATTTAATGTTAATTAGAGAAACCCTAATTAATATTTAGAAATCCTAATTTCTAGAAACCCTAATTTCTAAATTAGTAAACCTAATTTCTAATTTAGTAACCCTAATTTGTTAAAATAAAACCCTAATTGGTAATTGTAATCCTTAATGTTAATTAGTGGACTTTAAACCCTAATGTTCATGTATAATGTAATTAGATAACCTAATCTAATTATGAAACCCTAATCATCATTTTTAGACACTAAAATTTTTATTTTAAACCCTAAATAAAAATACTAGAAAAGCAATTTTTTTGTTAACCCTAGGGTTAAACCCTATGGGCCAAAACCTAAGGGTTTGCCAAGTTACCATTTAGTTATTAAATTTCAGAGCCAAAAGACCAAAATACCCCTCTTGCATTATTTTGAGATAACTTGTCTATCCTGCCAAAATTGAGTTGTTCAACTACACCATGACTCATCATTTGACTGAAATACAATACATATCAGCCAATACACTCGGCCAAGATCATTGCATACAACATTATATATAGTCCAAGAGAGAGAATGTCCAAAAGCTAGCTCAATAATTTCCAAATACATAACCAAGACTCTCTCTCCTCACCCACGAAAATCATAACTATTTCAGTCCCATATCAAGTTCCTTGATCATCACAAACAGATCAGGAACCCCAAAATTAGAAATTGTTTAACCAAGGTATAAAACCCTAAACCAAAATCTGATTTTAGATCATATGTTAGATGTTATGTTTGAGTGTTAGAATATGTTGTATGTGGTTTATATAAGTGATATGGGTTGGCACATGATAGATCCATAACATTTAAGAGCTTGAATTGAAAGATTTTTAAAATCTGGAAAACTGGGAAATATGGTTTGACAACCAAATGTCAGGTCCCATAGATCCCATTATATTATGTTTTTTGTTTTTTAAAGATATGAACGTGTAGTATGTTATGAGATCTCTGTTATAGAACTTGAATCAAGGTTAGATCTGGCCCTGATCGAAAGATATATGTGGTCAAACTACGTTGACCGACATTGACCGAACGTTTCTAGGTTAGAACCCAGAACGTTCTGACAAGATGTTTAAGGGCTACCTTGTACCTGATAATGATTTTATGAGTTGTTATAGTTTTTGCATCTAACTTGTACTATGATGTTTAGACTACATTCTTATGCCTTAAGATCACATAAATAATAAACATGTTAAAATTTGTGGTCGGTCAAACTAGTTAAGTCGAACATGTTTTCTGTTTTCTGGGTAACCCAGAAAACATATGAACATGTCGTCTAACATACTTTGACCAGACTAGATCTCGCGTTTGTGTTATTGTTGTATTGATTTTATGTTATAGATCTACTCATTTACATGTTGGTTACACACTGAAACTCTTAAAACACAAAATCATCACTTGGATCATAAGTTTGGGAAGCCCAAATATGCTTACATGAATTGTTCTTCATTTCTGGGTAACCCAGAAATGAAGAACAGCTCCGACAGCCTTTTTAATAGCTTATATCTTTCTGATTACGGATGTTTATACTTGACCATTGTTTCAAGAATGTACTCTGTTAGATTGTCTACAAAGCCCGACGTCTAGATCACCTATAACATAACCAGATTGAAAGATTCAAGTCCATCAATAACATTGACCGACCATGACCTTATGATTATGGTCAGCCCAAAAACGTGAAGAACTGCTTGCCAGTGATTTCAAAGCTTTATAACTTTTGACCGTGATGTTTTATGACCTTGTTATTTATTGTTACATGTAGTATTACACTAGTTCTACAAGATTCGATCACTAGTTAGGCCAGAAACACATTACACACGAATTTATTAATGGTCAAACCTAGCCACTTGTTCACTGTCTTTGAATGTTCTTGAGGACTCGAGAACTCTAAAGGCTACACTTTCTGTCGCTAAAAGCTATACCAACAATTTATTTAATTTATATTAATTTCTTTTCCAAAAATCTTTTAAAAATAGAAATTAATTATTAAAAATTCCAAAAATAGTTTTAAAAATTATTTTAAGTTATAAAAATTAACATTTAATAATTTAACATAATTTTCATAAATATTAATATTTATTTGGAAAATATTGATATTTAATTTATTTAATAAATGCATTAAATAAATAGATTAAAAATGATTTTTATTATATTACATATTATTTTAAATGATATAAAGGCTTTTAATAATATTTTAAGTTATAAAATGTAACTTTTAATATTTTAAGACAAATTTCATTAATTATTTAATTTTAATGATATTAGATTTATTTAATAGTTATATTAAATAAATTAATTTAAAATGATTTTAATATTATAAAAATCATTTTAAATGAAAATAAGTAGTTTAAAAATATTTAAAGTTATAAAATATAACTTTTAATATTTAAAGGTAAGTTTCATTAATTAATTATTATTAATGATATAAAGTTTATTTAATAATTATATTAAATAAATTGTTTAAAAATCATTTTATTATTTAAAAATCATTTTAAAGGAAAATAAAGTATTTAAAAATATTTCAAGTTATAAAATATAACTTTTAATATTTAAAGGATAATTTCATTAATAATTTAATATTAATAATATTAAATTTATTTAATAATTATATTAAATAAATAGTTTCAAAATGATTTTATTAATTTAAAAAGTATTTAAAGAGGATATAAATGAATTAAAAATATTTTAAGTTATACTTAATGACTTTTAATATTTTGATAAATATTACATTAATATTTTAATATTACTGAAACTTATTTAAAAATGATTTTAAATGTTTTAAAAATCATTTAAGGGTAATATTAATACTTTAAAAATATTTAAATCATTTAATAATGATTCTGGAGTTTGAAAATTCATGATAAATTATAATAAATATTTAAAAAAATTTATAAGTCATTTAAAAATAATATGACTGATACTTATAGATATTAAACTTCGGGATAGAGTCTTAGACTCGATAATTACCCGATAAAGCCATCGGTACACCGATATGTTTCAGAAATTGATGTGAACTTATATATTTTGACTGTATTAATGTTTGTTGGTGAGTTAATGACTGTTTAATACGCGTGACAAAGTTATTAGGTTATGTGCTGACTGCAATAAGCAGTGCTATGTGTTATAGTATGTTATTCTAATCGATCAAATGATCTAATTAATGATAGTTTTCGGTATAAAAGATAAAACTAAGTTGCATATTGTAAGAAGCAGACCAGGCAAGTATCATACCTTTGCATTTTCTTTATGCAATGGACATAAGTAAGAAAGTTTCAGAATTATATTATTATTATTATTATTATTATTATTATTATTATTATGCTAGATTACTAACCCTATTGTTATATATAATGTATCCGATAATTATTTATCAACATGATATTATATTATATAATTCAGATAAATATTCTGTTCGTTAATTTCTAAATATGGTTACACAAGTGTCCCCACTTGGATAATCATTGTATTTAATCACATGTTGATATATATATATATATATATATATATATATATATATATATATATATATATATATATATATACCTATTGATCCCACATATGTATACGTTAAATAAAAGTCGTCTAAGCTATTTGACAAGCAAGACACAGATTTAGAAATATCGTTGAATATGATAAAACCTTTGTATCCAATCAAATTGTTTTGGTTCGGATTCCTGACTAAGTATGCACATCCCGAACAAGGGAAAATTTTTATGCGCCCAAGGCGGACAGAGTGAACGATAATATCGTTCTTGCATGCAGTATTGATCAATACAGGGCACATTTGGATGATCACCCTCGCGCTCGTAAGTTATGACGGTTTGCGGATGAAGTTCTGCTAAACCTTATCGAAAATTTTAAATAATGTTCATAGTATGTCACCTTAACCCTATTTATAGTCAATACGTAGTTTCAAAAATTTGATATAGAGTTGTTGTGACGCCCCAAAAATTAGGTATACATCACCCATTCTGAGTCGTCAGATACATGGTATAAAATTCAAATACAACTTCATTTATACAACCGTTGAGCTGTCGTATAGAATACGATCACAGTTAACTATGAGTTTTAATACAAATATATGTAACTCTCATGGTACCTCGACCACAACCTTACAATGGTACTTTACACAAAAGTACTGTAAAAAACTATTTTAGAAATTAAAATCTTTTGGAAGTGCTCAAGGAAACCTTCGTACATGGGAGGTCATGCGTCCAGGTTATGATAGATATCATATGTCCACAGAATTATCCTTAGTTGACTCAAAAGTCCCCAAAAAAAAAAGAAGATTACTATCATCTTCTTTCCAATGGTGAGTCTTCTCTTGACATATAATTATCTCCGTTGTCTCCAAGTGAAAATTATATTTCAAATATATTCCAAGATCATATAGGTAGTGCTCGTAGATATACTCAGTAAGTGGATGTGCACAACCATGTCTTATGATAACACGAGGTTGTATGTCATTAGACATCTTTTTTGATAGTAGCATAATACCTTTCCAACGTTGGGTTCACCTCACCCCCTATGATTCACCAAATATAACTACTAACTGATGTATAGAATACAATACACTTTTCTATACTATTAAGGGAGAACCTCCACAACTAGAGACCACTGTTCTAATCCTCTTAATACCCCCGCACGACCCAGCTACACTCTTATTACCTGAAAGGAATTATGAAGTAGAAGGGTGAGCACAACTAGCCCAATAAAAAATATCATGACTAAAGATAATTAAATTATCAATAGCTTTCATAAATAATAAATCAGAGATTTAGAACACATGACAAATAATAAAACTTTTCAACCATAGTTGCAGCGGAACGAGCAATCCATTAGAAGAGTCAAATAGACCATAAGGTCTACTATCTTCTCTATTTTAAAAGTCCACCAATAATGTTTTATCTCTGTAATATCAATCAACAATTCCCGTCCACGATCATGTGAATAACTCATAATCACAATTTTGATTCTAAATTCCTCTTCGCACTCAGGACGAAGATAATTTTCATCACCTGAAACATCAAAAATCATGGTTATACCAAATCATAATTCATGCTCGTAGTCATTAAATCATCTTTGCAATACGTCCAAAGATATTCATTATTATCACATCTATGAATTAATATTTCATTGCTGAGACTCAGCTCAATAAATAATCCACAACATCGAATCATCCATGCACTACATGCCAAGGATATTCTTTAGTATCACGACCAAGAATTATCCATGCACTACGGGCCAAAGATAATCGTGTTTTCATCAACGGTCCTGATCATGCCATAAAACAATTCATCTTTGCACTACGGCCAAAGAGAGTCCATAGCCATAACATACCAAAAACTATTCATCAATGCAGTACGGGCCAATGAAGACTTTTTTCACATCATTTGTAACATTACGGTTATGATTATACAGAATAATTCCTGGTCATAATCATACCAAGTCCATCTATGCACTACAGGCCACAGATGACTTTCAACATAATATAAGCATGAGGATGATGATAATATTATAAGCATTAGTCAAACTAAATCAAGGATAAATATTAAAGGCTTTAAATTTATCCGAACATTATCAATCACTTAATAAAATTATAATCTAATATTGTTAATATTATAACAATATTTTAATCACTCCTTAAACTTATAAACAATTTAATTTAGTTGTTTACACTTTTCCAAATAATGCATTTAATTATTCAAAATGCCATACTCATAAGATTTCATCACCAATAATCAAATTACTCATAAAAATCTACATATACCTTATATAGGATTTTTAAGCCATAAAATCCTATTTACCAATTTTTCAACTGCACATAACATATTTAATTCATATGTTCGTAACTAAATAATTTTCATGAAAAATACAAAATTAGTCCCAAAAATTATTTTTTTCTGGGATTAAGCGGAATATAGTCCCATATTGAACATATATTTTTCTCAAAATTTTTAAAATTCATTTACTATTTTTCAAAAATCAAATTCTAATTAATTCCTTAAGAAATTAGCTACCTCAAGGTTAACTCCAGAAATTCCCAAATCTTGGCAACATCTTACACATGTTATCGTGAGCTTCCAGTTTAAATTTCATGTTCATCGGAATTATAGAACTCGGGTTATAGCATTTTTTGTCGAAAAAACCTAAATATTGAAATAGTCATAACTTGCTCATTTTATGTCGGAATGAGCTCATTTTTGGACATGAGGGACTTTATACCATATACTTTCATGTCCAAAAAGGCCATAATTTATTTCACAAGTTAAGTGGCCAAAAATGCCCTTTTAAACTTCTGGGCAATAGTCTTTTAGTAATTTGCAGATTTTGACTCCTTTACTAAAATCAGTCCACACGAAAATCTACAACACCTTTTCTAGTGATTCCACTATGATAAGTTAGAAAACTCATAGATCTAACTCTAGAACTTGACCACACTCAAAAATTCGAAATATAATAGGAGATATGGTCAATTTAATTTCATACTCCATTTTTTCCAAAATTTGA
Source organism: Panax japonicus (assembly GCA_020205505.1). Taxonomy (NCBI): domain Eukaryota; kingdom Viridiplantae; phylum Streptophyta; class Magnoliopsida; order Apiales; family Araliaceae; genus Panax; species Panax japonicus. Next base: position 35,737,447 of record CM035113.1, on the reverse strand, counting down.
TTTTCAGCCCTTTGTGATTTCTAAGAAACTTTCCTGTTTTCACATAATAACAAACATAACTCATCATGACAATGACATAACAATTCAATAAAAGAAGTTCAAGAATAAGTTTTAAAGATTTATAAGTTACTTTATCCTGAACTCAATAATGTCCAAATTGTCAACATGATACTACTTTGTAGAGTAAAATTCAAGAATGCTCAGAAGAATATTTCCATGAAAAGATACTGGATAAAGCGCAAATATCAATGATATTCCACTAACTTCATGGAGTATAGAAGTCAAAACTTTAACCAACTTAGTATAATAAAGAATGAAATAACAAAAGAAATCACCAGGCATGCGATGGACCGCACTGACAGATTATTCCAACAGAATAATAAATAATGGAACCAGGTTATGCGTAAACGCACTGAGAGGATATTCCAACAGAATTATAAATAATGGAACCAGGTCATGCGTAAATGCACCGACAGGATATTTCAACAGAATAATAAATAATGGAACCAGGCTATGCATAAACGCACAGACATGATGTTCCAACTGAATAATAAACAACGGAACCAGTTCATGCGTAAATGCACAGACAGGATGTTCCAACAGAATAATAAAGAATGGACTAACAAAAGAATTTCACCAAGTATTGGGTATCCCGCATCTACAGGTTATTCCAATAGAATAATAAAGAATGGAATAACAAAAGAAATTCACCAATAAGAAAGAAGGAATACACCTAACGAGTACAACAAATTATATCCCTTGCCGTAAAAGAAAAGTATTCCGACTAGTAGGGCGAGGATATACTCGAAGAAAACTTGCACTACGCTCAAAGCTTTCTTAAACTCTAAAGAAATACGCTCAAGATTATAGAAGAAGAACTCTCTATAGTTTCTCTCTCTAGAGTTTCAATGAATTCGTAAGAAATAATGAAGGAATGAACTTCTATTTAGAGAAGAATGGACTGTATAGTAACTAATTCATGAACGGTACAGATTGATTTACTTTTAATCAGACGGTCCACATTTAAAACAAAATCTTTTTAATAAAATATAATAAATTCTATTTATAATCTAATAAAATGAATAACTTTATAAAAGTATTTTGGTTTATATAAAAAGATTGTACTATGCAAAATACTATGCAGGCACTATGCAACACTATGCATAATAAAATATAATATATTCTATTTATAGAATAACTTTAAAAAAGTATTTTGTTTTATATAAAAAGATTTTACTATGCAAAATACTATGCATAATAGAATATAATATATTCTATTTTATTTATAGAATAACTTTATAAAAGTATTCTGTTTTATATAAAGAGCTTTTCAGTTTTATTACATTAATAATACTAATAAAAAAAATTAGTGACTTATCATGTAAACATCAATAATCAAAATCATGTGCTACTATGCAACCATGCGTATTACTGTACTTTTACTACTAAGTAGTTCAACAGTTTTAACGGTAAAACTTTTGCCATTATTTTCATAAAAATATTTTTTTGGTTTTCTCAATCCGATAATAATTCTGTTGTGAGGTCCACAAATGATTGTACCGTCGTACGGATATTTCCCGATAAAAAAAATATTCCTCCACTAATCGAATATTCCCCGACACAACGAATATTTTTTATCAACTTGCTTACTTTGCAAAAAAAAATTCACATATTACCCTTAACTTTAAACTTTTATCAATTTAACTATTTACCAAAATAGAAAAATTGAATACTTTTATTTCATAAAATTCGGGGTCTCACAATCACCCCTCCTTATGAAATTTCGCCCTCGAAATTTACGTACGTACCTAATATTCGAAGAGATGAGAATGCCTTGCTTTCATTGTAGAATATAGCTTCAAAACAAAGGTTAATTGACATATCATAATTTGTCAACTTATCAAGTAAACAATTTCAGCTTAGGTAAGTCACACACTAGCGAAGTATATAACTCGTCTCTCCCCTACTAGTTCTAGACTCTTATCTCCGCCAGTGACCGTATCCCTAAGCTCTGATACGAAATGTGACACCCCCAAAATTAGGTATGCATCACCCATTCTGAGTCATCAGATACATGGTACAAAATTCAAATACAACTTTATTTATACAACTATTGAGCTGTCGTATAGAATACGACCACAGTTAACTATGAGTTTTAATACAAATGTATGTAACTCTCATAGTACCTCGACCACAACCTTACAATGGTACTTTACATAAAAGTACAGTCAAAAACTATTTTAGAAACTAAAATCATTGGGAAATGCTCAAGGAAACCTTTGTACATGGGAGGCCATGCGTCCAGGTTATGATAGATATCATATGTCCACAGAATTATCTTTGGTTGACCCAAAAGTCCCCAAAGAAAAACAAGAAGATTACTATCATCTTCTTTCCAATGGCGAGTCTTCTCTTGACATATAATTATCTCCGTTGTCTCCAAGTGAAAATTATATTTAAAATATATTCCAAGATCCTATAGGTAGTGCTCGTAGATATACTCAACAAGTGGATGTGCACAACCATGTCTTATGATAACACGAGGTTATATGTCATTAGACATCTTGTATGATAGTGGCAAAAACACCCTTCCAACGTTGGTTTTGCCTCACCCTATATGATTCACCAAATATAACTACTAAATAATGTATAGAATACAACACACTTTTCTATACTGTTTAGGAAGAACCTCCACAGCTAGAGACCACCATTCTAATCCTCTTAATACCCCCGCTCAACCCAGCTTCACTCTAATTACCTGAAAGGTATTGTGAAGCAGAAGGGTGAGCACAACTAGCCTAGTAAAGAATATCTTGACTAAAGATAATTAAATTATCAATATCTTTCATCAATAATAAATCAGAGATTTAGAACATATGACAGATAATAAAACTTTTCACCCATAGTTATAGCGGAACGAGCAATCAATTAGAAGAGTCAAATAGACCATAAGGTCTATTATCTTCTTTATATTAAAAGTCCACCAATAATGTTTTATCCCAGTAACATCAATCAACAATTCCCGTCCACGATCATGTGAATAACTCATAATCACAATTTGATTCTAAATTCCTCTTCGCACCCAGGACGAAGATAATTTTCATCACCTGAAACATCAAAAATTATGGTTATACCAAATCACAGTTCCTGCTCATAATCATTAAATCATCTTTGCAATGCGGCCAAAGATATTCATTATTATCACATCCATGAATTAGTATTTCATTGTTGAGACTCAGCTCAATAATTAATCCACATCATCGAATTATCCATGCACTATAGGCCAATGATATTCTTTAGTATCACGACCACGAATTATCCATGCACTACGGGCCAAAGATAATCGTGTTTTCATCAACGGTCCTGATCATGCCATAAAACAATTCATCTTTGCACTACGACCAAAGAGAGTCCATAGCCATAATCATACCAAAAACTATCCATCAATGCAGTACGGGCCAATGAAGACTTTTTTCACATCATTTGTAACATTACGGTTATGATTATACAGAATAATTCCTGGTCATAATCATACGAAGTCCATCTATGCACTACAGGCCACAGATGACTTTCAACATAATATAAACATGAGGATGATGCCAATATTATAAGCATTAGTCAAACTAAATCAAGGATAAATATTAAAGGCTTTAAATTTATCCGAACATTATCAATCACTTAATAAAATTATAATCTAATATTGTTAATATTATAACAATATTTTAATCACTCCTTAAACTTATAAACAATTTACTTTAATTGTTTACACTTTTCCAAATAATGCATTTAATTATTCAAAATGCCATACTCATAAGATTTCATCACCAATAATCAAATTACTCATAAAAAATCTACATATACCTTATATAGGATTTTTAAGCCATAAAATCCTATTTACCAATTTTTCAACTGCACATAACATATTTAATTCTTATATTCGTAACTAAATCATTTTTATGAAAAATACCAAATCAGTCCCAAAAATTATTTTTTTCTGGGATTAAGTTGAATATAGTACCATATTGAACATATATTTTTCTCAGAATTTTTAAAATTCATTTACTATTTTTCAAAAATCAATTTCTAATTAATTCCTTAAGAAATTAGCTACCTCAAGGTTAACTCCAAAAATTCCCAAATCTTGGCAGGATCTTACACATATTATCGTGAGCTTCCAGTTTAAATTTCATGGTCATCGGAGTTATAGAACTCCGGTTATAGCATTTTTCGTTGAAAAAATCTAAATATTGAAATAGTCATAACTTGTTCATTTTAAGTCGGAATGAGCTCATTTTTGGATAGGAGGTATTATATACCATATATTTTCATGTCCCAAAAGGCCAAAATTTATTTCAAAAGCTATGTGGCCGAAAATTCCCTTTTAAAGTTCTGGGCAGTAGTTTTTTGGTAATTTGCAGATTTTGACTCCTTTACTAAAATCAGTTCACACGAAAATCTATAACACCTTTTCTAGTGATTCCACTTGGATAAGTTTGAAAACTCATATATCTAACTCTAGAACTCGACCACACTCAAAAATTCGAAACATAATAGGAGATATGGTCAATTGAATTTCATACTCTATTTTTATCAAAATCTGATTTTCAGCCCTTTGTGATTTCTAAGAAACTTTCCTGTTTTCACATAATAACCAACATAACTCATCATGACAATATTATAATAATTCAATAAAACAAGTTCAAGAATAAGTTTAAAGATTTATAAGTTACTTTATCCTGAACTCAATAATGTCCAAATTGTCAACATGATACTACTTTGTGGAGTAAATTCAAGAATGGTCAAAATAATATTTCCATGAAAAGATACAGGATGAAGCACAAATATAAATGATATTCCACTAATTTCATGGAGTATAGAAGTCAAAACTTTAACCACATGAGTATAATAAAGAATGGAATAACAAAAGAAATCACCAGGCATGCGATAGACCGCACAAGCAGGTTATTCCAACAGAATAATAAATAATGGAACCAGTTCATGCGTAAACGCACCGACAAGATATTCCAACAGAATAATAAATAATAAAACCAGGTCATGCGTAAACGCACAGACATGATGTTCCAATACAATAATAAATAACGGAACCAGGTCATTCGTAATCGCACAGACAGGATGTTCCAACATAATAATAAAGAATTGAATAATAAAAGAATTTCACCAAGTATAGGGTATTCCGCTTATACAGGTTATGTGACGCTCCCAAAATAGGTCCATTACATCCAACCCATTTTGAGTCGCCAAATACATGGTACAGAAACAACTACAACTTTTACAACCCATAAACTGTGAGTTTGAATACAATCATCTAGACAATATCCACATACCTAACTATGTCCTCAATACAATTATTGATATATTATTTTACAAAAATTGTGAGGACTACTAAACAACTCTCTCTAGAACCTTCATTCCATACCTCGACTCGATCCTGCTATGTTCTCACCTCTTGAGAAGAAAATGGAACAGCAAGGAGAAGGGTGAGCTCAACTAGCCCAGTAAAGAATATTATGACTAAGATAATATACAACAAATTATCGTTAGTCTTCAACAGGGAAGAATCTAATAGAATACAATAGACAACAAGTTTTAGATCAACAAATGCAGCGGAAACAGCAATCCATTAGAAGAGTCACGTAGAGAATGAATTCTACTGTCTTCTAAGATTTAAAAGTCCATCATCAATATTTCATCCCTGTAACAACAATCAATATACATCTTTAATCATCTTTGCACTACAGGCCAAAGATATTCATTTGTATCACCAGTTGGTCATGTTCATCTCAACACCTGTTCATCTTTGCACTACGGCCAAAGAGATTCATCAGTTTAATCATTCATCTTTACACTACAGGCCAAAATATTCATCAAGTATCACCATTAAGGACTGAAGATGATGAAAAACATTTTTAAGAACGAATCTAGTGAGATAGAAGGACAAATATTAGGAATTCGTACCACAGTTTGTCCAAGATCAATAATACTTCATAACAACTGATTTTGAAGCAGAACTCAAAAATAACGATCAAAACATGGATACAATCAAAGATAGTAGCCAAAATAGACATCTTGGACAAAAAGAAGAAATTTCATATTTCGATGAATAGTGCCGTATTCGTGAATAATGCCGTACACGTGAATAGTGCCGTACACGTGAATAGTAACTCCGACACCAAAAGATAGAAATTTCACAAAAACATCATAACGCTTCGTGAATAGTACTCGTGAATAGTAACTCGTGAATAGTAACTCATGAATAGTAACCCCGACATGAAAAAGTTCCAAATTTGATAAAAACGTTCACCAATATTTCGGCATAATGATATTGAAGAAAATAATATCATTTAAGAAGAAAATAACATCCCTTACCTCAAAATAACCGTACTTTCGACTGAATTTCGGTATAGTGCTGACAGAAACTCGCACCGTATAGCAACACTCAAAGTATACTCACAAGAATACGCTCGATAATATAGAGAGAGAAAGAGAGAAAACTTTGTTTCTGGTGTGATTTTCAATTCTAACTTAGCCCTCTATTTATAGAAAAATGTTAGAACGCCAAAGAAGACTAAAATAATAAAATATTATTATTATTTATTCAAAATTCTTACCCACATGTTTTGAAAACTCTAGCATGCCTTCTTTGGTCAAAAACATCAGCCACCCATGTGCCAACAACCACAAAAACGTTTTTCTTATATAAAATAATTAAAACTTCCAAAAATCAATTATTTCGAAACTCCGAAACTTCAATAATTCATGATAAATAGCCCTTTTGTCAGAAAATTCGAATCTCGCGACTTTTTATAGGAAATTCAATTCTCTACAACTTTGCAGAAGAAAAGTTTTCCAAATTCCAAATAGAAATTGTCCGAAATCCACAAACGGGCGATTTTACAGTCTATAATAAATTTTCGGTCAAGAATTATGTCAACCGACACACAAAACATGTGTTAAGCATTTAATGCCACAAAAATACTATTCCTCCTCATATACTCATATATCCCGCATTCATTATAAAAATATCACCGTTAATATATAATAAAAATAATATATTTAAATGAATTATTTTATCAGAAAAAGATAAAATATTAATTTTCAACAATTGTCACTTTTAAAAATTTTCTCCATCTATATCCACATAAAATGAATATTTTCTTTATCATAATAATCAATAATTAATTATTCAAAAATAATATTACAGAATCACAGTACTGACAACCAGGCCGTTCTCAGGATAGAGGGGGCTTTCCAATAAGGATTTCTCCTTACTGGCGCGCAATTAGATGACCAAACCTCTCCTTGACAGAACTTTCTAGACATTGCCAATAATGTTATCTGATAATATTATTCAAATAATATGAATTATTGATCTGATAATGGAAAATACTGTGCAATGACAATTATTGAAACAATAATAATATAAATATCAACGCAGCAATTATTGAATCAATAAAGTAATGAACAGTAACTCCTGTAGCAATTATTGAGTAGTGCCTTCTTACGTAAGGATCAATAATTCAAAATACTGTGCAATACCGTGTGCTACTGTGCAGCAACGCGTATTACTGTATTTTAACCACCGGGTATTCCAACAGTGTAAACGGTAACAACTACGCCGTTATTTTTAAACAACTTATATTTGTTGTTTTCTTCCTCCAGTTGCTTTCCGTTATGGGGCCCACACATGGCTGCGCCGTCGTACGAATATTCCTCGACAGTACGAATATTCCACGATCAAACGAATATTCCCCGACAACAATGAATATTTTATAACCACTTGCTTATTTTGAAATATTTGCACATTTTACCCATAACTTTCCACATTAATCAAATCCACCCTTACTATTTCAAAATAATAAATAAAGGAAATTCCTTTTTATTTAAAAAATTTCGGGGTCTTACAACCTCCCCTCCTCATGAAATTTCGCCCTCGAAATTGACGTACGTACCTGGTGTATCGAAAAGATGAAGATACCTCGTTTTCATTTCCGTTTCCAATTCCCAGGTCATTTCCTCAATAGCATGGTTTCTCCACAAAACTTTAACTTGTGGTATGACCTTCGTACGTAGCACATGCTTCTTCCTATCCAAAATCTTGACAGGTACCTCCTCGTAAGTTAAGTCTTCGGCTATCTCGTCTGGTTCTAACTCAATAATGTGGTTCGGGTCGTCCACATATTTACGTAACATCGATACGTGAAAGACGTCATGAACACACGTCATACTTGGCGGTAAAACGAGTCTATAAGCCACAGTTCCTACTCGATCGAGGATTTCAAATAAATCAATAAATCGAATGTTTGAGCTTTCCTCACATCGCCAATTCTCGCTTTTGGAATAACAACTTCTTGCACCTCCTTCTTCATATTCATCAGCTCCGCTGTGTAGCCTGAGCGATTTTAACTTTATCGATAAAAGTCGATTATACTTGTATATCATCACGTGGGTACTTAGAGTTTTCATATCCATCTCTAATATTTGTAAGTTATACGAAATGAGTCTTTGACAATATCGTACTCGTACTCGTACTCGTATACGTTCTTCTACTCAACACGTCAGCTACCGCGTTCGCTTTTCCAGGATGGCATGGTCAGAACATGTTCTGAAATGAGTCTCCTCTTGAGTTCTTCAAAGCTCTTCCCACATTCCTCGCTTCATTCGAATTTTGTATCTCTACGAGTCAGCTGAGTTAATGGAATAGCGATTCGAGAATATCCTTCAACGAATCTCCGATAATAACCAATTAAGCCTAGAAAGCTACATATTTCGATTACTGACTTGGGTTGCTCTCAACTGTGACTCATATCCCAACCTTGGATAACACGTCACAATGACACCTATCCATTTACTATCGCACGAATATGACACCCCCTACGGAAAGTCTGGCTTCGGTGTATTCCACAAAGAAAGTTACCAAATAAAGGTTCGGGTATCAACTTCTACTGTTGGGTTTTTAACTCCTGAAGTTCAATAGGAGCCATTCGATATGAGATTTTAGAAATGAGTTTTGTATCGGATTTAAAGTCGATACAAATTCAATATCACACTTTAGGAGTAAGCCAGGAATTTTTTTTTAGGAAATACGTCAGGAAATTTACTAACAACAAAAATATCATTCAAATCTGACATATTTTTGTTCAAGTCCATAACATAAACGAATGACTTTATGGCTTGATATGAAAGTGTTTGACTTTAATGGTTTTGTTGCTTAAATTCGAATAACAGGTTGCTTAGGAATATGTTAACTAACAACCTTACGAAAGTAATCAATTTCGGTATGATGAGTAGTTAACCTTAAAATCACATCAAAAGCAAATATCTCTATAGAAATAAGGTTAACAGGTAATGTGATAGTGCCAACCTGAATCAAGCAAGATTTCTAAACAACAGATGTAATGAAAGTTTCTCCTAACGGAGTCTCCATAAATAGGTCAAAGTCTAATTTCTCCGTAGTCAAGTTCAAACGTTGAGCGCAAGCAAGAGAGATAAAAGAATGGGTAGAACCGGTATCTAGTAAGGTATAAACTTCACAAGAATTTATAATTAACTAACCCGTGCTAACTTCATTCGGGTTCCTCGCATTTTGACCGGTCACGACAAACGCTCTTCCAGGAACCGCTGATTTTGACTTATCTGGGACAGCCCTTGGAGTCACCACTTCCGCTGAACTTGGTTTCGCTATAGAACAATCTCGAGCGATGTGGCCTTCTTTTCCACAATTATAGCATACCTTGAACTGTTGTGGGTAGTTTAAGCTGATATGTCCCTCTTTCCCGCATTTGTAACATACGACCGGTGGTCTTTCCCCTCCCTTGGAACCAGTTGCTACTGGTGTTGACGTCTTCACATGGTCGTTGTTGAATCTTCTCTTTTTAAAATCTCCTCCCAACTCGCTTCTTCTATTTTCATGGCCACGATTACCACCAGAGTGGTTACCGCCTTTGTTAATATTCTTCTTTCTCCGCTGGTTATCGTTATTCTGATGACTGCTATCTTCGGTATGATCCTGGTTATGATCCCTCGGTTGAACGTACTTGTTATCTCGCTCTAACAACTGAGCCCTGTTGACAACATCTGAATAGACAGAAAATTTATGAGAAATGAGATACTGACGTATGCCGGGTTTCAAACCTCTCAGAAACATCCGCGTCATACGTTCCTCATTCTCGACCAAATGAGGTGCAAACCTGGATAACTCCGCGAACTTTGCCTCGTACTGGGACACCGTCATGTTATTCTGCTCTAGTCTAATAAACTCCACTTCCTTCATATGGCGAATACTTTCAGGAAAGTATTTTTCATTGAAAAGTTTCTGAAACGTCTCCCATGACATGCTGAGTGCGGCTGGATGTGTACGCTTCACAGACTCCCACCAGTAGTCTGCCTCGCCACGGAACATAAAGGTGGCGAATGGAACCTTTTGTTCCTCCGTGCATCCCAAGACATCGAATATCTTGGTAATTTGCTTGACCCATGTTTTCGCCATGATCGGATCGGGCTTTCCCTTAAATTCTGGTGGTCCCAACTCTTTGAACTGCTTGGCTGTGACCACCCGTGAATTGCTATCATTTCCTCCTATATTTTGAACACGAGTCTCCCTCGTCAGGTTTTGCATGAACTGCAAAAAGCTTCTAAACAGTGCGTCGTTCATCGTCTGATCAGTGGTGTTGTTCACAGGAGGAACATTGCCAGCCTGTTGCACGTTCTCCTCGTTGATGAGTACAGGCATCTCCACAGTCTCATTTCCACTGTTAATATTCTTAGTCGACATTCTCAAATACTGTCATAAAACAAGGGTTAATTAAGGAAATCAATATATCACATAATATCCCTATATACTGACCAACTAACAAATAAGCTTAGGTAGGACACACTAGCGAAGGATTTACTCGTCTCTCCCCTCCTAGTTCTATTCCCCAATCTCCGCCAGAGATCATATCCCTAAGCTCTGATACCAACTGTGACGCCCCCAAAATAGGTCCATTCCATCCAACCCATTTTGAGTCGCCAAATACATGGTACAGAAACAACTACAACTTTTACAACCCATAAACTGTGAGTTTGAATACAAACATTGTCACTAGACAATATCTACATACCAACTATGTCCTCAATACAATTATTGATATATTATTTTACAAAAATGGTGAGGACTACTAAACAACTCTATCTAGAACCTTCATTCCATACCTCGACTCGATCCTGCTATGTTCTCACCTCCTGAGAAGAAAATGGAACAGCAAGGAGAAGGGTGAGCTCAACTAGCCCAGTAAAGAATATTATGACTAAGATAATATACAACAAATTATCGTTAGTCTTCAACAGGGAAAAATCTAATAGAATACAATAGACAACAAGTTTTAGATCAACAAATGCAGCAGAAACAGAAATCCATTAGAAGAGTCACGTAGAGAATGAATTCTACTGTCTTCTAAGATTTAAAAGTCCATCATCAATATTTCATCCCTGTAACAACAATCAATATACATCTTTAATCATCTTTGCACTACAGGCCAAAGATATTCATTTGTATCACCAGTTGGTCATGTTCATCTCAACACCTGTTCATCTTTGCACTACGGCCAAAGAGATTCATCAGTTTAATCATTCATCTTTATACTACAGGCCAAAATATTCATCAAGTATCACCATTAAGGACTGAGGATGATGAAAAACATTTTTAAGAACGAATCTAGTGAGATAGAAGGACAAATATTAGGAATTCGTACCACAGTTTGTCCAAGATCAATAACTTCATAACAACTGATTTTGAAGCAGAACTCAAAAATAACGATCAAAACATGGATACAATCAAAGATAGTAGCCAAAATAGACATCTTGGACAAAAAGAAGAAATTTCATATTTCGATGAATAGTGCCGTATTCGTGAATAGTGCCGTACACGTGAATAGTAACTCCGACACCAAAAGATAGAAATTTCACAAAAACATCATCACGCTTCGTGAATAGTACTCGTGAATAATAACTCGTGAATAGTAACTCATGAATAGTAACTCATGAATAATAACCCCGACATGAAAAAGTTCCAAATTTGATAAAAACGTTCACCAATATTTCGGCATAATGATATTGAAGAAAATAATATCATTTAAGAAGAAAATAACATCCCTTACCTCAAAATAACCGTACTTTCGACTGAATTTCGGTATAGTGCTGACAGAAACTCGCACCGTATAGCAACACTCAAAGTATACTCACAAGAATACGCTCGATAATATAGAGAGAGAAAGAGAGAAAACTTTGTTTCTGGTGTGATTTTCAATTCTAACTTAGCCCTCTATTTATAGAAAAATGTTAGAACGCCAAAGAAGACTAAAATAATAAAATATTATTATTATTTATTCAAAATTTTTACCCACATGTTTTGAAAACTCTAGCATGCCTTCTTTGGTCAAAAACATCAGCCACCCATGTGCAAACAACCACAAAAACATTTTTCTTATATAAAATAATTAAAACTTCCAAAAATCAATTATTTCGAAACTCCGAAACTTCAATAATTCATGATAAATAGCCCTTTTGTCAGAAAATTCGAATCTCGCGACTTTTTGTAGGAAATTCAATTCTCTACAACTTTGCAGAAGAAAATTTTTCCAAATTCCAAATAGAAATTGACCGAAATCCATAAACGGGCGATTTTACAGTCTATAATAAATTTTCGGTCAAGAATTATGTCAACCGACACACAAAACATGTGTTAAGCATTTAATGCCACAAAAATACTATTCCTCCTCATATACTCATATATCCCGCATTCATTATAAAAATATCACCGTTAATATATAATAAAAATAATATATTTAAATAAATTATTTTATCAGAAAAAGATAAAATATTAATTTTCAACAATTGTCACTTTTAAAAATTTTCTCCATCTATATCCACATAAAATGAATATTTTCTTTATCATAATAATCAATAATTAATTATTCAAAAATAATATTACAGAATCACAGTACTGACAACCAGGCCGTTCTCAGGATAGAGGGGGCTTTCCAATAAGGATTTCTCCTTACTGGCGCGCAATTAGATGACCAAACCTCTCCTTGACAGAACTTTCTAGACATTGCCAATAATTTTATCTGATAATATTATTCAAATAATATGAATTATTGATCTGATAATGGAAAATACTGTGCAATGACAATTATTGAAACAATAATAATATAAATATCAACGCAGCAATTATTGAATCAATAAAGTAATGAACAGTAACTCCTGTAGCAATTATTGAGTAGTGCCTTCTTACGTAAGGATCAATAATTCAAAATACTGTGCAATACCGTGTGCTACTGTGCAGCAACGCGTATTACTGTATTTTAACCACGGGGTATTCCAACAGTGTAAACGGTAACAACTACGCCGTTATTTTTAAACAACTTATATTTGTTGTTTTCTTCCTCCAGTTGCTTTCCGTTATGGGGCCCACACATGGCTGCGCCGTCGTACGAATATTCCACGATCAAACGAATATTCCCCGACAACAATGAATATTTTATAACCACTTGCTTATTTTGAAATATTTGCACATTTTACCCATAACTTTCCACATTAATCAAATCCACCCTTACTATTTCAAAATAATAAATAAAGGAAATTCCTTTTTATTTAAAAAATTTCGGGGTCTTACAACCTCCCCTCCTCATGAAATTTCGCCCTCGAAATTGACGTACGTACCTGGTGTATCGAAAAGATGAAGATACCTCGTTTTCATTTCTGTTTCCAATTCCCAGGTCATTTCCTCAATAGCATGGTTTCTCCACAAAACTTTAACTTGTGGTATGACCTTCGTACGTAGCACATGCTTCTTCCTATCCAAAATCTTGACAGGTACCTCCTCGTAAGTTAAGTCTTTGGCTATCTCGTCTGGTTCTAACTCAATAATATGGTTCGGGTCGTCCACATATTTACGTAACATCGATACGTGAAAGACGTTATGAACACACGTCATACTTGGCGGTAAAACGAGTCTATAAGCCACAGTTCCTACTCGATCGAGGATTTCAAATAAATCAATAAATCGAATGTTTGAGCTTTCCTCACATCGCCAATTCTCACTTTTGGAATAACAACTTCTTGCACCTCCTTCTTCATATTCATCAGCTCCGCTGTGTAGCCTGAGCGATTTTAACTTTATCGATAAAAGTCGATTATACTTGTATATCATCACGTGGGTACTTAGAGTTTTCATATCCATCTCTAATATTTGTAAGTTATACGAAATGAGTCTTTGACAATATCGTACTCGTACTCGTATACGTTCTTCTACTCAACACATCAGCTACCGCGTTAGCTTTTCCAGGATGGCATGGTCAGAACATGTTCTAAAATGAGTCTCCTCTTGAGTTCTTCAAAGCTCTTCCCACATTCCTCGCTTCATTCGAATTTTGTATCTCTACGAGTCAGCTGAGTTAATGGAATAGCGATTCGAGAATATCCTTCAACGAATCTCCGATAATAACCAATTAAGCCTAGAAAGCTACATATTTCGATTACTGACTTAGGTTGCTCTCAACTGTGACTCATATCCCAACCTTGGATAACACGTCACAATGACACCTATCCATTTACTATCGCACGAATATGACACCCCCTACGGAAAGTCTGGCTTCGGTGTATTCCACAAAGAAAGTTACCAAATAAAGGTTCGGGTATCAACTTCTACTGTTGGGTTTTTAACTCCTGAAGTTCAATAGGAGCCATTCGATATGAGATTTTAGAAATGAGTTTTGTATCGGATTTAAAGTCGATACAAATTCAATATCACACTTTAGGAGTAAGCCAGGAATTTTTTTTTAGGAAATACCTCAGGAAATTTACTAACAACACAAATATCATTCAAATCTGACATATTTTTGTTCAAGTCCATAACATAAACGAATGACTTTATGGCTTGATATGAAAGTGTTTGACTTTAATGGTTTTGTTGCTTAAATTCGAATAACAGGTTGCTTAGGAATATGTTAACTAACAACCTTACGAAAGTAATCAATTTCGGCATGATGAGTAGTTAACCTTAAAATCACATCAAAAGAAAATATCTCTATAGAAATAAGGTTAACAGGTAATGTGATAGTGCCAACCTAAATCAAGCAAGATTTCTAAACAACAGATGTAATGAAAGTTTCTCCTAACGGAGTCTCCATAAATAGGTCAAAGTCTAATTTCTCCGTAGTCAAGTTCAAACGTTGAGCGCAAGCAAGAGAGATAAAAGAATGGGTAGAACCGGTATCTAGTAAGGTATAAACTTCACAAGAATTTATAATTAACTAACCCGTGCTAACTTCATTCGGGTTCCTCGCATTTTGACCGGTCACGACAAACGCTCTTCCAGGAACCGCTGATTTCGACTTATCTGGGACAGCCCTTGGAGTCACCACTTCCGCTGAACTTGGTTTCGCTATAGAACAATCTCGAGTGATGTGGCCTTCTTTTCCACAATTATAGCATACCTTGAACTGTTGTGGGTAGTTTAAGCTGATATGTCCCTCTTTCCCGCATTTGTAAAATACGACCGGTGGTCTTTCTCCTCCCTTGGAACCAGTTGCTACTGGTGTTGACGTCTTCACATGGTCGTTGTTGAATCTTCTCTTTTTAAAATCTCCTCCCAACTCGCTTCTTCTATTTTCATGGCCACGATTACCACCAGAGTGGTTACCGCCTTTGTCAATATTCTTCTTTCTCCGCTGGTTATCGTTATTCTGATGACTGCTATCTTCGGTATGATCCTGGTTATGATCCCTCGGTTGAACGTACTCGTTATCTCGCTCTAACAACTGAGCCCTGTTGACAACATCTGAATAGATAGAAAATTTATGAGAAATGAGATACTGATGTATGTCGGGTTTCAAACCTCTCAGAAACATCCGCGTCATACGTTCCTCATTCTCGACCAAATGAGGTGCAATCCTGGATAACTCCGCGAACTTTGCCTCGTACTGGGACACCGTAATGTCATTCTGCTCTAGTCTAATAAACTCCACTTCCTTCATATGGCGAATACTTTCAGGAAAGTATTTTTCATTGAAAAGTTTCTGAAACGTCTCCCATGACATGCTAAGTGCGGCTGGATGTGTACGCTTCACAGACTCCCACCAGTAGTCTGCCTCGCCACGGAACATAAAGGTGGCGAATGGAACCTTCTGTTCCTCCGTGCATCCCAAGACATCAAATATCTTGGTAATTTGCTTGACCCATGTTTCCGCCATGATCGGATCGGGCTTTCCCTTAAATTCTGGTGGTCCCAACTCTTTGAACTGCTTGGCTGTGACCACCCGTGAATTGCTATCATTTCCTCCTATATTTTGAACACGAGTCTCCCTCGTCAGGTTTTGCATGAACTGCAAAAAGCTTCTAAACAATGCGTCGTTCATTGTCTGATCAGTGGTGTTGTTCACAGGAGGAGC
This sequence comes from Panax japonicus, assembly GCA_020205505.1. Classification (NCBI taxonomy): domain Eukaryota; kingdom Viridiplantae; phylum Streptophyta; class Magnoliopsida; order Apiales; family Araliaceae; genus Panax; species Panax japonicus. Next base: position 35,720,999 of record CM035113.1, on the reverse strand, counting down.
ATTGCCAGCCTGTTGCACGTTCTCCTCGTTGATGAGTACAGGCGTCTCCACAGTCTCATTTCCACTGTTAATATTCTCAGTCGACATTCTCAAATACTGTCATAAAATAAGGGTTAATTAAGGAAATCAATATATCACATAATATCCCTATATACTGACCAACTAACAAATAAGCTTAGGTAGGACACACTAGCGAAGGATTTACTCGTCTCTCCCCTCCTAGTTCTATTCCCCGATCTCCGCCAGAGATCATATCCCTAAGCTCTGATACCAACTGTGACGCCCCCAAAATAGGTCCATTCCATCCAACCCATTTTGAGTCGCCAAATACATGGTACAGAAACAACTACAACTTTTACAACCCATAAACTGTGAGTTTTAATACAAACATTGTCACTAGACAATATCTACATACCCAACTATGTCCTCAATATAATTATTGATATATTATTTTACAAAAATGGTGAGGACTACTAAACAACTCTATCTAGAACCTTCATTCCATACCTCGACTCGATCCTGCTATGTTCTCACCTCCTGAGAAGAAAATGGAACAGCAAGGAGAAGGGTGAGCTCAACTAGCCCAGTAAAGAATATTATGACTAAGATAATATACAACAAATTATCGTTAGTCTTCAACAGGGAAAAATCTAATAGAATACAATAGATAACAAGTTTTAGATCAACAAATGCAGCAGAAACAGAAATCCATTAGAAGAGTCACGTAGAGAATGAATTCTATTGTCTTCTAAGATTTAAAAGTCCATCATCAATATTTCATCCCTGTAACAACAATCAATATACATCTTTAATCATCTTTGCACTACAGGCCAAAGATATTCATTTGTATCACCAGTTGGTCATGTTCATCTCAACACCTGTTCATATTTGCACTACGGCCAAAGAGATTCATCAGTTTAATCATTCATCTTTATACTACAGGCTAAAATATTCATCAAGTATCACCATTAAGGACTGAGGATGATGAAAAACATTTTTAAGAACGAATCTAGTGAGATAGAAGGACAAATATTAGGAATTCGTACCACAGTTTGTCCAAGATCAATAATACTTCATAACAACTGATTTTGAAGCAGAACTCAAAAATAACGATCAAAACATGGATACAATCAAAGATAGTAGCCAAAATAGACATCTTGGACAAAAAGAAGAAATTTCATATTTCGATGAATAGTGCCGTATTCGTGAATAGTGCCGTACACGTGAATAGTAACTCCGACACCAAAAGATAGAAATTTCACAAAAACATCATCACGCTTCGTGAATAAAACTCGTGAATAATAACTCGTGAATAGTAACTCATGAATAGTAACTCGTGAATAGTAACTCATGAATAGTAACCCCGACATGAAAAAGTTCCAAATTTGATAAAAACGTTCACCAATATTTTGGCATAATGATATTGAAGAAAATAATATCATTTAAGAAGAAAATAACATCCCTTACCTCAAAATAACCGTACTTTCGACTGAATTTCGGTATAGTGCTGACAGAAACTCGCACCGTATAGCAACACTCAAAGTATACTCACAAGAATACGCTCGATAATATAGAGAGAGAAAGAGAAAAAACTTTATTTCTGGTGTGATTTTCAATTCTAACTTAGCCCTCTATTTATAGAAAAATGTTAGAACGCCAAAGAAGACTAAAATAATAAAATATTATTATTATTTATTCAAAAATTTTACCCACATGTTTTGAAAACTCTAGCATGCCTTCTTTGGTCAAAAACATCAGCCACCCATGTGCCAACAACCACAAAAACGTTTTTCTTATATAAAATATTTAAAACTTCCAAAAATCAATTATTTCGAAACTCCGAAACTTCAATAATTCATGATAAATAGCCCTTTTGTCAGAAAATTCGAATCTCGCGACTTTTTGTAGGAAATTCAATTCTCTACAACTTTGCAGAAGAAAATTTTTCCAAATTCCAAATAAAAATTGACCGAAATCCACAAACGGGCAATTTTACAGTCTATAATAAATTTTCGGTCAAGAATTATGTCCACCGACACACAAAACATGTGTTAAACATTTAATGCCACAAAAATACTCTTCCTCCTCATATACTCATATATCCCGCATTCATTATAAAAATATCACCGTTAATATATTATTAAAATAATATATTTAAATGAATTATTTTATCAGAAAAAGATAAAATATTAATTTTCAACAATTGTCACTTTTAAAAATTTTCTCCATCTATATCCACATAAAATGAATATTTTCTTTATCATAATAATCAATAATTAATTATTCAAAAATAATATTACAGAATCACAGTACTGACAACCAGGCTGTTCCCAGGATAGAGGGGGCTTTCTAATAAGGATTTCTCCTTACTGGCGCGCAATTAGATGACCAAACCTCTCCTTGACAGAACTTTCTAGACATTGCCAATAATGTTATCTGATAATATTATTCAAATAATATGAATTATTGATCTGATAATGGAAAATACTGTGCAATGACAATTATTGAAATAATAATAATATAAATATCAACACAGCAATTATTGAATCAATAAAGTAATGAACAGTAACTCCTGTAGCAATTATTGAGTAGTGCTTTCTTACGTAAGGATCAATAATTCAAAATACTGTGCAATACCGTGTGCTACTGTGCAACAACGCGTATTACTGTATTTTAACCACCGGGTATTCCAACAGTGTAAACGGTAACAACTACGCCGTTATTTTTAAACAACTTATATTTGTCATTTTCTTCCTCCAGTTGCTTTCCGTTATGGGGCCCACACATGGCTGCGCCGTCGTACGAATATTCCCCGACAGTACGAATATTCCACGACCAAACGAATATTCCCCGACAACAATGAATATTTTATAACCACTTGCTTATTTTGAAATATTTGCACATTTTACCCATAACTTTCCACATTAATCAAATCCACCCTTACTATTTCAAAATAATAAATAAAGGAAATTCCTTTTTATTTAAAAAATTTCGGGGTCTTACAACCTCCCCTCCTCATGAAATTTCGCCCTCGAAATTGACGTACGTACCTGGTGTATCGAAAAGATGAAGATTCCTCGTTTTCATTTCCGTTTCCAATTCCCAGGTCATTTCCTCAATAGCATGATTTCTCCACAAAACTTTAACTTGTGGTATGACCTTCGTACGTAGCACATGCTTCTTCCTATCCAAAATCTTGACAGGTACCTCCTCGTAAGTTAAGTCTTCGGCTATCTCGTCTGGTTCCAACTCAATAATGTGGTTCGGGTCGTCCACATATTTACGTAACATCGATACGTGAAAGACGTTATGAACACACGTCATACTTGGCGGTAAAACGAGTCTATAGGCCACAGTTCCTACTCGATCGAGGATTTCAAATAAATCAATAAATCGAAGGTTTGAGCTTTCCTCACATCGCCAATTCTCGCTTTTGGAATAACAACTTCTTGCACCTCCTTCTTCATATTCATCAGCTCCGGTGTGTAGCCTGAGCGATTTTAACTTTATCGATAAAAGTCGATTATACTTGTATATCATCACGTGGGTACTAAGTGTTTTCATCTCCATCTCTAATATTTGTAAGTTATACGAAATGAGTCTTTGACAATATCGTACTCGTACTCGTATACGTTCTTCTACTCAACACGTCAGCTACCGCGTTCGCTTTTCCAGGATGGCATGGTCAGAACATGTTCTGAAATGAGTCTCCTCTTGAGTTCTTCAAAGCTCTTCCCACATTCCTCGCTTCATTCGAATTTTGTATCTCTACGAGTCAGCTGAGTTAATGGAATAGCGATTCGAGAATATCCTTCAACGAATCTCCGATAATAACCAACTAAGCCTAGAAAGCTACATATTTCAATTACTAACTTAGGTTGCTCTCAACTGTGACTCATATCCCAACCTTGGATAACACGTCACAATGACACCTATCCATTTACTATCGCACGAATATGACACCCCCTACGGAAAGTCTGGCTTCAGTGTATTCCACAAAGAAAGTTACCAAATAAAGGTTCGGGTATCAACTTCTACAGTTGGGTTTTTAACTCCTGAAGTTCAATAGGAGCCATTCGATATGAGATTTTAGAAATGAGTTTTGTATCGGATTTAAAGTCGATACAAATTCAATATCACACTTTAGGAGTAAGCCAGGAATTTTTTTTTAGGAAATACGTCAGGAAATTTACTAACAACAGAAATATCATTCAAATCTGACATATTTTTGTTCAAGTCCATAACATAAACGAATGACTTTATGGCTTGATATGAAAGTGTTTGACTTTAATGGTTTTGTTGCTTAAATTCGAATAACAGGTTGCTTAGGAATATGTTAACTAACAACCTTACGAAAGTAATCAATTTCGGCATGATGAGTAGTTAACCTTAAAATCACATCAAAAGCAAATATCTCTATAGAAATAAGGTTAACAGGTAATGTGATAGTGCCAACCTGAATCAAGCAAGATTTCTAAACAACAGATGTAATGAAAGTTTCTCCTAACGGAGTCTCCATAAATAGGTCAAAGTCTAATTTCTCCGTAGTCAAGTTCAAACGTTGAGCGCAAGCAAGAGAGATAAAAGAATGGGTAGAACTGATATCTAGTAAGGTATAAACTTCACAAGAATTTATAATTAACTAACCCGTGCTAACTTCATTCGGGTTCCTCGCATTTTGACCGGTCACGACAAACGCTCTTCCAGGAACCGCTGATTTCGACTTATCCGGGACAGCCCTTGGAATCACCACTTCCGCTGAACTTGGTTTCGCTATAGAACAATCTCGAGCGATATGGCCTTCTTTTCCACAATTATAGCATACCTTGAACTGTTGTGGGTAGTTTGGGCTGATATGTCCCTCTTTCCAGCATTTGTAACATACGACCGGTGGTCTTTCTCCTCCCTTGGAACCAGTTGCTGCTGGTGCTGACGTCTTCACATGGTCGTTGTTGAATCTCCTCTTTTTAAAATCTCCTCCCAACTCGCTTCTTCTATTTTCATGGCCACGATTACCACCAGAGTGGTTACCGCCGTTGTCCATATTCTTCTTTCTCCGCTGGTTATCGTTATTCTGATGGCTGCTACCTTTAGTATGATCCTGGTTATGATCCCTCGGTTGAATGTACTCTTTATCTCGCTCTAACAACTGAGCCCTGTTGACAACATCTGAATAGATAGAAAATTTATGAGAAATGAGATACTGACGTATGCCGGGTTTCAAACCTCTCAGAAACATCCGCGTCATGCGTTCCTCATTCTCGACCAAATGAGGTGCAAACCTGGATAACTCCGCGAACTTTGCCTCGTACTGGGACACCGTCATGTTATTCTGCTCTAGTCTAATAAACTCCACTTCCTTCATATGGCGAATACTTTCAGGAAAGTATTTTTCGTTGAAAAGTTTCTGAAACGTCTCCCATGACATGCTGAGTGTGGCTGGATGTGTACGCTTCACAGACTCCCATCAGTAGTCTGCCTCGCCACGGAACATAAAGGTGGCGAATGGAACCTTCTGTTCCTCCGTGCATCCCAAGACATCGAATATCTTGGTAATTTGCTTGACCCATGTTTCCGCCATGATCGGATCGGGCTTTCCCTTAAATTCTGGTGGTCCCAACTCTTTGAACTGCTTGGCTGTGACCACCCGTGAATTGCTATCATTTCCTCTTGTATTTTGAACACGAGTCTCCCTCGTCTGGTTTTGCATGAACTGCAAAAAGCTTCTAAACATTGCGTCGTTCATCGTCTGATCAATGGTGTTGTTCACAAGAGGAACATTGCCAGCCTGTTGCACGTTCTCCTCGTTGGTGAGTACAGGCGTCTCCACAGTCTAATTTCCACTGTTAATATTCTCAGTCGACATTCTCAAATACTGTCATAAAACAAGGGTTATTTAAGGAAATCAATATATCACATAATATCCCTATATACTGACCAACTAACAAATAAGCTTAGGTAGGACACACTAGCGAAGGATTTACTCTTCTCTCCCCTCCTAGTTCTATTCCCCGATCTCGGCCAGAGATCATATCCCTAAGCTCTGATACCAACTGTGACACCCCCAAAATAGGTCCATTCCATCCAACCCATTTTGAGTCGCTAAATACATGGTACAGAAACAACTACAACTTTTACAACCCATAAACTGTGAGTTTGAATACAAACATTGTCACTAGACAATATCCACATACCCAACTATGTCCTCAATACAATTATTGATATATTATTTTACAAAAATGGTGAGGACTACTAAACAACTCTCTCTAGAACCTTCATTCCATACCTCGACTCGATCCTGCTATGTTCTCACCTCCTGAGAAGAAAAAGGAACAGCAAGGAGAAGGGTGAGCTCAACTAGCCCAGTAAAGAATATTATGACTAAGATAATATACAACAAATTATCGTTAGTCTTCAACAGGGAAAAATCTAATAGAATACAATAGACAACAAGTTTTAGATCAACAAATGCAGCGGAAACAGCAATCCATTAGAAGAGTCACGTAGAGAATGAATTCTACTGTATTCTAAGATTTAAAAGTCCATCATCAATATTTCATCCCTATAACAACAATCAATATACATTTTTAATCATCTTTGCACTACAGGCCAAAGATATTCATTTGTATCACCAGTTGGTCATGTTCATCTCAACACCTGTTCATCTTTGCACTACGGCCAAAGAGATTCATCAGTTTAATCATTCATCTTTACACTACAGGCCAAAATATTCATCAAGTATCAACATTAAGGACTGAGGATGATGAAAAACATTTTTAAGAACGAATCTAGTGAGATAGAAGGACAAATATTAGGAATTCGTACCACAGTTTGTCCAAGATCAATAATACTTCATAACAACTGATTTTGAAGCAGAACTCAAAAATAACGATCAAAACATGGATACAATCAAAGATAGTAGCCAAAATAGACATCTTGGACAAAAAGAAGAAATTTCATATTTCGATGAATAGTGCCGTATTCGTGAATAGTGCCGTACACGTGAATAGTGTCGTACACGTGAATAGTAACTCCGACACCAAAAGATAGAAATTTCACAAAAACATCATCACGCTTCGTGAATAGTACTCGTGAATAGTAACTCGTGAATAGTAACTCATGAATAGTAACTCGTGAATAGTAACTCATGAATAGTAACCCCGACATGAAAAAGTTCCAAATTTGATAAAAACGTTCACCAATATTTCGGCATAATGATATTGAAGAAAATAATATCTTTTAAGAAGAAAATAACATCCCTTACCTCAAAATAACCGTACTTTCGACTGAATTTCGGTATAGTGCTGACAGAAACTCGCACCGTATAGCAACACTCAAAGTATACTCACAAGAATACGCTCGATAATATAGAGAGAGAAAGAGAGAAAACTTTGTTTCTGGTGTGATTTTCAATTCTAACTTAGCCCTCTATTTATAGAAAAATGTTAGAACGCCAAAGAAGACTAAAATAATAAAATATTATTATTATTTATTCAAAATTCTTACCCACATGTTTTGAAAACTCTAGCATGCCTTCTTTGGTCAAAAACATCAGCCACCCATGTGCCAACAACCACAAAAACGTTTTTCTTATATAAAATAATTAAAACTTCCAAAAATCAATTATTTCGAAACTCCGAAACTTCAATAATTCATGATAAATAGCCCTTTTGTCAGAAAATTCGAATCTCGCGACTTTTTGTAGGAAATTCAATTCTCTACAACTTTGCAGAAGAAAATTTTTCCAAATTCCAAATAGAAATTGACCGAAATCCATAAACGGGCAATTTTACAGTCTATAATAAATTTTCGGTCAAGAATTATGTCCACCGACACACAAAACATGTGTTAAACATTTAATGCCACAAAAATACTCTTCCTCCTCATATACTCATATATCCCGCATTCATTATAAAAATATCACCGTTAATATATTATTAAAATAATATATTTAAATGAATTATTTTATCAGAAAAAGATAAAATATTAATTTTCAACAATTGTCACTTTTAAAAATTTTCTCCATCTATATCCACATAAAATGAATATTTTCTTTATCATAATAATCAATAATTAATTATTCAAAAATAATATTACAGAATCACAGTACTGACAAACCAGGCTGTTCCCATGATAGAGGGGGCTTTCCAATAAGGATTTCTCCTTACTGGCGCGCAATTAGATGACCAAACCTCTCCTTGACAGAACTTTCTAGACATTGCCAATAATGTTATCTGATAATATTATTCAAATAATATGAATTATTGATCTGATAATGGAAAATACTGTGCAATGACAATTATTGAAACAATAATAATATAAATATCAACGCAGCAATTATTGAATCAATAAAGTAATGAACAGTAACTCCTGTAGCAATTATTAAGTAGTGCCTTCTTACGTAAGGATCAATAATTCAAAATACTGTGCAATACCGTGTGCTACTGTGCAGCAACCCGTATTACTGTATTTTAACCACCGGGTATTCCAACAGTGTAAACGGTAATAACTACGCCGTTATTTTTAAACAACTTATATTTGTCGTTTTCTTCCTCCAGTTGTTTTCCGTTATGTGGCCCACACATGGCTGCGCCGTCGTACGAATATTCCCTGACAGTACGAATATTTCACGACCAAACGAATATTCCCCGACAACAATAAATATTTTATAATCACTTGCTTATTTTGAAATATTTGCATATTTTACCCATAACTTTCCATATTAATCAAATCCACCCTTACTATTTCAAAATAATAAATAAAGAAAATTCCTTTTTATTTAAAAAATTTCGGGGTCTTACAGGTTATTCTAACAGAATAATAAAGAATGGAATAACAAAAGAATTTCACCAATAAGAAAGAAGGAATACCCCTAACGAGTACATCAAATAAAATCACTTACCATAAAAGAAAAGTATTCCGACTGGTAGGGCGATGATATACTCAAAGAAAACTTGCACTACGCTCAAAGCTCTCTTAAACTCTAAAGAAATACGCTCAAGATTATAGAAGAAGAACTCTCTTTATAGTTTCTCTCTCTAGAGTTTCAGTGAATTCATAAGAAATAATGAAGGAATGAGCTTCTATTTTTAGAAGAATGGACTGCATAGTAACTAATTCATGAACGGTCCAAATTGATTTACTTTTAATCAGACGGTCCATATTTAAAGAAAAATCTTTTAAATAAAATATAATATATTCTATTTATAATCTAATAAAATGAATAACTTTATAAAAGTATTATGTTTTATAAAAAAAGATTTTACTATGCAAAACACTATGCAGGCACTATGCAACACTATGCATAATAAAATATAATATATTATATTTATAGAATAACTTTATAAAAGTATTTTGTTTTATATAAAAAGATTTTATTATGCAAAACACTATGCATAATAGAATATAATATATTTTATTTATAGAATAAATTTATAAAAGTATTCAGTTTTATATAAAAAGCTTTTCTGTTTTATTACATTAATAATACTAATAAAACAAATTTGAGTGACTTATCATGTAAACATCAATAATCAATATTGTGTGCTACTATGCAACCATGCGTATTACTGTACTTTTACTACCGAGTAGTTCAACAGTTTTAACGGTAAAACTTTCGCCATTATTTTTATAAAAATATTTTTGTCGTTTTTTCAATCCGACAATAATTTTGTTGTGGGGTCCACAAATGATTGTGCCGTCGTATGGATATTTCTAGACAAAAAGAATATTCCCCGACACAACGAATATTTTATATCAACTTGCTTACTTTGCAAAAAAAAAAAAAATTCACATATTACCCTTAACTTTAAACTTTTATCAATTTAACTATTTACCAAAATAAAAAAATTGAATACTTTTATTTCATAAAATTCGGGGTCTCACAGTTGTTATTTTATTATAATGAGATAAGTTTTCTTCACAACTATTGAATCGTTGTAGAAGTGAAGTATAATGAAAATATTTAATTCTTTCAGCTAATTATATTTATAATTGTTATTACTTGTTGGGCACCCAAATGCTCATTCTTGCTTTAAATTTAAATGTTTTCAGCTAGGCATGATCAACCCGAAGGTTCGGACAAGAACAAGTGAAAAGGAAAACAAACAGAATATTTTTAATGGTATCTTTTGTAATAGTTAAACTCTATTAAGACAATGATATGTATTATATATCATGTAAGGAATTATGGTAAATGTTGCGTACTTGGGATTAGACTCTGATATATGCAAATTAAGTTTGATATTGTATTATTGTTATAATTATTAGTATTATTTCGCTCATAGAAATGGTATTGTGAAGCACCGAGTTCGGGTTTCAAGTACCCGAGTTTGGGGGTTTACAAATCGTTTCTTCTATTATCTTGGCCATGATTACCACCGAAGTGGTTACCATTTCTGGCATGTTGATTCCATCCACGTTTGTTGTCATTGCTTCTATGACTGCTACCACTGGTAGTATCGCTTTGTCGGCTGCTATCTCTTGGGTGGATTAACTCATTATCACGTTCCAATAACTGAGCCCTATTTGCAACATCTGAATACAAACACAGTTTGTGTGAAATTAGGTATTGATGTATTTTGGGTCTCAAACCTCGCAGAAATATTCGCATCATTCTCTCCTCATTATCAACCAAATGGGATACGAACCGGGATAACTCGACAAACTTAGCCTCGTACTACGACACGATAATATTATTTTGCTCCAATTTGATAAACTCCACCTCCTTCATGTGACAAATACTTTCGGGAAAGTACTTGTCGTTGAAAAGCTCTTAGAACTTCTCCCAAGACATTTTGAGTGCGACAAGCTGAGTACGCTTTACTGATTTCCACAAGTAATCTGCCTCTACTCTCAACATAAAGGTGGCAAAGGGAACCTTTTGCTCCTCAGAGCATCCCAATACATCGAATAGCTTGGTGATCAACTTTATCCACGTCTCCGCCTTAAGTGGTTCTGGCTTTCCCCAAAACTCCGATGGTCCCAACTTCTTGAATTGCTTAGCGGTGACCATCTGTGAGTTGCCAGTATTTCCACCTGCATTTTGAACAGGAGTCGTTCTCGCCTGATGTTGCATAAATTACATAAAGACTCTAAATATCTCATCGTTCATCATTTGATCGGTGTTGTTATTTACCTTGGGATTATTGTCTTCCTGTTGCACATTATCCTGGGTATTGATCGTTGGTGACTCAACGGTCTCATGTGCTTCATTGTTGATCTCAACATTTTCAGATGCTATTTTCAAACACCGCCACAAAACAAGGGTTAATTGACATGTCACATATTATCCTTATACTTTGACCGACCAATTAAATACTAAATAAACTTAGGTAGGTCATACTAGCGAAGGAATTTTATGTCTCTCCCCTCCTAGTTCTTATCTCACATCTCAACCAGGAATCATATCCCTAAGCTTTGATAACAACTGTGACCCGCATCTAGGACTTGGATAGCACCTCACAATGATACCTATCAACTTGCCACCGTTACTCACGACGTCCGCAACGGAAAGTCTGGCTTTGGTGCATCCCAAGACTTGGAAGTCACCATATAAAGGCTCGAGGCTCTTTTCTATGGCTTTGATACCAACTTTGACGCCCGCAAAATAGTTATACATCACCCATCTTGGGTTGCCAAATATATGGTACAAAATATAAATACAAACTTAATTATACAACCAGAGCTGAGAGTTTTTACACGAATATTGTCTCATAGACATTATCCAAACTCAAATTCAATCCTCATTATATTTATTATCACACTAAATAGTGAGGATTACTAAAACACCCATCTCAAACCATCACTCCGTTCCCCGACTAGTCCCGACTATGTTCTCATTTCCTGAAGAGAATAATGAAAGCAAAAGAGTGAGCTCAACTAGCTCAGTAAGAAATATTATTACTAAGATTATGTAGAGTAAGTTATCGTTAGCCTTCAACAATTTTAAACTAATAGAATATAATAGACAATAATTTTAACTGCAGCGGAACAAGCAATCCATTAGAAGAGTCAAGTAGAGCATGATATCTACTATCTTCTATGATTTAAAAAGTTTTTCATTAACTTTATCCTTGAGACTCAACTTAATAAATAAACCACATCATTGATCATCCCTGCACTACGGGCCAAGGATATCCATGTAATCATCAATAGTCGATTATACCGAATAATCACTGGTCATAATTATACCAACAACTGTCCATCAATGCACTACAGGACAATGAGGATTTTTACCACTTCATTTGTAACATTACGAGTCATGATTATAACGAATGATCCTTGGTCATAATCATACCAATCAATAGTCCATCTATGCACGTAAGCTAAAGATGACTTTCATCACAATATAAGCATGAGGATGATGACAATGATAAAAGAATTCAATTAAATGAAAGCAAATGATAAATTTTAAAGATTTATAATTTAATTTATCAAAAATCCAATAATGTCCAAATTGTCAACATGATACTGCTTTGTGGAGTAAAATTCAAGAATAATATCAATATATTAATAATAATTTGAATAGAAAAGAAATAAATTTTTCAGTGAATAGTACCCCATAAATAGTACTTCGGGAATAGTACCCCTGTATGAAAAGTGCCCCAAATACCCGAGAGAATAATATTTAAGTGAATAGTAATCCATGAATAGTAACTCGTGAATAGTATCCTGACATGAAAAATGCCCCAAATACCTGAGTGAATAATATTTTAGTGAATAGTAACCAGGTGAATAGTAACTCGTGAATAGTACCCCGACACAAAAAATGCCTCGGATACCCGAGTGAATAATATTTTTACCACCAGGTATTTTAATAGTTTAACGGTAATACTTTTGTCGTTATTTTTATAAAAAGATATTTCTATCATTTTCTAACTCCGACAATTATTCCATTGTGGGGTCCACCAATGATGGTGTCATTGTACGAATATTTTCTGTTTAAAACGAATATTTCCCGACCAATCGAATATTTTATAACAACTTGCATACTTTGCAAAATTTTCAAATATCACCCTTAACTTTAACCTTTTACAATTAAACCATTTACTAAATAGAATACAAATTATAAGAAAATTGAATACTTTTATTTCATAAAATTCGGGGTCTTACAGATAACTTATATCATTCCGGGAAAGCAAACTTAGTGGCCAATACATTAACTAGGAAGGGTAGGGAAAAACTGTCAATGTTAACGACTAAGAATAAGTTAATAATGTAGATGGCAAGAATGGAGCTAGAAGTTAAATTACTGAGTGAATCAGTAGAAGTTAAAGAGGTACAACTAAGTAATGAGGAGTGCGAACGAATAAAGAAGAAAATAGAGGATGTAGAGAAGACTAATTATAACCTTGGTAATGAAGGATTACTTCGTTTTGAAGAAAAAATTTGGGTTCCCGATAATTTTGAGTTAAAAGAAGAGATAATGAGAGAGGCCCATAGTTTGAGGTACTCGATACATTCAGGTAGTACTTAGATGTATCAAGACCTTCGACAGAACTTTTGGTGGCCAAATAGGAAGAGAGAGATAGCAAAATATTTTAGTAAGTGCTTAACTTGTTAGAAAGTTAAGGCCGAACACCAACGACCAAGTTGATTATTGAAATCACTAGAGATTCCATAGTGGAAATAGGAGCATATCACGATGGACTTTGTGGTGTGACTTCCAATGACAAGGAAGGGATATGACACTATTTGGGTAATAGTAGATCGTTTGACAAAATTGGCTCACTTTTTACCCATAAAAGATAGATATAACCTAGAGCAATTGGCTACAATGTATGTTAAAGAAATTATTTCCAGACATGGAGTACCTGTTTTGATTGTGTCAGATCGTGACCCACGATTCACATTGAATTTTTAGAGAAGTTTATAAGAGCAACTGGGAACGCAGTTGAGGTTGAGTATAGCTTATCATCCGTAGATGGCTGGATAAAGTGAACATACAATTCAAACATTAGAAGATATGTTAAGTTCTATCATTATGGATTTCAAGGGGTGTTTGGATGAACATCTGCCTTTAGTGGAATTTGCTTACAATAATAGTTTTCATGTTAGTATAGGCATGCCGCCTTACGAAGCGTTATATGGGAGGAAGTGCAAAACTCCACTGTGCTAGGATCAAGTAGGTGAATGTTGGGACCTGAGATGGTACAACAAACGACAGACATGGTAAAGTTAATACGTACTCGATTGGTAGTGGTTCAAGATAGACAAAAGAAGTATGTGGATCCTCACCGTGAGAAGATGGAGTTTTAGGTTGGTTAGTATGTCTTTTGGAAGGTGTTGCCTTGGAAAGGGAAGATACATTTTGGTAAGAAAGGGAAGTTAAGTCCAAGGTTTATAGGATCTTTTGAAATTTTAAGATGGGTAGGAGAAGTAGCATACGAAGTAGCTTTACCACTAGAGATGCAACGAATACATAATGTGTTTCGCGTGTCAGTATTTCGTCCTTATAAACTGGACTACAAGCACGTAATAGACTATGAATCTATTCAAATAGAAAAAAGGCTTAACGTATGGAGAACTTCCAATTCAAATTGTGGATAGGAAGGAACAAGTCTTAAGGAATAAGATAATACCTTCGATGAAGGTAATTTGAAGGAACCACAATGCCGAAGAAGCAACGTGGCAACTCGAGAGTAAAATGAAGAAATTTTTTTCGCATTTGTTTAAGTAATTGTATCGAGATTCTTGGGACAAAATCCGTATAAGGGGGAAGAATGTAACGCCCGAGAAAAATTGAATTTTTATGTGAATTTAATTTTTATCTGATTATTTAAATTAAATGAATTTAATTATTTATTTATGTGAGTAAACTGTTTAAAGGTCATTCTATGACCTATACTGTGCGGACGTGGTTAGGATTCTGGCTATGTGCTAGGATTAATTGTTTTGAATTTCCAAGATGAAAATAAAAGTTTTTTGAGAAATTTTCTTAAAAACATTATTCATCCGTTTTTGCTCGGGGATTAGTTATGAATTTTTTAGAAACGCGTAATGATATAATTCTAAGACGTGATAGAATATTCAATAATATTTTAGTTATAATTCCCCCATATCAATACTCCCACGGTATCTGATATGGTGCTTACTACTAGTTAATTAATATAACACATTCAAATCTATACGCCCATTGTATCTGATTCAATGCTTGTATCTAATTGAGTGACTATAGATCCAAGATTCACAGTATCCCATCACATATAACAATTTTTGGGAGAACTATTATTGTGTTTGGAGACCATCAGTTGGATTTATGGACTGTATCTGCGATTAGTATCTATCTATCTGAAATCCAGAGTACCAGTAATAACATGAACATTCCATATTACTAATACCCCCACTCAGATGTGTAGTCTATATCATACGAATTACACTATCGTATCGATAGTACCTATCTATTTGAAATCCAGAGTTTGAACAACAACGTGAACAGTCCATGTTGTCAATACCTCACTCAGATAAATTGTTCCCAAGGATCTCCAGCTAAATTAAAAATTCTAAATACATCTATATATGTAAAGAAAACACGGTTGCAGAAATAAAAGATGTTATATATATATATATATATATATATATATATATATATATATATATATCATATATCAAGGTTCGATTACATGATTCTTCATAAAGAATTTCTTATTACAAAGTATTACATTCAGCTAGACAGTAATATAAACTAATCTAAGCAGGGACGCTTCCCTTTATTTACTCTAAATGTGCCAAGGTTACCATCTAATATTGCAAAGGGAATATTTTACAAGAGTGAGCTATGACATGCTCAACAAGTTCTTTATTTATAACAATATATGATTTGAAGAAGTATAACAGTTCAAAACTCAACTAATTGTTGTTACCATTTTTGGAATTTTTATTTCAACCATTCATGGACTTTTTATTTCTGTCAGTCACAAAGACATAGAAATTTTATTTAGATATGAGATAGGGGATCAAACTATTCAACATCCTAGGAGTATGCATCTCATTCTTATCGTGCCCACATGCACAAAGTGTCATATTCTAAAGACACTACATCTATCCCTTTTTGGGACTCACAACTCAGTATAAGATGTCTTACCAAAACAATTTTGATTTGACACAACAATTTATGCTCAATAAACAATATCATATGAATAAATAATTCATTTCATAGTTATGCTGAAGCTATATCGATAACTTTGCAACAATTGGCAATTCAAGTTTAGGTTTGGTATAAATATCAAAAGCAATTCAAGATAGGAATCTTGTTTAATAAATACACAGGATTCGAGAACTTGTACAAATAACAAGATAGGTTAGAAGACTTGCTCGATAAGAGATTTAAGGATAGAGAACTTGCCTGATCGAAGATCAATCAAGAAATGCTACTCGATTTGTTAATAAACACCTAAGATGTTCATTCATATAAATCTAACACATTAGTATTGATAACAATACTCAAATACATAAACTATTTATGTTCGGGTTAAATTTGATATGGTTTCGGTGTCCAAAGACTTTACCGGGTAATTAATAAGTTAATAACTCGGTTAAACTTTATTTATAAGCTTTATTATTTTTTTAGATAATTTATATATATATTATAATAATTTCTAGATGCTTATAACAATTATAAGTACTTATTTATCACTTAAATGATTTTTAAATAATTTATTTATATTTCTAAATAATTAATATTTACTTAGAATATTATAAAAATCTTTTTTATTATTTTTAAATAATTTATAATCATTTATTATTATTTTTAAATCATTAATATTATTTTTAAATAATTATTTATTATTTAAAAATAATTATTCTAATTACTTTATTATTAATAATATCCAAATAAATAAAATATTTATTGAATTTATGTAAAAATATCAAAAGTTAATTATTATAACTTAAAAAAAATTTAAAACTGTTTTTAAAATTATTTATATTTATTTATTAATTATTTTTAATTTTTATTAATTTATTTATTAGAAAATATTTGTTGCCTGTCGATAATGTCCTATAGTGACAGAAAGTGTCACAATAGGTTTCTTGAGTTTCAGGGAATCAGTTGGTCATGACCTAGAGGTCACTTTGACCTTAATCTAATTCTCTATTGTTAATGATTCTGGGTTTGGAAGTGTATGGGTGTTATAGTACCCATGTAGTACTACACCAATATACTAATTTCATGCTTTAACATACATATAACAAAAAGTTATAAAGGCTCAAAGTCACTGGCAGAGTTGTTCTTTAGTTTCTGGATAACCTAGAACAGTGGTCATGGTCGGTCAACAGTTTTGTAGCTTCTAGATCTTTCAACCCGTGTGATAGATTTGTGTTTTGTTTATTGTAATAGGTAGTCTATATATCAAGGTACATATATGTAGCACTGATTTGGATAGAGTATGATTCTAAGGTCTAAATCTATGTTGGTCAAAGTACAACCAAAGGTTGTTCTTCATGTTCTTCAGTTTTCTAGGTAACCCAAAAAACATAGTCATGCTCAGTCAACGACTTTTGACCATTAATTCCAGTAATCATATGAATTGAATAAGTATTTGAGTGTCATAAATATGTAGTATGTATATTAGGGTATCAATTCATTATATATAGACATCATAACAACAATCCAAAAATGATTAAAAGGTTAGTCAAAGTAGCTGGTTCAACATGTTCTTGAATTTTCTGGGTAACCCAAAAAATAGAACTTTGTGATCGGTCAACAACTTTTGACCACATATATCTTGAAATATATGGTTCCATTGAACTTGTTTTATTTTCTAGATTAAAGACCTCATGTGATACTACAACTACCATACAATTAACAGACCTAACTATTAACATACACTGATCTACAGGCTCTGACATTCGATTGTCAGACATATTTTTCCAGAATTTTCAGTTTGCTTAAAATATTATTTTGATGCATCTAGATGTTATGGAAACATGTTCTATCAACTTAACATACTTTCTAACATGTTATTATATATATTTAAACATATAAACAACAAATTGAACATAACATAAAAGATCTAGTTTAAAATTAGAATTTGCACCTTTCTTGTTTGATTTTGATTTGTGGCTATTGATTCTGTTGTTGCTATCACCAAGGCTTGTTTTGGTATGTTTATAAGAGTGTAAAGGCTTAGAGAATTCGTGGCTTTGGCCAGAGGATGTGTTGCTATTTATAGACTTAAGCATCATATGGTTTTTTTGTCTTTTTCACCAATTTGCCTCCACAAAGATCTGTTGCTAAGTTACTTGCGCTGCTTAGGGAAGGTTGCCAGACCATGTGCACCCTTGGAACTTGGTTTAGTGACTCCTAACCTACTTATGAGCTAAGTTGATTATATTAGTAACTTAATTATGCCATAATTGTTCTTAATCTTGATTATGGTTTTTTTATGATTAGGGTTGCTTAATGATGTTTATTAGTACATAATTGAATTTTAAAAATCATGATTAGGTATTAGGATAACCTAATTAGGGTTTAGTCTAGCTAAGTAGGGTTATGGTTTACAAATTAGGGTTAGGGTTTACAAATTAAGGTTTCTAACTTAGATTTTTCACAAATCCTAACAAGCACAACAAAATGTTTTGTCAGTGTAAGCACGACAAAGCAGCTTGTCAAAAGTCATATACCGAAAAGTCCGTTTTCAGAAGAAATATTTTAAGCACGACGTGTCAAGCACATCAATTTTCAGACGAAAATTTATTTGACCTAATTTGTTAAGCAAAGTATATAATAACACAAAACACTTTCAGAATCGAGAGATTTTATCAATATAACTGAAATTACATAATCGAATCTTATTAAGGTTTTGGGGTTTCACATCAGTTATGGCAAACAAAGTTTTCGCCTACGGACTTAAAACCTAAGTGTTAGGAAAAGTGAGTTTTGAGAATTAAATGGCTATGTATAATAATTATAGTTATTGTACGTGAGAAGTACGAGTATGATACTACTTATTATACGAGTATTGTATGAAGAATTATTACGACGTATAATACGAATATCGTACAAATTATATACGAAGAGAATATTAGAATTACACGAGTATAATACGACTAGTTCTTAATAGACTTTAGTAATTGGACCTTGGAAATTCCAATTGGATGGGATTTATGTCACGCCCAACGTTAAAATAAATCAAGCCCAATATAAGCCCGATATGAATTAATTCTAAACCCAAACCAAGAAACCAAACTGTGGGTCGAACCGATGGATCATCAAATGGATAAAATCCATGGGCCAACCCATGTGAGACCCCCAAAGGGATTGTGGGCTAACCACTTGGTGACTAAGTAAAGTGGTTTGCTTGGTGGGAAAGAAATGAACAAATTACCCTCCACTTGATTTTTCTATATAAGAGAAGCTATGTTAGTTCATTTGTTGTTTTCACCAATATTGAACAATATATTGAGAGAGAGAGAAGAGCAATAACAAATAATCAAGAGGAATCAAAGCAAAATATTCAAGCTTAAGTCAAGAACGCGAAGAACATTATGGTAACAATACGTAAACTCTAGTCTTCGATTATTTTCTATTTATTTTTCACATAGAAGTATGAATTGGTGGAGAATGTCTCTTCCAAAGTAATAAGGATGGCTATTAGTGAATTAAAACATTAATAAGCCATGTATAAGTAAGAATCATAATCATCTAAGTGAGTTTTAAGCAAAGAAAACTATTAAAACATTATTTTGGTTGTTGATGAACAAATTAAAAACCATCAAGTATAGGTTATATGTATTTTGCATGGTTAGGTTATAGATAACAAATCAATGGATTAGATCCATTTGGTTTGGTGTTTAAATCTCGAGTAACGAAGTCATGACAATATTTACGAGATTAGACAATAATCGTCGAAATCGTAGAATTCCTGGATAAGTAGTTAAAAGTCGCCATTTATCTCGGAAACCTTAGTTTTCGATGGCGTATCATAGAATAACATATTTAAGAGTCGTGGACTAAAGAATGGTCGAATTGTGACTTAAAATGAAGAAAAGTTATGAACATTCATGAACGTTAAATGAACGCATAATAGAAAAATTTAATAGTAAATTCATTCTTAACGGATTTGAAAGCAACTTTTGTTCGAATGAAATCAAAGTATATGAGATATGAAAGATAACGACTTTTGAACAAGCCGATTCTGACTTATAACGATCAAGTTACGAGCCCGAAAAGAATTAAATTGAAAAACTTAAAAAAATTCAAAGGCTCTAGGTCGGCACTGCGGTGCCTCCCAAGCCTATGAAACTAGCACCACAGCGCCAGGACAGACGATTGGCTACTGTTGATTCGTGCCGCAACGCCAATGGTATACTTGAAGCTGGCACTGCAGCGTTAGTAAGAGAAAAAGTCTGACTTAATTGATTATTAACCCAACTGTTTATATGATAACTATGGGGCATGTATATACTTAATATACATGATAAGACCATTCCTAAATAACATATAGTGATGATTTTAGGAAATTAACATTGTTTAAAAGTAATTAAATGAAGAACGTAAAGTGTGAGAATGTAAATCGTAAATTGTATTCAAGTTTAATGTGCGTGCTAATATTATACATTATGTAATAGATGTGCGTAATACGTAAATGATAAGAAGCGAAGGTAAAACATATGTACATACTATATGGAGTCCAATGTCTGTAATCCGAGAGGAATTCATCTGAGTTAGCATATTAATTAGTGTTTCAACTACTATGGTATTTAACCGATGGATGTTGAGTGTCGATTTATGACACATGAATGTTAATAAGCCGAAATGAAGGATAAATAACTCAAAACGAATATTATTAATGAAATAAATTCATTTAAGTTATAGAAGAGAACGAAGTTGGTAAAAACAATGTGATTAGATTGTTTAGTGGCTAATTCTTGTATGTTATTTGAATATATCATGTAGAAACTATAAAGGCCAAGAACTGTTGAATTTTTAATTGAGGAGGCTTAAAGGCAAGTTTCCTTAACGCTTGTCTAACCTTCGTTTTAGCCAAGTTTCTATAATTTATGTTATAATATGAATGAATTATTTTACCAAAGAGTCGATGGCAGTTTTAACAAGGCAAGACCAATTTTAAGAGTTTGATTGATTTGTTTACAAGTCTTTCGATATAATATTGATAACGCTATCATATGCCAATTATTTGGTACGGATTTAAAGGTAAGCCTGATTATGAATAAACAAAAGTATTTTACATCGGTTATTCGATGGACATGTGAGGTTGCCAAAACTTAAATGTAGATACGTTTAACGGATGAGTGTTGATCAACATAGAGTACTATAGGCTGATCACCTAGAAGTACTCGTAAGATATATCGAACTAAGTGTCAGGTTATCTTTTTTCATGAATGAAAATAAAAAGAGAATGTTCATGGTCTTTTGACTAACTCAGAATTCCTAAGTTACCATATGTACTTTGGAATGGTTTTATGAGAATGAAAACTGCTATTCAATGTTTCATAGTACTTATTAGCTATTTGTTCAGTTAATAAAGAATAATCATATAATTCTCGACGTGGTACTTGTATTATATATTGCTAGACTTTTTGAGCTAGTTATGTTCACTTCTTGCTGGAATTATATGATTGCAGCTAAGGCCAAGCGAACCAAGGGTTCTATTAAAGATAAAGGCAAAGCTAAGATGGATAAGTAGTTTATCATGTAATAGACTAGTATATTTATAAGAATTATACTATGATAAATGACGAATGTATATAGTTACAAAACCTGGGAAAGTACCCGAATTGTAGTAAATACAATCATTTTGATGTTGTTTCGATGGAATGACTATATAGTTATGAGTACCGTCTAGCACCATATCTGCGCGTTGAAAGTATCTGGATTTTGGGGGCATCACAGTTTTGCTACCGTCGTGGCTACGCTATTTTACAATACAGAAGTGGCGCAACTACACCACTTTAGGAAAATCTCATACTCGGTTACTGTAGAATGTAATCCATACCCTAAATTAATTAGTCTCTTCATTACTTTAATTAATAGCATACTTATTTTATTACCTTGTCGTGCTAGGAAATTATCATAAGCATTAAGTTAAGCATTTCATCAATCTTACCACATTACCTTTCTCGTCATATAGTTCTCAAATACTTAACTTAATTTTATTTGAATCACTATATCCCATGCCATAACCATATTTATTTATATTCAAATAAATATTCAAATTTTATTAATATTATTTATAAAATTCTTAGATATTACATCTCCCCCCCCCCTTATAGAAATTATGACCCCCCGAATTTGTACAAGGTTACACGAATAGATGGGGATAGTCCCTCCTTATTTTATCCTCTAACTCCTACGTAGCCTCCTCAGCGTTGTGGTTTCGCCAAATTACTTTTTACAGAAGATATAGTTTTATTTTTCAAATTTTTTTATTTCTTATCTATTACTTGGACATGAATTTCCTCGTAATTCAGATTCTTCTCTACTTTAATAGGCTCATAAGATATCATGTGCTTATAGTCAGGCTTGTATGGACGCAATACAAAAATGTGAAACACATTATGGATGTGTTCCAGCTCGGGTGGTAAGGCTACTTTGTACACCACTTCACATACTCACTTTAATACCTCAAATGGTCCTATGAACCTCGGAATCAATTTTCCTTTCTTACCGAATCTTATTTTCCCTTTCTAAGGAGATACTTTCAAAAATACAAAACATCCGACTTCAAAGTTTTGGTACTGACAATGCAAATCTAAGTATTTCTTCTGGCGATCTTGTGCTACTACCAGTCTGGCTTTTATCGTTGTCACTAAATTAGTCGTTTATTGAACTAATTCTGGTCATAACATTCTTCTCTCTCCGACTTCATCCCAATACAATGGTGTTCTTCACTTTCTCCCGTAAAGAGCTTCGTACGGTGGTATACCTATACTCGCATGATAACTACTGTTGTAATCAAATTCTAGTAAGGGTAAATGGCCGTCCCAATTTCCTTTGAAGTTCATCATGCAAGATCTAATCATGTCATCTAACGTTTATATGGTTCGCTCACTCTGCCCATCATTTTATGGATGATAAGAGATACTCAACCTTAACTGTGTCCCCATTCCCTCTTGTAAGCTCTTCCAGAAATTTGACATGAAGTGCAGATCTCGATCGGAGACTATCGATATCAGCACTCAATGTCGCGAAATGATTTCCTTTATGTGCAACTTTTCAAACTGATTCAAATTGAAAAGGATCTATATCAGTAAAAAATGGGATGTCTTCATTAATCGATCTACGATAACCCAAATGTCATCATAACCTTTCTGTAAGATTGGAAGTCCTACAACAAAATACATCGTAATGTGCTCTCATTTCCACTCCGATATTTATAATGGTTGAAGTAGACCACTCAGTCGCTGCTGCTTTGCTTTGAATTGTTGACAAGTAAGACATCTACTGTAATAACCCGGGATTTTTAATAATCCAAAATTTACGAATAATTTTTTTTATTTATTATTATTTAATATTATATGTTAATATTGCACGGTGTATCTGTGATACGAGTCTCGAGTAATGTTCAATATGTGTATTGACTGATAAAATTAGAGTAGAGTTGTGTTTAGCAGTTTTTGAAAACCCTAACCCTAAGTTCAGATAAGGATTCGATAGAAAATACAATTAAAATAATTATACTGTTGAATATGTGTTTGTACTGTACAGATTTAATGACCGTTGATTGACTGAATTGGGTTTAAATTTTGTAAACCCTAATAAGAGATTAGAAACCCTAATCTCATATATAAAAACCGTAATGTGTTGTTAGAAACCCTAATTTCAAAATCGAGAATTATAAATCCTAAATTAGGAACCCCAAATTCTATTTGGCAAAACCTAATGAGTTCATTAAACTTAAATATGATTAGAAAGCTCTAATTATATTTTTGTATATTAATTTTCTATTTAGAAATCTTAATTGCATTTTTAGAAATTTTATTTTCTAATTTATAAACCCTAAATTTGAAATTTATGGGAATTAGAATTTTTAAACCTAAAGGGTTCAAACCCTAAACCCTAACCCAAACCCTAAACCCTAAGGGTTTGTGTAAATTCCAAGAATGCCATTAAATTTAATTAGATAATGACCAAAATGCCCTTTTTATATACTAAATTAGCTAACTTGTAGAATTGCTAAAAACTTTAGTTGTTGAACTACTAACTTGACTTTGTGGCACAAAACATCAGCCAAATTCGTCCATATCATCAGATCTAATAACTCATGTCATTATATAAGAGAATTGGAGAGAGAAAATTCATAAAACTTAGTGATTTTCAACCTAGCTCTCACCAAACCCATTTTCTCTCAAAACCTTCGAAATTATCAACTAGACCAGTCACATATACAGCCCCTAGATCAACCAATAACAGATTGGAGGATTAAGATCAAGAATTGGAAGCTATAAGGTATAAATCAAATTTTTATTTTTGATCCAAGTTGCTAAGAAAATATTTGTGTTTATTTGTTTAGAATGTTGCTATTGGATGTTTTATGAAGATCTATGATGATCTATCATGAATCCATAGAATCAAAATGCATTAAAAATGTTAATTTTCAAAACTGCCAAGAACAACTACTGTGGTCTGACAAACAAATGTCAGGCGCCACAGATTCTTGTTCGTTGGTTATTTTTAATGTTTTATATGTTGTGTATATAGCTTGCTATGTTTGCTTTAATCTTCAAGTGTTAGTACAGCTAAATGATGTTTAGATCATGAGTTATTAACGGTCTAACACCGTTGACCGAGCTTTACCGGCTGCATTCTGGGTAACCCAGAAAGCACTTTTTGGTGTCTGACAAGATTTTGGAACGCTTTGATCTGTCAGTCTTCAAGTTGTACGTTAGTGTTATGATAATCAAGATGTAGTATGATATGTGGAATTGAGATATATACCTTTAGACCTCTTAAATATCAAACCAGTGGGATTTTATGGATGGTCAAAGTAACCATCCGAGCCTGACTTAGCATTTCTGGAAAAATCCAGAAACTTCATGAAAACGTTTTCTGACAACGTTTGACCAAATGAAATATAGCGATTTTGATGTTTCTGGACTGTAATATTTGTATATAAATGTTGTATGGCATGCATACTACATGTTTAAAGCTTTATAACACCAATACAAAGACTGGAACATAAAAGTAATTGAGCTCAAAAGTTGATCCTCAAAGCTGCTTGGTTTCTAGGTTGCCCAGAAAACGCAGAACTTGGTCTGACAGTACTTGTGGGAGCTTAGATCTTCGTGATATGTGGTTAATTGACTTAGGTGATGATTCTAACTTATAGTATTACATATATACTACAAGGTAGATGCAAAAGAATGCCCAAAAACACGTGTGATTGGAAATTAAAAGTGGTCAAAGTAAGGCTCCTGTGAAGCCGGCTGTCTGTGTTCTTGAGCTAAAGAACATCAACAGCGACGCTAAGTGTCGCTATAGGCCATTAGCGACGGATTAATTTATTTATTTTCTGATTTTTCCGGTAATTAATTAAAAATAGAAAATAAATTATAAAAATTACCAAAAATAGTTTTAAAAATTATTTTAAATTATGAAAAATAATTTTTGACCAATTGGAATATTTTTCTTTAATATTTATAAATATTTAAATATTAAAAGTATTTAATTTATTTAATTTTTATATTAAATAAATTAGAGAAAAATGATTTAATATTATGAAAAATCATTTTAAATCAGAAAAATGTATTTAAAAATATTTTGAGTTATAAAATGTAACTTTTAATATTTTTGGAGAATTTTCATTAATAATTTAATATTAATGATATTAGATTTATTTGATTATTAAATTAAATAAATAAGATAAAAATGATTTTAATGATTTAAAAATCATTTTAATTGAGAATAAAGTGTTAGAAAATATTTTAAATTATAAAATATAATTTTCAATATTTTTGGAGAATTCTCATTAATAAATTAATATTAATGATGCTAGATTTATTTAATTGTTATATTAAATAAATGAATTAAAAATGGTTTTATTGATTTAAAAATCATTTAAAAATGAGAAAAATGATTTAAAAATATTTTATGTTGTATTTAATGACTTTTAATATTTAGAAGATAATTTCATTAATAATTATATATTAATGATGATGATTTAAAAATGATTTTAAATACTTTAAAAATCATTTAAGTTGAATATTGTTGATTTAAAAATATTTTAAGTTATTAATAATAACTTTAATATTTTGATAAGTATGTTATTAATATTTGGATATTATTAAATACTAATAATGACATGATTAATTGATAATTAAATCATTTAAAAATGTTTCTGATATTTGGAAAATTATTATAAATTATAATAATTGCTTGATAATTATTAAAAGCTTCCGAAAAATATTATTATTGATAATTGACTTATCTGAATTAATATTGAAGCTTAGAGACCAAGTATAATAGACAGATAACTTTGTTAATTGTCAGATAGGGTGACCAGAACACCGAGAACGGACCGAAGTTCAACCAGACCGAAATAGTTAGACTTGTTAAGTGTTTATATAGGTTATAAACACTGTTGTGATTATGTGCTAATGTGTTTAGGAGAAGGTTTAACTGTAAATTACAGTGATGTGTGTTTTGAATTATTGTAGTTATTGTGAGGCCGACATTATTGATTATAGGTCTTACGAGCGCAGTTAATTATATTGTGTAGCAGTAATCAACGTGAAAGGGAAGTTTCCTAACTCAACTTGAGTTACTGTTTTCCAAGCATGGTAGTGAATAATTATTGATAGTTATTCACATCTATAATGATTGTTGTAATTCGCACGTAGTGCAATCGAATCATGTTCTATTATTTGAACTAATTATAAATTATGTCTCAACTAATTATTTATGCGAGACTAATATTTGTTATAGCCTGAAAGGTTCTATCCATTATGAACTGAAATGTTATTAGAAGATCTATGTCATTGATTTCGGCTAGATTAGCATGGTTATTAATTATTGAAATCCTAGTATTTCTTTGAAAGTAATCAAAACCATATTGTTGTGGTACGGACTCGTGAAGTAAAACTGAGATGAACAAATTTATTGTCGTAAATCGACATGTGCACTATTATTGAGTATTATGCATAATATAGGGTACAAAGGAGTTGGCCACTCCAGGTACTTGCAGAAGAGTATAGTTTAGTTTTGATAACTAATTTATATTCTTGTGGTAATTTAGTTTTAATAACTAAATGAATCCTCTATTAGTTCATGATCCTCTGTGATCACTCAGCGTGAAATCTGGGTATATCCCACATTATTGAATATTGTTGCAGTATTGTTAATTCAATTGAATATTATTGAATCTTTGAAAGAATTGTACTCTTTCATATCGAATAAAATAGTAGAAAGTTATTATTCAGATTGAATTATTATTTCGTTATCTCGAAATCGTTTGATAATTGTTGAAGCTCTATACAATCTAGACTCTTCTCTTTCTGATTCATATATCATTTATTGTATATTTTAACTTGCGGGGCAAACTTGTTGCTCACCCTTGCTAAATAAAATATTTCAGCTAGGAACAATGAGGCCAGCGGGGCTAAGCGGAATAAAGGCAAAGGCATAGTGCTGGAGTAGTTTTATATTAAGCATATTTAATATGTTGTTTTGTAAACCCTTTTTGTTTATCGAAAGGGTAAAGTTTGTAATGTTAAGGTTAGTTGACCTGGGATGATGTTGTTAACTTAATAACTAATGATATGTAAGTTTATTATAATTAATGAATGGGTAGTTAGATGTTATTATATTTTGGATCGTGAGCACCAAACTTGGGGGTCATGTAACCCGGATTTGGGGGCGTCACAGGTTGGTATCAGAGCTATAGGTTATAAACCTTAAGTGGGGTGGGGAAAACTCTAGGATTATAACTATTATCGAGATATAGAATACTCATTTAGAGTACTAAGTGAGAGATTGCTGAAGTGCAATGATAGTGATAAATATAGACACATAGTGAGAGAAGTTTGTACTGGTGAAGTACTAATCAAGTTATTTAAACTGATTGTAGGATGTCGGGAGAAGATAAGATGAGTATGGAGATGCCAGTGACTATTGCACCAATGCTATTAGTTGAGGTGCCAACTCAGAGTGATTCAGTTGAGGAAGTTTTAAGAGACGAACCTGCGGTAAATCTAGCATGTGATCATGACGAGTACCCCGAGATATAGCTGGATGAAGAGGAAGAAGTATATTCCAAAGAAATAGCGGTAGAGCCAGAAATAAAGATTAAAGATGGGAAAAAAGACAAAGTAGCAATCGAAGAAGGTCAAGCATCTGCAGAAGTTCAAGACTCAAGGACTAAAGTATTTCTTCTGGAGGAATTATGGATGACAGAAAGAGCATTACGCGAAATGACAAAAGAACAAAATAATCTGAAGGCACAAGTCGATAAAATGATGGTTAAGTATAATGTATCATGTGAAGCCCCCAAAATAGGTCCATTCCATCCAACCCATTCTGAGTTGTCAATTACATGGTACAGAAATAACTACAACTTTATTATTACATCATATAAACTATTGTCGTCTAGACAATATCCACATACAAATAAATCCCCATCATAATTATTGATACATTATTTTACAAAAATGGTGAGGACTACTAAAAAACTCTCTCTAGAACCATCATTACATCCCCCGACTCGTACTCGCTACATTCTCGTCTCCTGAGAAGAAAAAATAGAACAACAAGAAAAAGGGTGAGCTTAACTAGCCCAGTAAAGAATATTATGACTAAGATAATGTACAACAAATTATCATTAGTCTTCAACAGGGAAAAATCTGATAGAATACAATAGACAACAAGTTTTAGATCAACAACTGCAACGGAAACAACAACTCATTAGAAGAGTTAAGTAGAGATTAAAATCTACTAACATCTATGAATTTAAAAGTCCATCATCAATATTTTATCCCTGTAACATCAATCAATATATATCTCAAATCAAATCAAATATTCATCTTTGCACTACAGGCCGAAGATATTCATCAGTTGGTCATGTTCATCTAACACCTGCTCATCTTTGCACTACGGGCCAAAGATATTCATCAATTGTTCATGTTCATCTCAACACCTGTACATCTTTGTACTACGAGCCAAAGATATTCATAATAAAATGAACCATCTTTGCACTACAGGCCAAAGATATTCAGTAACACCATCATTTAGGACTGAGGAAGATGAAAAATATTTTAATGGAAACGAATCCAGTGAAACAAAATAACAAGTATTAAGGATTCGTACTTTAAACAATCTGAGTTCAAAAATACCTCATAAATAATCATACTGAAGTAAAATTCAAGAATGATCAAAACATGGATACAATCAAAGCTAGTATCCAGAATAGATATTTTGGACAAAAAGAAGAAATTTCATTTTTTTGGTGAATAGTGTCGTACTCGTGAATAGTGCCGTATACGTTAATAGTGTCGTATACGTGAATAGTAACTCCGACACCAAAAGATAGAAATTTCACAAAAAAACATCATCACGCTTCGTGAATAGTACTCATGAATAGTAACTCGTGAATAGTAACTCATGCATAGTAACCCCGACATGAAAAAGTTCTAAATTTGATAAAAAGTTCCAACCAATATTTCAGCCTAATGATATTGAAGAAATAATATCATTTGAGAAGAAAATAACATCCCTTACCTCGAAAGACAGTACTTCTAGTTGAAACACCGGATATAGGCTATGACTTGAACTTGCACCGTATAGCAATACTTAAAGTATACTCAAAATACTCACAAGAATACGCTCGATAATATAGAGAGAGAAAACTTCAGTTTCTGGTGTGATTTTCAATTCTAACCTAAGCACCCAATTTATAAGAAAATGCTTAGAACAAAAGCAAAAAATTTAATATAATATTAATATATATATATATATATAAATTCTTACGCCCACTCTTTGAATTATGAAAATCTTAATTCAAACCACATGCTAGACCCACTAATAACAAAAAAACGTTTTTTATATTTAAAATATTTTAACTTCCAAAAATCAATTATTTCGGAACTTCAGAACTTCAATAATTCATAATAAATAGCCCTTTTATCAGAAAATTTGAATCTCGCGAGTTTTTATAGGAAATTCAATTCTCTACAACTTTGCAGAAGAAAAGTTTTCCAAATTCCAAACAGAAATTGACCAAAATCCACAAACAGGCGATTTTACAGGCTATAATCAAATTTCAGTCAATAAATGGGGTCCACCAACATGAAAAACATGTTTTAAATATTTTTGGTAACAAAAATACTCCTCCTCCACATATACTCATATATCCCACATTCATCGTAAAAATATCATCATTATTATATTATTAAAATATAATAATATATTTAAATGAATTATTTTATCAGAAAAAGATAAAATATTAATTTTCAACAATTGTCACATTAAAAATTTTCTCCATCTATATCCACATAAAATCAATATTTTCCTCATCATATGAATCAATAATTAATTATTTACAAATAATATTACAGAATCACAATATTGGCAACCAAGCCGTTCCCAGGAAAGAGGAGGCTTTCCAATAAGAATTTCTCCTTACTGGCGCGCAATTAGGTGACCAAACCTCTCCTTAGACAAAACTTTCTAGACATTGCCAATAATGTTATCAAATAATATTATTCAGATAATATGAATTATTTCTTCGATAATGGAAAATACTGTGTAATGACAATTTATCGAAACAACAGTAATATAAAATATCAATGCAGCAATTATTGAATCAATAAAATAAAATACTGAACAGTAATTACTGTAACCATTATTAAGTAGTGCCTTCTTACGTAAGAATCAATAATTGGTGTAATACCATGTGCTACTGTGCAACAACGCGTATTATTGTGTTTTAACCACCGGGTATTCTAATAGTATTAACGGTAACAACTACGCCGTTTTTTATAAACAACTTATACTTGTCGTTTTCTTCATCCAATCGCTTTCCATTATGGGGCCCACAAAAGACTACGCCGTCGTACGAATATTCCCCGACAGCAAGAATATTCCACGACCAAATGAATATTCCCCGTCAACAATGAATATTTTATAACCACTTGCTTATTTAAAATATTTACGCATTTTACCCATAACTAACCACATTAATCAAATTCACCCTTACTATTTCAAAAAAAAATAAAAACAAAGGAAATTCCTTTTTATTTAAAAATTTTCGGGGTCTTACATATCATCTAAAGATATAAGCGAGAAAAAGAAGGCTAATAAAAGGAAAAAGAACTACGACAGTGACAACAACACGGAGAATTCACATTAAAAAAAACAAGCATGTGGCAAATGTGGAAAGAATCATTTGGGAGAGTGTATGTGGGGTAAGAATGTATGTTACAATTATGGCCAGAATGGACATCTGTCACCAAATTGTCCTAAACCAAAGAAAGGAGGATGTTTTGCATGTGGTGGAACGAGTCATAAGGTTAAGAATTGTCCTAAAAAGAAGAAGGATTAAGTGTGAGGAGTATAATCTTTTGGAGTATAATATTCGTTTTGGTAAGAATAGGATATAACATTTGTATGTCTCAACTTTTATGTAAAGTTGTAGTAATGAATTCCGACTTTTGTCACAAAGGGATAGTTGTATATGCAGTGTACTGAAAAGTACTATGTATTATTTGAATGAATATAAATGCAACGATATGTTTGTATGAATGAAATCTTTCTTTTCTATATGAATATAAGATTAAGATTACTTTGTAAATTCTTAAAACTCATACTTATGGTAAGTTCATGACTCATAATTATGTGAACTGTTTTGAACCCCTCAACGAATGGACACTAAAGGTCTGACTAGGATAAGTTCATACACTCATATAATTATGGCAAGTTCCTGAACCCCTAGGTGCGGTAAGTTTGATGAACTGGTGAATAGTTTTGTGTGAATGGAGAAATTACAACTTTTGTTTAAAGTTGTGTTGTTAATCCTAATATTATTTAAAAAGGGATAGTTCTATATGTGTGAAGTACTAAATGTACTATGTGCTATTTGAAAAATACGCGGTTATATGAGGGATATGTGTTGAATGCTTATTGTATTAAGAATTTGTGAAGAAAGAGAATTAATATAAGATTTTTTTTATTTAAATCAGATTATGCCGCTTAGACGACATAATCGAAATCAAAGGGAAGAGCAGTCGGTAAATAATGAAGGGGGTCAAGCTGACCCAATGCAAAACTTTGAAAATATGATAGCCGAAGCTATGGAGAATAGAGCTCCAGCTGCAAGAGGAAGAGCGAGAAATCAACCAAATGAAAGATTGGCAAACTTTAAAGACTTTAAAGCGGTAGGACCACCTGAATTCAAAGGGACCACAGATCCGATTGAAGCCCAAACTTGGGTAAAGGAAATGGAGAAAGCGTTCGTGATTGCGCGTGTGGCGGAAGAACAAAAGACTGTGTTTGCAACATATTTGATGAAGGGAGAAGCAAATTATTGGTGGGAGACAAATCAGGCGAGAGCCGGTACAACATTAGTAACCTGGACAAGGTTTAAGGAATTATTTTTCGAAAATTATTTCTCAAAAAGTATGCAAGCAAGAATGGAAGTCAACTTTTTGGAGTTAAAGTAGGAGAATATGTCGGTTGCAGAATATGCCACCAAATTTAACGAACTCACGAGATTTACTCCACATCAGGTGGACACTGAGGTGCAAAAGGCGTGAAGGTTCGAAAATGGACTGAAGCCCACGATATATAGCAAGGTAGCTGTGTTGCAGATTAAGACATTTGCCACTCTGTTGGAAAAAGCAATCATCGCCGAAGGAGGAAGTGAAGTTGTGTCAAAGTATCATCAAGAAAAGAAGAAGAAAATGAATGAAGGAGGTAGCAGTGGAGGAAGTAATTCTAATAAGCGTAAGTGGAAGAACAATAATGAATCTGGAGACAAGTCAGGAGATAATAGAAAGAGAGGTGAGCCATGTGCCAAATGTGGTAAAAAGCATCCAGGAGAATGTTTAAAGGGAAAAGGAGTGTGTTTTAACTGTGGATAAGAGGGACATATTTCTCCAAATTGTCCAAGTCCAAAAAGGATATCAGGTTGTTTTTTATGCGGATCGCTAGAACATCAAATTCGTAACTGTCCAAAGAAGAATGTAGAAAGAGGAAGCAACAATAAAGGAAACAGCAGTGGAACACTGGCGATTAAAGGACCAGCTCAGCCAGGAAGGCCGACAGCTCGTACATTCAATATGACGGCTCAAGATGCAGTAGCTGTTTAGGAAATGGCCACAGGTAACGATTTCGTTCAAAAATTTAAATTAAGCGAGTAATCTTAGTTAGATATTGCGGTGAATTATTTTCTTATATATACTCAACTCACGGGTAAGAATATAAGACACAAATTAATATTGTGGTGATAAAAATGAATTGATGATACAACTTTAAAAGATTGTAGAGAATAAAAAAGCGGTGAATGTATTAACTCGGTATTTTGAATAATCCAAAATTTACGAATAATTTATTTTATTTATTATTATTTAATATTGACATTGACTGTTAATATTGCACAGTGTATCTGTGATACGAGTCTCGAGTAATGGTCAATATGTGTATTGACTGATAAAATTAGAGTAGAGTTGTGTTTAGCAGTTTTTGAAAACCCTAACCCTAAGTTCGGATAAGGATTCGATAGAAAATACAATTAAAATAATTATACTGTTGAATATGTGTTTGTACTGTACGAATTTAATGACCGTTGATTGATTGGATTGGGTTTAAATTTTGTAAACCCTAATAAGGGATTAGAAACCCTAATCTCATATATATAAACCCTAATTTGCTGTTAGAAACCCTAATTTCAAAACCGAAAATTATAAACCCTAAATTAGGAAACCCAAATTCTATTTGGCAAACTTAATGAGTTCATTAAACTTAAATATGATTAGAAAGCTCTAATTATATTTTTGTATATTAATTTTCTATTTAGAAATCCTAATTGCATTTTTAGAAATTTTATTTTTTAATTTATAAACCCTAAATTTGAAATTTATGGGAATTAGAATTTTTAAACCTAAAGGGTTCAAACCCTAAACCCTAACCCAAACCCTAAACCCTAAGGGTTTGTGTAAATTCCAAGAATGCCATTAAATTTAATTAGATATTGACCAAAATTTTCTTTTTATATACTAAATTAGCTAACTTGTAGAATTGGTAAAACCTTTAATTGTTGAACTACTAACTTGACTTTGTGGCAAAAAACATCAGCCAAATTCGTCCATATCATCAGATCTAATAACTCATGTCATTATATAAGAGAATTGGAGAGAGAAAATTCATAAAACTTAGTCATTTTCAACCTAGCTCTCACCAAACCCATTTTCTCTCAAAATCTTCGAAATTATCAACTAGACCAGTCACATATACAGCCCCTAGATCAACCAATAACAGATTGGAGGATTAAGATCAAGAATTGGGAGCTAGAAGGTATAAATCAAATTTTTAATTTTGATCCAAGTTGCTAAGAAAATCATTGTGTTTATGTGTTTAGAATGTTGCTATTGGATGTTTTATGAAGATCTATGATGATCTATCATGAATTCATAGCATCAAAATGCTTTAAAAATGTTAATTTTCAAAACTGTCAAGAACAACTTCTGTGGTCTGACAAGAAAATGTCAGGCGCCACAGATTCTTGTTCGTTGGTTATTTTTAATGTTTTATATGTTGTGTATATAACTTGCTATGTTTGTTTTAATCTTTAAGTGTTAGTACAGCTAAATGATGTCTAGATCATGAGTTATTAACGGTCTAACACCGTTGACCGAGCTTGACCGGATGCATTCTGGGTAACCCAAAAAGTACTTTTTGGTGTCTGACAAGATTTTGGAACGCTTTGATCTGTCAGTCTTTAAGTTGTACGTTAGTGTTATGAGAATCAATATGTAGTATGATGTGTGGAATTGAGATATATACCTTTAGACCTCTTAAATATCAAACTAGTGGGATTTTATGGATGGTCAAAGTAACCATACGAGCCTGACTTAGCATTTTTGGAAAAATCCAGAAACTCCATGAACACGTTTTCTGACAACGTTTGACCAAATGAAATATAGCGATTTTGATGTTTCTGGACTGTAATATTTGTATATAAATGTTGCATGACATGCATACTAAAGGTTTAAAGCTTTATAACACCAATACAAAGACCGGAACATAAAAGTAATTGAGCTCAAAAGTTGACCCTCGAAGCTGCTGGGTTTCTGGGTTGCCCAGAAAACGCAGAACTAGGTCTGACAGTACTTGTGGGAGCTTAGATCTTCGTGATATGTGGTTAATTGACTTAGGTGATGATTTTATCTTGTAGTATTACATATATACTACAAGGTAGAAGCAAAAGAATGCCCAAAAACACGTTGGATTTGAAATTAGAAGTGGTCAAAATAAGGCTCCTGTGAAGCCGGCTGTCAGTGTTCTTGAGCTCAAGAACACCAACAGCGACGCTAATTGTCGCTATAGGCCATTAGCGAAGGATTAATTTATTTATTTTCTGATTTTTCCGTAATTAATTAAAAATAGAAAATAAATTATAAAAATTACCAAAAATAGTTTTAAAAATTATTTTAAATTATGAAAAATAATTTTTGACCAATTGAAATATTTTTCTTTAATATTTATAATTATTTAAATATTAAAAACATTTAATTTATTTAATTAGTATATTAAATAAATTAGAGAAAAATTATTTAATATTATGAAAAATCATTTTAAATCAGAAATATGTATTTAAAAATATTTTGAGTTATAAAATGTAACTTTTAATATTTTTGGAGAATTTTCATTAATAATTTAATATTAATGATATTAGATTTATATGATTATTAAATTAAATAAATAAGACAAAAATAATTTTAATGATTTAAAAATCATTTTAATTGAGAATAAAGTGTTAGAAAATATTTTAAATTATAATATACAATTTTCAATATTTTTGGAGAATTCTCATTAATAAATTAATATTAATGATGCTAGATTTATTTAATTGTTATATTAAATAAATGAATTAAAAATGGTTTTATCAATTTAAAAATTATTTAAAAATGAGAAAAATGATTTTAAAATATTTTATGTTATATTTAATGACTTTTAATATTTAGATGATAATTTCATTAATAATTATATATTAATGATGATGATTTAAAAATGATTTTAAATACTTTAAAAATCATTTAAGTGGAATATTGTTGATTTGAAAATATTTTAAGTTATTAATAATAACTTTAATATTTTGACAAGTATGTTATTAATATTTGGATATTATTAAATATTATTAATGACATGATTAATTGATAATTAAATCATTTAAAAATGTTTCTGATATTTGGAAAATTATTATAAATTATAATAATTGCTTGATAATTATTAAAAGCTTCCGAAAAATATTATTATTGATAATTGACTTATCTGAATTAATATTGAAGCTTAGAGACCAAGTATAATAGACAGATAACTGTGTTAATTGTCAGATAGGGTGACCAGAACACCGAGAACGGATCGAAGTCCAACCAGACCGAAATAGTTAGACTTGTTAAGTGTTTATATAGGTTATAAACACTGTTGTGATTATGTGATAATGTGTTTAGGAGAAGGTTTAACTTTAAATTACAGTGATGTGTGTTGTGAATTATTGTACTAATTGTGAGACCGACATTATTGATTATAGGTCTTACGAGCGCAATTATTTATATTGTGTAGCAGTAATCAACGTGAAAGGCAATTTTCCTAACTCAACTTGAGTTACTGTTTTTCAAGCATGGTAGTGAATAATTATTGATAACTATTCACATCTATAATGATTGTTGTAATTCACACGTAGTGCAATCGAATCATGTTCTATTATTTGAACTAATTATAAATTATGTCTCACCTAATTGTTTATGCGAGACTAATATTTGTTAAAGCATGAAAGGTTCTATCCATGATTTACTGAAATGTTATTGGAAGATCTATGCCATTGATTTCAGCTAGATTAGCATGGTTATTAATTATTGAAATCCTAGTATTTCTTTGAAAGTAATCCAAACCATATTGTTGTGGTACGGACTCGTGAAGTAAAACTGAGATGAACAAATTTATTGTCGTAAATCGACATGTGCACTATTATTGAGTATTATGCATAATATAGGGTACAAAGGAGTTGGCCACTCCAGGTACTTGCAGAAGAGTATAGTTTAGTTTTGATAACAAATTTATATTCTTGAGGTAATTTAGTTTTAATAACTAAATGAATCCTCTATTAGTTCATGATCCTCTATGATCACTCAACATGAAATCTGGGTATATCCCACATTATTGAATATTGTTGCAGTATTGTTAATTCAATTGAATATTATTGAATCTTTGAAAGAATTGTACTCTTTCATATCGAATAAAATAGTAGAAAGTTATTATTCAGATTGAATTATTATTTCGTTATCTCGAAATCGTTTGATAATTGTTGAAGCTCTATACAATCTAGACTCTTCTATTTCTGATTCATATATCATTTATTGTATATTTTAACTTGCGGGGCAAACTTGTTGCTCACCCTTGCTAAATAAAATATTTCAGCTAGGAACGATGAGGCCAGCGGGGCTAAGCGGAATAAAGGCAAAGGCATAGTGCTGGAGTAGTTTTATATTAAGCATATTTAATATGTTGTTTTGTAAACCCTTTTTGTTTATCGAAAGGGTAAAGTTTGTAATGTTAAGGTTAGTTGACCTGGGATGATGTTGTTAACTTAATAACTAATGATATGTAAGTTTATTTTACTTAATGAATGGGTAGTTAGATGTTATTATATTATGGATCGTGATCACCAAACTCGGGGGGTCAGGTAACCCGGATTTGGGGCGTCACATCTAGTAACGCACTCTGCAATCTCTCATTTTAGATTGGGCCACCAAAAGTTTTGTCTAAGATCTAGGTACATCTTCGTGCCTCCTGGACGAATAAATTACGTCATATTGCGTGCTTCGTGTAAGATTTCCTCTCTCAGTTCGATTACAACTGGCACCCATACTCGACCTTCAAATCTCAATATACCGTCCTTATCCACCTTGAACTTTTCTTCTTCATTTTCTTCTATTCTCTTCCTTATCCTCTCGCATTCTTCATCTTTCTCTTATAATTCCTTTTTCCTATCTAATAATGTTGGATGAGCTTCCATCACAAATAATCTTCCCTCAGACTTTCCTGGTCCCTTCACTTCTATTCCCAATTTCTCCATTTCTCTTATTAACTCATCTTGAGTTGTTAATTTGAACAATTTCTCCCCTCCCTTTCTACTTAAAGCGTCGGGTACTACGTTAGCCTTTCCTGGGTGATAAGAAATCTCGCAGTCATAGTCTTTGATTAATTCGAACCACCTTCTTTGTCGTATGTTCAACTCCTTCCGTGTGAAGATATATTTAAGACTTGTGTCCGTGTATATCTCACATTTTTCTCTGTATACATAGTGTCTCCAAATCATTAACGCAAAAACTACAGCCGCTAACTCCAAGTCATGGGTAAGGTATCATTTTTCGTTATCGTTTAACTGTCGTGACGCATACGCAATGACCTTGCCATGTTGCATTAGAACACAACCAAGTCTTTTGTGCGACACATCACTATACACCACAAATCCTCCCGTATTATCTGGTAATGACAATACAGGCGCCTCACTTAACCTCTTTTTCAACTCTTGGAATCTCTCCTCGTATTTGTATGTCCATACGAACTTCACTGTCTTCCTCGTTAGATTAGTCAGCGGGGTTGCTATCTTAGAAAATGTTTGGATATATCTTCAATAGTACCCAGCTAACCTTAAGAAACTTCTTACTTCTATTGGCATCTTCGGTTGTTCCCAGTTACTTACCGCCTCCACTTTTGCTGGATCGACTGAAATTTCATTTTGATCTATCACCTGTTCTAAAAATTTAACCTTCTCAATTCAAAATTCAAATTTTGAAAATTTTGTGTACATCTTTTCCCTTCTCAATGCTTCTAATACTATCTTCAGATGCTCTGCATGCTCTTCCTTGGTCTTCGAATAAATCAAAATGTCGTCGATAAATACTACTATGAACTTATATAAGTATGGCTTGAAAACTCGATTCATTAGGTCCATAAATGATGCCGGACCATTTGTTAACCCGAATGACATCACAAGAAATTCATAATATCCGTAGCGGGTTCAGAACGCCATCTTTGATATGTCCACATTTCACACTTTTAACTGATGATATCCCATTTGTAAATCTATCTTGGAAAAATACTTTGTTCCCTTCAGTTGATCAAAAAAGTCGTCTATTCTTGGCAACATATATCTATTCTTAATCGTCACTCAGTTTAACTCTCGATAGTCGATATAGAGCATCATCGATCCATCCTTCTTCTTTACAAACAACACTGTTGCTCCCCAAGGAGACACACTTGGTCAAATATAACCTTTATCTAGTAACTCTTGTAATTGTATAATCAATTCCTTAATTTCTATCGGCGCTATACGATATGAGGCTTTTAAAATCAGTGCAGTTCTCGGTGTTAAGTCTATTACGAATTCGATTTCTCTGTCTGGCAGAAGACCAGACAGATCTTCTGGAAATACATTTTGAAAATCTCTGACTACCAATATATTTTTCATTTCTACTCCCTTCTTCTGAGTATCCTCTATATGTGATATATTGTAACGCCACGAAATCCAGTCTATCTTCACACCCGGATGTCGTACTTCACAATTCCATCTCCTTCCAAACATACATCATTATATAGCTAAATATAACAATATACATTCTCAAATCCAAGGTTCTAACACCTTATAACCTTATTCATTACTAATAATGATACTTAAATTATTCTTTACATCTTACAAGATTGACTTTCATCCTCCACCAAGGATACATATCAGTTCATTAAACTAATCTATAGTTCAATTAAACTATTCTGCATTACAACTCTTGGCTTGATCTTCTCTAGCTCATTCATATACCGAATGGCACTTCGTCTGGATACCGGTCAGCTTGATCTTTACGGGATCCTTAAGTTCTATCTAACATCGTTAGCTGAAAATGTTTTTATTTCAAGCAAGTGTGAGCATTCAATTACCCAGCAAGTCATAGCAGCTGAATAACAACTTCAAGAATTCAAACATTCCTTTAAGACTTCCATAACCGAACAAAGGTTATGAAGCAGCTCGAATAATATGAATAATCTGGATTCCTATCATCTTAAAACATTAGTCACATTTAATTTCAAATACTTTCATTCTTCTACCTTTTCCATATACATCCTGTCTGGCTAGAATTGCTAGAACAGACTTAACAATAACGGTTCATGTATAAACAGAACATACTCATATTGAACAGTTTAATCATAGAATAAATCATCTCATAGAAAGACCGAAGTGTTCAAATTATGGCTCAACGCCTCACATATTCTACCACCTTGTACATATATCGCACATATGCACATAGAAAAGACTTCTCAAGTTCAACATCTAAAAAGTTTAAGAAACTAGCATTCATGTAATATGAATGAAGTTAGGAAACTAGTCTTACGCACAACTACGACTTATAGTTTACACTGAACTGCTCATTCCAAACCCTATATAACACATAAGGAAATAACACATACACCAAATAGTCATATACTTGACTTACGCATTGTTTAAACATAACTTTACTCCTTAAGGTTTGTGTTCTTATAATCTATGTTTACGAGACCAACTCTCTTTACCGCTTTACGACTTCATGACATACGGAGATGTCTTACTATTACGATCATCATCTTTGATGATTTATATTTTTATCTTCTTCATACAACCCTTCTAGGACTCAGCACACATCGTGTCTCTGCTAGTAGTCCATATGGTACTGTAACGATCGAGAAATTCGGATCCTTTGTAAAAGACTTGAAAGAATTAAATAATGAATAAAATAATATTATTTGTTATTATATGTGTTAATAAGATGTATGTCGTTCTGTAACATAGAAACGTCGAAAGATCGTAGTATTTGAACCACATGAATGAATTAAAATATTTGAATTTCCAAGACGAAAATAAATGTTTTTCGAGAAAGTTTATGAAAAACACTATTCACCGTTTATAGCTCGGGAATTATTTTTGAACTTCCGAGAAATACGTAACGTTAGAATATCGAGGCGAGATGGATTATATAATAATAATCTAAGTATAGAAAATGCAATAATTCGCATGCAGACTTAAATTGAGAAGGTATGTATTAAAAATCTAATGAAATGGAATGGTGGATATTGTATAAAGATCGAGTTCAATATGTATGAGATGTAAACCTATGTGAATTTATTGTCAAGCCCCAATATTTAGTTAATGAAGCCCATTAAGTAATTAGCTATATTTATTAACAAGCCCAATGATTTGGACATGATCCATGGGGCAATCCAAGTGTAATGTGGGTAGTCTTAGTGGGCAAGAACTTTATGTAATAACCAAGTAAGAGATAAGTGTTGTGGTTAGCAAGTAAACATAGGGATTAAGCAAGTGAATAGTAAGGAGGTTACTTAAGGAGGTGGAAGGTCTTAATGACCATACTACCCTAACTTTGTGTTGCCTATAAATACCAAGCTTCAAGTCATTTGTTGCTTGTTCAAATTTCATCCAACTTCTTACTAGATAAGCAACTTAAGTGTTAGAGAGAAAAATTCACATAAGCACTTATAAGTCATCTCAACTTTTGCTAGATTTTCCAAAAAGAAGTGAAGTAATAATTCATTAAAGGTAAATTATCATGTCACTTCCATCTCTATCATAATAGGATTGATAGAGAAGTGGGATAGTTTAATGATAACATGTCATAAGTCATTGATGAATTACCTTAAGCCGAATAAGTTGAATAAGTAACTTGAACTTAAATAAGTTGATGAACTTATGAAGAATTGCCATTTGTTGTCGTAAACATGAGAATTGTAGTTAATGAGTTAAGCAAGTCATTGACTTATGAGAATAAGTCAAAACCTAATTTGATAATAAGTTGGTATTATAAGTAACTTGAAATGTCTATATGTTGATTAAAATCTACCTAGAATAATTATTAACAAGGTTTCTCTGGAATTTACACGATTGGACGATAATTGTAGAATTCATGAAATTCACGGAATGTAAGTCGTATTTTGTGCTTGAAGTCGTAAACGTTGGTTTTCGATGGAGACAAGTCATATTTTCCATTATAGATTTGCGGACTTAGAACGAAGAAACGAGCGTTGAACGTTCGCGAACATTTATCATTTTCGTTAAAATGAACTAATAAGTGAAATTTTAGCAAACGAAGTAAAATAGATAAAATTCTTGCATGATCATATAGAGCACATAATTTGTGACCCGTAGGCTCTTTAACGAGCCAATTTTTACTTATAACGAAGAAGTTACGAGTCCAAAAGTTTTACAAAATTTCTAAAAATGTCCAAGTTTCTGGAACACAGAGCTGGCGCCGCGGCGCCAGCAGAAGGCAAATTATTCCACACCGCAGCGCCAAAGTGGCCATCAGCCCGTGGAGAGTCACGCCACAGCGCGACATTTAACACAGAGACTCGCACCGCGGCGCCGAGTCCAGATTTTAGAGCAATGAGTGGTGAAGTCGCAGCGTGGTACCAAGTGCAATAGTCGGCGCTGCAGCGCTAGCTTCATAACCTAGATAGTGAAGAATGTTTACAAACTGAACATGAAGAGTAATGGTTAAGCAATTGAATAATGATCTTAATGAAACATTGTTAAGAAATAATTAGGCATTAAGTATGAACACTTAGAGTTAAGATTAAGTCAATTACTTATGAACGTAAGAGTGATGTAATGGAAAGCCAGAACCAATAATAACAAGTCTAATACGTAATTAGATTGAGAAGAAGGGTAAGATTCTTTAGGAACAATGTATGATCATTCATGAACTAATATGCTATGTGATGTTATTATCTAATGTAGAGACCTTAAAGACGTAAAGTACACGTGTTATATCTATAAGCAGACGCTAAATACAAGTACTCTAACCCTTGTTCTAGTTCGATCTGGACAAGTCTTTGTGATTTATGTATTCTTCACATGAGATAGTATCTGAGGAAGTCAAAGCCAATCCTTTCGGCTAGACGTATGCTATGTTATTCTATCAAGTGTTGGTAAGGATTTAACAAACTAATATTGTTATGGTTTTCAAAACTTGTCTGAATATGCCATACTATTTTGTTGTCAAACGACTGGAATTGAGGTTGCCACAACTTAAACATATAAACGTTTAATGAATGTAGTGTTGATCAACATAGAGTACTATAGGCTGATCACCTACGCAAGCTCGTAAGCTATGCTGGACTTACGGACTTAGTGTCGGGATGTCCTTTACAAAGTACTTATGAAATGCTTACGGTCTTCAACCGGAATTGATGTTTTACTAAATATTGTTGTTGTAAAACATTTTGAATGAAAAGAAGTGCTATTTTGAATTATCGATAGTACTTCGTAACTATTGTTCAGTTATTGAAGATATACAATTCCTATGTTTTAAGCATGCTATTTCCCTTGAATTGTTGTACTTGCTGAGCTAGTTTGGCTCATTCTTTCTTAAACCATATGAATGCAGCTAAGACCGAACATACCGATGTATCCGGTAAGGATAAACGGAAGGCAAAGGCGAACCCGTAGATTATAAATGTAATAGTATAGGTTTTGAAAGAAATATTATTGATATTATGACAAAGACAATGTATTGGTTGTAAAGAACCTGTGGAGTGTAAACATTATTTTGATATATATATATATATATATATATATATATAAGACATATCCGTTCTTTTGAGGCATTTCAATTGAATGTTTATGTGATTTGTAGCACCGTGTAGCACCATCTGTCGGGTTGGAAGATACCCGAATTTGGAGGCGTCACAGGTTAGTATCAAAGCATTAGGCTATAAAACTTAAGGGGAGGAAATAAAACCTTAAGTCATAACCTTAAAAAAAGTTAAAGAATAAAATATGGAAGTTAACCTTATAAAAATGCATTATATATGTTATATATTTTTATTATTCTACTAATGTGTA
The DNA here is from genome assembly GCA_020205505.1 of Panax japonicus. Lineage (NCBI taxonomy): Eukaryota > Viridiplantae > Streptophyta > Magnoliopsida > Apiales > Araliaceae > Panax > Panax japonicus. The sequence continues at coordinate 35,676,939 of CM035113.1, read as the reverse complement.
CTACTCAACTTTTTGTTTTGTTATAGATGTCAGGTGAAAATAGAGATGTGCAGGTAGTCAGCGAAGGGTCAGTAAATCAGATAGAATTTATACTGAACCCCATAGCAGCAGAACCAGAGATAGTGGTGGTGGAGTCTGGAGACTCAGAAAGTTTAGATCTCATGTCAGTATTTAACGACATGAAAGAAGAAGAAGTGGAAGCAGTGTCCTTTAACCCAGTAGGAATAGCAGCAGAGATAACTCCAGGGGAGTCAATGATGTTACTGTTCATGTCAGTTATAGATAGGAACGTACACTACTGTCAAGAGGTCAAGGAGCTGAAGGCTGACCTCCGAGCTGTTATAGAGGACAAGACGGACGTGAAGTCCATGTGGGAACAGGAACATGATGAGAGAGTTTTGGTTAAGGAAAAGGTCCATGAGCTAAAAAAATGAGGTCTTTGAGCTTAGGAGCGAGCTAAAGACCAAGAAACAGAAGATATGGAGAATGTCCTATATTCATAGGAGTTCTCAGGAGGATTTCTAGTTACAGGTAGCTGGTTACCCCGTAGAAACAGGGCAGACATGGCATACTATCAGCCGTGATATTATCACCGGCTTTGCTAAGGTGGATTTCGAAAATGCCTTAAGGCAACTGTAATCTAATAGTAGCTAGAGTAGTTAGATATGTACATATTTTTGTATATAGTAGTAACGTAAAACCCTCTTTTGTATAATCAAGGGTAGTCTTTTGTAAATCCCAATTTTTGGAAAGCAATGGCGGGAAAGTAATGTATTCGGCTTAGGCTGTGTTATGTAACTGATTTAGTATTATACTACAATGAATTAATATACACTACTACAAAACAGTAAATAGACAACGCATAAAAAACGTTGTGGTTTCAGTCAGAAAAACGTCGTGGTTAAGGGTGTTGTCTATTTAACACCCTTACACAACGTTTTTAAAACGTTGTGGTTAAGCACAATACACAACGTTTTTTAGGAAAAAACGTTGTAGATTTATTTTCAAAAAATTAGCATATGCTTAAAAACGTTGTAGAAGATATGATTTCACAACGTTTTTTGTTAAAAATGTTGTTGTTTAGTATAAAAGACAACGTTTTTAATCAATTTATACAACATTTTTAAAATGTTGTAGATAAAGTAAAAAAAAGAAAAAAAATATTGTGGTTCACCTATATTACCAATGCACCTGCAATATACTAATGACATGATATATAACTAAAAAGTCTAAATTCTCATTTAAGTTTCAAGCCAAAATGTATCAAGCATTCAAAATACATCCCAATAATATCATTCGTTTACAAAGTTAAGAACGCATTTACAGTAGGCACTACACAAATTATATATTAAACATCCAAACCACCTGTTTACAACTTACATATTAAACCACCTGTTTACAACTTACATATTAAACCACCTGTTTACAACCTGTTTGTCAACTTGTGAACCTGTAACAAATAAAAGAATACCTCCTGCAACATCACAACAATACAACAACATCACAGCAACATAAACCAAACCTCAAAATTCTTTGTAATCATCTGCAAAACAATAACAAGCCATGTCATCCAAAAAATAAAGGCACCTGGATAGGACTTGGAGTTCTGATAATATTTAGTACAAGTACATTAGTGCACACTACTTCTATACTCAAAAAAATTTGAAGGTTACAAAGCATTGCCAAGGTAAAGTGGTATAAAAGTTGCACATCATACATGGATGATACTATCATACTACCACAAGATGTCAATAGAACACCCACAAGCACACTACAAGCAAAAAATCGTAAAAAAATAGTTCTCTCAAATCCGGAAGCTTCTACAATACAGGGTAATAACTACAAGCATAAAAATTCGTCAAAAAATAGTTCTTTGCAGTAATTTGAAGAGAAAGCAATAACGACAACCCTGATTAGCATAAATAGCATAACTATGTCAACTTTATTACAGCTAGATTTTGAAAAGCACAATATATTAACTGCAAACTTAATACATACACAAGAACAGAGTGCCTAACAGTATTTGTTCAATACCACAAACTGAATTCACAACATTCTCACAAGTCTCTTTTCATTCCACAACAAAATATTGCCATTGTCATGTGTCCTGACAGTTACCATCAGTTCAGTGCAAGCTTAACAACAGGTCATGACAAATATGACTATACAAGGAATATCAAAACCAAACAACTAAAAATAGAAACAATAAATATACGATAAGCAGACAAACCTCCTCCACGCTGAACTCGCAATACTCTTTGAGCTCCAACGTGTTTGCTAATTGGGCTAGTTCCTCCAAATATTTATTAGTGAAGTCTCTCTTATGTCTCTTTCTCTTGCTATTGCAGCCATACATGAACAAATGCAAGCTTAGCAATGCAAACATGCTGCAAACATACATTGATTTCCACAATCTTAATTAGTTTAGCACAATGCTGCTAGTACTATAAATGAATATGATTATCTCAAGCAAACAGGACACATTACTTTTCCAAAAATGCCTACAGGAACACATCAAAGTTAATAAAATAACATATACCTCCTGAACATCCTCAAGGACCACATCAAAGTCTCTTCTGAATTGCTCGAGGGAGTCACAATTCACCTGATAGTGATTCAAGCTACAAAACCATCAACAAAATGAACAAAAGAATTCTATAAAATGCAATCAGTTGTCAATAAGGGTTGCTTTTTCAAAACTGGAACTTAACAGCAACTATTAACAAACTACTGAGCAATTATAAACTTATACTTTAAAACAAGAATATGGATGTAAGTGTATCAATAGTCAATATTGGCATCATTGTAATTGTCTAGAAACAGCTATGTAACATAATAAAATGCTGATAATAACAGTGCTGATAACTTGAGTTTACAGGCTCCACAACAGTAAGTTCAATAAAATGTCAGTCTTGCAGGCAAGTCTTATAGTCACACTCACAAGAGAATCGAGAAAAGTTATTACAGTTTTACACATAACAGCCCAAGTTAGGGAAGTGAGCAACATAGTACTGTAGACTAAAGAAAAAGCCCATTACATCATTTTGACAGAAACAAATTATAACAGAAAAAAGACCAAATTAAAATTTAAATCAGATAGAAACAACAAATAAAAGAAAGCAACAACGGTTGTTGTGGGGAATGCTTATAATTTACATATTTCGATAAACTAGTTAAATATTATTGAATAAAGATGAAAATAAATAAAAAAATCATTGATAACCTCTCATCATTTGTAAGGAACAAAGAGTTTCGGAACATAAGTACATAACTTGCTTTAAAACTTAATCTTTTAGACATTTAACTCAGTACAGATCAAGCTTATGTACAGATTTGGCGAAATAAACATAGGGTCTAACTAGAGCTCTGATACAATGTCAGAATACTACTTAAGCTAAAAATTTAAGAAATTAATGATTGGGTCTACTATATGACAAAGTATATCAAGCTCTCACAAAGAAAATTAAAATATACAAACACCCTTCAACATATCAGAAAATCATCTTCTTCTAGCATAGAACAGAGAGCAAACACAAATACACATATATGAATAAGTTATATATCTATCACTGACTTTCAAATTCTGTCAACCATAACAGCTGAATCTAAAAAATCAAGATTAAAATTTAAAATTCTAAAATTAATTTTAAAGGCTAACTACAGTCCATTAAACCACGTTAAAGCAACTAGCACAATTTCAAACCCTAGATAGAGTATCAGAACAAACACAAATACACATAAATAGAGATATAGGGATAGAAATTGATACCGGCAAGAGAGAGAATGTCATAGAAGGTTGTGATTCGCCAGCCAATCATACAGAACGGGGACGAGATACTTCTACTGCATGTACTTCTCGTCTACTACAACCTTTTTATCACCGGCGCCACCGCCTCTCATCTTCACAGCTACTCCTTTTGTGCCGCTTTCTCTATCCTCCTTGGTTTTCAAACCCTTCGACCTCCCTCTCTTATTCGGCTGCGAAGCTGGAGATGTTGAATCCATGGAGATTTTTGAGTTGAACCCTGTCTTCATAGCTAAAATTCGAGCTGAACACAGCCCTCGACTTGCTCGTGGAAGCCGACGGCACTAGATTCTACTCCAATACCATCTACAAGCCGCGGGAGACTTTAGATCTGGCCTCTCAGAGACTGAGAGCGGCTAGGGCAAAATGGGAGAAAACATACCAACAGAGTAGTGTTATAAAATTATTTCAAGTTTTTACTTCAGCGTAATTTTAGAGCTCCGTGTTTTTCTTTATACACAACATTTTTAAAAAAAAACGTTATCTAATTAAAATCAAAAAAATGTCCTTTTAAATAGATAACGTTTTTGCATATATATCTACAACGTTTTTTAAAAAAACGTTGTAGAAAAAAATACCACAACGTTTTTATAAAAAACGTTGTCTATTAAGTGTTGTCTAGTTTAGGTACTTTGTACTGGTGATAAGTTTCTATTTTTGAAAAATGTTGAGTAACGAATGTTTAAGTTATTGTTTAACATGGAATAATAACTAACTAGCATGAAATGAATAATAATGAAATATGTGTTCCTTATAACATCAAAATGTCGTCAAGAAGAGTACCACGTACCCAAGGTGCGAATACGAATCAACCGGAGGGAGGTCCGGTTAACCCAATGCAGGAATTTTTGAACCTTTTAACCGTATTGTTTAATCAAACTGGGGCTAATATCCCCGTAAATCCTGGTGTAGTACGAGCTACTACATTCAAGGACTTTAAGAGTGTGGGTCCGCCGGAGTTCAAAGGAACTACGGACCCTATCGATGCCCAAATGTGGGTGAGGGATATCGAGAAGCCATTTGTGATAGCAAATCTGGACGCGGCCCAAAAGGTTGCCTTTGCAACCTACATGATGAAGGGAGAGGCCAACATTTGGTGGGAGGCCAATCAGGCGAGGGCCGGGATAGATGTTATAACGTGGGAGAGGTTTAAGGAAATATTTTATGAGAACTACTTTCCCACGAGTATGCAGGGAATGATGGAGATGCGATTTTTAGATTTGAAATAAGGGGACATGACGGTTCCCCATTATGCCGCTATGTTTAATGAACTGGCAAGGTTCATTCCACACCAAGTGGATACCGACGTGAGGAAATCTCGACGGTTTGAATAGTGCTTGAAACCCTGACTCTATAACCGTATCTCTGTGTTCCAAAGTACTTCCTTTGGAATTGTTTTAGAAAAGGCAATAATTGCTGAAGGTGGTAGCGAGGCATTGAGCCCATACCACAAGGATAAGAAAAGCAATGGGAAGGTGGATGGAGGGTGAAGGTTGAAGGTGCCAGCAGGAGTGGCGAAGGGTATAAGCGGAAGGTGAGTAGCTCGGGGAATTCTGAAGTGAAACTAAGGGACTTGATAAGTAGGATGGAGGCCTGCAAGACCTGCGGGAAGAATCATTTAGGAGTCTGTCTCAAAGGTAAGGACGTGTGTTATAATTGTGGACAGGAGGGGCATATTGCGCCAAACTGTCCAAGCCCAAAGAAGAACCATGGATTCTTTGTATGTGGGTCAACAAACCACATGGCAAAGATCAGCCCAAAGAAGGTGACCCAAATATAGTAACTACCATATTTAGGAGTCCTATTCTAATTTGGAGAAGGTTACCAAGGTGCTATAAGTACAAGGCCAAGGTTACAATTAACAGGTAATATCCCTTTTTGAGCACTAAACACTTAAGCCTCCATTGTTAAACCTTGTGAACGACCTGTACTTATTTTCACATCGGAGCTATCCCCCGGCGGTACAGCCGTCAAGCTTCTGTGTGATATGTTATTGTCCAGGTTTCAGCGCGTGAATTCTGTGATTGGATCCGTGGACAAAATATGGCGTTAACAAATCTCATTACCATTCGATACGGCTTTCTTGATACCATTCGTATCTTACTTACTACATTCAACAACGTCTAAGTCATACAACCAGGGTATACTTAACACACTCGTCAAACGCGAATATGATTCACGAGGATCGTTTACATATTCAACGTTCACGTTGCTCGTCCCTTAATCTCTCATTCAACCTTTACTCAAGGTTTCATATACATTCATCGTTATCCATCCCATGAACCCTATGTTCATTATTCTTTCTTAATGTCAAAATCATACGGTCCGTTGTATGCTAAGATCGATCGTTCTTTGCAACAACGTTGCGTTCACAGCGTCTATATGCTTTACATTTATCTCTCATTACCACGACATAACATCGGATTGTTATTCATTACCTTCGTCACTCAACGTCTAAGGAATCACAATCACAGTAATCCCTCACGTTCGTTCATCGTGACTACGGTCCCAAGATATCTGTTCCGTAACCCACACCTACATTCTTTGTCTTTTAATCTCGTTTAATCTTTTATTCAACCTTTATTAAAGGTTTAAAACACTTGATTAAGTGTTACATTATGTGAACTACGTGTTCATATGTGACAACCGCAAAATAGGTCCATTCCATCCAACCCATTCTGAGTCGCCAAATACATGGTACAGAAAACAACTACAACTTTATTACAACAATTGTCGTGCAAAATACAACAACACATATACTGTGAGTTTGGATACAAATATATACCAAATGTGACACATGTCCCAACCGTGGACAGCACCTCACAGTGACATCTTACATAAAGTTATAGTCAAAAACTGTTTTAGAAACTAAAATCTTTGGGAAGTGCTCAAGGAAACCTTCGTACATGGGAGGCCATGATTCTAGGTTATGATAGATATCATATGGCCACAGAATTATCACTGGTTGACCCAATATACCCCAAAGAAAAATGAAAAGATTACTATCATATTCTTCCCAACGGTGAGTCTTCTCTTGATTTATCATTATCTCCACTGTCTCAAATTGAGAATTATACTTCAAACAAACACCAAGATTATATAGGTAGTGCTCGTAAATATACTCAGCAAGTGGATGAGAACCCTGTCTTATGATGACACGAGGTTGTATGTCATTAGACATCTTGTATGATAGTGGCAAAACACCTTTTTAACGTTTGGTTCGCCTCTCCCTACATGACTCACCAAATATAACTACTAAAAGATGTATACAACACACTTGTCTATACTGTTTAAGGATAACTCCACAGCTAGAGACCACCGTTCTATTCCCTTGTTACCCCCGCTCGACCCAGCTACACCTTTATTACCTGAAAGGAATTATGAAGCAAAAGGGTAAGCACAACTAGCTCAATAAAGAATATCATGACTAAAGATAATTAAATTATCAATAGCCTTCATCAACAACAAATCGGAGATTTAGAACATATGGTAGATGATAAAAATTTCAACCATAGTTACAGCGGAACGAGCAATCCATTAGAAGAGTCAAATAGACAATACAGTCTATTATCTTCTCCATGTTAAAAGTCCACCAATAATGTTTTATTCCTGTAACATCAATCAACAGTTCCTTTCCACAATTATATGAATATCTCATAATCATAATTATAATTATAAATTAGTCTTCGTACCCAGGACGAATATAATTTTTATCACATGTCTTTACCTGAAACATCAAATATCATGGTTATACCAAATCACAGTTCCTGTTCATAATCATACTAATAAATTCATCTTTTCACTACGGCCAAAGATATTCATCCACAATTCATCTTCGCACCACTAGCCAAAGATATTCAACAACATGTCATCTTTGCACTACGGGCCAAAGATATTCATTAACAGTTTATCTTTTCACTACAGGCCAAAGATATTCCTCAATAGTTCATATTTGCACTACAGGCCAAATAGATTAATATCTCAAAAAAATATATAATCATTTCAGAATTTATATAAACAATACTTATAACCATGTTGATCAATTCACCTTTGAACTTAAGCTAAAGATATTCAATTATAAATTCAATGGTTATGATCATACCAGTCACAATTCAACTTTTAATTACTGGCCAAAGAGAACCCTAGTCATGATCATACAAATAATTTACCCATCTTTATACTCAAGTGAAAGAGAATTTCAACATCAGGGTTATAAAAATGTTATATATGATAATAAAATCAATATAATCAATATATAGTTTTAATCTCCAGAGTAATATTCATAAATCAACTATAATTTGGTTAGAAAAAGAAACCAATTTTGTAGTGAATAGTACCCGTGAATAGTAACTTGTGAATAATAACTCGTGAATAGTAACGCATGAATAGTAACCCTGCACAAAAAGGTAGAAATTCCATAATAAAATCCATACCAATATTTTGGTATAATGATATTGAAAGAATAACATTTCTTAAACTTATAAACAATTTATTTGAATTGTTTACACTTTACTAAATAATGCATTTAATCATCATAAAATGCCAAACTTATAAGATTTCATCACCAATAACCAAAACCCTCATCAAAAATCTCCATATACCACATATATGATTCTCAAGCCATAAAATCATATTTTCTAATTTTCTTCATTCGCATAACATATTTAACTCATTTATTCATAACTAGTTTATTTTCATGAAAAATACCAAATCAGTTTCAAAAATATTTCTTTTCTGGAATTTAGCATAATATAGTCCCATATTGAACATATATTTTTCTTAGAATTTCTAAAATTCATTTACTATTTTTTATATGGCCAAAACCGCCGAATATTTAGACATTTATCATAAATTGTACTTTTATCCAAAACTTCCCAAATTCACAGAGTACACTGATATTATATAGATGTACTCCCAATAAAAATTTCATCAATTTTGGAGTTAACCACGAGGAATTATAAGAGGTTACTTTTAAAATAGTCTTTTCTCATAAAATTCATAACTCTTAATCTATACATCCAAAAATCACCATTTTCGGACACAGTCAATAAAACTCATCAACATATCATTTCAAATTTTTCCAGAATTTTCTGAGGTCAGAAGAAGTACGAATTTAAAAACATAATAACCCTTAAAATCCCTTACTATCCTTTACCTCAAAAGAGCAGCACTCCTGACTGGATATCGGATATGACGCTGAAGGAAACTTGCACTGATGAATATCAACTCACCAAGTATCTAAATACTCACAAAATACACTCAATAATCTAGAGAGAGAAAGCTTATGTTTCTTGTGTGATTTTTAATTCTAACTTAGCCCTCTATTTATAGGAAAATTTTAGCAGACTTGACCTGCAACCTGATGGATTTACCTGCTACTATTCCCACCCACTACATTTGAAAAAAAATTCAGCACATTTCTTCACCAACCACAAGTGGGGCCCACTCAATTCTATAATTTTCCACCAAAATGCTAAATTCGGATACTTCAACAATTTCTGAACCATTCACCTCTTAAAATTCATAACAAATCATGCGTTCATTTTTAACGGTTCAAAATTTGTGGACATATACTCAGCTTATATATGTATAACATATCCAACAATTACAACGATCCAACGGTCGAATTAAAAATTATAACTCACGTAATATATCTCAAAAACACTGGTTTAATTTTTAATACCTTCATTCCGACAAAAATACTGATAAAATACATCAACATTAATTCCTTCATTTATAACCACATAAATAAATCCATCATTTATATCCACATCAAATAAATATTTCCTTATAATATAAAGCAATAATTAATTATTCACAAATATTATTACAGAATCACAATTATGACAACAAGACCGTTCCCAGAAAAGAAGGGGCTTTCCAATAAGAATTTCTCCTTACTGGCGCGCAATTAGGTGACCAAACCTCTCCTTGACAAAATTTTCTAGACATTGCCAATAATGCTATCTAATAATATTATTCAAATAATATGAATTATTGATCTGATAATGAAAAAATATTGTGTAGTGATAATTATTGAAACAACAATAATATAAAATATCAACGTAGCAATTATAGAATCAATAAAATAAAATGTTGAACAGTAATTACTATAACAATTATTGAGTAGTGCCTTCTTACGTAAGAATCAATAATTCAAAAATATTGTGTACTGTGTGATACTATGCAACAACGCGTATTACTTTATTTTACCAACCGGGTATTCTAACAGTGTTAATGGTAACGATTACGCCGTTAATAATAAAAACTTAATTTTGTCGTTTTCTTTATCTGACAATTATTCTGTTATGGGGCCCACAAATGGCTGCGCCTTCGTACGAATATTCCACGACAGAAAGAATATTCCACGACCAAACAAATATTCCCCGACAACAATGAATATTTTATAACCACTTGTGTATTTAGAAAAAAAATTCATATATTACCCTTAACATTAACTTTTATCAATTTAACCAATTATAAGAAAAATTTAATACTTTTATTTCATAAATTTCGGGGTCTTACATCATACTTTTTTCTTGCACATACCCCAAAAATTGAGAAATAAAAATCTCATTTCTGGGAATTGCCTTGTACTGGCGCTGCGGCGCCGTGCCCTTCCTTTTCTCTCGCACTGCGGTGCGACCTACTTCTCTCTCCTCTCTTCCCGGGCTGGCGCTGCGGCTTGATTCCTTACTTAGTGGGCCGTGCTGCGGCGCCACACTCCAGAAGATTTTCATACTGTACATGGCGCTGCGGTGCCACAAATTGTTCTACGGTTCGCGTTGCGGTGAACTCTTACAGTGTGCTCAGACACTGTTACGCACTGCAGCGTCGGCCTCCAAGGTATGACTCGCGCTGCAGCGCCGAGCATGAATCCTAGAAAATTTTTCTAAGTCTTTTATAAGCTTGAGACGCTGATTTTAAAATCTCATAACTTCTTCGTTATAACTCGAAACGAGGTCATTCCAAAGCCATTTTCTTCCTTACCTTACGTACTTCGATTACCCTCGGACAAAACTTTATTCTGAATCCGTTAACATGCCATTAAATTAGCTTAATCTTCATTCTTCGTTCATTTTAATGTTTTTAACATTCTTTGTTTGTTCGTCCGTAATTCTGTCATCCGAACTCAGAATTCGTTTGTTCTTGAGTCCAAAACTCACGTTTTATATGATCTCGTACATTCTTATAAAACCCTACACGTTCGGGTTCATTTACTAACTTTCAAATTTTCGTTCTTCTTTTACAAAATTTTTGCCATAAATTCGTTATAGCTTAGTTTTAATCCGTTCTTCATGAACGTTTCTACCATTTCTAACCAAGCAATAAGCAACTAACTTATACGCGATGGTTTTAAACTTGTCCATCAATAACAATTATACTACGATGGTTTTAAATTTGTCCATCAACAACGTTCTTCGTGTTCTTCGCGTATTCTTCACGTTCTTCGTTCGTTCTTCATTTTAATCGATATTTTGCATTACGATTCTACTTTTTCTTGGAATTTAATGTTATAGAACATCATTCCTTACTTAATTTACCTACTCATTTATAATATTTATTCTGATCACTCAAAATCCTCACGAATCTTATACTTGCTTAAGAAATTTATAAACTAAATTTCTTATTTTTATTTCTTCATTTTCTTACGATTTCAACCATATGAAATCATTACTAATCTCTTTTACTTCTTATTCTCATTAAACTATGTTTTTGACATAGAAAACTTAAAGAAAATATTAGAAGAAACTAGTGTTCGGATTACCGTTCTTCTTTATTTCTCTTCCGTTATACAAAGCCGGCGATTCGCTAGCTTTTCTATTTCAAGATCACTTTTGATCCGAGCATTCATGCTCACGCTCTTCCTATTCCTCTCCCAACCGAGCTCTCTCTATCTCTCTCAAGTGGAGTATTTTCAAAATCTCAAAAAAAATGAAAATCTAGCTTTCTATTTATAGATTTTCAAAGCTAGGGGTAAAAAAGTCATTTCGCCCCTAAAATACTATTCCCGCCTCCTTAACAACTTTTCCACCAAGTTACTTGGCCACACCTTTACTTGGTGGCTAAGTTGCCGGTCAAATGCCTATGGGTCACCCCATGGGTTGCCCCAATGGTTCTTACCCATTCGTTTACCCATCGATTTGATCCGCGATTTCTTTTCTTGGTTTGGGCCTTAACCCTAATTCTTATTGGGCCTAACTTGGGCTTGATTTCACAAATCATTGGGCTAGACATAATCCAAGTCCAATTGGATTCTACAAAGTCCATGAACACAAAGTCCATTAAGACTAATCGTATTCTACGCATTCCATTCTCGTATTTTCGTATTCTCTTTGTATTTAAATCGTACGATGTTCGTATTATACATCGTACTATTCTTCGTTCTATACTCGTATCATACTCGTATTTTCTCACGCATAATAACCCTAGTTATTATACGTAATCATTACATTCATGGAACTCACTTTTCCTAACCCTTAGGTTTTAAGTCCGCAGGCGAAAACTTCGTTTTTGCCATAACTGAAATATTATTGAATATTCCATCACGTCTCAACATTTTACGTAATCAATAACTTCTCGGAATTTCAAAATAAATCTCTGAGCAGAAACGGATGAATAGTGCCTATTTCGTCTTTTTCCCTGAAAATATTTTGTTCCCGGAAAACTTTTATTATCGTCTTGAAAATTCTTACTCGTTAAATCTAGCTCGTAGTCAGAATCCTCCCGATTAATAATCATTCTAGGTTATAAAACGATTAACAAACACATAGCACAGAATAATATTAATAAAAAATTCCTTTTATTAATAACTAATTCTTACAACCTAAATTATGTATAATCCAAAATTCCGGGTTGTTACAGGTAGTGCAAGAAATTTTTTGATGTATAGCGACGCATCATACAATGTATTAGGCGGTGTGTTTAGGCAGAACGACAAGGTCATTTCTTACGCATCGCGTCAGTCAAAATTTTTAGGTGAAAGGGGATCCGACTCACGATTCATAGCTAGAGGTATTAGTGGTTGCTCTGAGGATTTAGAGGTGTTATTTTTAGAAAATAGTGTGAGATATAAAAAAACCATAAGTGTCTAAAGTGTATTCTCGCACCGGGGTATTTAAGCATGCATTGAAGTGATAGTGGGAGTAGATCAAGGATTGTGAATGCAAAGTCCTAAATGATTATGGTTGCCGACGTCTAAAAAATATATATAAAAATAAAAAATAAAAAAATTCACGAGAGAAGCTTTTCAGGTGGAAAATCGTACAACTTTGCTGGACAAAGGAAAGGAAGAGTAGCTCCAAGATGAAAGGGTAAATTCAAGATTAATACCAGAAAGTAGGTTTCGCTAATACCAGAAATTGAAAATGAAGTTTTGCATAAAATTTATATATTGAATCAACTAGGAAGCACGGAAATATACATATTGCCTTCGATTATACTATTGGTGGCAAGATATGGTGATAGATTATATGGTATGTTAAAGTTAGCATATTACCTATCTATCAGCGTGCGAAGTTATATGTTAAAGAAATTATTTCAAGGCACGGTGTTTTCAGTATCAATTGTGTCGAATCGAGATTCACGATTTACATCGAATTTTCAAAAGGGTTTGCAAGAACGTGTGGAACTAAATTAGAAATAGGTATGTCATATCATTTTTAAATTGATTTCAAAACTAAAAGGAAATCCAAACATCGGAAGGCGTGGAATAATTTTATATCAGTTTTCGATAATGTCATGCGAGGAATCCGCATTGAGCAAGTTATGGGTAAGTTAAAAATAATTTAAAAGTAAGGTAATGTTAGGTGGGTTTTCAAATGAGGACTCTTATGGTGACTAAGTCTTACAAACCTTTGTATGGGTAGAGGTTTTGTGCATATACTTGGTTTATCACATTGATAATTATTGGAATATCGGTATCGCACTATCAATGTATATGTGGTGAAAAGGTGATTCTTTTCTCATGTATATATTTGATAGTTAGAGGTTTTTAAGATTAAGTTAGATGATATTAAGATTAGGTTCGGTTCTTAAAACTAAAGCATATGGTAAGTTCGTGACTCATAATCATATGGTATATTTTGAACCCCTTAGCGAATGGAAGCCTATGGTCTGACTAGGATAAGTTCCTAAACTCATATGATTATGGCAAGTTCCTGGATTTCCAAAGTGTGGTAAGTTTGATGAAATATATTGGGCATAAAATGGTTATGGCATAGGGAGCATTGATAAAGTTAAAAAATGGTTTTGAGGTATCCTTACCTCTACAGTTAGAGCGCATGATACACAATGTTTTTTTATGTTTCGATGATATAATTGAACAAACTCGACTGCAATCATGTTATCAAGTACGAGAACCATTATGGTTGTCCTACTAGGAAATTTCTATCCAGGTAGTCGACAAGAAAGAACAAGTGTTCAGGAATGAGTTGATACCTTCTTTGAAGGTGATATGGAGGAACCACAATGTTGAAGAGGCTACGTGGGAACTCGAGGATGTAATGAGAAAGAATTACACTGAGTTATTTATTTAATCTGTGTCTTCGATTCCTGGGACAGAATCTTTTTAAGGAGGGCATAATCTGACGAACGAATTATTTGAGTTGTGATTCTGAGGACAGAATCCTTGTAAGGAGGGAAGGATGTAACAATCCAAGATTTTATTGGTAATTTAAAAATTTTATTAAATTAAATAAATATTTTATTGATGAAGTTGTTATTTTGTAATTTAAAATATTTCTTAAATTAAATAAAGTATTCTATTTATGTGGTTGTTATTAGTAGATATGTGTGAATTAAATTTATTAGATAACACTCTAATTTAATTTAATAGATTGAGGGTGGTTAAGGATTTCATAAATTGCTATATTGCTATTTTAATTTAATAATTATAGTGTTATGTTAATTTATTAAATAAAATTATAATGAGATTATAATTTTATGATATTTATTTAAGTGGAAAATTTATTTAAAATTTAGTATGTTGTAATTAGTTTATTTGATTAATGTTAGATATGGAAATTCAAATAAATAATATGTGATTATAAAGTTTAAACTAAATGGTTTATTAAAATATAATTAAAGTAGTTTAAAATTTATTTACCCAAACAAGGCTTAAAGATATTAAGTCTTTAATTTCTAAAGAGTTTTTTTCAAACTAAGTCTTATGGCTTTTGGATTTTTAAATTTTATTATAACAAATAAAATAAATAAATTAATGAATAAAATGTATATATAATCTATACGTTTATTATTTAGCAACTGTTATATTAAATCTACGTATTATGGCCCTATCGGTTATTTGTTTACGCTTAACTAAGAAGTTGGTCTACTGAGGAATAAGAGAAGAAAAGTTACAAAGAATAGAGAGAGTTGAGAGGAAGATTTTTGGAGAAGTTTAAAGAAAGTCGTGGTGTTCTAACAAGATTTACCGAACAATAGAAGGTATTTCCATAACTTTGATAATATATATATATATATATATATATATATATATATATATATATGTGTGTGTGTGTGTGTGTGTGTGTGTGTGTATGTGTGTGTGTGTGTGTCTGTTACGACATAATTTCCAAGTTCCTGTGAATTCAATTTCCTTAAATCGTTGTTATATTAACTGAGTTGTAGCCTTTGTGAGTAATTGGGATGTTAGAGATGATATTTAAACAAGAATTATTGTTCTAATTATGTTTAAAAGGAATAAAAATAATTACAGTGAGTATTTTGCATATGGCTTATAAAAGTACAAAATTTAGTGGCTAGTTTGTATGTTAATAAGAAAATTGAGTATTGTTTATGCTAGTTCATTAAGAAACAAAGAAAACGTAGTTTGATTGAAGTAATTTGGTAAAGAATTGTAATCACATTGATGATTTTTGTAAAAGAACTCAGAAATGGAGTATTTGTATGAAAACATAGAATTTGAGGAATTAAAGTAGTTAAAGTTGTTGTTAAATTATTATATATTGAGGAATATATGAGGAAACGGGTTTGTAATAGTTCTATACCAATTGTATGTGTTAAATTCAACGTTTTTGTGGGGGAAATTTGTGTTAGTTGGGCTAAAATCGGCTACTATTCATGGCGTTTATGGTTGTGTCTGTGCACCGGCGCAGCTGCGCCGGTGCCAAGGCCAAAAACGGCGCAGCTAAGCTGGTGCCAAGAATAACTTGCTTAACAAAAAATTAAGGTTTAGAGAATTTGCATCATCATGAACAAACTAGATACAAGATCTTGCAAATTTACTATTTAAATAAGACAAGAAAACTTGCATAACACTAAATAAACTAGCTCAACAAAAGTGTAGAGGTAGAAAACTTGCTCAATTCTAAAATTAGAATTAGAGAACTTGCTCAATGTAAAAAGATAGGTTTAGAAACTTTCCTCGAGCGTAAGCTATAATATTAAACTCACGTTCACTTACATATAGGTTTAGAACCATCATCTATTAGATATACTAACATTCACGTTCTAATATAACACGCATTTCTAGTTAGACTTATTATTTTAGCACAAGTCTTAAGATACCATGCAAATATCAAAAATTATAAGTGTTAAACTTCACAACATATGTTTACTATTCATCATGCTCACTACGTTCTAATATACAACGTAATCACTTACTAATCATTCAAGCTTTGAATTTATCGATTACATATCATAGTTCTATTTTAACCATTTTACTACGTGTATGACGCTTAATCATAACCTTAGACCAAGTGGTAAGGTTTCCCCAAGGTTTGCAGTAGTAGTAGACTGCTCTGCCTCATATCAGTGTGTGGCGCAGCTGCACCACAGACAGCGCAACTGTGCAATTTTTAGCATTGGCACCAACGCAACTGCTCTGGTGCATAGACAGAAGCCGAAACGGCATGAACCGTAGCCGTTTTTAGCCCAACTGACACGAATTTTACCCACCAAACAGTGAAATTAACACAAACAATTGATATAAACTAATCTTAAACATGTTTGCTAACATTTACAACCAATTAGAATAATTTAACATCTACTAAAACTAGTTTAATTTCTCAAATTCCATAATTTCATATGAAAACTCCATTTTGACATATCTTGCAAAAATCATCACTGTAATCTCTATACTTGGCCAAATTGCTTTGTTTAAATTACGTTATGCTCGTTTCTTAATGAACTAACATATACAAGACTCAATTTACAGTTTAACATATGAATTCACCATCAAAATTGGTACTTACACGAGCCATATGAAAAAATACATACAAACATACACTGTCGAAAATTTTCTTCTGTTGTAAACCGAAATTATTCAAAATTAGCATGCAATTTACTTGTTTAAACATACTCTAGCATCTCCAACATCATCATTGTATAGCAACAATTCAACAAATCTATAATTCACAAAATATATAAAAGTTTGCCCTAAATTCATATATATATATATATATATATAATATTGAAATTATGGAAAATTAAATTCAATTAGCTAAGACAATCCTTGTTAATCACTGAGAATAGTTTTAACAAACTCAGAACTTGTTTTGAAAATTACAGCCTTTCTCTCTCAAAACTCTGTTGTCTCTAAGTTTTTTTTTTCTCTGACAAAACTTCTTCTCTGTTCTTACTTAGGCCTTAGCTAAATAGAATATATGTAACTAAAAACCAACGTACTAATTTAAAACGCCTAAAAACTGACACTACTAATGACCTTATTAAATTAGCAGTTACTAAAATTATATATATATATATTATTTATATTTTGTTTATTTAATTAATATTATAAATTCAAAATTCAAAAGAAATCCAAAAGTCATAGGGCTTTGTTGGAAAATCATTAAAAATTAAAGAATTTATATCCTTAAGCATTGTTTGGGTAAAACTAAATTAAACTACTTTAATTTATTTTAATAACTCATTATACTATAGTTATTAGTCACACTTTATTTAATCAAGCTTTCATATTTATTTTAATTAATTCAAATAACAATTAATTAAATAAATTATTTAATCACATAACTCAATACAAATAATTAACCATCAATTTGAAATATCAACAAAGTAATAATTTCCTTAATTCATTAATTATTTATTTAACAAATAATTAACCAAATAAAATTAAATCAATTAAACAAATATTTATTATATCAACATAATAATAATTTCCTTAATTCATTAATTATTTATTTAACAAATAATTAACCAAATAATATAAAATCAATTAAACACATATTTATTCAATGATAAACACATCCATTAAATATTTAAATATAATTCAATAAATATTTAATATTACAATAAAAAATTTGGAATTTTACATCATTCCCTCATTAAAAGGATTATGTCCTTAGAATCACAATTCAAACAATAAAATCATCACATTCTTCCATTCTTACAATGATTATGTCCCTAGAATTGAAGACACGGATTAAACAAATAACTCAAGATAATTCTTCATCATTTCAGCTTCGAGTTCCCACGTTGCCTCTTCGACATTGTGGTTTCTCTATATCACCTTCATAGAAGGTATCACTTTATTTCTGAGCACTTGTTCTTTCCTATCGACTATCTGGATATGAATCTCTTCATAAGACAAATCTTTATCGAATTGCAATGGTTCGTACTCGATCACGTGCTTATAATGGGTTTTATACAGTCGTAACACTGAATTGTGAAAAACATTATGAATGCTTTCCAACTTTAGAGGTAGAGCTACCTCATAAGCCACTTCCCTCACTCTTCGTAGTATTTCAAAAGGTCCAATAAATCTTGGGCTGAGCTTTCCTTTCTTGCCAAAATGAATTTTCCCTTCCAAGTAGAAACTTTTAGGAAAACGAAAGTTCCTATTTCAAATTCGTGATTCTGCCTGTGTTGATCAGTATACTTTTTCTGTCTGTCTTTGGCTGCTACCAATCTTATCCTGATGAGTTTGACAACCTCAACAGTTTGTTGTACCAGTTCTGGTCCTAACAGTTGGCGTTCACCGACCTCATCCCAGCACAGTGGAGTTCTGCACTTTCTATTGTATAATGCCTCGTAAGGCTGTATGCTGATGCTCGCGTGGTAACTATTATGGTAGGCAAATTCCACCAATGGTAAATGTTCTTCCCATTCCCCTTTAAAATGCATGATGCATGCTCTCCGCATATCTTCCAACATTTGGATTGTTCGTTCACTTTGTTAATCTGTTTGTGGATGGTATGATGTACTCATTCGCAATTGTGTTCCTATACATTCTTGTAGTCTCTTCCAGAAGTTTGACGTAAGTCGCAGATCTATATCTGACACAATTGATACTGGCACTCCATGCCTCTAAATGATCTCTTTAACGTACAACATTGCCAACTGATCAAGATTGAACCTAATCTTTATTGGTAAAAAGTACGATGACTTTGTCAGTCTGTCCACTATCACCCAGATCACATCGTATCCTCTTTGAGTAGTTGGAAGGCCCACAACAAAATCCATTGTGACGTGTTCCCACTTTGTCTTTGATGCTCGGCCTTGACTCTTTGACATGTCAAGCATTTTGTCATGCATTCGGCAACGTCTCTTTTCATGTTCAGGCACCAAAAATGTCGTCGCAAATCTTGATGCATCTTCGTACTTCCTAGATGAATCAAATACCTTGTGTTGTGTGCTTCAGTCAAGATTTTGTCTTTAAGCTCTGGTACTGCTGGAACCCAAAATCTGTCCTCATAACGTAGTAGTCATTCGGTATCGATCTTGTATTTTATATCACTACCCTCAACCACTTTCTCTTTGATCGTTTCACATTCTTTATCTTGTAGTTGAGTGTTCATCACTTTGTCCACCAAAGTATGACTAGCTTCTATCTAGTATAACCGTTCATCGTATTCTTTTGGAAATTTGATTTCCAACTCTAGCTTTGCCATTGCTGAAATAAGCTCCTCTTAAGTAGTTATCATCATCAACTTCTCCCATTCTTTCCTGCTCAAAGAATCTGCAACCACATTCGTTTTGCCCGGATGATAAAAGATCTCACAATCGTAATCCTTTATCAATTCCATCCATCTCTTTTGACGCATATTTAGGTCCTTCTGTGTGAAAATATACTTCAGACTTTTATGGTCTATGTAGATCTCACATTTTTCTCCATAGAGATATTGTCTCCATATCTTCAGAGCAAATACTACTGTAGCCAATTCCAAATTGTGACGCCCCCAAAATTAGGTATACATCATCCATCTTGGGTCGTCAGATACATGGTACAAAATTCAAATACAACTTACTAATACAATTGTCGTGTACAATACGACAAAACATAAATGTGAGTTTGAATACAATTATTGTCTACTAGAGATTATACAAACTCAAAAGGAGTACTCATTACAATTATTATCACACTATTTCACAGAATAGTGAGGACTACTATTGCACGATCTAGGACCATAACTCCATTCCCCGACTCGTTCCAGCTATATTCTAATTTCCTGAAGAGAACAGTGAAAGAAAGGGGTGAGCTTAACTAGCCTAGTAAGAAATATTATGCCTAAGATAATGCAGAATAAATTATCATTAGCCTTAAACAGTGTTAAACTGATACAATATAACAAACATCAAGTTTAACTGCAGCGGAACAAGTAATCCACTAAAAGAGTCAAGTAGAGAATAAAATCTACTATCTTTTATGATTTAAAAGGTTTTCCATGACTTTTATTGCTGGGACTCAGCTTAATAAATAATCCACATCATCGAATCACCCCTGTACTACGACCAAGGATATTCTTTAGTATCACGACCATGAATTATCCATGCACTACAACTTAAGATAATCATGTTTTCATCAATGGTCCTAATCATTCCATAAAACAATTCATCTTTGCACTATGGCCAAAGAGAATCCATAGCCATAATCATACCAAAAACTTTCCATCAATGCACTACAGCCAATGAGGAGTTTTATCACATCATTTGTAACATCACGGTCATGATTACACTGAATAGTGCCTGGTCATAATCATACCAAGTCCATCTATGCACTACATGCCACATATGACTTTTAACAAAATATAAACATGAGGATGATGACAATGATATAAGAATTCAATAAAACAAGTTGAAGAATTAATTTATCCAGGAACTGATAACGTCCAAATTGTTCAACATGATACTGCTTTGTAGAGTAAACTTCAAGAATGCTCAGAAGAATATTTCTATGAAAATATACTGGATGAAGTGCAAATATCAAGGATATTCCACTAATTTGATGGAGTATAGAAGTCAAAAATTTAACCAACTGAGTATAATAAAGAATGGAATAACAACAGAAATCACCATATATGCGGTACTTTGCATAGGCAGGTTATTCCAACAGAATAATAATAATGGAACCAGGATAGGTGAAAATCACACTGATAGGATGTCCCAACAGAATAATAAAGAATAATAATAGAAGAATGTCACCACGTATAGGGTATTCCGCGTATACAGGTTATTCCAACAGAACAATAAAGAAATGGAATAACATAAGTTCTCTTCTTGAATACAAAAGAAATAACACCCCTTACCGTAAAAGAAACTGAATATAAAAGTAGTTAAGTAGTAGAATACTTTTCTTCTATCTCTCTATAGTCTCTCTCTATAGTTTCTCTCTCTAGAGTTCAGTGAATTCGTAAGAAAATAATGAAGGAATGAGCTTCTATTTATATGAAAATAGAATGCATAGTAACTAATCCATGAACGGTCCATATTGATTTACTTTAATCTGACGATCCATAATTAAAGTAAAATCTTTTAAATAAAATATAATATATTCTATTTATAATCTAATAAAATGAATAACTTTATAAAAGATTTTACTATGCAAACACTATGCATAATAAAATATAATATATTCTAATTATTGTCTAATAAAATAGATAACTTTATAAAAGTATTCTGTTTTATATAAAAATATTTTACTATGCAAAACACTATGCAGATACTATGCAACACTGTGCATTAATAGAATATAATATATTATATTTATAGAATAACTTTATAAAGGGATTCTGATTGATATAAAAAGATTTTTTTGTATTATTACATTAATAAAACTAATAAAACTGAGTGACTTATCACGTAAGCATCAATAATTAATACCGTGTGCTACTATGCAACCACGCGTATTACTGTACTTTTAACACCGGGTGTTTCAACAGTTAACAGTAAAACTTCCGCCGTTATTTTCATAAAGTATTTTTGTCATTTTTTCAATCCAAAAATAATTTCGTTGTGGGGTCCACCAATGATTGTGCCGTTGTACGAATATTCCCTGTTAAAACGAATATTCCCCGACAATTCGAATATTATATAACAACTTGCGTACTTTGCAAAATTTATAAATATTACCCACAACTATAACATTATCTCAAATCCACACCATAATATAAAAAAAAATATTTCGAGAAAATTAAATCTTTATTCATAAAATCTGGGGTCTCACACAAATCATGAGTCGGATAACCTTTCTCATAATCCTTCAGTTGTCTTGATGCATACACAATTATTTTGTCATTCTGTATAAGAACACAACCCAACCCTTTATGTGAGGCATCGCTAAACACCACAAAGTTTCCTATACTATCTGGTAACGACAACACAGGTGCCACACTTAGCATCTTCTTTAAATCTTCAAAACTCTCTTCACACTTCTCCGTCCAAACAAATTTTACCGCTTTCCTTGTCAAATTTGTTAGCGGAGTGGCTATCTTAGAAAAATCTTGAATAAATCTTCTATATTAACCGTCCAGTCCCAAGAAGCTCTTTACCTCCCACGGTATTCTTGGTTGTTCCCAATTGATTACAGCTTCCACTTTTGGTGGATCCACTTAAATCCCATCTTTGTCAATCACGTGCCCAAGAAATTATACACGATCCAGCCAAAATTCGCACTTAGAGAATTTTGCGTACAATTTTTCCTTTCTTAATGTTTCCAATGTCAAACGTATGTGTTCCACGTGTTCTTCTTGTATTTTGGAATACACCAAAATGTCGTCGATGAATACCACTACAAACTTGTCTAAGAATGGTTTAAACACCATGTTCATCAAATCCATGAATGCAGCAGGGGTATTGGTTGAACCAAAAGACATCACCAGAAACTCGTAATGTCCACACCGAGTTCTTAATGTCGTTCTAGGTATATCCTTCTTCCTCACTTTCAATTGGTGATACCCACTTCTCAAATCTATTTTTGAGAAGTATTTAGCACCCTTCAACTGATCAAACAAGTCATCTATTCTTGGTAATGGGTATTTGTTTTTAATAGTGACTTTGTTCAATTCTCTATAATCAATGAAAAGATGCATCGACCCATCCTTCTTTTTCACGAATAACACTGGCGCTCCCTACGGTGATACACTCGGTTGAATATACTTCTTATCTAGCAGTTCTTATAATTGTACCATCGGTTCCTTCATTTCTATCGGAGCCATTCTGTACGGGGCGTTCGATATCGGTGATGTTCCTAGCGCTAAGTCGATCACGAACTCAATTTCTCTGTCAGGTAGATGTTCTGGCAAATCCTCAAATTCCCTCACCACTGGTATCTCTCCTAGTTTCACCATCTTCTTCTGAGTATCGACTATGTAAGCTAAATTGTCCACACAACCTTGACTCAATAATTTCTTGGCCTGCATAATTGTTAGACATTTCATTTGTCTAGGTGACTTGCTACCAAAGAATACTACCTTTGACGGGGTCATAAGGTTTACACACTTCTTTTGGCAATCAATTACCACTCCATATTTGAATAGCCAATCCATTCCCAAAATAACATCAAACTCTCCAAGTCTAATTGGAATCAAATCTACCATCAAGATATTCTCCTTAATGTTCACCCTACAGTTCTTGTATACAAATCTAACAAGGATTACTTCCTTATTCAAAATTTCTATGTTCAAAGGGAAATTCAGTTTTTCACAAGGCAACCCTAACCTCTTAGTAAATTCATCAGATATTAACGAGCAAGTAGCACCCAAATCAAAAAATATATAAGAATTTATATCAGTGATTGGGATAATACCCGACACCACATCTTTTAATTGCAAAGCATCTTGTACAGTCATGTTGAAGGTTCTGGTTGTGGGTTTGTTTGATGATGTAGGTCCGGCAATGGCCCATGTACCTCCATTACTTCTGGTTGTCTCTCCAGCCTTCTTCTTAGGGCATTCACGAGCAAAATGATCCCTGCATCCGCACGTGAAGCACACGTTCTTCTTAGGTTGAGTGCAATTTGGGGCGATGTGACCCTCCTGACCACAATTGAAGCATACTAGTTTCCCCATCAAGCACACACCCTTATGAAACTTCCCACATATAACACATGCTTCAAACTTCTTGTTTTGCTGGTTACCTTACTGATTTCTAGTACCCACGCTTCCATTGCACTTTCTCTTCATATTGTTGTTGTTGTTGTTTCCACCACTACCACCTCCATTCTACATCTCCACCTCATTCTTCTTCTTCTTCTGTTCCTGATTAAACTTTGTCACTGCCTCACCTCCACCTTCAGCGAGTATTTCTTTCTCCATCACTACTGCGAAAGTCTTCAACTGGAACAGGGAAACGTACTATACAACCAGGGCTTCAGTCCATGTTCAAACCTCTTCGCCATGCGTTCGTCCGTGCTGACTTGATATGGCGCAAACCTCGCCAACTCATTGAATTTAGTGGTGTACTCAGATACCGTCATCATTTCCTACTTTAGTTTCAAAAACTGCACTTCTAGCTGACTCTTCGAACTCTCTAGGAAATATGTCTCGAAGAATATTTCCTTAAAACTATCCCAGGTCATCACCTTGCCCCTTCACGAGTTTTATTGGCCTGCCACCAATAACTAGCTTCTTCTTTCAACATAAATATTGCAAAAGCAATCTTCCGATCATCCCCTACCATAGCGACATCGAACACCTTTTCTATCTCCATAATCAAGGTATGTGCTACGACTGAATTCATGGCCCCACAGAATTCTGCTGGTCCAACCGCCTTGAAATCCTTAAACGTTATTCCTTGGTTGTGTGGTTGATTCTGCAACGCTCTTATCAGTAGCGTCACTAGTTGATGAACGGGGTTAGCATCAACATTGTCATTATTGGTTCCTTCAGTGGTTCTTTGTCGTGGTGGTTGACGTCTGGGAGGCATTTTCTGTTAAAAATACACTCATTAGATTATTATTCAACTCTTTTAAGTAATTTCTACTTAACTTACCTCCACAAAAGAAAAAACCACATAATCACGTAACACTTTGAATAAAATAACAACTTTTATTTATTCATAATCTCTTTGAAAATATAAAACAATAGCATTACTACTATTTACATTATTTTCCTGAACTACAAATGTTTCAGGACAACATCATCATATCATATAGGTTACATAACACTTGGGATTTACAATTTATTTAACATTTATTAATCGTATAACAACTACGATGTTCTACTGAGATATTGCTTTGCCTTACTACGTTCTTCCTCCATGATCCGGAACATTGTTCTGTGATCTAATACGTATGAAGGCAGCGTGTCGAACTGAATATGATATCCCATGACCCGATCCTGAGCTCGATTAACCATGGTGTTGAATACCTTATTCATCTCTTCCATCCTCATTCTCTTTGGTTGTGCATATTTCACTGCTATCCCGGCCCATTGAAACACATCCTCATATGTGTCCTCAGCTCTTTCCCTCTTAGTAGCTTCTGCGACCTCCTCGATCAGTTGTTCTTTCTCTCCTTCAGTGTGTACTAGCTTTTCCTCAACATTAGTCAGTCGTTCCTCACGATCCTGGATCTCGTCGTCTTTCTGTGTCATTGCAGTCTGTTGTTCAGCTACTATCTCTTGCAATTCCTCGACTATATCTTTAAGTTCCACGTTACGATCGTAGACTTCATCGTACATACGAGCGACTATCGAGGTTAGTGGAGTCTCTTCCTACTCGTCCTCGTCATCCTCATCCTCTTGTGGCAACTCAACGAGATCCTGCTCATCTGTCTCCACGTCATCTGTGACACCCCCAAATCTGGGTACTTCGATTCCACTGGATTTGGTGTTCACTGAACAAATATCATCTATCTATCTACCCATAATAAATGCAAGTCATGCACTAGATAGAATAAAAATCTTCCCCTTAAGGGTTACAACATCTAAATAATAATAATACAATCCCAAGTTAAACTAACCTTAAACATCTGTGCGGAATCATAAATAAATAAGTCTTAAACAACATCATTAACTCAAGTCTTAAACATAAATACAACATCTAATAAAAATAACAAGTCTTCATCACTTGCTAACTTTTCCCTTGCCTTTACTAGTGGAAGGTTCATCACTTCTTTCTTTCTTAACAGCAATGTTATTATTAAGCAAGAGTGAGCACTATTGCCTACAAGTATAATAATGAAATAACAGTATAATAACACGCGAAAGAAATAATAACTTCTGAAATAAAAGCTCAACTTTTGAATCAAGAATGAATAGCAAGAATCAAGAGATTTCTGAGGGTCATAGGACCTTGAACTATGTGCTAGGTTATCAAGGGTTATACTTGAAACCTTTAACAGTCATAAGACTATGGACTTTTCTACTCGTACTTAGGGGGATCAGCCCTTAGTACCATATTGTGCACAATATCTTAACTCTAACACATAAGTAAATCCCTTTGCAGGGTTGTTCATCTCAGTTTGACATTCGAGTCCGCACCAAAGGAAGTTTGGTTTGGATGACACATCAAGGGTTCTGAAATTTAGAACGCTCATCAACTATGGACTAGTCAAATCAATAAGGGTTCGCTAGTCTAATAATGTTCAATAATAATGATATTCAAATTGAATAATAATCTCAGGAAGTATACAATAGAACAATTATTGTATAACTAAATCATGCTTTGAAAAGATAATCAATCTTTAATATAACATTTGAACATGAATAATAGTAATGATAATTTACTCGAGGTAAATAATAAACTTGAACAATAATAACAAGTAGGGTTAGGAAACTTGCCTCGTGCGTAGATTACACTTTAACTAAACTCGTTCTTTGATTTTAATCCTACATACCATTTACATTCACAATACCAGTTAATTATAACTTAACTAATCATCATAAACTCATTCTCTTTGTCTACTTTGATTATTAACTATAACATTTGTCTACTTTGATTATTAACTAATTAGATAACGTTTTTTTAAAAAAACGTTATCTAATTAAAACAAAAAAATACCTTTTTAAATAGATAACGTTTTTGCATATGTATCTACAACATTTTTTTTAAAAACGTTGTAAAAAAATATACCACAACGTTTTTATAAAAAATGTTGTGTATTAAGTGTTGTCAATTAGGTACTTTGTACTGGTATAAAGTAAAAGTAAAACGTAAGAAACATTTACTTTTACATTGATAAATGTAAGAAACATTTAACTAAAGTTAAAAACATTTAACTTAAGTAAAAGCAAAAGTTATTCTTTTACTTTTACATTTACTAAAGTAGAAGACTTTTGGATTTACAGAAAGCAAAAGCTGAGATGATGGATGGGCCATCACATGTCGGTTGACTGAAGATGCCTCTGGCGTCTTCTTCGTTTACTGGTCCGTCTCCTGTAGGTGCCGGAAGGTGCTGTTGATCATCTTCTCAGATGAGTAACCATCCCCATACATTTCCACCTTAAAATTTTTATCCAGGAAATAACCATTTCACCCCCAATAATTTGGTTTATAAAAAGGAGGAAAAAAAAATTCTACCGAAAATTGGTCAAAATCTTCAAAATTTCCTTTATTTTGTAGAAATTTTTTGTTTAAAAACAAATCAAACTGAAATCTGAACGAAACGATCACTCGATTGGTCCTGATCTATCAGTGAAATCGATCTAAATAGAAGACTTCTTTGTTAACTATTTAAACAAAAATTCTTTATCTTGATGGTCCACTTAGACTCTAGCCTTACTTGCCTTGAACACATACCCGTAGATCTAAAGATTCCCTTTAGCCTTACACTACTCCTAATTGAGAATTACAAATGGCATTATTCGAGACTTCAGGCGATCTTGGGTGGTTTACGGCGAAGGTCAGGCGATAAAAGTGGAGTAAAAAAAATTAAAGTTTGAAAAAACATTTAAGTAAACAAATCAAACAGTTTTTAATCAAAACCACCGATAACATCAAGAACAAACCGTGTGGCACTGATACCATATAACAGTGGCGATTATTTTTTAAAATGAAAAACTTAGAAGAAAAAAGAAAAGATTAAGAAAATGACCAGTGAATCGGTAAAGCAATCTCTTTCTTTTATTTATAAACATTTGAGGAAGGGATTACATTAATTTCTAGACTAAATGTTTAAGAGGGAAGATCAAAGTATTAAGGACTTCGTCTTCATCTTTAACTAAGAAGATCGAAGCTGAAAGCTTCGTCTTTGGCTAACTCTAGAGAGAAGGGAGAGAGGACCTCGGAAGAGCTTTCTAGAGAGAGAAGCTCTGAGTCTACATTGAATTAAGCTTATAGAAACTCTAACACTTGAGTTTTTTTAAATAGAAAATTGAAAAATAAATTACTATTTGATTCACGCAGGAATCACTATTACATTTACTTAAGTAAAAGTAATTTACTAAAGTAAAAGTAAATCGTAAGAAACATTTTACATTCACTTTTACATTGGTAAATGTAAGAAACATTTAACTAAAGTTAAAAACATTTAACTTAAGTAAAAGCAAAAGTTATTCTTTTACTTTTACCTTTACAATTACTAAAGTACAAGACTTTTGCTTTACGGAAAGTAAAAGCTGAGATGATGGATGGGCCATCACCTGTCGGTTGAGTGAAGATGCCTCTGGCGTCTTCTTCGTTTACTGGTCCATCTCCTGTAGGTATTGTTGATCATCTTCTCAGATGAGTCACCATCCCCATACATTTCCACCTTAAAATTTTTATCCAGGAAATAACCCTTTCACCCCCAAAAATTTGGTTTATAAAGAAAGAGGAAAAAACAATTTCTACCGAAAATTGGTCAAAATCTTCAAAACTTCATAGATTTTGTAGAAATTTTTTGTTTAAAAACAAATCAGACTGAAATCTGGAAGAAAGGATCACTCGATTGGTACTGATCTATCAGTGAAATCGATCTAAACAGAAGACTTCTTTGTTAACAGTTTAAACAAAAATTCTTTATCTTGAAGGTCCACTTAGACTCTAGCCTTACTTGCCTTGAACACATACCCGTAGATCTAAAGATTCTTTTTAGCCTTACACTGCTCCCAATTGAGAATTACAAATGGCATTATTCGGGACTTAAGGCGATCTTGGGTGGTTTACGGTGAAGGTCGGGTGATTAAAAGCGGAGCAAGAAAAATAATAGTTTGAAAAAACATTTAAGTAAACAAAAAAAACTATTTTTTAGTCGAAACCACCAATAGCATCAAGAACCAACCGTGTGGCTCTGATACCATATAACAGCAGTGATAAATTTTTAAAAGAAAAACTTTAACAGAAGAAAGAAAAGATTAAGAAGATGACCGGTGAATCGGTAAAGTAATCTCTTTCTTTTATTTATAAACATTTGAGGAAAGGATTACATTAATTCCTATACTACATGTTTAAGAGGGAAGATCGAAGTATTAAGGACTTCATCTTCATCTTTAACTAAGAAGATCGAAGTTGAAAGAGAAGCTCTGAGGCTACATTGAATTAAAAGAAATGAACTCTGAGTTATTCTTTTACATTTACTTTTATATTTACTAAAGTAAAAGGCTTTTGCTTTACGGAAAGCAAAAGCTGAGATGATGGCTGGAGCCATCACCTGTCGGTTGACTGAAGATGCCTCTGGCGTTTTCTTCGTTTACTGGTCCGTCTCCTTTAAGTGCCGGAAGGTACTGTTGATCATCTTCTCAGATGAGTCACCATCCCCATACACGAAGTCCTTAATACTTCGATATTCCCTCTTAAACATTTAGTCTAGGAATTAATGTAATCTCTTCCTCAAATGTTTATAAATAAAAGAAAGAGATTACTTTACCGATTCACCGGTCATCTGCTCAATCTTTTCTTTCTTTTGTTAAAGTTTTTTCTTTTAAAAACTTATCGCCAATGTTATATGGTATCAGAGCCACACGGTTGGTTCTTGATGCTATCGGTGGTTTCGATTAAAAATAGTTTAATTTGTTTACTTAAATGTATTTTCAAACTTTTATTTTTCTTGCTCCGCTTTTAATCGTCCGACCTTCGCCGTAAACCACCCAAGATCGCCTTAAGTCCCGAATAATGTCGTTTATAAGTCTCAATTGGGAGCAGTGTAAGGCTAAAGGGAATCTTTAGATCTACGAGTATGTGTTCAAGACAAGTAAGGCTAGAGTCTAAGACTTAGACTTTCAAGAAAAATAATTTTTGTTTAAATAGTTAACAAAAAGTCTTCTGTTTAGATCGATTTCACTGATAGATCAGGACCAATCGAGTGATCCTTTATTTCAGATTTCAGTCTGATTTGTTTTTAAACAAATTTTTTTTTACAAAATCTAAGAAATTTTGAAGATTTTGACCAATTTTCAGTAGAAAATTTTTTTCTCATTTTTTATAAACAAAATTTTTGGGGGTGAAATGGTTATTTCCTAGATAAAAACTTTAAGATGGAAATGTATGGGGATGGCGACTCATCTGAGAAGATGATCAACAACACCTTCCGGCACCTATAGGAGACGAACCAGTAAACGAAGAAGACGCTAGAGGCATCTTCAGTCAACCAACAGGTGATGGCCCATCCATCATCTCAGCTTTTGCTTTCCGTAAAGCAAAAGTCTTTTACTTTTACTTTTACATTTACTAAAGTAATAGACTTTTGCTTTACGGAAAGCAAAAGCTGAGATGATGAATGGGCTATCACCTGTCGGTTGACTGAAGATGCCTCTAGCATCTTCTTTGTTTACTGGTCCGTCTCCTGTGAGTGCCGGAAGGTGCTGTTGATGATCTTCTTAGATGAGTCACCATCCCCATACAACAGAGAGAAGCTCTGAGGCAACATTTTCTTAGATACTATTAGAAGGCAGAAAGAGAAAGAAGAATAGGTGCGTATACAAACACAATTAAATTACTAAATAAAAATAGTTTTATTGATAATAACTCAAACTATTTACAAGACAAACAATTAAAATGAATTACAAGTTTACTGAAATAAGAACAATAGATGAAGAGGGGTTAAGTAGGCTAAACAGCGGTTGAGGCTATATATTTGTTAGAGAAGCAACTCTGAGTCTTTCTAAGTCTGCATAAACCAAATGAATTTGATTTCCTTTTATAGAACAAGGAAACAAACTGTTACAAGATTACTATTACAATAACTAGGGTAAAGTAAAAATAAGAAACCTTTTACTAAAGTAAAAGTACAAGTAAAAAATATTTTACTAAAGTAAATGTAAAGAAACTGCTTTCGGTGGAAAAGCAGACGTCTCTTTTGACTAATGTGGTCATGGGGCCAGATGTCTGACTGATTGCTGCTTTCGGTGGAAAAGCTGCTGGTGATAAGGCTGCCGGAGCAGGTGCTGGCTAACTGGTGATTAAGCTGCCAGAGCAGGTGCTGAAGGAGTGATGATATCATCACATCCAATTACTTTAATTGATTATCAGGAATTAGGAGAAGGGATCCTGAGCATCCTGAAGGCTGATCGTGCCATAGGGATCACAATCACCTTCGTCTTCAAGATCTTGGCTAGAATTTTCTCCTCTGGACTGAGAAGAAGCTTTATCTCATTCTTCGTGTAACTGGTCAAGTCTAATATGAATGGCATCTTCAAGATGCCTTAACTGAGAGTTGGAATAACTAGAAACATTAGTGACTTCATCAGTATCAGGAGGAACAACGGATTTTTCTTTTGACTTGTCAACTATTTTAGTGATCGTTTTACTGGAAGATGCAGTGGCAAGGGCCGTGGTAACTGAAGGAGTGGTTACTGGAGGAGCCAACAATTCTATCAATACCGAATTTATCCCACCATTTAATGAAAAAACGGCGAGAGACATGAGAAATAGGAGAAAGATAAGTCTGGGTTGTCCTAATACCTACGGACGACGGAGACTGAAATACAATGACTTCTTGGGTGGCTAAAATGACATATTTCCATTTGAGAATCCAAGAGATTTTGTATTTACTACAAAATATAAAGAAGACTGGAATTTCCTCATATTTTGAATGATAATTACTGTGATGACAAAAATGTTCTAACTGAGCAAGGAGAGGTTTGGGGAAAATATCATGGCACAAACCATACCTTGTCCACCAAGGGATGAACCATTTGGGGAATTGACTTTTGAACTTGTGGTCGAACTGGAAAAACCATGAATGACTATGATCTTCATTTTGATGAAGCATGATTTTATGCCACGCCTCAATATAATCATAATAGTAAAAAGAGCTAGTGTGATTAGAAAGTGACTTGAGATCAGAGGGATGACTACCCCAATCAAACAGATTGAGAACCTGTTTGATATATAACGAATGATAAAGAAGCTTGGATTTATCATCGTTGGCATAAATTGGTTTAATAAAAGCTGACTCTGTTTTAATAAGGATGTCCCTATAATACACAAGTGATTTACAAGGAGCTAAAAAAAGAAAATGCCATCCAGTAGGAAAATACTGGGCAGCTAATTGAATCGGGGCATTCTTGGGTTTCATTGGTAACTCAATATGGAATAAGTGCTGATCAAAAATTTTACGATAGTCTGAAACTAGGTGACTGGATTGTGATGAGGTAGACTTAGTTTGACTAGCAAAAATATCAAATGGTTTGGGCTGACTAGCAAGAACTGAGGAGTAGGGTTTGGGAACTGTACCAAGCACCTGGAATTTGCTGTGGGTTGTTTGAGTAACAGGATGAGGAACAACAGTTCCTTTTGACTGATTAACTGGACCGGCTGAGCAGCCATAACCACGAGAAGATGAACCTCCTCGCACACTCATGTTGTTGCAATAGTACCTGTGTTAATAAACTCACGAGTGAGAAAATCAGGAACTGAGTTATTATTACCTTTAATATATCAATATCAAAATCAAAAATACATAAAATTGCTTGCCATCTAGCAAATGAATGCTTAGAGGCGACGTTCTCAACGTTCTTTTCAAGAATAAATTTTGTTGACTTGCAATCTATTCTAACTAGGAAATTTTTTATTCAATAAATCTCTCTGAAATTTTTTGATACATAAAACTAATGATAAAATCTCTTTTTTAATAGTACTGTATTTTAACTGTGTAGGGTTCCATACGTCAGAATGCAAACGAACAATCTGTTCATCAGAAGTAGGAGTTAACTTTTGTTTGAGTATGCCACCGAATCCAATGTCAGAGGCATCGGTCTCAACTATTTTGAAGGCTGAATCGTTTGAGATGCCAAGGCAGGGCAATACCTTAACATATTTTTTTATTTGCTGGATGACAGAAGTATGAATGTCAGTCTATGAAGGCGGGTTACTTTGTAAGCGCTGAAAGAGAGGCTTACAAATCTTCCTGAGGTTCTTGTAAAACTTGCCAATATAATTGAGCGAGCCAAGAAACCTCTGTAGCTGAGTTTTGTGGGTAATCTTATCTGGGAACCGGTCGGTGAATTGAATAGCTCTGTTAATTGGCCACGTGAGTCCATGATAGAGGATTAATCCGAGAAACCTGACTTTAGTCAGAAACAGACTACATTTGGAAGGAGAAAGAACAAGACTACTGGTTTTAACTGTTTTGAAGAACGAATTAAAAAGTTTAATATGCTCTTCAATAGTCTTGGAGAATATAAGGATATCGTCGATGTATACAATAATAAAATGACTGAAAAGATTCAAAATATTATTAAGAATATTCTGAAATTCACTAGGTGCATTTTTAAGTCCAAATGACTGAACAATCCATTCTTAGTGTCCGAACGGAGTGGTGAATGCAATTTTGTACCTATCATCTGGATGAATAGCAACTTGCCAGAATCCTGACTTGAGGTCAAATTTACTAAAGATTGTGGAGACACTTAACCTACCAAGGAGATCATCCTTGTTGGGCAAAGGGTACCTAATCCATTCTAGTACTTTATTTAATGGTTTATAATTAATGATTAACCGAGGGACACCTCTTTGTTTCTCAGCTTCGTTATTAACATAGAAGGCTGGGCAAGACCATGGTGACTTTGTAATAACCGTGAATTTTAAGTCACCATATATGTATGTACATTATCGTTTTTTTTTAAAACATTTTGTTATATAAGGATTTAATATGTGACCACATATGTGAAGTGGTGCATGGGGCAATTAACATATATACTATACTTATGGATACATACATTTATAGATTTCATAAAATGAAAGCTTTGTAACCTAATTATACATTAGGTAAGACTATTAAATAACCTAAGGGTTATGGTAAAACGGAAAAGTTAGTATTTAATATGTATACTAACTTATGTGGGTAAACTTAGTATTTCAAGTGACTAATAATTTTAAACCTAATTCTTGTAAATCTAATTAGGTTATGAGATAAAGTCACATGTATAAGTAATTAAACTTCATATGATTGGAAATGGAAGCCCTAAATAATCAAATTGGGTAACATTATTAACATTGCTAGACTATGTTTAGTACATAGCCCAAAACAATTAAAGGAGAAGCCCAAAGAAAATAAAATACAATCCAATACTTAGCCCACTTGATTAGGGGTATTCTAGACATTTGATTAATCAAAATGGGCATTTAAAATAAAAGATAAATTGAGGATATTATGGGCTAGAGGATCCTAAATGGAATAATTAAGCTAACTTGTCCATTAGTAGAAATTATTAAACACAAGGACAATGTTGTCAAGCTCAATTGGTTGCCACTCCATTATGCACGTTTAATTATGCCTAGCCTAATGGAAATAATAATACAAAGTTTTTACCCAATGGACAACAAAATAGTTATGGGAGGATTATTAGTGAATTGCCCATTTCATTTTCTAATCATATTTCATTCTTCCAACATCTCATTTTCTCTCAATCTTCTTCTTCTATCTTTTGCTCCCAAGCTAGCCAACTTCATAGAGAGAAAAAAGAGAGAGGGTTTCGGCTATAGAGAGAAGAGATAGGAGTGCTAGTTTTTCATGCCTCCTAAGTATATTACTTACTTTGGAAAGTCAAGAAAGGTAGCAACTAAGTCAAGGTATAACTTACCTTCATCTTCTTCTGTTACTTTGTTTTGCTGGCTTGAGTTTTGATGGGGTTATGTAAAAATACTCAAGATACACTAGTTCTACATATCATCGTGTATGGAACTAAGTATCTTGAGTGTTAGATCAAAGACATAGAGGAAGAAAATGATCATATGTTCTCCAAGGCTGAAAACTCTTGTTTTTCTTCCACTAAATCTTGTGTAACTCAAGTTTTACAACTTAGAATTGTGATCTGTCGAAGGGGGGTGCTAGATACATGAGTTATGTAGTAAACCTAAGTGGTAGAACACAAATCTAGCAATTTTTGAAACCTTTGAGACTATTTTTCCCAAAACAGTCCACTTTGCATGTTGAGGCTTTGAAAACCCTAAATCAGCTACTGATCCATTTTTCATGAGGCTGTTTCGGTCAATTGCTTGTCTTTTAAAAATCTGGAAAAAATCAAAGAGGTACCTTGAGAAGTTAGGTACATACAAGAAATTGAACGAACACGTTTCGAGTTATATATTGTGCGTAATGACTATTTCCGTAAAGGAATCCGAAATATTAACATTCGAATGTCTCACTGTGTATACACTGGAAAATTCTAAAATTTGTACAGTGGCTTCATATATGTTACGAGAGCATACCCAGAAAATTTTAGATTTTTCTGAGCAAAACTCAATTTATGAAAAATGGGGCAAGATTCGAGTGTTTTAGACACTTGAAAAATAGTAAATCATTTTCTAAAATTCCAGAAAAATTTGGAGATCATTGTTGGTTCATATTCTATCAAAATCCAGAAGTTGAGAATTTTTGAAGTCAGTTTGCTATTTTTCCTAAAAAATGGTTAAGTTATGAATAAAAGGAAATAAATAGTTAAATGATGTCTTTAATGAGAAAAATGTGATTTTTATGCTTGAATGCTCATAATATATTATATCATGACTATCTTAAGGCACTTTGGTAATTTATGATAAGAAATATCATTTATGACCTTTTATGGATATTAAATAAGAGCTTTAATAAATTATTTATTAATCCAATAAATCATTAAAATATTATTATGATGTTAATAATATTAGAATATAATATTTTTAAGTAAATAAAAATATTAAGATTAAAATTTCATTAAAATATTATCAAATAATTATTAATATTAGATTAAGATATTAATTCTATAGTAAAATATTATTAAAAGATTAATAATATTAGATTAAAGTATTATTATTAAATGATTAAAATATTATTAAATAATAATATTCGAGATTAAATAAAATGTTATTAAATATAATAACATTAGTAAAGGAATAAAATATTATTAAATGATTAATAATATTAGTAAGTGAATAAAATATTAGTAAATGATTGAAAGTATTATTAATGATGTTAAAGCATAAGTAAGATATTATTATGGTAATAATATTAATGCATGATTAAAATATTATTATGAGAATTAATAATATTAGTAAAGTATTGAAATATTACTAAGATGATAATAATATTAGTAAGTGAATGAAAGTATTATTAGTAAACCAATAATACTAGAAGGTGAATTAAATATTATATAAGTTAATAATATTATATGAATTAAAGGTAGTCGTTAATTAATAGTAACACTATCTAGACATGATAATGTTTATAAGAACTAAATGTAATGTATAATATCTATGTGATTACATAATCTAATGTTATGTTTTGACTAATTGAAAGATTAATTATAGGTCTCTCAAAGAAAGATAATGTAACTGCATAGTGGATTGAAATTTAATTTTGTAGCCGTAACCAACGATCGAGGCAAGTTTCCTAACTCAAGCTCGAGTTATTATTTTCAAAGCATGTTAGTGAATAATTATTGATGATTATTCATGTCTATATTGATTATTAAAATTCGCACTTTGTGCAATTGAATTCCGTTATACTGCTATTGAACTGTGAATTAAATTAAAGTTCATCATTTGTGAACTGTTTATGAAATAGATCTATGCTAATTGTATCAGCTAGATCAAGCATGTCTAAATTTGTCAAATCAAATGTGTTTTAAATAACTGTTCTTATTTAATTGATATAGTAAGAACTCTTGACTGAGAAAAGGACGAATTTGATTAAGGCATGATATCAATGTCGGATTATTAAGTGTTTATGCATAAATCACGAGGAATGAAAGGCCGATCCCCTTGAATACCAAAACTTATTAAGAGGTCCAGTTTAAATCACTGAGCACCTTGGCAAATGTTCATGGTTATTCAAAACCACTCAGTTCATGTCATTTAATTATCGAATATTCAATTGTTGATTATTAATTCATGTTCCTTCATAATCTTATACTATTGTTGAACACTGAACGCAATATTTCTTTCTAAGTCATGATATACTTTCTTGTATATAAACTTGCGAAGCAAATTAGTTTCTTACTCTTGCTATATCATGACATCTATTTCAGTTAAGCCCGAAGGATCCAACATGAAGAACAAGGGCAAGGGCAAGGGCAAGATCCAGGAGTAGTTTAGAATGAATGTCAATTTAACTATTATCTGATGGAATTTCTTAAGTAAACTGTTTGTATTATGAATAGTGTATTTAAAGTTAAGGTTATGGAGACCTTGGGACTAGTTTATGAGACTTTATTATAATGAACAATGTATGTTTATTATTTCGTAGTAGTTATAGAATGCTTCTGATTATGATAGATCGTGAGCACTGAATCCGAGGTTAGAGAACCTGGATTTTGGGGCGTCACGGGTTGGTATTAGAGCTATAGGTTATAAACATTAGGAATACGAAACCTAGGATATAACCTTAGTAGAAAACTATTATAGAGTATGTTAGGAGATGGATTATGGAAATTCATCGAGTATGTATTATACTTAATAAAATATTGTTTCATTTCATCAATGAATATATTTTATTGTAGTACTAATGTTGTATCCTTGTTTTATAGGATGCCAAGTGATAATCAGGGGAGCCATTCTGTAGACCAGGAGGAGGACATTCTAGAGGAGGTGTCGAATACCTCGAAGGATGTGATGATCAGTAACCTGTTAGAGAAAAACCATACTCAGGAGCTAAGGATTTTGCAGTTGGAGGCGGAGAATATGAACCATTAGCACATTGAGCAGTAGTATAAGGATGCTGCTCATCAGGCACTGATGGAGCTAGCAGAGATACGAGTCTAGCTAGAGAATGAGAAGGCAAAGTTCGCAGCACTGAGAATGGAGCATCTGTCGATGCGGAGTGAGTATGACGTGGAGATTGCAGATAAGATACGGGTGGTAGAGGCATTTCATGAGTCGGCCAAGCGGGTGGACCTATTATAGATTGCATTGGATGCCATGAAGGTCAGGGTAGAGACTATAGGACTGGAATTAGACGCAGCGTATGAGGGCCAGCGCAGTGGGGCTAGGAGGGTCCACTATGAGATAGGAGAGTCTAGTCGATTCGTTCGACGTAGAGTTCTGGAGCAGTTGCTTCCCTATAAGCCTGTGCAGGTGACCCGGCAGGGCCACCAGTGGTGATGATGTGATGACCCAGTTGTAGATAGATGTATTAGTACCTTTCTTTTTGTATAATAAGGTTTTATGATGATGTAAACCTCAGCAGGTGTGAGGTAGTAAGTAGTTAGGTATTATCCCTATTTTTGTTGTAGGGAGGTATCATTATGAGTTAATCCCATCTTTTATGTTTGAAATGGGATAGTAGCATTTATAAAATATACCTGTATAAATCATGTAAGTCACTGAAGATTGGTGTATGAATATAAATGTAGTATTATTATGATATGTGTTGGAAAATTTTAAATAGTAAATTTTCTATTTAATGTTATGTGAATCCAGTAGACTGATTTGGAAAATTTTCTTTAAAAACAAACTTAACCCACTAATAAGGGAGAAAGACTTCCAAATCTTGGTAATTTAAAACTCTCACATAATGATCATCTGATTGTTTAAATAAAATAGTGTGTTACATGCTAAGTAATCATATTATAATAAACCCGAGTAACGTGTTAGATTTTTATTTCACTAGATAATGCTGCCCAGACATGGACTGAGGAGCCAAGATATTGAAGAGTCAGTTAATAATGCAGCGGTAGCTCAACAAAACTCAATGCAAGATTTTATCAACATGATGACTGAAGCCATGAGGAATCAAGCTCAACCTGCAGGAAATCAAGCGGACAACCAACTGATCAACTTTAAGGACTTTAAGGCAGTAGGACCACCGGAGTTTAGAGGAACAACAGACCCGATAGAGGCCCAGACGTGGGTAAAGGTGATCGAGAAGGCCTTCGTTATTACTAGAGTAGCAGAAGAGTAGAAGACAATTTTTGCTACCTACTTAATGAAGGATGAGGCTAATTATTGGTGGGAGGCCAACCAGAACAAAGCCGGAACTGGAATCGTGACTTGGGAAACATTCAAGAAGTTGTTCTTTGAGAACTACTTCCCTAAGAGTATTGAAGCAAGAATGGAGATCAAGTTTTTGGAACTGAAACAGGAGAATATGTCAGTATCCGAGTATGTTGCGAAGTTCAATGAATTAGCCAGATTCGCTCCACATCAGGTGGACACATAGATGAGGAAAGCGAGAAGGTTTGAAAATGGACTAAAACCGTGGATTTATAGTAAGGTAGCAGTTTTACAAATCACATAATTCTCAACTCTGTTGGAGAAAGACCTTATAGCGGAAGAGGAAGCGAAGCTGTCTCAAAATACAATCGGGAGAAGAACAAGAAGAAAGCAGAAGGTGGAAATCAGAATGTTAGCGGTGGCTGTAGCAACAACAAGAAGCGAAAATGGAGCAGTGGGGGTAGTAATCTAGAGAAGCAACACGAAAGTGTGCAACGAAAGAAGTCAGTGTGTGGGAACTCTGGAAAGGATCACTCGGGGAAGTGCTTGAAAGGAAAAATGGTATGTTATACATATGGGCAAGAAGGGCGTACCTCACCCAATTGTCCTAAGGTGAAGAAGGCATGTTGCTTTAACTGTGATGACGTGGGACATCGAATCAAGGATTGCCCGAAGAAGAAAAGCACGGATGGCATAAATGGCAACAGGGGCAATAACACTAAGACAACCAGTGGAGGACCAACCCAGCCAAACAAG
Organism: Panax japonicus; assembly: GCA_020205505.1. NCBI lineage: Eukaryota > Viridiplantae > Streptophyta > Magnoliopsida > Apiales > Araliaceae > Panax > Panax japonicus. The sequence continues at coordinate 35,636,915 of CM035113.1, read as the reverse complement.
TCTATAGCACGGGCATTCAATATAACTGTGCAAGATGCCGTGGCATCCAGGGAGGTGGTGTCAAGTATAATTCTGATCAATGATATAAATGCCTATGTGTTATTCGATTCGGGAGCTTCATGTTCTTTCATATCTGATGAATTTTCTCAAAGATTAAGTTTACCTCATGAACTATTAGAACACCCAATGAATGTAGAAGTAGCAAACAAAGAAATTATCCCTGTAGACAGCATCTATAGGAACTATTGTGCTAATATAAGAGGGTTTAAGCTTAACGTGGATTTGATACCGATTCGTCTTGGAGTGTTTGATGTAATCCTTGGGATGGATTAGTTATCAAGTCATGGAGCGGTCATTGACTGTAAGAAAAAGTGCGTACACCTAAAGACTCCAAATAAGTCAAAGGTGGTATTTCATGGCAGTGAATCATCGAGACAATCTTGTTGTCTGACGATTATGCAAGCAAGTAAGTTTCTTAGGAAGGGTTGTATAGGTTATTTGGCTTACATTGTGGATACCCACCGAGTCGAAGGTGAACTAGGTCAGATACCTATTGTAAGAGAATTAATTGACGTTTTCCCAGATGAGATTCTAGGATTGCCGCCAGATAGAGAGATAGAGTTTATTATCGATTTGGCACCAGGGACATCACCGGTATCCAAAGCGCCGTATCGTATGGCTCCGGTAAAAATGAAGGAATTGATGGTTCAACTACAAGAGTTGTTAGATAAGGGATACATTCAACCAAGCGTATCACCATGGGGAGCACCCATCTTATTCGTAAAGAAGAAGGATGGATCATTAAGGTTTTGTATCGACTACCAGGAGTTGAACAATGTCACCATTAAGAACAAGTACCCATTGCCCAGGATCGACAATTTGTTTGATCAGTTGAAGGGGGCAAAATACTTTTCAAAAATTGACTTGAGGACCTGTTATCACCAACTGAAGGTAAGACAGGAGGATGTTCCAAAGACGGCATTCAGAACTCGGTATAGACACTTTGAGTATCTGGTAATGTCTTTTGGGTTGACGAATGTGCCAGTAGCATTCATGGACTTGATGAACAGAGTGTTTAAATAGTATTTGGATAAGTTTATTGTCGTGTTCATAGAGGACATCCTGGTATATTCAGAGACAGAGGAAGATCACATTGAACATCTAAGGAAAGTGTTGAAGACGTTTAGGAGGGAGAAGTTGTATGCAAAGTTCTCCAAGTGTGAATTTTGGTTGCGGAGAGTGCAGTTTTTGGGTCACGTTATCGACAAGGATGGTGTTTCGGTAGATCAGCAAAAGTAGATGCGGTTATCAACTGGGAACGACCAAAGACACCAACAGAAATTAGGAGTTTCTTAGGATTAGCAGGATACTATCGAAGATTCATCCATGATTTTTCAAAGATAGCATCGCTGTTCACCAACCTTACTAGAAAGAAAGTGAAGTTCGTTTGGACGAAAAAATGTGAACAGAGTTTCATGGAATTGATGAAGAGGCTCACTCAAGCACCTGTGTTGGCTTTACCAGACAACACGGGAGGATTTGTAGTGTATAGTGATGTGTCACACAAGGATCTTGGTTGTGTACTGATCCAGCATGGCAAGGTCATTGCGTACGCTTCACGTCAGCTGAAGGACTATGAGAAGGGTTATCCGACTCATGACCTGGAGTTAGTAGCAGTAGTTTTTGCCTTGAAAATTTGGAGGCACTATTTGTATGGCGAGAAATGTGAGATATATACGGATCATAAGAGTCTAAAGTATATCTTCACGCAAAAGGAGCTAAATATGAGGCAGCGCCAATGGCTAGAATTGATCAAGGATTATGATTGTGAGATTCTGTACCATCCATGCAAAGCAAATGTAGTGGCTGATGCCCTGAGCAGAAAAGGAAGAGAGAAGTTACTGAAGTTGACCATTCAAGAGGAATTGGTGAAGGATTTCGAACGACTTGACTTAGAGGTTAAGTATCCGATGGAGATCGATGAGAAATTATTTACAGTGGCAGTAAGCCCTACTTTATTAGATAAGGTTAAAGTGGCTCAATAGATGGACAAAGATTGCGACAGAATCAAGAAGCGGTTAGCTGAAGGGGATGAATTGGAATACAAGATTGATGGCACCGGACTGCTAAGATTTGAAGGACGAATTTGGGTACCGTTAGTACCAGAACTAAGAGAAGAGATTCTGCAAGAAGCGCATAGTACAAGGTACTCGATACACCCAGGAAGCACAAAGATGTATCAAGACTTACGTCAACACTTTTGGTGGCCAAACATGAAGAAAGAGGTTGTAGAATGTGTCAGCAAATGTCTAACTTGTTAGAGAGTCAAGGCAGAGCATCAACGACCGAGTGGATTACTACAGCCTTTAGAGATTCCAGAGTGGAAATGGGAGCACATCACGATGGATTTTGTGGTGGGACTTCCAGCAACGCAAAAGAGACACGAAGCCATATGGGTGATCGTAGATCGTCTTACGAAGTCGGCTCACTTTTTGCCGATCAAGATCAGGTATAGTCTGGACCAGCTAGCCAAAGTATATATCAAGGAAATTATCTCGAGATATGGTGTACCAGTATCTATTATGTCGGATAGGGATCCGCGATTCACGTCAAACTTTAAAAGCGAGATTATGTTTTTAAAAGAAGAAACTTTAACAGAAAAAGAAAAGATTAAGAAGATGACCGGTGAATCGGTAAAGTAATCTCTTTCTTTTATTTATAAATATTTGAGGAAGGGATTACATTAATTCCTAGACTAAATATTTAAGGGAAGAGAGAAGTATTGAAGACTTCTTCTTCATCTTTAACTAAGAAGATCGAAGCTGAAAGCTTCGTCTTCGGCTAACTCTAGAAAGAAGGGAGAGAGGACCTCGGAAGAGCTTTCTAGAGAGAAGCTCTGAGGCTACGTTGAATTAAGCCTAAAGAAACTCTAACACTTGAGTTTCTTTAAATAGAAAATTAAAAAGTAAATTTCTATTTGATTCACGCAGGAATCACTATTACATTAACTGAAGTAAAAGTAATTTACTAAAGTAAAAGTAAAACGTAAGAAACATTTTACTTTTACTTTTAAATGGGTAAATGTAAAAAACATTTAACTAAAGTTAAAAACATTTAACTTAAGTAAAAGCAAAAGTTATTCTTTTACTTTTACTTTTACATTTACTAAAGTAAAAGACTTTTGCTTTACGGAAAGCAAAAGCTGAGATGATGGATGGGCCATCACCTGTTGGTTGACTGAAGATGCCTCTGGCATCTTCTTCGTTTAGTGGTCCGTCTCCTGAAGGCGCCGGAAGGTGCTGTTGATCATCTTCTCAGATGAGTCACCATCCACATATATTTCCACCTTAAATTTTTTTTCCGGGAAATAACCCATTCACCCTAAAAATTTGGTTTATAAAGAAGGAGGAAAAAAAAATTCTACCGAAAATTGGTCAAAATCTTCAAAAAATTTTAGGTTTTGTAAAAAAAATTTGTTTAAAAATAAATCAGACTGAAATCTAAAACAAAGGATCACTCGATTGGTCCTGATCTATCAGTGAAATCGATCTAAACAGAAGACTTCTTTGTTAACTGTTTAAACAAGAATTCTTTTTCTTGAAGGTCCACTTAGACTCTAGCCTTACTTGCCTTGAACACATACCTGTAGATCTAAGGACTCCCTTTAGCCTTACACTGCTCCCAATTGAGACTTACAAAAGGCATTATTCGGGACTTAAGGTGATCTTGGGTGGTTTACGACGAAGGTCGGGCGATTAAAAGCGGAGCAAGAAAAATAAAAGTTTGAAAAAATATTTAAGTAAACAAATCAAACTGTTTTTAATCGAAACCACCGATAGCATCAAGAACCAACCGTGTGGCTTTGATTCCATATAACAGCGGGATTAAGTTTTTAAAAGAAAAAACTTTAACAGAAAAAAGAAAAGATTAAGAAGATGACCGGTGAATCGGTAAAGTAATCTCTTTCTTTTATTTATAAACATTTGAGGAAGGGATTACATTAATTCCTAGACTAAATATTTAAGGGAAGAGAGAAGTATTGAAGACTTCTTCTTCATCTTTAACTAAGAAGATCGAAGCTGAAAGCTTCGTCTTTGGCTAACTCTAGAGAGAAAGGAGAGAGGACCTCGGAAGAGCTTTCTAGAGAGAGAAGCTCTGAGGCTACATTGAACATATTAAATGTTAGTATTAAACCATACTGAACATAATGATGTGAAAAAATTTGACTTCTGAGACAGTCAAATTGGCACCTTTTTTTGCTATTTTTTGTCCTGTTTGAGGTCCAATGAGCAAAAGGTAGAATGGAAAATTACTCCTGATATTGAGGTTAACCTTATGCATGAATGATTTTAATTTTTTAATGCATATATTATGTATATGACTTTGGGGCAGGTGTGCTACTGAATGGCCACCTAGACATGTCTATGTGCATATGGATATTCCTATTTTCAAAGTGGACTATGGAAAAAGTGTGACAACCCGATATTTTCTATTTAAATAAATTATAAATTTTACGTATAATTTTTTTTATTAAAATAAATATGAATGATATGTGTCAAGGTAATATGTAATTATAATTATATGTGTGATAAATAAAATTTATTTATTACATTAAGTATTGCAAATAAAATTATTTTAGAATTATTGACTATTATCAATTATATTTTTATACTAATTAATTCCTTATTGGAAATGCCTTTATTATTTATTTTCTATGAAAATATAATCTTATATTATTTAAATAATATATGAAATGATTTTAGAATAATTATAATGATTATTTCAATATATGAATTTTGTTAAGGATATTAAGTTAATTATTTTAACTTAATTTATAAGGTTAAATATGAAGAATAAATCAGATATGGAATCCAAACCCTAATTATGGGTTTTGATTAAGGAATGAGAATAATAATATTATATTATTATTTGTCAGTGTTATAGATATGTATGGTTATGTGTGTAATGTAAATGTGTGGAACAGTTTTATTATATTACGATCAAACCTTGATAATATTTTACAAACCCTATTTTTGGTTCTGAAATAAGGAATGGTGATAAAAATATAATATTATTTATATTTTGATTTTTCAGTGCTAAAGATATGTACTGTATGTATGTGAGCTAGTAATGATTGAGTAATTGTGGTGCAGTATTTGAAAACCCTAGTTTTACAGTGGAAAAACCCTAATTTTGAAACTCAATTGTGAGTTTAAGGCTATTATATAACTGTGTTATGTGATATATGTTATGTGCTACTTCATGATATGCTAATTAGGAAACCCTAATTATAAATATTAAAACCCTAGTTTATATTTATATTTTCTAGATATTAGAAAACCCTAACTATGAATGAAAACCCTAATCCGGAAACCTAAACCGGAGGTTTGATCAGTCAGAAATAGTGTTACTATGATTAATATCAAGTATGATAGACTTTAATTACTAATTAAGGTGAATCTAATTAGTAAATTAAAACCCTAAAAACTAGAGTCCTAATTTAATTTCTAGAAACCCTAATTTTATTATGGAAACCCTAATTTTTGGTATTATAAACCCTAATTTTTTTATTAGCAAAGTTAATTGTGATTAAGGGTAATAAACCCTAATGTACATGTATAAGATAATTACAAACATAAATTAGTTAACAAAATTATTTTTCAAAATTTTAGAAACTAAAAGTTATTTAATTTTTATTTTTGTGCAAACCCTAAATTGGAAATCCTAGATTTTGTTTTCTTATAAAACCTAAATTGGCACAAACCCTAAACCCTAAGGGTTTGATAAGTTACCATAATACCATTAAAATGAATTATCAATTGACCATTTTGCCCTTATTGCATTAATTGAGGATTTCTTGTAAATCTTGCCAAGATGGAGAGTTGGTGACCTAACCCTAACAACTCCTACCAACTCTCTTCACCATAAATTGACAGCAACAAGTCTCATTACCAGCCTTTCATGAATCTTGTGTGTCTATAAATAGATCAAGAGAGAGAAAGTGCTCATTTTGATCACATTTGATCAACATCCACTCCCTTAAGACCCTCTCTCTCTAACTCACGAAATTTCCTTCATAAATCAGTCCTAAACAAAGCCTCACTAACACCATAACCAAATCAGAAACAAAGAATCAAGAATTTTGCATTTAAAGGTATAAAACCTTAGCTTTAATTATGTCCAAAATATGTGTTAGATGTTATGTTTAGGTGTTAGAATATGTTGTTTATGGTGTCTTATGATGATCTGGGTTGCTAAATGTTGGATTCATAACATTTAGAAGCTCGGATTTAAGATTTTACAAAATCTAGAAAAATTATTTTTGGATCTGACAACCGAATGTCAGATCGTCTAGATCTTTGTGTATTTGTGATTTTTGATGTTTTGTTGTTTTAATCGATAGCCTGTTATATAGTCTTTAAGATTCATGTGGTATAATAGCCATTTGATGTCTAGAATTAAAGATATTTAAGGTCAAACAGCGTTGACCGAGGTTGACCGGGCGAAATTCTGGGCAACCCAGAATTTAAAAAACTGAGTCTGACAAGTTTTGCTACGTCTAGATCTGGTAGTTGTGATGTGATATTATAATGTTATTGTAACCATGTTGTAACCTATAAAATGTACTTGAAATTAATGTCTTTAGATCTTGTAAACAAGCCTTAGATTGAATGAAGTGGTCAGTCAAAGTAGCATCATTGGCCACGTTTTCTGTTTTCTGGAATTTCCAGAAAATATTTAATCTCAGTTTCTGACATGCTTTGACCACTTAATTTATCGAGATTGATTTACTACTGGACAGATTTTGTGGTTTGGTGTTGTTCCTTGACATAAGGACTATAATCTAAAACATTTAGATGACAAGAAACATGAACATATCATAGTTAAAATCGAGCATGAAAGTTGCTGGTTGGACAGTCTGGGTTTATAGAAAACCCAGAAACCACCTGACAGCTTCTTTGGAGACTCAGATCTCCTTGTGTGTTTGATGTATGACCTAATTAATTGTCAATAGTTGTAGTACTACATACTGAGTATAATATCAATGCTTTAGATAGATCAAATCATGATCAGATTGCAATTTACAGCCGGTCAAAGGAGGCAACTCGAACACTGATCTGTCAGTGTTCTTGGGCTCAAGAACACCTATAGCGACATAAATTGTCGCTATAGCCCTTTAGCGACAATTTTATTTATAATTTCCTGAAATTAATAAAAAATTGATAAAAATGGTTTTAATTATTAAAAATACATAATAAATTCTGAAAAATTATTTTAAAGTCTGAAAAATAGTTTTGAATTTTTTTGGGTATGTTTCGAAAATATTTAATATTTTTGGAATATAAATGGTATTTATTTATTTAATTATAATATTAAATAAATTATTTAAAAATGGTTTTAATTCATGAAAAATCATGAAAAATTATATTATTGTGTTAGAAAATATTTTTAAGTTATTTTTGATAACTTTTAATATTATGTGATAATTTTTATTAATAAATTAATATTAATGATAATTAAGTTATTTATTAAATGAATTAAAAATCATTTTAAATAATAATAAGGTATTTAAAAATATTTTAAGTTATAAAATATAACTTTTAATATTTAAAGATTAAATTTATTAATTAATGATATTTAATGATATTAAAGTTATTTAATAGTTATATTAAATAATTTAGTTTAAAAATGATTTTATCATTATAAAAATCATTTTAAATGAAAATAAAGTATTTAAAGATATTTTAAGTTATAAAACATAACTTTTAATATTTAAAGAATAATTTCATTAATAATTTAATATTAATGATATTAAATTTATTTAATAATTATACTAAATAAATAGATTAAAAATTGTTTTATTTATTTAAAAATCATTTAAAAAGGATATAAGTGAATTAAAAATATTTTAAGTTTTAATTAATAACTTTTAATATTTGGATAATGATAAATTAATATTTTTATATTAATGGTAATTATTTAAGAATGATTTTAAATGTTTTAAAAATCATTTAAGGGTAATATAAATGTTTTAAAAATATTTTTAGTTATTATAAATAATTTAATATTTTGGCAATGGTTTCATTAATAGTTTAATATTGATTAAATGTTAATGATAATAGAATTGTTTGCTATTTAAATCATTTAATAATGATTCTGATATTTCAAAAATTATGGTAAATGGTAATAATTATTTTATAATTATTATAAGGTCATGAAAAATAGTGCGACTGTTGTTTAAGTTATCTATGTGGATATTAAACTTCGGGATAGAGTCTTAGACTCGATTTTTACCCGATAAAGTTATCGGTAGACCGACATGTTTCAGAAATTGATCTGGACTTAGATATATTATTTGGATAACTGTTTATTTGTGATTCAATGGTGGTTAAAGTTGTGTGACAATGTGATTAGGAATGAGTTGATGTTAGTTTGTGATGCCATGATTGTTGAACATGTGTGATAAGATGATTAGGTTATGTGCTGACTGAGAAATGCAGTACTATGTGTTATGGTATATTGTTCTAATCGAACAAATGATTTGATTAATGATAGGTCGTGATAGAAAGATAGAACTAAGTTGAGAATTATAAGCAGTACATCAGGCAAGTATCCTAACATTGCATTTTCTTTATGCAATGGACACGTGTAAGAATGTTTCAGAATTATATTATTATTATACAAATTATTAAACCTATATTATTTAAGCCCATTGATTATCAACATGTTAGTATATGATAATTCGGATATATATTTTGTTCGTTAATTTCTAGAAATAATTATACAAGTGTCCCCACTTGGATAATTATTGTATTTAATCACATGTTGATACACCTTTGTTATACATATATGTTGAATTATAGATTATTGTTGGATAAAATAAAACCTTTTGCCTGGAACCCTGACAAATATGAACATCCCGTTCACGGGAAAACATTTATGCGCCCAAGGCGGACCAAGTAAATGATAACATCGATCTTGTAATGTAGTATTGATCAATGCATGGCATAACGGGCTGATCACCCCCGTGTCCGTAAGTTATGACGGTTTACAGTTGAAGTTCTGTTAAACCTTTTCAAAAATAAAAATAATGTTCATAGAATGTCACTTAAACCCTATTTATAGCCAGTACGTAGTTTCAAAAATTTGAAAGAGGGTTGTTATGTTATTAATATCGGTTCAGAATACTTCACACTTATTGACTTGTTGTAGATGGATATTATAAAGAAAACATTTAAATTCTTTCAGCTTATATATATATAATACTTGCTGGGCACTTAAATGCTCATCCTTGCTCAATTTAAATGTTTTCAGATAAGTGTGAACAATCAAAAGGATCGATCAAGAACAAGTGAAAAGGAAAGCAAACAGATTAGGATTATGGTGTCATATAGTAAAGGTTACGTACTTGGGATTAGACTCTGATAAAAGTAAGATAAGTTTATAATTTATATTATTGTTATTATTATTAGTAATATTTCTGCTCATAGAAATGGTATCGTGAAGTACCGAGTTCGGGTTTCAAGTATCCGAATTTGGGGCCCTCATAAAAAGTTTTCAAAATATAGGAAGTGGGTAGTCATGCATTTTAACTCTATTATATGTTAAAGTAAATACATGCATGCATATAGTCATAAAATGCAATCTAGAAAGCTCCAGGTAAGGAAATATCACACCCTTTCTGAGGTGATTTGGAGACTTATTGTCCAGATATTATGGATCTGGATCAGCCGAATAGTTCCCATAGGACTACTTCTGGCATACGGCGGAGGGCTTCTGAAGTGCCTCAACCCCGTTCTGTCAGACAACCTCATCGATTGGTGGAGGCCATGATTCATCCAATCCGGGGTGATGTTCCAGACATTGAGGATGAGGATGAGGATATTCTGATTGAGGATCCCTCTTATGCTGCATATGTTCCCCGTAGGGAGCTCCCTTGTATTCAGGTGGAAAACCCAGAGCTTCTAGGTGATTTGAGCAGACATCCCTCGATGTACTTTCAGGCTAACGAGGTATGACCTTAGATCTTGATCTTCCCTCTTTCCTATTGAAGAGGATTAAAGGGCTTTGATGTTGATCAGCATTTCATGCAGGTTCCTGACTTCACACATCCTCGAGGTAATTAGTTTAGTATACACTCCATGTATCAGGCTCTTCATCCTGATACAGAGTGGTAGTGCAGGATTGGGGATTTTGGGCATTCTTCTCCATCCTTCCCCATCGTTGTCCCTGGGGTTACCTCAGGGCATTGTCTGAACGATGGTTTCATCAGACTCAGTCACTCCATCAGTTGGATTATGAGGTGATGATGATGCCGATGGATTGGCGATTTATCACAGGTATGGAGTTTGGAGGGGAGCCAGTGCCTTTCATGGTGAATATTACCCCTACTACCATCAGTTCCTTGTTAGGAGTTCCGGCAGAGGCACTCAAGGGCAAGACTGTTCGTTCAGGTCCTTTGAGCGTAGATGATATGAGCGGGCTTTTGAGTGAGCCCATGCCTGATGATGTCAGAGTCAGGGATCGCATTCTTCGGCGATTATTCCTGATGATCATTAGAGGCTGCTTCATAGCAGACAACTCTTCTATGTTGTCATTCGTTTTGATCAGTGCCATACGTCCTGTGGACCGTATTAGAGATTATGATTGGGGTTCCTACACCTTTGCCTATTTCATCTGGGGCATACATATGCGCTCATAGGGTTTGACCGAGGCTTGGCTAGGATTCTACCCATTTTTGTTAGTGAGTATTTCTCTTGTCATTTCCTATTCTAGGTTAAGAATATTTACTGATCATAGATGTTTTGCCATTGTGTTGGCAGTTTTGGGCCTATGAGAGGCTCTCATGCTTACGTTATGTGAGTGTGTTAGATTTAGATACTTATCCATGAGGACGACGACGGCATCATTCCATTTTGCCGGAGGTCCCTGTAGCTGAGGGTTTTACTCACTACCGTATGCAGCTGGAGTTGCTGACAGCTGACACCATCACATGGATTCCTTATTCAGGGGAACACTTGACCATCAGTTTTGAGGATGGATACCCGACTGGAGTCGAGTATGTGATTTCCACCAGGAGAGTTCCTCTCTTCATAGATGGAGGCTGAGAGCTCTATTTAGGAAGGCGTACTATTAGGGGAACCACATGGGAGATTCGTATGGAGATCTTGCCTCCTTTTAGGCATCATTCCCCTGTATCGCAGTCACCCATCACAGATATCCCATTGTTGGGGGTTAATGGTTTTCCATTGTCAGAGGGTCCATGTACTCAGGAGACGTTCCAGTGTTGGTGGTTCCCTCGTACTTTCGGAGCCCAGTCCCGCGCCACTTAGTTCATGGGGGATATAGTTCCAGGATCCATGATGATGACTGATTGGATAGCTTGTGTCCGAGATCCGACTCATGTGACACAGATTAATAGTTTGACCCGGCAGTTGGACCAGGCAAATATATTTATTCAGCATTTAGACAGAGATCCGGCAGAGGCAACTTCGTTTGCTCTTTCCAGCTCAGGCGCTAGCCCCTCAGATGACCCATTTGGTTTTTTCGGTGCAGATCCTCCTTTATATAGGCCTGGCATCCCTGTTGATAGAGATCCAGTGACTCGGGAGGAGTTACATCAGGTGGATAGGATTGATGATGTGGACATCGATACCATTATCTTCTTCTGATGTGTATTCTCGTTATATTTTTTGATAGACCGCTGTTAGCTTTTGGGTGGTTGTGCTCCATTCTCGCTATATCTTTTGATAGGCCTCTGTTAGTAGTAGGGCGTCTGTGCCCCATTTCCCCATATTTGTAGCTGTACAGAGATGATGTATTAGATGATGATATACTTAGGAATGTATGCACGGTTTTTCATTCCCTATATCATATTGCCATCTATTATCTGCTATGCATGTATTATGTTACGTATATGTATGTATGTCCAGAGATATTCAGCATTGACCCCTGGATGATCTTATGACATGGCCCGTACAGATGTCTTCTTCGATAGTTAGTCGTATTTATCATACCCCACCATCATTGGTGGCATTGGGTATGCGATCGTGGTATGATAGCATGTCACCATTAAACATGGTGACCGTAGATTATTTGCTGCAGCATACCATGACCTTTTTGATGTTTCAGGTTTCCCGCAGGATTTATGGATGGCATGCTAGAGCATTGGGTATCGGATATGCAGGTTTTCCGATTCGGGAACCAGGAGTTGACTCTTACTCTAGAGGAGTATACACGGTTGACGATGTTGCCGATGGACAGACCTTGCGTGCATATGGCTTTGGGAGACATGAGTCGATGATTCATGACCCTCACTGGATTGTAGCGTAGAGTGGTGTAGGATGAGATTACATCGAGCCACGTTATATCCCAGCATTTTCTGTTTCACATATTTGGCTCTGAGGATAGTTATTCACGACATTCTGGGATTTCACCACATCAGAGGATCATTGGCATTTAGCCAGGGTTGATGTACTGTTGTTGTGTGTACTGTCGTATGTCTATATGCCATGGTACATGGATGAGATAGATATCAGAGTCATCATGGCGGTGAGAGCTCTCAGGGAGGGTCGTACCATTATACCGATGATCATAGCAGAGACCTTGCGGTCAGCCACCTACTGCTGCACTTATCCGACAGGAGTGTTCACGGGTAGCTCGATCATGCTATATGTATGGTTTATGTCACATTTGAGACCGAATTGCAGTCTTAGACGGCATGGGTATTGGTTCACCCATGATATAGCCATGTCATACTTCTTTTAGCCATCGGAGTGCATAGATTCTATGTCTTGGTCCATAATTTTGGCAGATATCAGAGATCCATTTGTCATATTTCCGTGTTCAGGGATCAGCTCACCCTACAGCTTTATTAGTCATGCTCCAAGCATGGACTACCTCCCTCTAGCTAGTTTGAGGGGCGTGTCTACTTATCACCCGCTGGTCATGATATTCCTTATTGGTCTAGTTGTGCTCATCCTTTCTACTTCACAATTCCTTTCAGGTAATAAGAGTGTTGCCGTAAGAGTGTTGCCGGGTCGAGCGGGGATAACAGGGGAATAGAACAGTGGTCTCTAGCTATGGAGGTTCTACTTATAAAGTATAGAAAAATGTGTTGTATTTTATACAACATTTAGTAGTTATATTTGGTGAATCAAATAGGGTGATGTGAACCCAACTTTGGAAGGATGTTTTGTCACTATTATACAAGATGTCTAATGACATACAACCTCGTGTTATCATAAGACAAGGTTATGCGCATCCACTTGCTCAGTATATTTACGGGCACTACCTATATGATCTTGGAGTTGATTTAAAATATAATATTCACTTGGAGACAATGGATATAGTTATATGTCAAGAGAAGACTCACCATTGAAAAGAAGATGATAGTAATCTTCTTCTTTTTCTTTGGGGTCTATTGGGTCAACCAAGGATAATTCTGTGGCCATATGATATCTATTATAACCTAAACGCATGGCCGCCCATGTACGAAGGTTTCCTTGAGCACTTCCCAAAGATTTTAGTTTCTAAAATAGTCTTTGACTATAATTTTATGTAAAGTACCATTGTAAGGTTGTGGTCGAGGCACCATGAGTGTTACATACATTTGTATTAAAACTCACAGTTAACTGTGGTCGTATTCTATATGATAGCTCAACAGTTGTATAAATGAAGATTTATTTAAATTTTGTACCATGTATCTGGCGACTCAGAATGGGTGATGTATACCTAATTTTGGGGCTGTCTCATTTGGTATCAGAGCTAACGGATATGGTTGTTGGCGGAGATAAGAGTCTAGAACTAGGAGGGGAGAGACGAGTTATATACTTCGCTAGTGCGTGACTTACCTAAGCTGAAATTTTTTACTTGATAAGTTGACAAATTGTGATATGTCAATTAACCTTTGTTTTGAAGGTATATTCTAGAATGATATCTGAAATATAGGAGATGAGCAATGGAAAAATAATGATACAGAGGATATCATCGGGAAGGTACAATCTAAAAAGAAAGCAACGTATTCTCATCTCTTCGAATATCAGGTACGTACATAAAATTCGAGGGCAAAAATTCATAAGGAGGGGTGATTGTGAGACCCCGAATTTTATGAAATAAAAGTACTCAATTTTTTTTTCTATTTTGGTAAATAGTACGGTATTGATTATTGATGCTTATGTGATAAGTCACTCAGTTTTGTTTTATATGTATTAATAATGTAATAAAACAGAAAAGCTTTTTATATAAAACAAAATATTTTTATAAATTTATTCTTTAAATAGAATATATTATATTCTATTGTACATAGTATTTTGCATAGTAAAATCTTTTTATATAAAATAGAATACTTTTATAAAGTTATCTATTTTATTAGACAATAATTAGAATATATTATATTTTATTATGCTTAGTGTTTGCATAGTGCCTGCATTGTGTTTGCATAGTAAAATCTTTTATAAAGTTATTCATTTTATTAGATTATAAATAAAATATATTATATTTTATTTAAAAGATTTTGCTTTAAATATGGACCGTCAGATTAAAGTAAATCACTCTGGACTGTTCATGAGTTAGTTACTATGCAGTCCATTTTTCTATAAATCGAAGCTCATTCCTTCATTATTTCTTACGAATTAACTGAAACTCTAGAGAGAGAAACTATTGAGAGAGTTATTCTTCTATAATCTTGAGAGTATTTTTTTAGAATTTAAGAAAGCTTTGAGCGTAGTGCAAGTTTTCTTCAAGTATATTTCCGCCCTACTAGTCGGAATACTTTTCTTTTTAAGATAGAGGATATTATTTGTTGTACTCGTAAGGGATATTCTTTCTTTCTTATTCGTGAAGAGAACTTTTGTTATTACATTCTTTATTATTCTATTGGAATAACCTGTATACGCGGGATACCCTATACTTGGTGAAATTCTTCTGTTATTTCGTTCTTTATTATTCTGTTGGAATATCCTGTCGGTGCGTATTACGCCTGACCAGGTTCCATTATTTATTATTTCATTCTTTATTATTCTGTCGGAACATCATGTCTGTATGTTTACGCCGGACCTGGTTACGTTATTTATTATTCTGTCGGAATATCCTGTCTGTGCGTTTACGCCGGACCTGGTTCCATTATTTATTATTCTGTTGCGAATAACCTATCGGTGCAGTCTATTGCATGCATGGTGAATCCTTCTGTTATTCCATTCTTTATTATTCTGTTGGAATAACCTATCTACGTGGATTACCACATGCATGGTGAATGATCCTTCGTATTCATACGAATAAAATTTTCATTAAAAAGGGGTTTCTGCCAGGGGCAGATTCGTAATTTTTTTGACCCTCAAAAATTCTGGAAAAACTTGAAATGATAATTTGATGAGTTTTCTAGATTATGTCTAAAAATGTCGACTTTTAGATGTATAGATTAAGAGTTATGGATTTTATGGGAAAAAAACTATTTTAAAAGTAAACCCTTATAACTTCTTGTTGTTAACTCCAAAATTGGTGAATTTTTTATTAGGAGTACATGTATATAACAGGAGTATACCTTGTAAATTTCAAAATTTTTGGACAAAAGTACAATTTATGATAAATGTCTAAATATTCGGAAGTTTTAGCCATATGAAAAATAGTAAATGAATTTTTAAAATTCTGAGAAAAATGTATGTTCAAGATGGGACTATATTATGCTAAATCCCAGAAAAGAAATAGTTTTGGGACTGATTTGGTATTTTTCTTGAAAATGAACTAGTTATGAGAAAATGAATTAAATATGTTATGTGAAGTAATAAAATTGGAAAATAGGATTTTATGGCTTTAGAATCCTATATAGGTTATATGAAGATTTTTGATGAGGAATTTGATCATTAATGATGAAATCTTATGAGTATGGTATTTTTGAATGATTAAATGCATTATTTGATAAAGTGTAAATAATTGAAATAAATTGTTTATAAGTTTAAGAAATGATTAAAATATTGTTATAATATTAATGATATTAGATTATGAGATTATCAAGTGATTGATAACATTTGGTTATTATTGAACACTGGATAAATTGTATTATAAATGTTTAATATTTATCATTTATCTCATTTGATTGATTCTTATATCATTGTCATCATCCTCATGCTTATATTGTGTTGAAAGTCATCTTTGGCCGTAGTGCATAGATGGATTTGGTATGATTATGACCAGGGATTATTTGGTATAATCATGACCGTAATTTTACAAATGATGTTGAAAAAGTCCTCATTGGCCCGTAGTGCATTGATGGACAGTTTTTGGTATGATTATGGCTATGGATTCTCTTCGGCAAGGGTGCAAAAATGAATTGTTTTATGGCATGATCAGGAACGTTGATAAAAACACGATTATCTTTGGCCCATAGTGCATGGATAATTCGTGGTCGTGATACTAATGAATATCCTTGGCATGTAGTGCAGGGATGATTCGATGATGTGGATTAATTATTGAGCTGAGTCTCAGCCATGAAATATTAATTTATGGATGTGATAATAATGAATATCTTTGGTCGTAGTGCATGGATAATTCATGGATGTGATACTAACGAATATTCTTAGCCGTAGTGCATTGATAATTCGATGATGTCGATTATTTAAGTTGAGTCTCAACGATAAAATATTGGTTATACCCTTTTAATTTGTAGAAGATAGTAGATATCATGCTCTACTTGACTCTTCTAAAATATAGTTGTATGTCTTTGGCTTGTAGTGCAAAGATGAATTCTTAATGAATATCTTTGGTCGTAGTGCAAAGATGAATTTATTAGTATGATTATGAACAAGAATTGTGATTTGGTATAACCATGATTTTTGATGTTTCAGATGAAGATATGTGTTGAAAATTGTCTTCGTCATGGGTACGAAGAGGTATTTAGAATCACAATTATGATTATGAGTTATTCATATGATTGTGGACAGGAATTATTGATTGATGTTACAGGAATAAAACATTATTGGTGGACTTTTAACATAGAGAAGATAATTGATCTGATGGTCTATTTGACTCTTCTAATGGATTGCTCGTTCCGCTACAACTATGGTTGAAAAGTTTTATCATCTACCATATGTTCTAAATCTCTGATTTATTATTGATGAAATCTATTGATAATTTAATTATCTTTAGTCATGATATTCCTTACTGGGCTAGTTGTGCTCACCCTTTCTGCTTCATAATTCCTTTCAGGTAATAAGAGTGTTGTCGGGTCGAGCGGGGATAACAGGGGAATAGAACAGTGGTCTCTAGCTATGGAGGTTCTCTTTAAACATTATAGAAAACTGTGTTATATTCTATACAACATTTAGTAGTTATATTTGGTGAATCAGATAGGGTGAGGTGAACCCAACTTTGGAAGGGTGTTTTGTCACTATCACATAAGATGTCTAATGACATACAACCTCATGTTATCATATGACAGAGTTGTCCGCATCCACTTACTGAGTATATTTACGGGCATTACCTATATGATCTTGTAGTTGATTTAAAAATATAATATTCACTTGGACACAGTGGAGATAATTATATGTCAAGAGAAGAATCACCATTGGAAAGAAGATGATAGTAATCTTCTCATTTTTCTTTGGGGTCTATTGGGTCAACCAAGGATAATTCTGTGGCCATATTATATCTATTATAATCTAGACGCATGGCCTCCCATGTACGAAGGTTTCCTTGAGCACTTCCCAAAGATTTTAGTTTCTAAAACAGTCTTTGACTATACTTTTATGTAAAGTACCATTGTAAGGTTGTGGTCGAGGCACCATGAGAGTTACATACATTTGTATTAAAACTCACAGTTACTGTGGTCGTATTCTATACGACAGCTCAACAGTTGTATAAATGAAGTTGTATTTAAATTTTGTACCATATATCTAGCGAGTCAGAATGGGTGATGTATACCTAATTTTGGGGGCGTCTAAATAACTGACCATAGAAGATAGCTGTGGTTCGCCTTTCATCTGTTAGAGACAATTGATGATACCTGTCTTGTTCCCATTGGTCTTCATCCAGTTGAGCGTCTATCAACACTCTGAGGGATTCCATTTTAACTTCATCCCATTGGTTAATGCGTAGGGTGTTTCCCCAGTGGAAGTGCGCACTGAAGTTCTGTAGGCTAACAGAGTAAGAGGCAATAAGTTAGGCCAATCTTTGTGGTTGGCGGGCATCTTTTGAATAATCTTCTAGATGTTTTTGTTAGCTTCTTCAACATCACCATTCATCTTTGGACGATAGATGAAAGAGTTAAGATGTTTGATGTGGAATTTACTGCATAATTCCTCCATCATTTTGTTGTTGAGGTTCTTAGCATTGTCTGACACAATCACCTCTAGTTGTCCATATCGACAAATGACATTGTTTCTGATGAAAGCAATGATGACTTCATTGGTAACCCTGCGAAAGGAGGTTGCTTCTACCCACTTGATGAAGTAGTCGATCATAGTGAAGATAAATCGATGTCCATTACTGGCTTTAGGCTCAATGGGACCAATAACGTCCATTCCCCACATTGAGAAGGGCCAAGGTGAATTCATGTTGTGGAGTTCCCGTGGAGGGGCGTGTATAACATTCCCATGAATCTGGCACTGATAGCATCTCCTAACGTGGTCATTGCAATCATCTTTGAGAGATAGCTAATAATATCATGTCCTGAGGACCTTCTTGACAAGGAGGGGGCAACTCATGTGGGGGCCACAGACTCCACCATGGATTTCATCCGTAAGCCTTTAGGCTTGATCTTTGTCTAAACATTTGAGGAGACCTAGTCCTGTATCTCTTTTGTAGAATGCATCTCCACTCAGGTAGAATTTCATAGCAAGTCGATGGATTCGCCTTTTCTCAGTCGCGCTCACCTCAGCGGGCGTAGATCCATCTCATAGGTATTCCTTGATGTGCTGATACCAAGGATGTTAGATGGGAGGTAGCTCATCCGATACTTCTCCGACGTAGTTCTCATAGGTTGTGGCCTTGTGTAGGGAAATTGTGACGCTTGGCAAGTGTCCTTTGTCAGATATACGATTTAAGGAAACCAAAGTTGTTAATGCGTCTGCAAAGTCATTCCTATTATGAGTAACGTGTAGAAAGGAGATTTATTCTAACTCCACAACCATCTGTAAAACTTGTTGATGGTAAGGCAACAAATGTAGCTTTTTGGTTTGATAGATTCTGGTGGATTGTCTGATTACCAACTATGAATCTCCAAATACAGTTAACCGCCTGATGCCCATTGAACGGGAAAGTTTTAGCCCCATGAGACAACCTTCATACTCAGTTGTGTTGTTGGTGCTGACAAACTAAAATTTGACGGCGACGGGATACTGCTCCCCCATAGCGGATACTAGAACTGCTCCATGTCCAGAACCTTCCATATTAACAGCTCCATCAAAAAATATTTTCAATGTTTGGCGCATATCGTACTGATGGTGTTGCTAAACTGTCATTATTCCCTCGTCGGGGAAGTATGTCTCCAAGGGTTTGAAATCCCCTGAAGGTGCGGTGGCCAGTTGATCCGCAATTCCTTGACCTGTGATGGACTTTTGAGTCACATATATGATGTCAAATTGTTGTAGGATCAACTGCCATTTGGACAGCCAGCAATTTAATATGGGTTTGTTGAACACGTATTTGAGAGGATCCACGCGGGATATGAGATGGGTTGTGTGACCATGGAGATAATGATGTAACCTCATGGAAGCCCATGCTAAAGCACAACGTGTCTTCTCGATCAGAGTGTACTTGTGTTCACTGTTGCTGAATCTTTTGCTGAGGTAATAGATAGCTCGTTCTTGGCCTCTATCTTCTTTCTGTCCCAGCATGCAGCCCATAGCATTGTACATGAACAGGGGAACATCTTCCCTGGGTGGTACCAACACGGGAGCTTTAACTAGTTGTTTTTTAATTATAAGGAAAGCATTCTGGTACTCATCATTCCATTTTATGGATGAGTTCTTCCTTAATAGCTTGAAGATTGGCTCACAGGTTGCTGTGAGTTAAGAGATAAACTTGCTAATGAAGTTGATTCTTCCCAAAAATCCCCGTATTTCCTTCTCTGTCTGAGAAATGGGTATTTCCATGATGGCCTGGATTTTGGCAGGATCCAGCTCAATCCCTTTGTGGCTTACTAGAAATCCTAGCAACTTGCCTAATTTAACGCCAAAGGCGCATTTAGCTAGATTCAACTTCAAGTTTTACTTACGCAACCTATTGAATAGCTTTCTGAGATGGTCTAAGTGGTCTTCCTCCTTTCAGGATTTGACAATGATGTCATCCATGTAGATCTCGATCTCTTTGTGCATTAAGTCATGGAAAAGAGCCATCATAGCTCGTTGATAGGTGGCTCTGGCATTTATGAGGCTGAATGACAACTGTCTATAACAAAAGGTTCCCCAAGACGTGATGAAAACAGTTTTCTCATAATCTTCCTCAGCCACCATGATCTGATGATACCCTGCAAAGCAATCAGCAAAGGAGTACATGTCGTATTGCGCAGTATTGTCAATAAGAATGTGGATAAATGGCACGGGAAAGCTATCTTTTAAACAAGCTTTGTTCAAGTCCCAGTAATCCATGCAAACTCATACCTTCCCTCCGGGCCCATGACCCATGATCGATGATCTATTTGATTAGTTGAAGAGAGCAAAGAATTTTTCTAAAATAGACTTGCGTACGGGGTATAGTCGGTTATATGTAAGGAAGAAGGAGGAAGTACCTAAGATGACGTTCAGAACTCGTTATGGTTATGGCAAGTTTCTGGTTATGTCATTTGGGTTGACTAAAGTGCAGAAGTTATACTTTCCGTAAGGGTCGCTGAGTAAGTCGGTAGTAAGCTGATAGGTTCTCTTGTGAGAAGTTATGGTTGAATGTACCATTAGCATCACAGAGTGTTCAAATAATATTTGGACGAGGGTGTTGTAATGATCATTGGTGATATTCTAGTCTATTTCAAGACGCCAAAAGATCACGTTGAACATTTGGTGATAGTGTGAGAAGCACTATGGAGGGAGTAGTTGGATACAGAATTCACTAACTGTGAATGTTAGCTTTAAAAAAAATATACAGATATGTTATTGATTAGTATGTTGGGAATGAGAAGTAATAAACATAGTTTTCAGGAACTAAAAAGGGAGGTTAATTGAGGCACCTTTATTATCTTTATTAGATGATACGGGGAATTTTGTAGTGTATCTCGATGTTTCGCATAGATGACATGATTGCGTGCTCTTATAGCATGGAAATGTCATTGAGTATGCATCACGCCCGTTAAAGGATTATGAGAAGGTCTATCCTACTTATGATCTAGTATTAGCAGTTGTAGTTTTTAAATTAAAAATCTGAAGATAGTATTTATACGGGGAGAAGTGTGAGATATACACGGATTCTAAGATTCTGAAATATATCTTCACACAGAAGGAGTGGAATATGCGGTAGAGAGAGGGGATTGTGATATCTTATATCATACATGAAAGGTAAATGTAGAAGCCGACGTGTTAAGTAGGAAGGAAAATCTATTATTATTAATAACTCATAATGAGGTAATAAACGAAGATGACAGAACGGAGTTAGAAGTTAGATTACGAAATGAAGGGGTAGATATGTTATTCACAAGGTAGACTCAATCCATGATAATGGAATGAGTTAATTAAGTGTAACCAGGTAACGAGGAATGAAAACAGATGAAGAAGAAGACGCACGATAAATAGAAGACTAGGTATAGTCTTATTTTGAGGGAGGAATTTGAGTTTCATATAATTCCAAGTTAAAAGAAGGACTAATAAATGGAAGATAATGTAGTACGTAAGTAAGTGTTTAACTTCTAACTCAAATTATTGATAGGAAATGATATGTTCAGTGAATTAAGACAATACCTTCGGTGAAGGTGAAGGTGAATGTAAGAACCACCATGTCGAAGAAGCATTGTGGAAACTCAAGATTAAAAATGAAGAAAATATTTCCTCATTTGTTTATATAAATATTAGCGAGATTCTGGAGATAGAATCCTTATAAAGAGGGAAGAATGTAACGCCTGAGAAAATCGAATTTTTAGAAGAATTAAAATTTTATTTAATTATAAGGATTAAATGAATTTAATTGATTATTTATGGGAGCAAGCTAATTGAAGGTCGTTCTATGACCTAAACATATCAGAACGTCGTAGGATTTTAGCTACGTGGTATAATTAAAGTGTTTGAATTTCCAAGACGAAAATAAAAGTTTTTCGAGAAATTTTCCAAAAAACATTATTCACGCATTTCTGCTCGGGAATTATTTTTGAACTTCCGAAAAATACGTAACGATAGAATATCGATGTGAGATGGAATATCCAATAATATTTCAATTATGAAAAACGTAATATTTCGCCTGCGGACTTAAAACCTAACGTTTAAAGAAAATGATTTACGCGAAAGAAATGTAATGCGATTAATGAATTAAATGATTATCGTATAATACGTAGGTATTATACGAGATAATGAATATGAGTATGATACGAAGTATTAAATGAGTATGTATGAATGATGTTATATCATATATCATGAATTAGTATATGAGTTAGGATATGAGAATTATACGTAAAGTATATGTCCTAAGGCTTTAAGCCAAATGTATTGAATTTGTAGGATTGTGTAGGAAATATTAAAGTCCAATGAGAATTGACAAAGCCCAAATGTAAGAATGGTTAAGTCCAATAGAAATTAAGGAGCAAGCCCAAGTTTGTGTAATGAGAAGCCCAAAGTGAATTAATGTAAGCCCAAATTATAAGTAAGCTAATTATACCTTAATCCCAAAATATTAATTCAATGGGTAAGGGTGATCCATGGGGCAACCTATGACAACATGGATGACCCAAAGTGGTGGGCATGTATAGTGAATTAATGGATAAGTGTTGTGGTGAGCAAGTAATGTGACTTAATGGCTAAGATAAGTGGTGAGCAAGTGTTGTGATGGCCAAGAAAAACGTTTGGAGGCCAAGTTTACTTAGGGGCAAAGTAATGAATAGTAAGGAGGTGTATTAAGGAGGTGGAATGGCAAAAAGACTAAACTACCCTAACCTAACAAGTCCTATAAATAGCAAGATTCCATTTCATTTGTTAGTTGTTAGTTTTTCATCCAACAACTTATAAGTTGAGAGCTTAGTTGCTTGAGAGAAAAAGCTATAGTTCATAGTTCAAGAAGCTAGAAGAAGGAGTAGCAAGAGTACATCAAGGGTAAGCAATCCTAAGCCATGAATCTCTTTCTCTTCCATTGTTAGAGAAGGGGGTATTGGTAGAACTAGTATGCTAAGGAATGATAAATCAAAGGGCTTAAGTCTTAATAAGCCGTGTAAGTCATGACTAAGTAATTTAATCATAAATAAATTATGAACTTATAATGAACGGATATGAACTTGTAACATGTTTATACAAATGAATTTAGTATGTTAACAAGAAGCAAGAATAATGGTTAGAAGTCATTACTTATCCTAAGTCATGAAAATGGAAACATAAGTAGTTTGTATTTTTATAGGTTATAAACTCAAAAAGAATAAGTAATAACTTATCGTGTATGTAAGTTAATTAAGTATGTATGTCAAGAAGTTAGTATGATTAATAAGATGTAAGAATAGTGATTAAAGGACTTAACTCATTAATAAGTCATAAGAAATGAAAATAAGTATGTTATACTTTAATAAGTAAATAAGTCCATGAAGAATATGTAATGACTTCACATGAAAATAAGATGTTGTAATATGTAGGTGGAGATGTCCATGTAATGAATTGAATTCATTTAGAATGATGAACAAATCTTAAGTAACGAAGTTTTGCCAAAATTCACACGATTAGACGATAATCGTCGAGTTCGTGAAATTCTCGGAATGGAAGTCAAATTTTGATATTCAGCTTAGAAACATTGGTTTTCAATGGAGACAAGTCTTATTTTGCATTACAGATTTGTGGACTCGAAAATGGCCAGATTCCAACTTAGAACGAAGAAACAAGCATTGAACATTCATGAACGTTTATCGTTTTAGTTAAAAATGAACTAATAGGTGAATTTTTAGCAAATGAAGTCGAATAGATAAAATTCTCACATGAACACGTAGAGTATGTAATTTGTGAACTATAGGCTCTTGAACGATCCAATTCGGACCTATAATGAAGAAGTTAGGAGCTCGACAATCTCACCTAAAAGAAAATCTGTCAAAATTGTCTGATACACAGAGTCCGCGCCGCGGCGTGACTCATGGCAGGAATGGCCAGCACCGCAGCGCGAGACCAGACCTTAGCCCCTATAATTGGGGCCATAGCGCAGCCAATTACACTAAGCACGGCGCCGCAGCACCGTGACCGAAATTTAGGAACCAAAAGCCCGCGCCGCAGCGCGAGCCCAAGAGGAGAAGTTGGCGCAGCAGCGCCAGCACTAGGTCATGCACAGTAATTAAAGATTACAAGTAAGGAAATAAAGACAAGTGATTAGTAATGAACTAATACATTAATAAACTTAATGTAGCATCATTGTAAACCTTAAGTAATATACTAAAGGTAAAAGATAAGTTGGATTTGAACATAAAAGGTATGCAATGAATGTACTTAAAAAATGCCGATTAAGTGACAAGTTAATAACGTAAGGACGTTAGTAAGCCGTGAGGAAGGATAATTAATTCGAACTGAGTTGTATTAATGAAATAATTCGAGTTAAGTTATAAAAGAGAACAAAGTTGGTAAGAACGA
Organism: Panax japonicus; assembly: GCA_020205505.1. Classification (NCBI taxonomy): domain Eukaryota; kingdom Viridiplantae; phylum Streptophyta; class Magnoliopsida; order Apiales; family Araliaceae; genus Panax; species Panax japonicus. The sequence continues at coordinate 35,612,196 of CM035113.1, read as the reverse complement.
TGTAAAAGAACAACGGCAAGCCGGAACCAATAAATAACAAATCTAATACAGGATTAGATTGAGAAGAAGGGTAAGATTCTTTAGGAACTACGTATGTTCATTCATGACTTAATGTGGTATGTTATGTGATTATATATTATAGAGACCGCAAAGACTCAAAGGAAACGTAATTTTACTATAGCAGACGCTGAAGGCAAGTTTTTCTTAAACGCTTGTCTAACCTTCATATTAGCCAGGTTTTCAAATGATTCACGTTATAAGATGCATGTATGATTTTAAAGAAAGGGTCGAAGCAGGTTTTAACTCTGCTAGACTAAGCTTGATAAATTGATTGATTTTTTTACAAGTCTTTCAATATAGAATTGCTAACGCTATCCTACGCCAATCCTTTGGTACGGATTCAAGGTAAACCTGAATATGAATAAACAAATGTATTTTTCATCGAGTATTTGATGGGCACGTGAGGTTGCCACAACTTAAACGTACACACGTTTAATGGATGTAGTATTGATCAACATAGAGTACTATAGGCTTATCACCTAGATGTGCTTGTCATATGCCAGACTTACGGACTTCATGCCGGGTTGTCCTTTTCAAAGAAACTATAAGACGTTCACGTCTTGAACCAGAACTGATGTATTACTGAATATTTTTATTGTAAAATGTTTTGAAGGAAAAGAAACGCTATTTTACGTTATTGATAGTACTTCGTAACTATCATCTAGTTATTGAAGATATACGATTCCTATGTTTCAAGCATGCTTTTATAATTAAATTGTTGTACTTGCTGAGCTTGTTATCCTCACTCTTTCTTGAACCATATAAATGCAGCTTAGACCGAATGGACCAAAGGATTTGTCAAGTATAAAGTGAAGGCTAAAGCGAACATGTAGATTACATATGTAATAGTATAGGTTTATAATGATAATATTTCATATTATGATAAGAACAAATCTAACGGTTATAAAGACTTGGGGTATGGTAGTATGGTTATGGAATTTATACAAGACATTTGTTCTTTTGAGGCATTTTAATTGAATGTTTGTGTGAGTTGTAGCACCGTGGAGCACAATTTGTCGGGTTGGAAGAGACTTGGATTTGGGGGCGTCACAAAAATAGTGCAAGTTTTCTTCAAGAATATCTCCGCTATACCAGTCGGAATACTCTCTTGTTAGGGTAAGTGGTATTATTTATTTCATATTCGCTTACGATATTATTTTTCGTATTCGTAAGGAATATTATTTTCATTCAATATTCATAAGGAATATTATTTGCGTTCAATATTTTTAAAGAATATTATTTTCATTCAATAGAGTTGTAAGAGATGTTATTTTTGTTCAATATTTGTAAGAAATAATATTTTCATCCATACTCTATAGTATGTAAGTAATATTATTTCATTTCAGATTCTGAATTCTACACTCATTTTCCTAAGTATTGCTTCTATACTCCTTGAAATTAGTAGAATATCCTTGAAATTTGCGCTTCATCTAGTATCGTTTCACAACAATATTTTTTGAACATTCTTGTTAAATTTTGATCTTTTTATGCCGGGGTACTATTCATGAAGTACTATTCATGGGTACTATTCACTCGGGTACTATTCACTAGGGGAACTATTAATGACAAAGTTGATTTCTTTTTTATCCAAATAATTTTTGAGACATGAATATTATTCTTGAATTTTACTCCACAAAGAAGTTATCATGTTGAAAATTTGGGCATTCTTGAACTTTGGATAAATTGAATTATAAATCTTAAAAATTTATACTTGCTTTCACTTAATTAAGTTCTTATATCATTGTCGTCATCCTCTTGCTTATATTGTGATGAAAGTCATCTTTGGCCCGTAGTGCATAGATGGACTGTTGATTGGTATGATTATGACTATGTATCGGTATAATCATGACCTGTAATGTTATAAATGATGTGATAAAAGTCCTCATTGGACCGTAGTTCATTGATGGATAGTTGTTGGCATGATCACGACCACTGGTGATACTAACGAATATCATTAGCTCGTAGTGCATGGATAATTCGCGGATATGATAATAATGGATATCATTGGCCCGTAATGCATGGATAATTCATGGATGTGATACTAACGAATATCCTTGGCCCGTAATGCATGGATAATTCGATGATGTGGATCATTTATTGAATTTTGTTACATCGATAAAATATTGATGATGAACTTTTAAATCATAAAAGATAGTAGATTCATGCTCTACTTGACTCTTCTAATGGATTTGTTTATTCCGCTGCAGTTAAACTTGTTGTATATTGTATTCTATCAGTTTAACACTGTTGAAGGATAATGATAATTTATTCTGCATTATCTTAATCATAATATTCTTTAATGGGCTAGTTGAGCTCACCCTTTGCTTTCATTTGTCTCTTCAGGAAATGAGAACATAGTCGGGACTAGTCGGAGAATGGAGTGACGGTCCGAGAAGGTGGTTGTAGTAGTCCTCACTATTTTATAAAATAGTTTGATAATAATTGTAATGAGGACTCCATTTGAGTTTGGATATTGTCTCTGAGACAATATTCATGTTTAAACTCTCAGCTATGTTTTGTTGTATTTTACATTACAGTTGTATAATTAAGTTTGTATTTGAATTATGTACCATGTATTTGGCGACTTTGAACAAGTTGTGTATACTTATTTTTGGGGCGTCACAGTTGGTATCAAAGCTTAGGGATATGATCTCTGGCTGAGATTTGAGGCTAGAACTAGGAGGGGAGAGATGGGTAAATCCTTCGCTAATATGACCTACCTAACCCTAATTATTATTTAATTGGTTGGTCAGAATATATGGATAATATGTGAAATGTCAATTAACCCTTGTTTTGTGGCGGTGTTTAAAAATGAAATCTAAAAATATTGAGATAAGTTATGGAGCACATGAGACCGTTGGGTCACCGACGATCAATAACTAGGATAATGTGCATCAGGAATGCAATAATTCTTAATTAAACAACAACACTGACCAAATGATGAACGATGGGATGTTCAGAGGTTTTCTGCAATTCATGCAACATAGAGAGACTCATTTGCAAAATGCAGGTGGAAACACTGGAAACTCACGGTTGGTCACTGCTAAGCAATTCAAGGAGCTAGGACCACTAGAGTTTTTGAGAAAGCCAGAGCCACTTAAGGCGGAGACGTGGATTAAGCAAATCACTAGATATTTGATATCTTGGGATGATCTGAGGAGCAAAAGGTTCCCTTTGCCACCTTCATGTTGAGAGGAGAAATAGATCATTGGTGGGAATCTGTAAAATGTACTCAGCCTGCCGAACTGAAGATGTCTTGGGAGAAGTTCCAAGAATTTTTCAACGATAAGTACTTTCCCGAAAGTATTCGTCAAATGAAGGAGGTAAAATTTTTCAAGCTGGAACAAAATAATATGACCGTATTGCAATATGAGGCTAAATTTGTGGAGTTACACCGGTTTGTATCCCATTTGGTAGAAAATGAGGAGTGTATGACGCGAATGTTTCTAAGAGATTTGAAACCCGAAATACGTCAATATCTCATTTCTCACAAACTTTGCTTGTATTCAGATATTGTGAATAGGGCTCAATTATTAGAGTGCGATAATGAGTCAACCCAACCAATAGATAGCAGCCGACAAAATGATAATACCTGTGATAGCAGTCATCGAAGCGGTGATAACAAACGTGGAGGAAATCAACATGCCAGAAATGGTAACCACTTCGGTGGTAATCATGACCAAGATAATAGAAGTGGAAATTTAAAGAAGAGGAGATTCTACAAAGATGGAAAAATAGCAGCACCAACACTCGTTTTCAAGAAACGAGAACAACCACCGATAGTATGCTTCAAATGCTGAGGGGATGGACACGTCAATCCAAACTATACTCAACAATCCAAAGCGTGTTACAATTGTAGAAGAGAAGGTCACCTAACCCGATTTTGTCATATGGTGAAGTCAATTCTAGCTGGGATAGAGACACCAAAGGTCGTCCTAACCAAGTCAAAGTCGGTAGTTCAAGGGAGAGTATTTGTCGTGGCCTCCCAAAAAGCGAGGAACCCGAATGAAGTTATCACGAGTAAGCTAATCATAAATTCTTACGAAGTCTACACCTTATTTGATAACGATTCTACCCATTCTTTTATTTCTCCTACTTACGCTCAATGCTTAAATTTAACTCCGGAGAAATTAGACTTTGACTTATCTGTTGAAACTCCATTGGGAGAAACCTTCATTACATCCACTGTTTATAATATCTTGTTTGATTCAAATGCACCCTCACATTACATGTCAATCATATCTCTTTGAAAATACTTGCATTGATGTGATTTTAGGGATTGATTAGTTAACTACTCATCATGCTAAAATTGATTATTTTTATAATGTTATTAGCTTTCATATTCCTAACCGACTTATTATGCGAATTCAAGCAACCAAACCACTAAAGTTAATCACTGTCATATCAAGCCATAAAGTCATTTGTTTATTGAAAAACAGATGTCAAGCTTTCTTAGCCCATGTCACGAATTTAAAAAAAATATGTCATATTTCAATAATATTTCTATTATTAATAAATTTCCTGACGTATTCCCTGAAGAACTTCTTGGCCTACCCCTAGAGCGTGAAATTGATTTTTGTATTGACCTTGAACCTAGTACAAAATCCATTTCCAAAGCCCCATATCGAATGGCTCCTATTGAACTTCAGGAGTTAGAAACCTAACTGCAGGAATTGTTAGACATCGTTTTCATTCGTCCTAGTACGTCTCCTTGGGGTGCTCCTGTTCTATTTGTAAAGAAGAAATATGGGAGTATGAGACTTTGCATTGACTATCGGGAGTTTAATCACGTCACGGTCAAAAATAGGTACCCGTTGCCTCGCATTGATGACCTGTTTGAGCAGTTGCAAAGTGCAAAATTCTTTTCAAAGATCGATCTTCGTTCCGAATATCATCAGTTAAAGATTAAAATTGATGACATTCCAAAGACTGCTTTCAGAACTCGGTACGGGCACTACGAATTCCTAGTAATGTCTTTTGGATTGACTAATGTTCATGTTGCCTTCATGGATATGATGAACCAAGTATTCAAGGAATATTTGGATCATTTTGTGGTTGTCTTTATTGATGACATCCTCATATACTCCAAAATCCATGAAGATCATGAACAACACTTGAGGCTGATACTCCAAAAGCTTCGTGAAAACAAGCTTTATGCCAAGTTAAAGAAATGTGAGATCTTGTTTGAGGAAGTAGCATTCATTGGGAACGTGATATAAAATCACAGAATATCTGTTGTCCCAACGAAGATTGAAGCAATTCAAAGTTGGGAGCAACCTAAGTCAGTGACCGAAGTACGTAGCTTTCTAGGCTTAGCAGGTTATTATTGGAGATTCGTAGAAAGGTTTTCTCGAATCGCCACTCCGTTAACTCAGCTGACTCGAAAAGATACAAAATTTTGTTTTAACGAGGAATGTGAGAAGAGTTTTCAAGAACTCAATAGGAGACTCATTTCAGCACCTGTTCTGACAATACCATATGGTTCGAAGGGATTTGTCATATACAGCGATGTTTTAGGCAAAGGTTTAGGATGTCTTCTCATAAAACATGAGAAATTCATAGCTTATGCCTCATGACAACTCAAAGAATATGAGAGGAATTGTCCTACTCATGATCTAGAGTTGGCAGTTGTCATTTTTGCGCTTAAAATCTGGAGACATTACCTGTATAGGGAGAAGGTGGAGATCCATACAGATCATAAAAAGCCTCAAATATTTCTTCACCCAAAAGGAACTCAACATGCGACAATGGCATTGGCTCGAGCTATTAAAAGATTACCATCATACCATTTAATACCATCTTGGAAAAGCGAACGTGGTAGCTGACGCATTAAGTAGAAGATTATATTCAGGTACGAGTGCAATATTGTCAACGCAAAGGCCCATTTGGTATGACTAACAAAGGATGGAGATAGAGTTAAAGACTCCAGGGACCCATGTGATGATGTCAAATATACGATTGGAATAGACTTTAATCGATAAAGTTAAAGCTGCTCAAGCTATAGACTGGAGATGAGGCGTATGAGGAAGAAAGTGCAAGAAGGTGCTATTCCAGAAGTAAGAATCGATGAAGAAGGAATACTTCGAGTCAACTCCAGACTTTGTGTTCCTAACAACTCTAATTTAAAGTATAAAATCATGATGGAGGCACACAACACACTATTTGCAATCCATCCTAGAAGTACCAAAATGTGTCATGATCTTCGACATACATTTTGGTGGAGCAATATTAAAAGAGAGATCGCAGAGTTTATCTCAAGCTGTCTAACTTGTTAACGAGTTAAGGCGGAGCATCAAGTTCCAAAAGTTCCATTGCAACCACTTGAAATTCCAGAATGGAAGTGGGAGCACAATACCATGGATTTTGTTACTGGTCATCCCAAGGTTTCTCAAGGCTTAGATGCAATTTAGGTCATTGTTGATAGATTAACCAAGTCTGCTCATTTCTTATTTATACGAGAAACTTATTCACTTGAACGTCTTGCTCGTATATACATAAATGAGATTGTAAGACTGCATGGTATGCCAGTATCCATAGTTTCTGATCGAGACCCAAAATTTAATTCACGGTTTTGGGTTAGTTTATAGAAAGCAATTGGCACGGATTTATGATTCAATTCGGCATATCATCCTTAGACGGACAGACAGTCAGAGAGGATTATGCAAACTCTTGAAGATCTATTAAGACTATGTGTCCTAGAATTCAAAGGAAGTTGGGACAATTTCTTGCCATTAGTGGAATTCTCCTACAACAACAGTTATCAAGCAAGCATCGACATGGCTCCATTCGAGGCGTTGTATGGATGCAAGTGTCGTTCTCCAGTATTCTGGGACAAGGTGGGTGAAGCAACGTTGTTGGGACCGAAATTAGTACGCATGACTACGGAAAATATTCAAATGATCCGATAATGTATAAAATCCTCACAAGATCGACAAAAGAGTTATGTTGATCTTCATCGTAAGGACGTGGAATTTAATGTTGGAGATCATGTGTTGTTACGTGTTGCTCCATGGAAAGGAGTTACAAGATTTGGAAAGAGAGGAAAGCTCAATCCTCGATTCATTGGCCCATTTGAAATCCTCGATAGAGTAGGAACTGTTGCCTATAGACTCGCCTTACCGCCAAGTATGTCTAATGTTCATAATGTTTTTCACATATCTATGTTGCGTAAATATGTGGAAGACCCAAACCACATTATTGAATTAGAACCAGACGAGATAGCGGAAGATTTAACGTATGAAGAGGTACCTGTTAAAATCATGGATAAGAAGGAACATATTCTACGCTCCAAGGTTATACCTCAAGTCAAAGTTTTCTAGAGAAACCACGATATTGAGAAAATGACATGGGATTTACAATCTGAAATGAAATCAAGGTATCCTCACCTCTTCGACATACCAAGTACGTATAACAATTTCGAGGATGAAATTTCATAAGAAGGGGCGGTTGTAAGACCCCAACTTTTATGAATAAAGAATAAATTTTCTCTAAATATTATTTTGAATATTATGGTGTGGATTTGATATAATGTTATAGTTGTGGGTAATATTTACAAATTTTGCAAAGTTAGCAAGTTGTTATAAAATATTCGATTGGGGGAATATTCGTTTTATTAGGGAATATTTGTACGACGGCACAATCATTGTTGGTGGACCCCACAACAGTATTACTGTCAGAGTTAGAAAACGACAGAAATAACTTTTTATAAAAATAACGGAAAAAGTTTTACCGCTAAACTATTGAAATACACGGTGATAAATGTGACGCCCCCAAAATAGGTATACATCACCCATCTTGAGTCGCCAAATACATCGTACAAAATTCAAATACAACTTAATTATACAACGGTCGTGTAAAATACGACAAAACATAATCTAAGAGTTTTAATAAGAATATTTTTATCTAGACAATATCTACACTCAATGGAGTCCTCATTACATTTATTATCACGCTATTTAACAGAATAATGAGGACTACTAATGCTATCATCTGAACCGTCACTCTGTTTTCCGACTAATCCCGACAACGTTCTAATTTCCTGAAGAGAACAGTGAAAGAAAGGGTGAGCTCAACTAGCCCAGAAAGATATATTATGACTAAGATAATGCAAAATAAATTATCATTAGCCTTCAACGGTGTTAAACTGATAAAATATAATAAATATCAAGTTTAACTACAGAGGAACAAGCAATCCATTAAAAGAGTCAAGTAGAGAATAAAATCTACTATCTTCTATGATGTAAAAGGTTTTTCATCACTTTTATCGCTGAGACTCAGCCTAATAAATATAAAAAATCATCTCTGCACTACGGGCAAAGATATTCATTAGTAGCACGACCACAAATTATATATGCACTACGGGCCAATGATATTCGTGTATTCATCGATGGTCATGATCATGTCAACAACTGTCCATCAATGCACTACGACCAATGAGGACTTTTACCACATCATTTGTAACATTACAGTCATGATTATACCAAATAATCCCTAGTCATACTCATATCAAGTCCATCTATGCACTACAGGCCATAGATTACTTTCAACATATTATAAACATGAGGATGATGACAATGATATAAGAATTCAATAAAACAAGTTCAAGGATAAATTTGTAAACATTTATAATTTAATTTATCCAGAAATTAATAACGTCCAAATTGTCAACCTGATACTGCTTTGTGGAGTAAAATTCAAGAATGCTCAGAAGAATATTTCCATGAAAAGATACTGGATGAAGCACAAATATCAAGGATATTCCACTAATTTCATGGAGTATAGAAGCCAAAACTTTAATCAACTGAGTATAATAGAATATATGAAACCGTAAATGGATTTTTTTCGCCATGCGGTAATCCACGTAGACAGATTATTCCAACAGAATAATAAAGAATGGAATAACAGAAGAATTTCATCATTTATGCGGTACTTCGCATATACAGGTTATTCCAACATAATAATAAAAAATAGAATAACAACCCTTACGAGTATTGAAAGAAAATAACTCTCTTCATGAATACAAAAGAATAATACCATTACCTTAGAAAAACTGGATACTAGAATAATGAGGTAGCAGACTTCTCTTCTTTTTTCTCTCTATAATTTCTCTCTATAATAATTGCTCTAAAGCTTTTGTGAATTGGTGAGAAATGAAGGAAGAATGAGCTTCTATTTATAGAAAAATATAGTTTCGATAATTGCACGTTTTGGGGCTCAAAATATTAAAGTATAATACCTTCCTCTTTTTCTTCATTTTTAATTTAGTCCTGCAAGTATTATCAAACTTGCACCACTTCCCCTAATAGCAAATAATAAGAATTAATAGTTCATTCATGTGACTCAATAATATAATCATGTGAAAAATCTAATTACAGTATAGTACCTTCAACTATACCTCCATTTTTAATTTAGTCATGCAAGTATTATCAATCTTGCACCACCTCCCCTAATAGTAGATGAATGTTAATCAATAGTACACACATGTAAACAAATAGTTATAAGCATGTGAAATAATAGCAATTAATTGCTCATTTATCCGATTAATTACCCGATTGGTCAATATAACCCCCAGACATCAATTATTATCGAAATAAATATCAATTTCCACTAACACTATTAATCCTAATACAATAGAACTATCAATTTCATCTTTACTCAGCACAACTTATTTATCATTAATATTATAACTCACAATATTTAACAATCAGGTCGTTCCTAGGAAAGATGGGGCTTTTCGATAAGGATTTCTCCTTATTGGCACGCAATTAGGTGACCAAACCTCTCATTGACAGAACTTCTAGACATTGTCAATATTGCAAATAATAATATGAATAACTTTGTCGTCTCAATTATTGATTTAATAATAATAAATATTATGCAGATGATACTGTGACAATAATATGAGAGATATGATGCAGCAATTACTGTAGCAATAATTGAGTATAACTGAGTGACTTCTCACGTAAGCATCAATAATCAATACCGTGTGCTACTATGAAACCACGCGTATTACTGTACTTTTACTACCGGGTAGTTCAATAGTTTTAACGGTAACACATTCGCCGTTATTTTTATAAAAAGATAATTCTTTCATTTTCTAACTATGACAATACTTCTGTTGTGGGGTCCACCAATTATTGTATCGTCGTACGAATATTACACGACCAATCGAATATTATATATCCACTTACTTATTTTGCAAAATTTGTAAATATTATCCACAACTATAACATTATATCAAATCCACACCATAATATTCAAAAATATATTTCGAAAAAATTATTCTTTATTCATAAAAGTTGGGGTCTTACAACCTCCCCTTCTTATAAAATTTCGTCCTCAAAATTAGGGTACGTACCTGGTATATCGAAGAGGTGAGGATACCTTGATTTCATTTCAAATTCTAACTCCCAGGTCATTTCCTCAACATCGTGGTTTCTCCATAAAACTTTGACTTGAGGTATAACTTTAGAGCGTAGAATATGATTCTTCTTATCCAAGATTTTAACAGGTAACTCTTCATACGTTAAATCTTCCTCTATCTCGTCTAGTTCTAATTCAATAATGTGGTTCGGGTCTTTCACATGTTTACGTAACATAGATATGTGAAAAATGTTATGAACACGAGACATACTTTGCGGTAAGGCGAGTCTATAGGCCACAGTTCCTACTCGATCGAGGATTAAAAATGGGCAAAGGAATCGAGGGTTGAGCTTTCCTCTCTTTCCAAATCTCGTAACTCCCTTCCATGGAGCAACACGTAACAACACATGATCTTTAATATCGAATATCACATCCTTTCGATGAAGATCAGTATAACTCTTTTGTCGATCTTATGAGGTTTTTATACGTTGTCAGATTGTTTGAATCTTTTCCATAGTTATACATACCAACTCTGGTCCCAACAAAATTGCTTCACTCACCTCATCCCAGCATACTTGAGAATGACACTTTCATCCATACAACGCCTCAAATGGAGTCATGCCAATACTTGTTTGATAACTATTGTTGTAGGAAAACTCCACCAATGGTAAGAACTTGTTCCAAATTCCTTTGAAGTCAAGGACACAAAGTCTTAATAAATCTTCAAGAGTTTGAATAGTCCTCTCCGACTGCCCATCCGTCTGAGGATGATATGCCGAGCTAAATCATAAATACGTGCCCATAGCTTTTTACAAACTAACCCAAAATCTTGAAGTGAATCTTGGGTATCGATCAGAAATTATGGATATTGGCATACCATGCAGTCTTATAATCTCGTTTATGTACATACGAGCAAGACGTTTAAGTGTATAAGTTTCTCGTATAGGTAGGAAATGAGCAGACTTGGTCAATCTATCAACAATGAGCCAAATTGCATCTATGCCTTGAGAAACCTTGGGAAGACCAGTAACATAATCCATTGTAATGTGCTCCTACTTCCATTCTGGAATTTCAAGTGGTTGCAATGGACCTTTTTGTACTTGATGCTCCGCCTTGACTCGTTGACAAGTTAAACACTTTGAGATAAACTCCGCTATCTCTCTTTTTATATTGCTCCACCAAAGTGTATGTCGAAGATCACAATACATTTTGGTACTCCCACGATGGATTGCAAATGGTGTGTTGTGCACCTCCATCATGATTTTATACTTTAAATCAAGGTTTTTAGGAACATAAAGTCTGGAGTTGACTCGAAGTATTCATTCTTCATCGATTTTTGCTTCCGACATAGCACCTTCTTGTACTTTCTTCCTCATGCGCATCAGCTTCAGGTCTGTAGCTTGAGCAGCTTTAACTTTATGGATTAAAGTCAGTTCTACTCGTATATTTGATATCATCACATGGGTCCCTGGAGTCTTTAACTCTATCTCCATCCTTTGCAAGTCATATAAAATGGGCCTTTGCGTTGACAATAATGCACTCGTACCTGCATATGATCTTTTACTCAATTCATCAGCTACTACGTTCGCTTTTCCAAGATGGCATTGAATGGTATGATCGTAATCTTTCAACAACTCAAGCCATCATCGTTGTCGCATGTTGAGTTCCTTTTGAGTGAAGAAATATTTGAGGCTTTTATGATCAGTATAGATCTCCACCTTCTCTCCATACAGGTAATGCCTCTTAATCTTAAGCACAAATACGACTGTTGCCAACTCTAGATCATGAGTAGGATAATTCTTCTCATATTCTTTGAGTTGTCGTGAGGCATAGGCTATGAATTTCCCATGTTGCATGAGAACACATTCTAACCCTTTGCTTGAAGCATCACTGTAGATGACAAATCCCTCCAAGCCAGATGGTATTGTCAGAACAGGTGCTGAAATGAGTCTCCTCTTGAGTTCTTAAAAACTCTTCTTATATTCCTCGCTCCAACCGAATTTTTTCTCTTTTCGAGTCAGCTGAGTTAATGAAGTAGCGATTCGAGAAAAACCTTCTACGAATCTCTGATAATAACCAGCTAAGCCGAGAAAGCTACGTACTTCGGTCACTGATTTAGGTTGTTCCCAGCTTTGAATTGCTTCAATCTTTGCGGGGTCAACAGATATCCCATGATTTGATATCACGTGCCCAAGGAATGCAACTTCCTCAAGCCAGAACTCGAATTTCTTCAACTTGGCATATAGCTTGTTTTCACGAAGCTTTTGGAGTATTAGCCTCAAGTGTTGCTCATGGTCTTCACGGGATTTCGAGTATATGAGGATGTCATCAATAAAGACGACCACAAAGTGATCAAAATATTCCTTGAATACTCGATTCATCATATCCGTGAAGGCAGCAGGAGCATTAGTCAATCCAAAAGACATGACTAAGAATTCATAATGCCCGTACCGAGTTCTGAAAGCAATCTTTGGAATGTCATCAGTTTTAATCTTCAACTAATGATATCCGGAATGAAAATCAATCTTTGAAAAGAATTTGGCACCTTGCAACTAGTTAAACTGGTCATCAATGCGAGGAAACGGGCACCTATTTTTGTTGGTGACATGATTCAACTCCCGATAATCAATACAAAGTCGCATACTTTCATCTTTCTTCTTCACGAATAGAATAGGAGCACCCCAAGGAGACGTACTAAGACGAATGAAACCGATGTCTAATAATTCCTGTAATTGGGTCTTTAACTCCTAAAGTTCAATAGGAGCCATTCGATATAAGGCTTTGGAAATGGGTTTTGAACCTAGTTCAAGGTCGATAAAAAATTCAATTTCCCGCTCTGGGGGTAGGCCAGGAAGTTCTTCAGGGAATACGTCAGAAAATTTATTAACAATAGAAATATCTTTCAAATCAGACGTATTTTTGTTTAAATCTATGACATGAGCTAAGAAAGCTTGACATCCATTTTTTAATAAACGAATAGCTTTATGGCTTGAGATGACCGTGATTGATTTTAATGGTTTGGTCGCTTGAATTTGCATAATAGGTTGATTAGGAATATGAAAGCTAACAACCTTACGAACACAATCAAATTTAGCATGATGAGTAGTTAACCAATCAATCCCCAGAATCACGTCAAATGCAAGTATTTTTAAAGAAATAAGATCGATATGTAACGTGCGGTTACTAATTTGAATCAAATAAGACTTATAAATAGTGGATGTAATGAAGGTTTCTCCCAAAGGAGTTTCAACCGATAAGTCAAAGTCTAATTTCTCCGGAGTCAAATTTAAACGTTGAGCGCAAGTAGGATAAATAAAAGAATGGGTAGAACTGGTATCAAATAAGGTATAGATTTCGTTAGGGTTTATGATAAGCTTACCCATGATGACCTCGTTCGGGTTCTTTTGTTTCTGGGAGGTTACGATAAACGCTCTCCCTTGGCCTTCAGTACCTCCATCCCAACTGGACTTGTCTTTGGTGCACGACAAAATCAGGCTAACTGACCTTCTCTTCCACAATTAGAACACGCTTTGGACTGCATCGCGCATTTTGGACTGATATGTCCCTCCCCTCCGCATTTGAAGCATATAATAAGTGGTCGTTCTCCTTCTTTAACAACGGGTGCTGGTGCTGACGTCTTTCCATCATTGTTAATTCTCCTTTTCTTGAAATATCCATTTTTACTATCTTGGTCATGATTAACACCAAAGTTGTTATCATTTCTGGCATGTTGATTCCGTCCACAATTTTTGTAACCGCTTCGATGACTGCTACCACTTGTATTATCATTTTGCCGGTTGTTTTCTCTTGGTTAAGTTGACTCGTTATCGCGCACCAATAACTGAGCCCTATTAACAACATCTGAATACAATCACAGTTTGTGAGAAATTAAGTATTGACGTATCTCGAGTTCCAAACCTCTTAGAAACATTCGTGTCATTCTCTCCTCATTATCAACCAAGTGAGACGTAAATCGGGATAACTCGGCAAACTTACCTTCGTACTGTGGCACGGTCATATTATTCTTCTCCAACTTGATGAACTCTACCTCTTTCATGTGACGAATACTTTCGGGAAAGTACTTGTCGTTGAATAGTTTTGGAACTTCTCCCAATACATCTTCAGTGCAGCAAGTTGAGTACGCTTTATCGATTCCCACCAGTAATATGCCTCTCCTCGCAACATAAAGTTGGCAAATGGAACCTTTTGTTCCTCGGAGCATCCCAAAATATCAAATATCTTGGTGATCTGCTTTATCCACGCTTCCGCCTTAAGTAGTTTTGGCTCTCCAATAAACTCTGGGTGGTCCCAGCACCTTGAACTATTTAGCGGTGACCATTCGAGAGTTTCCAGTGTTTCCACCTACATTTTGGACAGGAACCGCTCTCGCCTGATGTTGCATGAATTACATAAAGCCTCTGAACATTCCATCATTCATCATTTGGTCAGTGTTGTTTGCATGAGGATTGTTGCCTTCTTGATGCACATTATCCTGATTATTGTTATGTGGAGACTCAACAGCCTCCTGTGATCCATTGTTATTCTCAACATTCTCGGATTTCATTTTCAAATACTGCCACAAAACAAGGGTTAATTGACATGTAACATATTATCCCTATACTCTGACCGATCAAATAAATACCAAATAAATTTAGGTAGGTTATACTAGCTAAGGAATTTCCCGTCTCTCCCCTCCTAGTTCTTGTCTCACATCTTAGCCATGGATCATATCCCTAAGCTTTGATACCAACTGTGACGCCCCGAAAATAGGTATACATCACCCATCTTGAGTCACCAAATACATGGTAAAAAATTCAAATACAACTTAATTATACAACAGTTGTGTAAAATATGACAAAACATAATCAAAGAGTTTTAATAAGAATATTGTCATCTAGACAATATCCGCACTCAATGGAGTCCTCATTACATTTATTGTCACACTATTTAACAGAATAGTGAGGACTACTAATGCTATCATCTAGACCATCACTCCATTCCCCGACTAGTCCCGGCTACGTTCTCATTTCCTAAAGAGAACTGTGAAAGAAAGGGTGAGCTCAACTAGCCCAGTAAGAAATATTATGCCTAAGATAATGCAGAATAAATTATCATTAGCATTCAACAGTGTTAAACTGATAAAATATAATAAACATCAAATTTAACTGCAGCGGAACAAGCAATCCATTAGAAGAGTCAAGTAGAGAATAAAATATACTATCTTCTATGATTCAAAAGGTTTTTCATCACTTTTATCGCTGAGACTCAGCTTAATAAATATACCACATCATCCCTGCACTACGGCCAAGGATATTCATTAGTATCACGACCAAAAATTATCCATGCACTACGGGCCAAGGATATTTGTGTATTCATCAATGGTCATGATCATGCCAACAACTGTCCATCAATGCACTACGGCCAATGAGGACTTTTACCACATCATTTGTAACATTACTGTCATGCTTATACCGAATAATCTCTGGTCATAATCATACCAAGTCCATCTATGCACTATAGGCCACAGATGACTTTCAACATAATATAAACATGAGGATTATGGCAATGATATAAGAATTCAATAAAACAAGTTCAAGGATAAATTTGTAAAGATTTATAATTTAATTTATCCAGAAATCAATAACGTCCAAATTGTCAACACGATACTGCTTTGTGGAGTAAAATTGAAGGATGCTCAGAAGAATATTTTCATGAAAAGATACTGGATGAAGCGCAAATATCAAGGATATTACACTAATTTCATGGAGTATAGAAGCCAAAACTTTAATCAACTAAGTATAATAGAATATATGAAACCGCAAATGGATTTTTTCCAACATGCGATAATCCACGTAGACAGATTATTCCAACAAAATAATAAAGAATGGAATAATAGAAGAATTCACCAGGCGTGCGTAAAACGTACAGACAGCTTATTCCAACAGAATAATAAAGAATGGAACCAGGTCATGCATAATCCACACAGACAGGATGTTCCAACAGAATAATAAAGAATGAAACCAGGTCATGCGTAATCTGCACAGACAGGATGTTCCAACAGAATAATAAAGAACGGAACCAGGTCATGCGTAATCCGCACAGACAGGATGTTCCAACAGAATAACAAAGAATGGAATAACAACAAAATTCACCAGGCATGTGATAGACCGCACAGACAATTTATTCCAACAGAATAATAAAGAATAGAATAACAGAAGAATTTCACCATTTATGCGGTACTTCGCATAGACATGTTATTCCAACATAATTATAAAGAATGCAATAAAAACCCTTACGGGTATTGAAAGAACATAACTCTCTTCATGAATACGAAAGAATAATTCCCCCTACCTTAGAAATATTGGATACTAGAATAATGAGGTAGCAGACTTCTCTTCTTCTTTCTCTCTATAATTTCTCTCTATAATAATTGCTCTAAAGATTTTTTGAATTGGTGAGAAATGAAGGAAGAATGAGCTTCTATTTATAGGAAAATATAGTTTCGCTAATTGTACGTTTTGGGGCTCAAAATATTACTGTATAATACCTTCCTCTTTTTCTTCATTTTTAATTTAGTCCTGCAAGTATTATCAAACTTGCATCACCTCCCCTAATAGTAAATAATGTGAATTAATAGTTCATTCATGTGACTCAATAGTATAATCATGTGAAAAAAGTAATTACAGTATAGAACATTCAACTATACCTCTATTTTTAATTTAGTCATGCAAATATTATCAATCTTTCACCACCTCCGCTAATAGTACATGAATGTGAATCAATAGTACACACATGTGAACAAATAGTTATAAGCATGTGTAATAATAGCAATTAATTGCTCATTTATCCGATTAATTATCTGATTGGTCAATATAACCTCCAGACATCAATTATTATCTAAATAAATGTCGATTTCCACTAACACTAATAATTCCAACACAATGGAACTATCAATTTCATCTTTAATCAACACAACTTATTCATAATTAATATTATAACTCACAGTATTTAACAACCAGGTCATTCCCAGGAAAGAGGGGGCTTTCCGATAAGGATTTCTCCTTATTGGCACGCAATTAGGTGACCAAACCTCTCCTTAACAGAACTTCTAGACATTGTCAATATTGCAAATAATAATATGAATAACTTTGTCATCTCAATTATTGATTTAATAATAATAAATATTATGCAGATGATACTGTGACAATAATATGAGAGATATGATGCAGCAATTACTGTAGCAATAATTGAGTATAACTGAGTGACTTCTCACGTAAACATCAATAGTCAATAACGTGTGCTACTATGCAACCACGCATTTTACTGTACTTTTACTACCGGATAGTTCAACAGTTTTAACAGTAACACTTTGCCGTTATTTTTATAAAAAGATAATTCTGTCATTTTCTAACTATGACAATACTTTCTTTGTGGGGTCCACCAATGATTATGCCGTCGTACGAATATTTCCTGTTAAAACGAATATTCCCCGACCAATCGAATATTATATATCCACTTACTTACTTTGCAAAATTTATAAATATTATCCACAACTATAACATTATATCAAATTCTCGCCATAATATTCAAAAATATATTTTGAGAAAATTATTCTTTATTCATAAAAGTTGGGGTCTTACAATAAAAGTATAGTAATACATGTGGTTTCATAGTAGCACACGGTATTGTACAGTATCTTTGATTATTGATGCTTACATGAGAAGTCACTCAGTTTTACTCAATTATTGCAATAGTAATTGTAAGACCTCAACTTTTATAAATAAAGATTAATTTTTCTCGAAATATATTTTTGAATATTATGGTGTGGATTTGATATAATGTTATAGTTGTGGGTAACATTTGAAAATTTTGCAAAGTAAGCAAGTTGATATAAAATATTCGTTTTGTTGGGAAATATTCGTTTTAACAGGAAATATTCGTATGACGGCACAATCATTAGTGGACCCCACAATAGAAGTAATGTCGTAGTTAGAAAATGATAGAATTATCTCTTTATAAAAATAATGGCAAAAGTTTTTCCGTTAAACTATTGAACTACCCGGTAGTAAAAGTACAGTAATACGCGTGGTTTCATAGTAGCACACAGTATTGATTATTGATACTTACGTAAGA
Organism: Panax japonicus; assembly: GCA_020205505.1. Classification (NCBI taxonomy): domain Eukaryota; kingdom Viridiplantae; phylum Streptophyta; class Magnoliopsida; order Apiales; family Araliaceae; genus Panax; species Panax japonicus. Next base: position 35,593,641 of record CM035113.1, on the reverse strand, counting down.
AGTCACTCAGTTGTACTCAATTATTGCTACAGTAATTGCTGATTATTGTCATGGTATCATCTACATAATAATTTATATTATTAAATAAATAATTGAGACGATAAAGTTATTTATATTATTATTTGCAATATTAACGATGTCTAGAAAGTTCTGTCGAGGAGAGGTTTAGTCACCTAATTGCGCGCCAATATGGACAAATCCTTTTTGGAAAGCCCCTTCTTTCTTAGGAATAATCTGGTTGTTAAATATTGTGAATTATAATATTAATGATAAATAAGTTCGTGTTGATTAAAGATGAAATTGGTATTTTCATTGTGTTGGGATTATTAGTGTTCATGGAAAATCGCATCTATTTCAATAATAATTAATGTCTGGAGGTTATATTGACCAATCGGGTAATTAATCGGATAAATGAGCAATTAATTAATATTAATTCACATGCTTCTAACTATTTGTTCAAATGTATGTACTATTGATTCACATGCATGTACTATTAAGGGAGGTGGTGGAAGATTAATAAAACTTGCATGACTAAATTAAATATAGAGGTATAGATTAAGGTACTATACCGTAACTATTTTTTTCTACATGTGTGTAATATTGATTCACATGAATGTACTATCGATTCACATGATATACAATTAGGGGAGGTGGTGCAAGTTTGATAATACTTGCAGGACTAAATTAAAAATGAAGAAAAGATGAAGTTATTATACTGTAATATTTCAAGCCCCAAAACATGCAATTATCGAAACTATATTTTCCTATAAATAGAAGCTCATTCTTCTTTCTTTCTAACCTATTCACTAAGACTCACAAAAGCAATTATAGAGAGAGAAGCTATAGAGAGAATGAAGAAGAGAAATCTACTACTTCACTAATCCAGTTTCCAGTCTTCTTCTGAGGTAAGGGGTATTCTTTATTTCATATTCTGAAGAGATATTATTTTTCGTATTTGTATGAATATTATTTCGTCCAATATTCGCAAGAAATATTATTTTGATTTAATATTCGTAAGGAATATTACATTCGTTCATTATTCAAAAGGAATATTATTTTCGTTTAATATTCGTAAGGGATATTATTTTGTTCAGTATTCATAGGAATAATATTTTCTTCCATACTCTGTAGTATGTGAGTAATATTATTTCATCTCATATTCCTGATTATACCTTAATTTTGTTAAAGTATTGCTTCTATACACTTTGAAATTAGTAGAATATCCTTGAAATTTGTACTTCATCTAGTATCGTTTCATAAGGATATTTTTTGCACATTCTTGTTAAATTTTAAGCTTTTCATGTCGGAGTACTGTCCATGAGTAGTATTCATTTTTACGGTACAATTAATAAAGTACTATTCATGGGGTACTATTCATAAAATACTATTCACATGTAATATTCACAAAGTATTATTTACAGGGTACTATTCTCAAAGTACTATTCACGGGGTACTATTCACTCGGGCACTATTCACCTGGGGAATTATTCATGAAAAAAATTTATTTCTTTGTTGTCCAAATCATTTTTGATACAATATTATTCTTGAATTTTACTCCACAAAGCAGTATCATGTTGACAATTTGGACATTATTGAATTCTGGATAAATTAAGTTATAAATCTTTAAAAATGTATTATTTGCTTTCTTTTAATTGAATCCTTATATCACTGTCATAATCCTCATGCTTATATTGTGATAAAATTCATATGTGGCTTACATGCATAGATGTACTATTGATTGGTATGATTATGACTAGGGATTATTCGGTATAATCGTGACCGTAATGTTACAAATGATGTGGTAAAAATCTACATTGGCATGTAGTGCATTGATGGACAGTTGTTGGTATGATTATGACCAGGGATTATTCGGTATAATCATGACCATTGATGATTACATGAATATCCTTGGCACGTAGTGCAGGGATGATTCGATGATGTGGTTTATTTATTAAGTTGAGTTTGAGCGATAAAATTGATGATAAACTTTTTAAATCAAAGAAGATAGTAGATATCATGCTCTACTTGACTCTTCTAATGGATTTCTTGTTCCACTGCAGTTAAACTTGATGTTTATTATATTTTATCAGTTTAACACTATTGAAGGCTAACGATAATCTATTCTGCATTATCTTAGTCATAATATTTCTTATTGGGCTAGTTGAGCTCACCCGTTGTTTTCATTGTTCTCTTCAGGAAATGAGAATATAGGTGGGACTAGTCGGGGAACGGAGTGATGGTCCGAGATGGTGTCTATAGTAGTCCTCACTATTTTTATAAAATAGTGTGATAATAAATGCAATGAGGACTTCATTTGAGTTTGAATACTGTTTATGAGACAATATTCGTGTAAAAACTCTAAGTTACGTTGTTGTCGTATTGTATAAAAGAAGTTTGTATTTTATTTATGTACCATATATTTGGCGACTCAGGATGGGTGATGTATACCTATTTTTGGGGCGTCACAGTTGGTATCAAAGCTTAGGGATATGATCCCTGGCTAAGATATGAGACTAGAACTAGGAGGGGGTAGACGGGAAATTCCTTCGCTAGTATGACCTACCTAAGTTTATTTGGTATTTATTTGGTCGGTCAGAGTATAGGTATAATATGTGACGTGTCAATTAACCCTTGTTTTCTGGCAGTGTTTGAAAATGGCATCTGAAAATGTTGAGATCAGAAATGAAGCACATGAGATCGTTGAGTCACCAACGATCAATACCCAAGATAATGTGCAACGGGAAGACAATAATCCTCAGGTAAACAACAACACCGATCAGATGATGAATGATGGGATGTTCAGAGGCTTTATACAATTCATGCAACATCAGGCGAGAGAGACACCTGTTCAAAATACAGGTAGGAAAACTGGAAACTCTCGGATGGACACCGCTAAGCAGTTCAAGGATCTGGGACCACTGGAGTTTATCGGAGAGCCAAAACCACTTAAGGCAGAGACGTAGATAAAGCAGATCACCAAGATATTTGATGTATTTGGATGCTCCGAGGAGCAAACGGTTTCCTTTGCCACCTTCATTTTGCGAGGAGAGGCAGATTACTAGTGGGAATCTGTAAAGCGTACTTAACCATCCGCACTGAAAATGTCTTGGGAGAAGTTCCAAGAACTGTTCAACGACAAGTACTTTCCCAAAAGTATTCGTCAAATGAAAGAGGTAGAGTTTATCAAGTTGAAGCAAAATGATATGACTGTGTCACAATAAGAGGCAAAATTTGCAGAGTTATCCCGGTTTGCATCCCATTTGGTCGATAATGAGGAGCGAATGACACGAATGTTTCTAAGAGGTTTGAAACCCGATATACGTCAATACCTCATTCCTTATAAACTTTGTTTATATTCAGATGTTGTGAATAGGGCTCAGTTATTGGAACACGATAATGAGTTAGCACAACAAAAAGGCAACGACCAACAACATTATAATAATCGTACCGGTGGCAATGGCCATCGGAACAATGATAACCATCGTGGGGGAAATTATCATGCCAATAATGGTAACCACATCGATGCTAATCTTGGCCAAGATAATAGAAGTGGAAAATTCAAGAAGAGAAGATTTGACGATGATGGGAAAACGTTGGCAGAAGCACAAACACCACCAACAATTTCTAGGGGAGGAAAATGACCGCCAGTTAGATGCTACCATTGCGGAGAGGAGGGACACATAAGTGAAAACTATTCACAGCCTTCCAAGGTATGTTTTAGTTGTGGAAAAGGTCACATAAGTCGATTTTATCTTGTAGCAAAATCAAGTCCAGCTGGGACGGTGGCACCAAAGGCGGATACGGATAAAGCAAAGTCGGTGGTTTCAAGAAAAGCATGTTTTGTGAGTTCTCAAAAAGCGAGTAACCCGAATGAAGTTAGCACGGGTTAGTTAATTATAAATTCTTGCGAAGTCTATACCTTATTAGATACCGGTTCTACCCATTCTTTTATCTCTCTTGCTTGCGCTCAACGTTTAAATTTGACCCTAGAGAAGTTAGACTTTGACTTATTGGTTGAAACTTCGTTAGTAGAAACCTTCTTTACCTCCACTGTTTATAAATCTTGTTGATTCAAATTGACACTTTCACGTTACTTGTCGATCTTATCTCTTTGAAAATATTTGCCCTTGATGTGATTTTAGGAATCGATTGGTTAACTACTCATCATGCCAAAATTGATTATTTTCGTAAGGTTGTTAGCTTTCATATTCCGAACCAACCTGTTATGCGAATTAAAGCAACCAAACAACTAAAATCAATCACTGTTATATTAAGCCATAAGTAAAGAGCCCTGAGCCTTTCGCTGGTGACTTCCTTGTGTGGAATGCACTGAAGTCATACTTTTTGTACGAGAAGCTGTGAATAACGGTGGAAAGTTGATATGTATCAATGTGACATGCTATCCAAGTCTTGGGATGAGAGTTACAATTTTTTTTTCTATTATTAATAAATTTATAATGCATTCCTGAAGACTTCCTGGCCTACCCCAGAGCGTGAAATCGAATTTTTTATTAACCCCAGTAAAAAACCCATTTCTAAAACCCTTAAATATTTCTTTAACCAAAACGAATGTATAATACGCTGAAGACGTTGGCTCCAGCTGTTGAAGATTATGACCATACCATTCAATATTATCGTGAAAAAAGTGAACGTGGTAGCTGATGCATTGAGTAGAAGATCGTATGCGTTTACGATTGTAACGTTGTTAACACAAAGACCCATTTCATATGACTTACAAATAATGAAGATAGAGTTAAAGACTCTAGGGACCCACGTGATAATGTCAAATAATACGAGTAGAATCGACGTTAATCGATATAGTTAAAGTCACTCAAGCTACGCACCCAGAGCTGATGAATGTAAAGAAGAACGTTCAAGAGGGCGTTATTCTAGAAGCAAGAATCGATGAAGAATGTAAATCTCAACCCTCAATTTAATTGGGCCATTCAAAATCCTCGACCGAGTAGGAACTATGGCCTATAAACTCGCCATAACGACAAGTATGTCTCGTGTTCATAACGTTTTTCACATATCTATGTTACGTAAATATGTGAAAGACCCGAACCACATTATTGAATTAGAACCAGACGAGATAGCGGGAGATTTAACTTATGAGGAGATTCATGTTAAAATCTAGGATAAGAAGGATCATATTCGATGCTCAAAGGTTATAACTCAAGAGTTAGAATCTGACGATGTATCATCATCTCTTCAACATACCAGGTACGCACCCTAATTTCGAGGAAGAAATTTCATAAGAAGGAGATGTTGTAAGACCCTAACTTTTATGAATAAAGATTAATTTTTCTCGAAATATATTTTTTAATATTATGGTGTGGATTTGATAAATGTTATAGTTGTGGGTAACATTTGAAAATTTTGCAAAGTAAGTAAGTTGGTATAAAATATTCGTTGTGTCGGGAAATATTTGTTTTAACAGGGAATATTCGTATGACGGCACAATCATTGGTGGAACCCACAACGGAAGTATTATCGTGGTTAGAAAATGATAGAATTATCTTTTTAGAAAAATAACGGCGAAAGTTTTACCGTTAAATTGTTGAACTACCCAGTAGTAAAAGTACAGTAATACACGTGGTTGCATAGTAGCACACGTTATTGATTATTGATGCTTACGTAAGAAGTCACTTAGTTATACTCAATTATTGCTACAGTAATTGGTGCATCATATCTCTCATATTATTGATTCAATTATTTTCACAGTATCATATGCATAATATTTTATATTATTAAATCAATAATTGAGACAACAAAGTTATTCATATTATTATTTACAATATTGACGATGTCTAGAAAGTTCTGTCAAAGAGAGGTTTGGTCACCTAATTGCGTGCCAATAGGGATAAATCCTTATTGGAAAGCCCCCTCTTTCATGGGAATGATCTGGTTGTTAAATATTGTGAGTTATAATATTAATGATAAATAATTTAGTGTTGATTAAAGATGAAATTGATATTTTCATTGCGTTGGGATTATTAGTGTTAATGGAAATTAACATCTATTTCTATAATAATTAATGTCTGGAGGCTATATTTACCAATCGGGTAATTAATCGGATAAATGAGCAATTAATTGCTATTAATTCACATGTTTATAACTATTTGTTTACATGTATGTACTATTGATTTACATGCATGCACTATTAGGGGAGGTGGTTCAAGATTAATAATATTTGAATGACTAAATAGAATATAGAGGTATAGATTAAGGTACTATACCGTAACTATTTTTTTTCACATGTGTGTACTATTGATTCACATGAATGTACTATTGATTCAAATGATATACTATTAAGGGAGGTGGTGCAAGTTTGATAATACTTGTAGTACTAAATTAAAAATGAAGGAAAAGATGAAGGTATTATACTTTAATATTTCGAGCCCCAAAACGTGCAATTATCAAAACTATATTTTTCTATAAATAGAAGCTCATTCTTTATTCATTCTCACCAATTCACTAAGACTCACAAGAGCAATTATAGAGAGAGAAGCAATAGAGAGAAAGAAGAAAAGAAGTCTGCTACTTCACTATTCCAGTATCCAGTCTTCTTCGGAGGTAAGGGATATTATTTATTTCATATTCTGAAGAGATATTATTTTTTGTATTCGTATGAATATTATTTTTTCCAATATTCGTAAGAAATATTATTTTCATTTAATATTCGTAAGGAATATTATATTCGTTCAATATCCAAAAGTAATATTATTTTCGTTTAATTTTCATAAGGGATAATATTTTGTTCAATATTCATAGGAATAATATTTTCTTCCATACTCCGTAGTATGTGACTAATATTATTTCATCTCGTATTCCTAATTATACCCTCATTTTGTTAAAGCATTGCTTCTATACTCCGTGAAATTAGTAGAATATCCTTAAAATTTGCACTTCATCTAGTATCATTTCACAAGGATATTTTTTGCACATTCTTGTTAAATTTTATATTTTTCATGTCGGAGTACTGTCCATGAGTAGTATTCATTTTTACGGTACTATTCACAAAGTACTATTTATGGGGTACTATTCACAAAGTACTATTGATGGGTACTATTCACAAGTACTATTCATAAAGTACTATTCACGGGGTATTATTCCTAAAATACTATTCACGGGGTACTATTCACTCGGGTACTATTCACCCGGGGAATTATTCATTACAAAAATTGATTTCTTTGCTATCCAAATCATTTTTGATAAAATATTATTCTTGAATTTTACTCCACAAAGCAGTATCATGTTGACAATTTGGACATTATTGAATTCTAGATAAATTAAGTTATAAATCTTTAAAAATTTATCATTTTCTTTCTTTTAATTGAATTATTATATCATTGTCATCATCCTCACGCTTATATTATGATAAAAGTCATATGTGGCTTACGTGCATTGATGTACTATTGATTGGTATGATTATGACTATGGATTACTCGGTATAATCATGACCGTAATGTTACAAATGATGTGGTAAAAATCCTCATTGGCCTGTAGTGCATTGATGGACAATTGTTGGTATGATTATAACCAGGGATTATTCGGTATAATCATGACCATTGATGATTACATGAATATCCTTGGCCCGTAGTACATGGATGATTCGATGATGTGGTTTATTTATTAAGCTGAGTCTCAACGATAAAATTGATGATAAACTTTTTAAATCATAGAAGATAGTAGATATCATGATCTACTGGACTCTTCTAATGGATTTCTTGTTTCGCTATAGTTAAACTTGATGTTTATTATATTTTATCAGTTTAACACTGTTGAAGGATAACATTAATTTATTCTGCATTATCTTAGTCATAATATTTCTTACTGGGCTAGTTGAGCGCACCCTTTGTTTTTATTATTCTCTTCAGGAAATGAGAATATAGCTTGGACTAGTCGGAGAACGGAGTGATGGTCTGAGATTGTGACGGCCCCAAAATTAGGTATACATCACCCATCTTGAGTTGCCAAATACATGGTACAAAATTCAAATACAACTTAATTATACAACAGTCGTGTAAAATATGACAAAACATAGGCTGTGAGTTTGAATACAAATATTGTCTACTAGAGAGTATACAAACTCAAAAGGAGTCTTCATTATAATTATTATCACACTATTTTACAGAATAGTGAGGACTACTAATGCACCATCTAGGACCATCACTCTGTTCCCCGACTAGTCCCAGCTACGTTCTCATTTCCTGAAGAAAACAGTGAAAGAAAGGGTGAGCTCAGCTAGCCAGTAAGAAATATTATGACTAAGATAATGCAAAATATATTATTGTTAGCCTTCAACAGTGTTAAACTGATACAATATAACAAAAATCAAGTTTAACTGCAGCGAAACAAGCAATCCATTAGAAGAGTCAAGTAGAGAATAAAATCTACTATCTTCTATGATTTAAAAGGTTTTTCATCACTTTTATCGCTGAGACTCAGCTTAATAAATAATCCACATCATCAAATCATCCCTGCACTACAGGCCAAGAATATTCTTTTGTATCACGACTACGAATTATCCATGCACCACGGGCCAAAGATAATCATGTTTTCATCAACGGTCCTGATCATGCCATAAAACAATTCATCTTTGCACCCTTAGCCGAAGAGAATCCATAGCCATAATCATACCAAAAACTGTCCATCAATACACTTCGGGCCAATGAGGACTTTTTCAACATCATTTGTAACATTACGATCATGATTATACCGAATAATCCCTTGTCATAATCATACCAAGTCCATCTATGCACTACAGGCCACAGATGACTTTCAACAAAATATAAGCATGAGGATGATGACAATGATATAAGAATTCAATAAAAACAAGTTCAAGAATTAATTTATCCAGGAACTAATAACGTCCAAATTGTCAACATGATACTTCTTTGTAGAGTAAAATTCAAGAATGCTCAAAAGAATATTTCAATGAAAAGATACTGGATGAAGCGTAAATATAAAGGATATTCCACTAATTTCATTGAGTATTGAAGTCAATAATTTAACCAACTGAGTATAATAACTAATGGAATAACAAAAGAAATCACCATACATGCGGTACTTCGCATAGACATGTTATTCCACCAAAATAATAATTAACGGAACCAGGTCAGGCGAAAATCACACCGACAGGATGTTCCAATAGAATAATAAAGAATGGAATAACAACATAAATCACCATATATGCGGTACTTTGCATAGTTAGGTTATTCCAACAGAATACTAATAAGGACGGAATCAAGTCCGGCGTAAAACGCACAAATAAGATATTCCAACAGAATAATAATAAAGACGGAAACAGGTCCGGCGTAAAATGCACAGACAGGATATTCCAATAGAATAATAAAGAAAGAATCTGGTCTGACGTAAAACGCACATACAGGATATTCCAACAGAATAATAAAGAATGGAATAACAGAAGAATTTCACTAAGTATAGGGTATCTCGAGTATACAGGTTATTCCAACAGAATAATAAAGAATGGAATAACAAAAGTTCTCTTCATGAATAAGAAAGAAAGAATACCCCTTACGAGTACAACTAATAATATTCCTTACCTTAAGAAAAAGAGTACTAGATATAGAATTAGTGAAGTAGAAGAACACTTTTCTTCTTTCTCTCTATAGTTTCTCTCTCTACAGTTTCAGTGAATTCGTAAGAAATAATGAATGAATGAGCTTCTATTTATAGAAAAATGTATTGTATAGTAACTAACTCATGAACGGTCCAGATTGATTTACTTTAATCTGACGGTCCATATTTAAAGCAAAATCTTTTAAATAAAATATAATATATTCTATTTATAATCTAATAAAATGAATAACTTTATAAAAGATTTTACTATGCAAACACTACGCAAACACTACGCAAACACTATGCAAACAGTATGCATAATAAAATATAATATATTCTAATTATTGTCTAATAAAACAGATAACTTTATAAAAGTTTTCTATTTTATATAAAAAGATTTTACTATAAAAAACACTATGCAGACACTATACAGGCACTATGCATAATAAAATATAATATATTATATTTATAGAATAACTTTATAAAAGTATTTTGTTTTATATAAAAAGATTTTACTATGCAAAATACTATGCAGACACTATGTAACACTATGCATAATAGAATATAATATATTTTATTTATAGAATAACTTTATAAAAGTATTATGTTTTATTATATTAATATTACCAATAAAACAAAACTAAGTAACTTATCACGTAAGCATCAATAATCAATATCGTGTGATATTATGCAGCCATGCGTATTACTGTACTTTTAACACCGAGTGTTTCAACAGTTAACGGTAAAACTTCCGCCGTTATTTTCATAAAGCATTTTTGTCGTTTTCTCAATCCGACAATAATTTCGTTGTGGGGTCCACCAATGATTGTGATATTGTACGAATATTCCCTGTTAAAACGAATATTCCCCAACCAATCGAATATTATATAACAACTTGCATACTTTGAAAAATTTATAAATATTATCCACAACTATAACATTATATCAAATCCACACCATAATATTCAAAAAAAATATTTTGAGAAAATTAAATATTATTCATAAAATCTGGGGTCTCACAGAGATGGTGGCTACAGTAGTCCTCACTATTTTTATAAAATAGTGTGATAATAAATATAATGAGGACTTCATTTGTGTTTGAATAATGTCTATGAGACAATATTCGTGTAAAAACTCTAAGCTACGTTGTTGTCGTATTGTATAAAAGAAGTTTGTATTTGATTTATGTACCATGTATTTGGTGACTCAAGATGGGTGATGTATACCTATTTTGGGGGCGTTATAGTAATTGTTGCATAGTATCTCATATTATTGATTCAATTATTGTCACAGTATCATCTACACAATATTTTATATTATAAAATCAATAATTGAGATGACAAAGTTATTCATATTATTATTTGCATTATTGACGATGTCTAGAAAGTTCTGTCGAGGAAAGGGGTTTTGTCACCTAATTACGAGCCAATAAGGAGAATTCCTTATCGGAAAGCCCCCTCTTTCTTGGGAATGATCTGGATATTAGTATTGTGAGTTATAAATGATGAATAAATGTTATTAAAAGTGTGTTTTGAGAAGTAAAGTGAATTGAGATTATAGAGGGGTTTTGTTGAAGTATTTGTTAAAAATTTAGCTTATTACATGGACCTCTACTTACGCATTTTTCAAAATTATCGATAGAAATTTATCTCAGTTTTGTTATATATATATATATATATATATATAAGTTTTGTTTTTTATATAAAATAGAATATATATTATATTTTATTATTTGCATAGTACTGCATAGTGTTGCATAGTAAAAATCATGTGAAATGAAAAAAAATCGCGAGTTAAGCGCCCGTGATTTCTGTATTGTGCGTCCGTGATTATTTTTCTCAAATAGTATCCTGCCATTCTCTTATAAATATGATGCTAAGTTTAGAAATGAAAATCACACCAGAATCAGAGAATTCTTCTTCTATAATATTGAGCGTATTTATTTAGAGTTTAAGAAAGCTTTGAGTGTAGAAAACAGTGCAAGTTTTCTTCAAGAATATTTTCGCTATACCAGTCGGAATACTCTCCTTTTAAGGTAATGGGTATTATTTATTTCATATTCGCTTACGATATTAATTTTCGTATTCGTAAGGAAATTTATTTTCGTTCAATAATCGTAAGGAATATTTTTTTCGTTCAATATTCGTAAGGAATATAATCTTTGTTCAATATTCGTAAGGAATGTTATTTTCATTCAACATTTGTAAGGGATGTTATTTTTGTTCAATATTTGTAAGAAATAATATTTTTATCCATACTCTGTAGTATATAAGTAATATTATTTCATTTCAGATTTCGAATTCAATACTCATTTTAAATTGATATGATAAGAACGCTTGACTGGGAAAAGGACGAATTTGATTAAGGCATGATATCGATGCCGGATTATTAAGTGTTTGTGAATAAATCATGGGGTATGAAAGGCTGATCCCCTTGAAAACCAAAACTTATTAAGAAGTCCAGTTTAAATTACTAAGGTGGTGTTTGTTTACCACTTTTTACATCTAAAAACTCTTTATCTTTTTCGTTCAGACCCAAATACTTGTTTGATAAAAAAATCAGTCACATCTGTAAGCCTCTATTTCGGTAAGAGATGGAGTTGAGTCTGGATGGAAGAGAGGAATACCTGAATTCTTTATTATAAGAATACCCTCACAAATCTCTCCTACGTTCTTGCTTCTTCTCTCCTCCATTCTTGCAGCCCACCAAGAACTAGAACACATAATCAAAACCACCAACACAACAGCCGGTGATAAAGCTCCATAGATTTCGACGAGGATTACCAGAGCTAAAATTAAGCACAGCCAAAACGTACCATGAATTGAACTTAAAAAGAAATTAACAATTAACAAAAGAGAAGATCAATTAACGGAAAGCAACAAACCCAAATTGAAAAAAGCAGCAAGCCATTGTTTTAGAAGCTCCAGGCTCCATTAACTGATCCAAAGCTATAGCTGTAAAAGTTGGCATGACTATGCAACATTAAACAATCTGTCTATCTTATCAAATCTCTCTCCTAAAACAAAGCAATGACTGCTCACAATGAAGTTAAATAAAAACCAAATCACATCTTTATCTCAGAATTTGGGTAATATTTTAAAACAATAAAACCAAATCACATCTTATGATTTCAGCATCTATTTTTGCAGCTTCTGTGAAACTAGGTATTTATAAGATTAAATCACAGGAAAAAAAGGTTCATAAATAACCAAATTCGTATAGAACAAGATGGAAACGCATAAATAAAAGATTGATTTTCAGATGATATGTATATAAAATAGGAATAGAAAAGAAATATTACCTTAATCGTGATGGACCACAACAGATCCAATTATGTTCAGATCTTCATTCAAATATAGATTTTTATGACATCATTTTAATATTTATTTATATAATTAAAAAATTACAGTAAAGCTAATAATTTGATTTTTTATTTCAAGGTTAAAATCATAAAATACTATTATTCAGATGTTTTAACGATTTCAATTACCAAACAGCTATATAAGTTCAGATGCAATTTCATTCAGATGATTTAATTTATTAAGATGTCATAATCATTCAAATCTTAATTTCTCAATTTTATCAAACACCGCCTAAGAACCTTGACAAATGTTCATGGTTATTTCAAAACCACTCAGTACGCGTTATTTCAAAACCACTCAGACTATATTCTGTAACTCAATATCCGTAAATACCAGTTATATTTCTTTTAAATAACTTATAATAATTTTTAAACATTCATCACAATTTATCATGAATTTTCAAACACCGGAATCATTATTACATGATTTAAATATCAAACAATTCTATTATCATTAATATTTAATTAATATTAAACTATTAATGAAACCATTGCCAAAATATTAAAGTTAGTTATAATAACTTAGAATATTTTAAAGTATTAATATTACCCTTAAATGATTTTCAAAACATTTAAAATCATTCATAATCAATTGCCATTAATATTAAAATATTAATGTGTTATTTATCCAGTCAGTAATTATAACCTAAAATATTTTTAATTCATTTATATCCTTTTTAAATAATTTTTAAATCAATAAAACTATTTTAAAACTATTTATTTAATATAATTATTAAATAATTTTAATATCATTGATGTTAAATAAATATCTTTAATAATAAATTATTGATGAAATTATCCTTTAAATATTAAAAGTTATATTTTATAACTTAAAATATTTTTAAATACCTTATTATTATTTAAAATGATTTTTAATATAATAAAATCATTTTTAATCTATTTTTTTAATTCATTTATTAAATAACTAAAATATCATTAATAATAATTAATTAATGAAATTCATCACAAAATACTAAAAGTCGTTAAAAATAACTTAAAATATTTTCTCATTCCATAATATAATTTTTAAATGATTTTTAAAGTATTAAAACTATTTTTAAATAATTTATTTAATACATAATTAAATAAATTAAATATCTTTGATATTCCAAAAATATTAAATATTTGTGAAATATATCTAAAATAATTAAAATATAATTTTTTGATTTTAAAATAATTTTTAGTAATTTAATATGTCTTTTTAATAATTAAAAACTAATTTTCTGTAATTATTTAATGAAAATATAATTTTTATAATTAAACTGTCGCTAAAGACCACCTATAGCGACAGAACTGTCGCTGTAGGTTTTCTTCGTGTTCTTCATACAAACCTAGATCTTCAAGCCAGTTACCGAGTGGGTGAGTTTGACCAGGTGCCAATCAATGTGTGTTGTGTTTCTGGACTTATTTTTGGTCAGATCGTGTAGTACTAATAAAAGACTACAAGATCCAACAACAAACAAAATCATATCATGCATAACAAAGGAGATCTATTGGCCTAAAATAGCTGTCAGAGGCTATTCTTCATTTCTAGGTTACCCAGAAATGAAGAACAGATCGTGGGGCTCACTTTGTACTTCCATTACATGCTGATAGTGTAATATTTTTGGGATCAAAGACCTTGAGGTTGTAGACAACATGTAAGGCTATAACTCTATTACATAACATCGATCTAACAACAATACAATGAGCATAAAAGGTCCAGTCAAACCATGTCAGGCAACACATTCATATGTTTTCTGGGTTACCCAGAAAATAGAGAATGTATTCGTCTTGGCTTGTTTGACCGGCTGCTATGTCCAATCCGTATATTATTTAAGTGCTATTATGGTATGACCATATATTACACATATCCAGCTACCATATTGATACAACAACAACAATACAACAAACAGAAGCAAGATCTAGTCGATTTAAAACGTTGTCAGGCCGTTTCTGGGCAGTTTCAGGGTTACCCAGAAACGCCCAGTCATAGCCGATCAACGGCCTTTAACCATGATTATCTTGCAACATGTTTAAGATATGAACTTGATTCTTGTTTCAGATCAAAAACCACATACCAAACTACACATAATAACTTAAAAACAACAAAAATCATAAACAACCAAAGATCTGTGGCCACTGACATTTGTTGTCAGACCACAATTTGATTTTTTCCAGATTTTGCAAAACTCAAATACAAGCCACTAGATGTTATGGATCCAACATCTAGCAACCCAGATCATCATTATACACTACCAACAACATATTAAAACACAGAATTATAACATCTAACAACAGATTTATGGTCAGATTTCAAGCTAGTGTTTTATACCTTCTTTGATCAATTCTTGTTTCTAGCTTTCTGATTTGATTGTGGTGTTAGTGGGGCTTGAATTTGGGACTGATATGCTAAGAAATTTTGTTGGTTTAAGAGAGAGAGAGAGAGTCTAGGTTGAGAGTTGATACAAAATGAGCTAGCAAATGACTTAGTTTCTCTCTCTAATCTATTTATAGAAGTTTAGCCAATGAATGTGGGATTTAGCTATTATCCCCCATATTTGTGTTTTCCATTAGACAAAACCCCTTATCTCGATCTTAAGTATACTTAGTGAGATTCCCAACCAATGAGGAGTAGCCAACAATGTCCTTTGCGTAAGTGATTAGGAAAACTAAGGTGATTAGCTATTTAAGGAAACTTGATTAGCCTAATTTGTTGCCTTAAAAGGCCTATTGTGGCCAGCTATATATATACCAATAATTCCTTTATTTAGCTTTTATTTTAATACATAAATTAGATTAATCAAAGTTCTAAAATACCCTTAATTATGTGGGCTAAGTTTGGGCTTGAATTTGATTTCTTTTGGGCTTCTCCCATAATTGTTTTGGGCCATGTAATAATCATAGTCTAACAATTTTAATATATGTTACCCAAATTATTTATTTAGGGTTTAAATTAAAATACAATTAGTTTTCAAAACTTATAATTAGGATTTTCTTAATTTGATTAGGGTTCTAATAATACATGAACATTAGGGTTTTATATAATAATTATAACTATCCTTTCTAATTTAGCAATTAGGGTTTATAATTAATAAACAGGATTTCAAGAAATTAATAAATCTAAATGTTAATTAGGGTTGACCTAGTTAATCAAAAAATCATACAACACAATTATATAATAGACTTAAACACACAATTGAGTTTCAAATTAGGGTTTCCCACAGTAAACTAGGGTTTGGCATAATACACCATAACTGACCAATCATTGTCAACCCATATTATACATACAATATATAATTATTCCACCAAAAAATCAAAGTATAAATGATATTATATTATTGTTCTCATTCCTTGATCAAAATATAAAATTAGGGTTTGGATTCCATATTTGATTTATCTGTCGTACCTAACATTATTTAATTAAGTTAAAATAATTAACTTAATAATCTGTACAAAGATTCATATAATAAAATAATTATTATAGTAATTCTAAAAATCATTTCATATATTATATAAATAATATATGATTATATTTTTATGGAAAATAATTAATAAAACATTTCTACTATTAAATTAATTATGATAAACATATAATTTATAATGATCAATAATTCTAAAATAAAATTATTTGTAATTATTCATATTTTTATTTCTCACATAAATACATATACACATTATCTTGGCACATATTCCCCATATTTATTTTAAATAAAAAAATTTATACGTAAAATTTTTAATTTATTTGTATAGAAAATATCGGGTTGTTACATTAACCCTCCCTTATAAAGATTCCGTCCCCAGAATCACCGTTTTAAAACCTACACATACAAGTGTACGTAGTTTATACAATCATTACAAGTAGATCTTAATCATAAATGATCGTACTGATCTTTAACATATTCACGTTAAGCTTGTCTATCGAATTAAACAGAAATTTGATTTTTACAAGAACTCAAATTCCTTCTTCAAAATTTCTTTATAAAATAATTTACTATATATATGAAAATCATGCTAAAGAAAATAAAAGATAAACAAATAATACCTGGAATTGCACCACCAGCTGCTATGGTATCCTGGATCGTCATGTTGTAGACCCTTGCTATTGATTTCGACGGCTTGCTAGATGACGTTGGTCCCGTGATTTCCAGAGTTCCACTGCCATTGCCATTATTCATACTTCCCGCATCCGTCCTCCTCTTCGAACAATCCTTCACCTTGTGCTCAGTCGACCCACACACCAAATACCCACTGTTCATCCTAGGATTGGGGCAGTTGGGAGAGATATGCCCCTCATGCCCGCACTTGTAGCACACAAACTTCCCCTTCAAACATTCCCCAGAGTGGTTCTTTCCACAGTTCCCACACTGCAAAGCTTGCTTCTTAACTCCTTCCTATTTTACCTGCACACTTCCAAAATTGCTTCCCTTCCTTTTGCTACTACCACCGTTACTCCCACTATTAACTTCCACCTTCCTAGTTCCATCAGCCTTACTCTTGTTCTTTCTCTCCTTGTTGTAGAGGCTTATGGCCTCACTCCCCTCCTCAGCTATAATAGCTTTCTCTGTGATTGCTGCATATGTATGAATCTGCAACACTGCAACTTTATTATAGAGCCAGGGTTTTAATCCCAGTTCAAACTTTCTAGCTTTCCTGGCCTTCGTATCAACTTGATGCGGAGCAAACCTAGCCAACTTATTAAATTTTGCGGCGTATTCGGACACCGTCATATTCTCCTACTTCAACTCTAAAAATTTTACCTCCATCCTAGCCTGCATACTAGATGAAAAATAGTTTTCGAAGAACAATGTCTTAAACCTATCTCAAGTAACAACACCTTCTCCTGCCCTCACCTGATTCGTTTCCCACCAAAAATTTAACTCACCCTTTATCATGTTGGTGGCAAAAGCGGTCTTTTGCCCCTCAGCTACCCTAGCTACCATGAATGCTTTTTTAATCTCTTTAACCCAAGTCTGGGCTTCAACAGGGTCAGTTGTCCCTTTGAACTCGGGCGGTCCCACAGCCTTAAAATCTTTAAAGTTAGCTAGTTGGTTGTCCGGCTGGTTCCCTGCAACTGGAATTCCTTGCTGCATAGCTTGTGCTACCATATTTGCAAAGTGTTGCATTGGGTCTGCTTGTTGTTGTCCCTCAACGTTATTGACAGACTCTTCTACCCTTTGGTTTCGAGTTTGACGTCTTGGCAGAATTATCTGGTTAAGTAAAAACATAAATTATTCTTTAAATTCTAAATCTTATCATATAAGTTTAGTATATTAACTCATTCCATTAGTCAAACTTAGATCCATATTCATTTAACGAATACTTTACATAGAATAGATCATACTGCTTTAAACATCATTCATCCCTTTGTGACTACAAAAGTCGGGATTTACAGCCTTGACTAACACCAAAAGTTGGGAACATTAAATTATACAGACATACTTAACAATTAAACAAACCTACACAACAGAACCTATACTACCTATACACTACATCTTTTTCTTGGACAACCTCTCGCCTGATGAGCTTTTATCCCACAGATAAAACATGCTCACGATTTATAGTCGGGACAATACGGAGTGGTATGTCCCTCATAGCCACAAAGGTAACAAATTCTTTTCCTTTTCTTCTTATCGAATTTTCCTAAGTCATGGTCTTCTATCTTTCTTTTCCACTTCTTGTTCGGATTTGCACACGATGTGTTGCATGTGCCTCCCATCTGATCAATTTGGATTTTAAGCTTATCTTGTTCTTCCATTGTTTCTATTAACGCTTGACACAGTTGACTATTTAACAGTTTTTCTATTTCCCACAGCTTTTCCAGAGAAGAAACCTTGTTCCTCAGATCCTGCACCTCTGTTGATGCTTGATCAGCTTCAACTTTAGTGTCCGAATCACTTTCTGTCAGCTCCAGCATTTCCAGATCTGGTACTACATTTTCTACAATAACAACTTCATCTGAGTTGTTTTCATTGTGAGCCTCTATTTAAGCTATTGGCTTCGATATTAGCTCTGGGGTATGGATTTGATCCTCCTTCATGTTATAACCATATAATAAGCCTTTTCCACCAGACATCTACACACATAA
Organism: Panax japonicus; assembly: GCA_020205505.1. NCBI lineage: Eukaryota > Viridiplantae > Streptophyta > Magnoliopsida > Apiales > Araliaceae > Panax > Panax japonicus. The sequence continues at coordinate 35,574,628 of CM035113.1, read as the reverse complement.
ATTATCCTAATAAGCATATAGTATATACACACAACAAATAATAGTTTTATATAAGTTATCTTTTATTTTATTTGACGATGAATTTAGTCAATTCATCTCTTTATAAACTCTACATGAGTTATTTTTTTAACGTTTCCCTATGTTCTAAGGTTATAGCCTAAGGTCTATCCCACCTAAGGTTTTTTAACCCTAAAGCTTTGATACCAACATGTAAAGCCCCCAAATCCAAGTACTTGAAACCTGGATTCAGTGTTTCACGATACCATTTCTATGAGCGGAATAATACTAAGAATAATAACAATAGTATAAATATTAAACTTAATTTACATATCTATCAAAGTCTAGCTCCTAAGTACATAACCTTTAATCATTCCTTACAATACATGATAATAAATATATAACATTGTCTTAATAATATTAAACTATCCCACAAGATATCATTGAAATCATTCAGCAACCTTTCCATTTCCCTTGTTTCTAGCAGAGCTTTCAAATTGCTCGCACTTAGCTGAAAACATTTAAATTAAGCAAGGATGAGCATTTGAGTGCCCAGCAAGTAATAACAATTATATATATATATATAAGCTAAAAGAATTTAAATATTTTCTTTATATTACCCTTCTACAACAAATCAATAGTTATGAAGTAATCCTAACCGATAATAATAACATAACAACCTTCTTTCAAATTTTTGAAACTACGTACTGACTATAAATAGGGTTAAGGAGACATATTATGAACATTGTTTTCATTTTCGAAAAGGTTAAACAAAACTTCATCTGTAAACCATCATAACTTACGGGCACGGGGGTGATCAGCCTGTTGTACCCTGTATTGATCAACACTGCATTCAAGAACGATAGGATCGTTCACTCTGTCCGCTTTAGGAGCATAAAAGTTTTCCCGTGTAAGGGATGTTCATACTTGTCGGGGTTCCAAACCAAAGCAATTCGGTTGGATAATAATAAGGATTTATCTTGTTCAACAATAATCTAGAATCCAACATATATGTATACGGGTAATTAACAAAGGTGTATCAACATGTGATTAAATGCAATGATTATCCAAGTGGGGACACTTATATAACCATTTATAGAAATTAACGAACAGAATATATATCTGAATTACCATATACTAACTTGTTGATAATCATTGAGCGTATATAATATTGGGTTAATAATCTGTACAGTAATACTATAATTCTGAAACATTCTTACTCATGTCCATTGCATAAAGAAAATGCAAAGGTAGGATACTTGCCTGATGCGCTGCTTACAATAAGCAACTTAGTTTTATCTCTTATATCAACACCTATCATTAATCAGATCATTCATTCAATTAGAACAACATACTATAACATATAGTACTGCATTTCGCAGTAAGCATATAACCTAATCACATTATCACACATGTTCAACAGTTATTGCATCACAAACAAACATTAATACAGTCAAAATATCTAAGTCTAGACCAATTTCTGAAATATTTCGGTGTACCGACAGCTTTATCAGATAATTATCGAGTCTAAGACTCTAATCTGTAACTCAATATCCGTAAATACCAGTTATATTTCTTTTAAATAACTTATAATAATTTTTAAACATTTATCACAATTTATCATGAATTTTCAAACACCGAAATCATTATTACACAATTTAAATATCAAACAATTTTATTATCGTTAATATTTAATTAATATTAAACTATTAATGAAACCATTGCCAAAATATTAAAATTAGTTATAATAACTTAGAATATTTTTTAAGTGTTAATATTACCCTTAAATGATTTTCAAAACATTTAAAATCATTCATAATAAATCACCATTAATATTAAAATATTAATGTGTTATTTATCCAATCATTAATTATAACTTAAAAGAATTTTAATTCATTTATATCCTTTTTAAATGATTTTTAAATCAATAAAACCATTTTCAAACTATTTATTTAATATAATTATTAAATAAATTTAATATCATTGATGTTAAATAAATATCTTTAATATTAAATTATTAATGAAATTATCCTTTAAATATTAAAAGTTATATTTTATAACTTCAAATATTTTTAAATACCTTCTTATTATTTAAAATGATTTTTAATATAATAAAATCATTTTTAATCTATTTATTTAATTCATTTATTAAATAACTAAAATATCATTAATAATAATTAATTAATGAAATTCATCACAAAATATTAAAAGTCATTAAAAATAACTTAAAATATTTTCTCATTCCATAATATAATTTTTAAATGAGTTTTAAAGTATTAAAACCATTTTTAAATAATTTATTTAATATATAATTGAATAAATTAAATACATTTGATATTCCAAAAACATTAAATATTTGTGAAAACTATCAAAAATAATTAAAATATAATTTTTGAATTAAAAATAATTTTTTGTAATTTAATATGTATTTTTAATAATTAAAAACTAATTTTCTGCAATTATTTAATGAAAATATAATTTTTATAATTAAACTGTCGCTAAAGACCACCTATAGCGACAGAACCGTCGCTGTAGTTGTTCTTCGTGTTCTTCATACAAACCTAGATCTTCAAGCTAGTTACCGAGTGGGTGGGTTTAACCAGGTGCTAATCAGTGTGTGTTGTGATTTTGGACTTATTTTTGGTCAGATCGTGTAGTACTAATACAGGACTACAAGATCCAACAACAAACAAAATCATATCATGCATAACAAAGGAGATCTATGGGCCTAAAATAGCTGTCAGATGTTGTTCTTTATTTCTAGGTTGCCCAGAAATGAAGAACAGATCGTGAGGCTCACTTTGGACTTCCACTGCATGCTGATAGTGTATTATTTTCAGGATCAAAGACTTCCAGGTTGTAGACAACATGTAAGGCTACAACTCTATTACATAACATCGATTAAACAACAATACAATGAGCAGAAAAGGTCCAGTCAAACCATGTCAGACAACACATTCATATGTTTTCTGGGTTACCCAGAAAACAGAGAATGTATTTGTCTTGCCTTGTTTGACCGGCTGCTATGTCCAATCCGTATATCATTTAAGTGCTATTATGGTATGAACATATACTACACATATCCAGCTACCATATAGATACAACAACAACAAAAATACAACAAACAGAAGCATGATCTAGTCGATTTAAAACGTTGTCAGGCCGTTTCTAGACAGTTTCTGGGTTACCGAGAAACGCCCAGTCATGGCCGGTCAACGGCCTTTGACCGTGATTATTTTGCAACCTCTTTAAGATATGAACTTGATTTTTGTTTCAGATCAAAGACCACATACCAGATTACACATAATAACTTTAAAATAACAAAAATCATAAACGACCAAAGATCTGTGGCCACTAACATTTGTTGTCAGACCACAGTTTGATTTTTTTTCCAGATTTTGGAAAACTCAAATTCGAGCCTCTAGATGTTATGGATCCAACATCTAGCAACCCAGATCATCATTATACACTACCAACAACATATTAAACCACAGAATCATAACATCTAACAACCGACTTCTGGTCAGATTTCAAGCTAGGGTTTTATACCTTCTTTGATCAATTCTTGTTTCTAGCTTTCAGATTTGATTGTGGTGTTAGTTGGGCTTGAATTTGGGACTAATATGCTAAGAAATTTCGTTGGTTTAAGAGAGAGAGAGTCTAGGTTGAGAGTTGATACAAAATGAGCTAGCAAATGACTTAGTTTCTATCTCTAATCTATTTATAGAAGTCTAGCAAATGAATGTGGGATTTAGCTATTATCCCCCATATTTGTATTGTCCATTAGACAAAACTCCTTATCTTGATCTTAAGTATGCTTAGTGAGATTCCCAACCAATGAGGAGTAGACAACAATGTCCTTTGCGTAAGAGATTAGGAAAAGTAAGGTGATTAGCTATTTAAGGAGACTTGATTAGCCTAATTTGTTGCCTTAAAAGGCCTATTGTGACTAGCTATATATATAACACTAATTCCTTTATGTAGCTTTTATTTTAATGCATAAATTAGATATATCAAAGGTCTAAAATACCCTTAATTATGTGGGCTAAGTTTGAGTTTGAATTTGATTTCTTTTGGGCTTTTCCCATAATTGTTTTGGGCCATGTAATAATCACAGTCTAACAATTTTAATATATGTTACCCAAATTGTTTATTTAGGGTTTAAATTAAAATACAATTAGTTTGCAAAACTTATAATTAGGGTTTTCTTAATTTGATTAGGGTTCTAATCATACATGAACATTAGGGTTTTATATAATAATTATAATTATCCTTGCTAATTTAGCAATTAGGGTTTATAATTAATAAATAGGATTTCAAGAATTTAATAAATCTAAATGTAATTATGGTTGACCTAGTTAATCGCAAAATCATACAACACAATTATATAATAGACTTCAACTCACAATTGAGTTTCAAATTAGGGTTTCCCACAGTAAACTAGGGTTTGACATAATACACCATAACTGACCAATCATTGTCAACCCATATTATACATACAATATATAATTATTCCACCAAAAAATCAAAGTATAAATGATATTATATTATTGTTCTCATTCCTTGATCAAAATCCAAAATTAGGGTTTGGATTCCATATTTGATTTATCTGTCATACCTACATTATTTAATTAAGTTAAAATAATTAACTTAATAATCTGTACAAAGATTCATATAATAAAATAATTATTATAATAATTCTAAAAATCATTTCATATATTATATAAATAATATATGATTATATTTTCATGGAAAATAATTAATAAAACATTTCTAATATAAAATTAATTATGATAAGCATATAATTTATAATGATCAATAATTCTAAAATAAAATTATTTGTAATTATTCATATTTTTATTTATCACATAAATACATATACACATTATCTTGGAACATATTCCCTATATTTATTTTAAATAAAAAAAATTTATACGCAAAATTTCTAATTTATTTGTATAGAAAATATCGGGTTGTTACAATATGTCAGTGTCAGAGTACGCTGCGAAGTTCAATGAATTGGCCAGATTCGCTCCACATCAGGTGGACACGGAGGTGAGAAAAGCAAGAAGGTTTGAAAATGGACTAAAGCTGTGGATTTACATTAAGGTGGCGGTTTTAAAAATCATGTCATTCTCAACTCTTTTGGAGAAGGCTCTCATAGCTGAAGGTGGAAGCGAAGCGGTCTCAAATTGTACAATCGGGAGAAGAACAAGCAGAAAGTAGAAGGTGGGAATCAGAATGTTAGCAATGGCGGTAGAAACAATAAAAAGCGGAAATGGAGCAGTGTGGGTAGTAATTTGGAGAGTCAGCAAGGAAATGTGCAACAAAAGAAGTCGGTGTGTGGAAACTGTAGAAAGGGTCACTCGGGAGAATGTATGAAGGGAAAACGGTATGTTATACTTGTGGACAAGAAGGGCATACCTTACCCAATTGTCCTAAGGTGAACAAGTGAGGTTGTTTTAACTGTGGTGAATCGGGACATCGGATCAAGGATTGCCCAAGGAAGAAAAGCACGGATGGCGGATACGGCAACAGGGGAAATAACACTAGGACTATGAGACCCCAGATTTTATGAACAAAGATTTAATTTTGTCGAAATATTTTTTTTAATATTATGGTGTGGATTTGAGATAATGTTATAGTTGTGGGTAATATTTATAAATTTTGCAAAGTATGCAAGTTGTAATATTATATTCGATTGGTCGGGAAATATTTGTTTTATCAGGGAATATTCGTGCAATGGCACAATCATTGGTGAACCCTGCAACAGAATTATTATCGGATTGAGAAAACGACAAAAATATTTTATGAAAACAACGACGGAAGTTTTACCGTTAATAATGTTGAACTACTCGGTAGTAAAAGTACAGTAATACGCGTGGTTGCATAGTAGCACACGGTATTAATTATTGATGCTTACGTGATAAGTCACTCAGTTTTATTGGTATTATTAATGTAATAATACAGAAAATCTTTTTATATAAAACAGAATACTTTTATAAAGTTATTCTATAAATAGAATATATTATATTCTATTATGCATAGTATTTTGCATAGTAAAATCTTTTTATATAAAACAGAATACTTTTATAAAGTTATCTGTTTTATTAGACAATAATTAGAATATATTATATTTTATTATGCATAGTATTTGTATAGTACCTGTATAGTATTTGCATAGTAAATTTTTTTATAAAGTTATTTGTTTTATTAGATAATAAATAGAATATATTATATTTTTATTTAAAAGATTTTGCTTTAAATATGGACCGTCAGATTAAAGTAAATCAATCTGGACCGTTAATGAGTTAGTTACTATGCAGTCCATTTTTCTATAAATAGAAGCTCATTCATTCATTATTTCTTACAAATTCACTGAAACTCTAGAGAGAGAAACTATAGAGAGGAAGAAAAAAAGTGTTCTACTACTTCACTACTTTTATATCCAGTACTCTTCTTTCTATGGTAGGGAATATTATTTGATGTACTCGTAAGGGGTACTCTTTCTTTCTTATTTATGAAGAGAACTTCTGTTATTCCATTCTTTATTATTCTGTTGGAATAACCTGTATACGCGGGCTACCCTATACTTGGTGAAATTCTTCTGTTATTCCATTCTTTATTATTATGTTGGACTAACCTGTCTATGCAAAGTACTGCATACATGGTGAAATTCTTCTAATATTCCATTTTTTATTATTCTGTTGGAATATCCTGTCCGTGCGTTTTACGTCAGACCTGGTTCCATTATTTATTATTCGGTTGGATTATCCTGTCTGTGCGTTTTACGCCGAACCTAGTTCCGTTATTTATTATTCTGTTGGAATATCCTGTCGATGCGAATTTCGCCTGACCTGGTTCCATTATTATTATTCTTTTGGAATAACCTGTCTATGTGAAGTACCGAATGCATGGTAATTTCTTTTGTTATTCCATTCTTTATTATACTCAGTTGGTTAAAATTTTGACTTCTATACTCCATGAAATTAGTGGAATATCCTTGATATTTGTGATTTATCCAGTATCTTTTCATGGAAATATTCTTCTGAACATTTTTGAATTTTACTCTACAAAGCAGTATCATGTTGAAAATTTAGACGTTATCAATTCCTAGATAAATTAATTCTTGAACTTGTTTTATTGAATTCTTATATCATTGTCATCATCCCCATGTTTATTTTTTTGAAAGTCATCTATGGCATGTAGTGCATAGATGGACTTGGTATGATTATGACTAGGGATTATATTGTATTATCATAACCGTAATGTTACAAATGATGTGGAAAAAGTCCTCATTGGCCCGTAGTGCATTGATGGACAGTTTTTAGTAGGATTATGGTTATGGATTCTCTTTGGTCGTAATACAAAGATGAATTGTTTTATGGCATGATCAGGATCGTTGATAAAAATATTATTATCTTTAGCCGTAGTGCATGGATAATTCGTGGTCGTGATACTAAAGAATATCCTTGGCATGTAGTGCAGGGATGATTTGATAATGTGGATTATTTATTAAGCTGAGTCTCAGCGATAAAAGTGATGAAAAACCTTTTAAATCATAGAAGATAGTAGATTTTATTCTCTACTTGACTCTTCTAATGGATTGCTTGTCCCGCTGCAGTTAAACTTGATAGTTATTATGTTTTATCAGTTTAACACTGTTAAAGGCTAACGATAAATTATTTTGCATTATCTTAGTCATAATATTTCTTACTGGGCTAGTTGAGCTCACCATTTCTTTCGTTGTTATCTTCAGGAAATAAGAACGTAGCTGGGACTAGTCGTGAAACAGAGTGATGGTCCTAGATGGTGCATTAGTAGTCCCCACTATTTTGTGAAATAGTGTGATAATAATTGTAATAAGGACTCCTTTTGAGTTTGTATACTCTCTTGTAAACAATATTTGTATTGAAACTCACAGATTATGTTTTGTCGTATTGTACACGACAGTTGTATTATTAACTTGAATATGAATTTTGTACCATGTATCTGGTGACTCAAGATGGGTGGTGTATACCTAATTTTGGGGGCGTCACAATTGGTATCAAAGCTTAGGGATATTGTAATACCCGGAAAATAAATAAATATTAAATAAGTGATATTAATTGTTTTAAAATATTCCAAGTGGACTTTGTCTTTCATTTGGGTCAAACTAGTCATTTATTTTGGGCTAATAAGTTAATAAGTGTTGAATAAAATTAATTTGAAAAAAATTGATTAGAATTTAAATTATAATTTAATTAGGGTTATTTTGTAAAATTAATTTAATTGGAGAATTAATTTCATATTAGTATAAATTATAATTATTAGGTAACTTATAATTGTATTATTATTATTTTTATTAGATCGGACAGAGGGAAATTAATGAGTTAAATTTGGAATATAATTTGGGTATTGCATTATCGATTCCAGGTACGGATTCCGTACTTTTTCAGCGAGACTCTTTTGTTTTTAATTTATTTGTTTCGTTATGCGTTTCGAAAATTTAGTATTGCCTCTCATGATTATTTCTTGTCAAATTCATTGTGATAGTTTTGTTTGGCGTTCATAGTTGGAACTCATATTTGTACTCTGTAGACTAGTACAACATATCTAAATTTATTTTGATATTGTAGTAATGTGCATGTTAATATTTTTGGAGACTTCGTGTTGATACCTCGTTTCAGTTTAACATGTACATGTTAGAACCCCTTTGTTGTGTCGCATATGTTGTGACATGGTATCCTTCATAGAATACCGTAGGGTATACCTGAGCTATAACCACCTGTGGGGGTACCACAGGCATGTCCTCTTGGCACCGAGGCATAACACCTTCCGTGGCGGTGTGATCAGTCCACGGCGTCTCCGTTTTGTGCTCCGGTGGGAGTTGGCCATTTGGTGTTTTATTATGGGAGGCGTATGGGTCGACCCTAGTTTCTGTTCTGTTCTGTTCTGTGGATTGGTGATGTTGTGCCCAAACACACCTTCCGATTTTGCACTCATCTGGATTGCGCAGTCCGATGTGTGATTGCATGTGTGGCATTATTTTGATTTCCTGTGTGGCATTATTTGACTTGCCTATGTGGCAAGATATATTACTATTTATTTTGAGCTCGGTATGAAATAACACCCAGCCATTTGATTCAGCCTACCATTTTATTGTGTTATTTTTATTCGTTTCGTTTCAGTTCGTTTTTGTTCAATTCATTTAATTGAGTTAGTTATTTCGGTTCACTTTTTGAATTTTATATCTGTACTGGGCATTTGGCTCATGCTGTGTTTTTCTTCCAGCAGGTAATCAGGGGGATCAAGGGAAAGTGTGACGAGAGCTTCCTTTAATCCAATGGTTTAGAAATGTTCTGTTTAGACTTGATATGTCATTTATTTGGAATTGTAATAAATTAATTAGATTATGGTTTGAGCCAATGTGGCATTTATTATGGTTTGTCTTATGATATTGAATTATTATGAGATTACTCTTTTGTGGTTTAGAGCCTTGTGATCTTCCTTAGTTCTGTTGTGTTTTGAGTAACCTCTCTTTCTATTTTGGAAAGGGGGTGTTACAGAGTTGGTATCAGAGCTTAGGTTCTTTCTTGTAGAAAACCTATTTAGGTTTGACCTGTGAGTTATGGGTAGACTTCTGGGTTAGGTTTTTGTTCTGTTTGATTTTCTGTTCAGCTATTATATCAGCTATATTCGAATTTGTCTTTAATCTACTTTGTTATCTATTCGTTGATCTCTTTGTTAGATGGCTCGTAGATCCGCTAGAGTTGCTGGGAGGAGAGGTAACAATAGGGGAAGAGGTGAAGGTCGGTCCAATGAGCAACCTAATGATCAGATTAATGCTCACTTGGCTACCTTGGTGAATCAAACAGTGAATCAGGCTTTACCTCAGTTAGTGACACAGGTTGTACAAGCAATACAGCAGCCACCACCAGAAATTCCTGAACAGGAGAATCCGGGAAATAATGGTCAGCATGCAAATGAAGGGGAAGGGAACATAGATGGTCATGATCAGCAGGGGTTGCAATGTATGTGTGGTTGGAAAGGTTTCAGAAGCAGAAGCCACAGTCTTTCAGTTCTGTTCCAACTCCAATTGATGCGGAAAATTGGATTGCTCACCTAGAGAAGATTTTTGATGTGTTGGGATGCTCAGATAATCAAAGAGTGTTGCTTGCTGCTTACAAGCTAGAGGGGGATGCACAGAGGTGGTGGAAAACACTGAAGACAACCAAGGGTGATGGTTATGTTGAGACACTTAGTTGGGCGGAGTTTGTGAGGTCTTTTATCAACAGTACTTCCCAGCTGCTGATAAAGAGGCCTATGCTAGAGATTATCTGTCTATTCGGAAGAAAGATGATGAGTCCATCACGGATTTCATGACAAGGTTAACCAGGTTAGCAGGATTTGAGGGAACTTCTGCAGGGACTGCAGCGGAACAGGCGGAGAAGTTTAAGTGGTGGATTCATTATAGGTATCGGCAACATCTCATTAATACCAAGTTTGCAGATGTGTCAGCAGTGGCTAATGCAGCCAAAAATATTGAGATGGAGCGACAAGATTTTCGGTCTTCTAAACCGGAAGGGAGTCAAAAGAGGGACAGAGATGACCAGCAGGGTCAAGCTTCAGTTCAGCATGGGAAAATAAAGGGTGGTCAGTTGAACAGGAACCGTGGTGGCCAGCAGGGGCAGTGGCATGGCCAGAATCAGAACAGGGGTTATCAGCAGATGCCTCAGCAAGGGCAGAATCGTCAGCTTCAGCTACCTTGGTATGGACAAAATCGTCAGCAGGGACAGAATCGTCCGCAGGGGCAGAATCAAGGTCGTTATCCGGGACCAGCTGGTGGGGGTAACCCAAATCTCATTTCGATAGCTCCTTGTGCTATTTGTGGGGCTAATCATCAGGGGAGGCAGTGCCACAGACTCACCGGTGCATGCTTCTTGTGTGGACAGATGGGTCATATTGCTAGGGATTGTACCGGTCCACACGGAAATGGTGGAGGTGGTGATAATGGTGGCAATGGAGGTCAGCGTCAGGGTGGTCGAGTGTTTGCCTTGACGTATAACCAGGCGGCAGGTGCACCAGGTACTATTTCTGGTACTCTTTTAGTTGGAAATCGTGAGGCGTCTATTTTGTTTGATACAGGTTCTACTCATTCTGTTGTTGCTCAGTCTTTTGTTCGGCACCTGGGTGTGCCATCTCAGTCTTTAGATTCTGTTATGTCTATTGCTACCCCGATGGGGACTTTAGTTGTTATTTCTGATTTGTATAGAGGGTGTCCGATCAGTTTTGGGGATAGTGTTCGTAGAGTTAATCTTCTTCTGATGTGTATGCACAATTTTGATGTCATTCTTGGGATGGACTGGTTGGATAAACACCAAGCCACTACCGATTGTCAGGCGAAGAAGGTTATATTCGGAGATGTGAAGTCTCCTGAATTCGTATTTCAGGGTTCACAGCCGAGTAGAGTAGTGAAGTTGATTTCAGCTTTGAAGGCTGGAAAGTTAGTAGCAAAGGGTTGTGAGGGATATTTGGCGTTTGTGAAGGATACTTCTAAGGGTGAGTCTCATATTGAGGATGTTCCAATTGTTCGTGATTTTTTCGATGTGTTTCCTGAAGAATTGTCAGGGTTGCCTCCACAACGGGAAGTAGAGTTTGCTATTGAGCTTTTTCCTGGTGAGGAGCCTATTTCTAAGGTGCCGTATCGGATGGCACCATTGGAGTTGCAGGAGTTGAAGGAGCAGTTGCAGGAACTGTTGGATCGTGGTGTGATTCGGCCTAGTGTTTCGCCGTGGGGTGCTCCAGTCTTGTTTGTGAAGAAGAAGGATGGGTCTATGAGGCTGTGTATAGACTACAGGGAGTTGAACAAGATCACCATCAGGAATCGGTATCCATTGCCGAGGATTGATGACTTGTTTGACCAACTTCAGGGGGCAAAATATTTTTCGAAGATAGACTTGAGGTCGGGATATCATCAGTTGAGGGTGAGGGATGAGGATATCCCTAAGACGGCTTTTCGTACTCGGTATGGGCATTACGAGTTTCTGGTGATGCCATTAGGTGTGACTAACGCTCCGGCGGTGTTTATGGATTTGATGAATCGGGTGTTCAGGGAGTACCTGGACCAATTTGTCATTGTCTTTATTGATGATATTTTGGTTTACTCTAAGTCTAATGAAGAGCATGAGGAGCATCTTCGCACAGTGTTAGGAATTTTACAGAAAGAGAAGTTGTATGCTAAATTCTCTAAATGCGAGTTTTCGTTGGAGCAGGTTGCATTTTTGGGACATGTTGTTTCTGCTGAAGGCATTAAGGTGGATCCTACGAAGATTGAGGCTATCACCAAATGTCCAAAACCTACTATAGTGACGGAGATTAGGAGTTTCTTGGGTTTGACAGGGTATTATAGGCGGTTTGTGGAAGGGTTTTCCTTGCTTGCCTTACCATTGACTCAGTTGATGAGAAAAGGCGCGAAGTTTGTGTGGAATGAGGAGCGCGAGAAAAGTTTTGAGGAGTTGAAGAAACGGCTTGTGACAGCTCCTGTACTTGCATTGCCATCGGGGACTGGAGGTTACCAAATTTATAGTGATGCTTCTAAGAAGGGCTTAGGGTGTGTTTTGATGCAACACGGTAAGGTAATTGCTTATGCTTCTAGGCAACTTAAGCCTTACGAGGTGAATTACCCCACACATGATTTGGAGTTGGCAGCGGTGATCTTTGCCTTAAAGATTTGGAGGCATTATTTGTATGGAGAGACTTGTGATATCTTCACCGATCACAAAAGTCTTAAATACATTTTCACTAAGAAGGATCTCAATATGAGGCAGAGGCGTTGGTTGGAGCTTCTAAAAGATTATGATGCGAGGATTCAGTATCACCTGCGGAAGGCAAATGTGGTTGCAGATGCTCTTAGCCAAAAGAGTTCAGGGAGTGTAGCTGCCCTTATTACGTAACCTCATCTTATTTCGGATATAGAGCGGATTGAGTTGGAGTTGTATGTACGAGGTTCAGATGGGCTTTTGGCGGGTATGAGAGTGGAGCCCTCTCTTGTCTCGCGGGTCATAGAAGCTTAAAAGGAAGATGGGGAGTTGTGGAGTATGGCGCAAAATTTAGAGGAGGGCAAGCAGTCCGAGTTTCGTATTGATGACCATGGTGTGATTTGGTTGGGTGAGCGGTTGTGTCTACCGTCAGATCCAATCATTTGAGAGGCTGTGCTGGCTGAGGCTCATAGTTTACCATTTTCAATTCATCCAGGTTCTACAAAGATGTATAGAGATTTGAAGAAGAATTGTTGGTGGAATGGGATGAAACGAGACGTGGCTGAATATGTTGGGAGGTGCCTCACTTGTCAACAAGTGAAGATAGAACATCAACGAGCTAGTGGTTTGCTGCAACAGTTAGACATTCCAGTGTGGAAGTGGGAGGATATCATGATGGATTTTGTGACTGGTTTGCCGAAGACTTTCAGGAAAAATGATGCCATATGGGTGGTGGTGGACCGGTTGACCAAATCGACACACTTTTTGGTTATCCATGAGGGTTACTCGGTGGATAGATTGGCATATATCTTTCAGCTGGAGGTTGTTAGACTTCATGGTACTCCAGTGTCTACTGTTTCAGATAGGGACCCACGGTTTACTTCGAGGTTTTGGAAAGGGTTCCAACGAGCTTGGGGCACTCGACTCAACTTCAGTACTTCTTTCCATCCGCAAACTGATGGACAATCCGAGCGGACTATTCAGACATTAGAGGACATGTTGAGGTCTTGTGCACTTGAGTGGTCGGGTAATTGGGATGATTACTTGAGCCTAGTTGAGTTTGCTTATAACAACAGTTGGCATGCAAGTATTGGGATGACTCCTTTTGAGGCATTGTATGGTAGGAAGTGTCGGGCACCGACTTGTTGGGATGAGGTTGGCGAAAAGGCCATAGAAGGGCCTGAGTTAGTTCAGATCACTACGGAAAAGGTAGCGGTGGCTAAGGAGAAATTAAAGTCGGCTCGATCGCGGCAGAAGAGTTATGCTGATAAGCATAGGAGGACTTTAGAGTTTGAACCTTGTGAGCATGTGTTTCTAAAAGTTTCTCCTTGGAAGGGTATTCGATGATTTTGATTGAAAGGGAAACTTAGTCCGCGTTATATTGGACCATTTGAGATTCTGGAGAGGGTTGGTGAGGTTGCATATCGGTTAGCTTTGCCTCCACAGCTAGCTCAAGTGCACAATGTGTTCCATGTGTCAGTGTTGAGGAGTTATCATTATCATCCGTTGCACGTGGTACAATATCCATTCGATAAGATTCGGGAGGATCTTACTTGTGAGGAACAAGCTGAGGCAATTTTGGATCGTCAAGAAAGAATCATGAGGAGGAAGACTATTCCGTTTGTTAAGGTTTTGTGGAGGAATCATTCGGAGCGGGAGGCTACTTGGGAGATAGAGGAGTCTATTCGAGCGGAGTATCCGCATCTCTTTGAAAATTAGGTATGTTCCATTCTTTTGATTCCGGGGACGTAATCCTTTTTAAGGGGTAGGTGATGTAATACACGAAAAATAAATAAATATTAAATAAGTGATATTAATTGTTTTAAAATATTCCAAGTGGACTTTGTCTTTCATTTGGGTCAAACTAGTCATTTATTTTGGGCTAATAAGTTAATAAGTGTTGAATAAAATTAATTTGAAAAAAAAAATGATTAGAATTTAAATTATAATTTAATTAGGGTTATTTTGTAAAATTAATTTAATTGGAGAATTAATTTCATATTAGAATAAATTATAATTATTAGGTAACTTATAATTGTATTATTATTATTTATATTAGATCGGACGGAGGGAAATTAACGAGTTAAATTTGGAATATAATTTGGGTATTGCATTATCAATTCCAGGTACGGATTCCGTACTCTTTCAGCGAGACTCTTTTGTTTTTAATTTATTCGTTTCGTTATGCGTTTCAAAAATTTAGTATTGCCTCTCATGATTATTTCTTGTCAAATTCATTGTGATAGTTTAGTTTGGCGTTCATAGTTGGAACTCATATTTGTACTCTGTAGACTAGTACAACATATCTAAATTTATTTTGATATTGTAGTAATGTGCATGTTAATATTTTTGGAGACTTCGTGTTGATACCTCGTTTCAGTTTAACATGTACATGTTAGAACCCCTTTGTTGTGTCGCATATGTTATGACATGGTATCCTAGTTAGAATACCGTAGGGTATATCTGAGCTATAACCACCTGTGGGGGTACCACAAGAATGTCCTCTTGGCACCGAGGCATGACACCTTCTGTGGCGGTGTGATCAGTCCACGGCGTCTCCGTTTTGTGCTCCGGTGGGAGTTGGCCATTTGGTGTTTTGTTGTGGGAGGCGTATGGGTCAACCCTAGTTTTTGTTCTGTTCTGTTCTGCGGATTGGTGATGTTGTGCCAAACACACCTTCCGATTTTGCACGCATCTGGATTGCGCAGTCCGATGTGTGATTGCCTGTGTGGCATTATTTTGATTGCCTGTGTGGCATTATTTGACTTGCCTGTGTGGCAAGATATATTACTATTTATTTTGAGCTCGGTATGAAATACCACCCAGCCATTTGATTCAGCCTTCCATTTTATTGTGTTAGTTTTATTCGTTTCGTTTCAGTTCGTTTTGTTCAATTCATTTAATTGAGTTAGTTATTTCGGTTCACTTCTTGTATTTTATATCCGTACTGGGCATTTGGCTCATGCTGTGTTTTTCTTCCGGCAGGTAATCAGGGGGATCAAGGGCAAGTGTGACGAGAGCTTCCTTTAATCCAATGGTTTAGAAATGTTCTGTTTAGACTTGATATGTCATTTATTTGGAATTGTAATAAATTAATTAGATTGTGGTTTGAGCCAGTGTGGCATTTATTATGGTTTGTCTTATGATATTGAATTATTATGAGATTACTCTTTTGTGGTTTAGAGCCTTGTGATCTTCCTTAGTTCTGTTGTGTTTTAAGTAACCTCTCTTTCTATTTTGGAAAGGGGGTGTTACAGATATGATCCCTGGCTAAGATATGAGACTAGAACTAGGAGGGGAGAGACGGGGAATTCCTTCTCTAGTATGACCTACCTAAGTTTATTTGATATTTAATTGGTCGGTCAGAGTATAGGGATAATATGTGATATGTTAATTAACCCTTGTTTTGTGGCAGTATTTGAAAATGACATCCGAGAATGTTGAGAATAGCAATGGAGCATATGAGACCGTGGAGACACCTCTAATCACCAACAAATATAATGTGATTAGAGATATCCATGTGGTGATTGAGGAATTAAAAGTTGCACTGAAGCTAGTCGCAAAGGTAGCAACTCAGAGTGAGGAAGAAGATGAACCTGAGGACGATTTATTAGAAGAACTTATTGATCACAATGTAGAATTACCAAATTGTATTCATGAGTTAGAAGAGCAGGCTGAAGCACGGAAGGCGGTCGTAGAGCAAAGGTATGTTACAATTCCAAATTGTATTACCTGATGTGCGATAGCTGAACAGGAGCGCTCTTTGGCAGAGTATAAGATATTAGAGCTGGAATCTAAGAATGCTATGATCAAAGTTCTGATGAAAGAAGAAACAACTAAACGAAGGAGAATAGATGACGCATGGGTAAAAGCCACACGACCCGTTGATATTGTGGAAAGAGAAGTCCGATCCAAGAAAGCTAAAATAGATGATATGTATTTCTCTTTTTCGACAGTAATTAGGAGAACCAAGCATCGAGTTTTGAATTACCCTATACATTGCGGTCAACCCAAATTCGATATGGATCGAAGGTTAATGATTCAGATCATGGAGAAGGAGTACGATGAAGCAGTTGAGAGTGGAATATGCACTATAGCGAAAGTCAATTCCAATGGTAATGATGACACCAAAGACTGTCCCAAACAAGTCAAATTTGGTAGTTTAAGGGAGAGCATTTTTCGTAATGAGGAATAGAACAAAATTATCACGGGTTAATTAACTATAAATTCTTGCGAAGTCTATACCATGTTAAATACCGGTTCTACTTACTCTTTTATTTCACCTAGTTGTGTTCAATGTTTGAAGTTAACTCCGGAGAAGTTAGACTTTGATATATCTATTGGGAGAAACCTTTGTTACCTCCACTATTTATAAATCTTGTTAAAATCAACACTTTCACGTTACCTGTCGATCGTATCTCTTTGAAAATACTTGCCTTTGATGCGATTTTAGGAATGGATTGATTAACTACTCATCATGCTTTTCGTAAGGTTGTTAGCTTTCATATTCCTAGTCAACCTGTTATGCGAATTCAAGCAACCAAACCACTAAAGTCAATCATTGTCATATCAAGCCATAAGTAAAGAGCCTCGGTCATTTCGTTGTTTATTTTCTTGTGTGGAACGCACCGAAGCCAGACTTTCTGTAGGCGACGTCGTGAATGACGATGGCAAGTTGATAGGTATCAATATGACGTGCTATCCAACTCTTGGATGATAGTCATAGTTTTAAATGATATTTCTATTCTTAGTAAATTTCCTGACGTATACTTGAAGACTTTTTAGCCTACCCCTAGAGCGTGAAATCAAATGTTGTATTGACCCTAGTACAAAACCCATATCTTAAACCCTCAAATATTTCTTCAACTAAAATGAACGTAACATGCGCCAAAGACGTTGGCTCGAGCTGTTGAAGATTACGATCGTACCATTCAATACAATCGTGGGAAAGTGAATGTGGTAGCTGACACGTTGAGTAGAAGATCATATGCGTTTATGAGTGCGATGTTGTTAACACAAAGGCCCATTTCGTACGACTTACAAATGATGAAGATAGAGTTAAAGACTTTAGGAACCCAAGTGAAGATAACGAATATACGAGTAGAATCGACTTTAATCGATAAAGTTAAAGCCGCTCAAGCTACACACCCGGAGCTGATAAATGTGAAGAAGAAGGTTCAAGAGGGCATTATTCTAGAAGCAAGAATCGACGAAGAGAGAAAATCTCAACCCTCGATTTAATTGTCCCATTTAAAAGTCTCGATTGAGTAGAAACTAAGGCTTATAGACTCGTTTTACCGCCAAGTATGTCGTGTGTTCAAAACATTTTTAACATATTGATGTTACGTAAATATGTGGACGACCTGAACCACATTATTAAATTAGAACTAAATAATATAGCAGAAGATTTAACGTATGAGGAGATACGTGTTAAAATCTTAGATAAGAATGATCGTATTCAACACTCAAAGGTTATACCTCAAGAATTAGAATCTGAAATGAAGTCAAGGTATCTTCACCTCTTCGACATACCAGGTACGTACGTAAATTTTGAGGGTGAAATTTCATAAGGAGGGGAGATTGTGAGACCCCAGATTTTATGAATAAAGATTTAATCTTTTTGAAATATTTTTTTAATATTATGGTGTGGATTTGAGATAATGTTATAGTTGTGTGTAGAATTTATAAATTTTTCAAAGTATGCAAGTTGTCATATTATATACGATTGGTCGGGGAATATTTGTTTTATCAGAGAATATTCGTGTAATGGCACAACCATGGGTGGACCCCGCAACAGAATTAATGTCGGATTGAGAAAATGACAAAAATATTTTATGAAAATAACGGCGGAAGTTTTATCGTTAATACTGTTGAACTACTCGGTAGTAAAATTACAGTAATACTCGTGGTTGTATAGTAGCACACGGTATTAATTATTGATGCTTACGTGATAAGTCACTCAGTTTTGTTGGTATTATTAATGTAATAATACAGAAAATCTTTTTATATAAAACAGAATACTTTTATAAAGTTATTCTATAAATAGAATATATTATATTCTATTATGCATAGTGTTGCATAGTGCCTGTATAGTATTTTGCATAGTAAAATCTTTTTATATAAAATAGAATACTTTTATAAAGTTATCTGTTTTATTAGACAATAATTAGAATATATTATATTTTATTATGCATAGTGTTTGCATAGTGCCTGCATAGTGTTTGCATAGTAAAATCTTTTATAAAGTTTTTCGTTTTATTAGATTATAAATAGAATATATTATATTTTTATTTAAAAGATTTTTCTTTAAATATGGACCGTCAGATTAAAGAAAATCAACCTGGACCGTTCATGAGTTAGTTACTATGCAGTCCATTTTTCTATAAATAGAAGCTCATTCAATCATTATTTCTTACGAATTCACTGAAACTCTAGAGAGAGAAACTATAGAGAGAAAGCAGAAAAGTGTTCTGCTACTTCACTACTTCTATATCCAGTACTCTTATTTCTAAGGTAGGGAATATTATTTGTTGTACTCGTAAGGGGTACTCTTTCTTTCTTATTTATGAAGAGAACTTCTGTTATTCCATTCTTTATTATTCTGTTGGAATAACCTATATACGCGGGCTACCCTATAGTTGGTGAAATTCTTCCGTTATTCCATTCTTTATTATTATGTTGGAATAACCTGTCTATGCAAAGTACTGCAAACATGGTGAAATTCTTCTAATATTCCATTCTTTATTATTCTGTTGGAATATCCTGTCTGTGCGTTTTACGCTGGACCTGATTCCGTTATTTATTATTCTGTTGGAATATCTTGTATGTGCGTTTTACGCCGGACCTGGTTCCGTTATATATTATTCTGTTGGAATATCCCGTCGGTGCGAATTTTGCCTGACCTGGTTCTGTTATTATTATTCTGTTGGAATAACCTGTCTATGCGAAGTACCGCATGCATGTTGAATTCTTTTGTTATTCCATTCTTTATTATACTCAGTTGGTTAAATTTTTGACTTCTATACTCTATGAAATTAGTGGAATATCCTTGATATTTGCGCTTCATCCAGTATCTTTTCATGAAAATATTCTTCTGAGCATTCTTGAATTTTACTCTACAAAGAAGTATCATGTTGACAATTTGGACATTACCAGTTCCTAGATAAATTAATTCATGAACTTGTTTTTATTGAATTCTTATATCATTGCCATCATCCTCATGCTTATATTATGTTGAAAGTCATCTGTTGCATGTAGTGCATAGATGGACTTGGTATGATTATGACCAGGGATTATTCGTTATAATCATAACCGTAATGCTACAAATGATGTGGAAAAAGTCCTCATTGGCCCATAGTGCATTGATGGACAGTTTTTGGTATGATTATGGCTATGGATTCTCTTTGGCCGTAGTGCAAAGATGAATTGTTTTATGGCATGATCAGGATCGTTGATGTAAACATGATTATCTTTAGCCTTAGTGCATGGATAATTCGTGGTCGTGATACTAAAGAATATCCTTGGCCTATAGTGCAGTGATGATTTGATGATATGGATTATTTATTAAGCTGAGTCTCAGCGATAAAAGTCATGAAAACCTTTTAAATCATAGAAGATAGTTGATTTTATTCTCTACTTGACTCTTCTAATGGATTGCTTGTTCTGCTGCAGTTAAACTTGATAGTTATTACGTTTTATCAGTTTAACATTGTTGAAGGCTAACGATAAATTATTTTGCATTATCTTAGTCATAATATTTCTTACTGGGCTAGTTGAGCTCACCATTTCTTTCGTTGTTCTCTTCAGAAAATGAGAACGTAGTTGGGACTAGTCGGGGAACAAAGTGATGGTCCTAGATGGTGCATTAGTAGTCCTCACTATTCTGTGAAATAGTGTGATAATAATTGTAATGAGGACTCCTTTTGATTTTGTATACTCTCTAGTAGATAATATTTGTATTCAAACTCACAGTTTATGTTTTGTCGTATTGTACACGACAGTTGTATTATTAAGTTGTATTTGAATTCTGTACCATGTATCTGGCGACTCAAGATGGTGATGTATACCTAATTTTGGGGGCGTCACAAGGACAACCAGAGGAGGACCAGCCAAGCCAAATAAGCCGACAGTGAGGACATTCAATATGACAGTGCAAGATGCCGTGGCATCCAGGGAGGTGGTGTCAGGTATAATTCCGATTAACGATATAAATGCCTATGTGTTATTCAATTCGGGAGCTTCATGTTCTTTTGTATATGATGAATTTGCCCAAAGATTAAGTTTACCTCGTTAACTATTAGAACACCCAATGAATGTAGAAGTAGCAAACAAATAAATTATCCATGTAGACTACATCCATAGGAACTGTTGTGCTGATGTAAGAGGGTTTAAGCTTAACGTGGATTTGATACCGATTTATCTTGGAAAGTTTGATGTAATCCTCGGGGTGGATTGGTTATTAAGTCACGGAGCGGTCATTGACTGTAAGAAAATGTACGTACACCTAAAGACTCTGAATAAGTCAAATGTGGTATTTCATGGCAGTAAATCGTCAAGACAATCTTGTTGTCTGATGATAATGCAAGAAAAGAAGTTTCTTAGGAAGGGTTGTATAGGTTATTTGGCTCACGTTGTGGATACCTGCAGAGTCGATGGTGAACTGGGACAGATACCTTTTGTAAGGAAATTCGTTGATGTCTTCCCAGATGAGATTCCGAGATTACCACTAGATAGCGAGATAGAGTTTGTTATCCATTTGGCACCAGGGATATCACCGGTATACAAATCGCCGTATCATATGGCTCTGGTAGAAATGAAGGAATTGATGGTTCAACTACAAGAGTTGTTAGATAAGGGGTACATTCGACCGAGCGTATCACTGTGGGGAGCACCAGTCTTCTTTGTAAAGAAGAAGGATGGGTCATTAAGGCTTTATATCGACTACCGAGAATTGAACAAGGTCACCATTAAGAACAAGTACCCGTTGCCCAGGATCGATGATTTGTTTGATCAGTTGAAAGGGCGAAATACTTTTCAAAAATCGACTTGAGGACCGGTTATCACCAACTGAAGGTGAGGCAGGAGGATGTTCCAAAGACGGCATTCAGAACTCGGTATGGACACTTTGAGTTTCTGGTAATGTCTTTTGGATTGACGAATGTGTCAGCAGCAATCACGGACTTGATGAACAGAGTGTTTAAACAGTATTTGGATAAGTTTTTCGTCGTGTTCATCGATGACATTCTGGTATATTCAGAGATAGAGGAAGAACACGCTGAACATCTAAAGATAGTGTTGGAGACATTAAGGAGGGAGAAGTTGTATGCAAAGTTCTCCAAGTGTGAGTTTTGGTTGTGAAGAGTGCAGTTTTTGGTTCACGTTATCGACAAGGATGGTGTTTCAGTGGATCCAGCAAAAGTAGAAGAAGTTATCAACTGGGAACAGCCAAAGACGCCGACAGAAATTAGGAGTTTCATGGGATTAGTAGGATACTATCGGAGATTCATCCAAGATTTTTCAAAGATAGCATCGCTGTTGACCAACCTTACTAGAAAGACGGTGAAGTTCGTTTGGACGGAGAAATATGAAGAGAGTTTCATGGAATTGAAGAAGAGGCTCAGTCAAGCACCTGTGTTGGCTTTACCAGACAACACGGGCGGATTTGTAGTGTATAGTGATATGTCACACAAGGGTCTGGGTTGTGTACTGATGCAGCATGGCAAGGTCATTGCGTACACTTCACGTTAATTGAAGGACTATGAGAAGGGTTATCCGACTCATGACCTGGAGTTAGCAGCAGTAGTTTTTGCCTTGAAGATTTGGACGCACTATTTGTATGGCGAGAAGTGTGAGATATATACGGATCACAAAAGTCTGAAGTATATCTTCACGCAGAAGGAGCTTAATATGAGGCATCGCCGATGGCTAGAATTGATCAAGGATTATGATTGTGAGATTTTATACCATCCAGGCAAAACAAATGTAGTGGCAGATGCCTTGGGCAGAAAAGGCAGAGGGAAGTTACTGAAGTTGACCATTCAAGAGGAATTGGTGAAAGATTTTAAACGACTTGACTTAGAGGTTAAGTATTCGATGGAGACTAATGAGAAATTATTTATAGTGGTAGTGAGCCCGACTTTATTAGATAAGGTTAAAGAGGCTCAAGAGAAGGACGAAGATTGTGACAGCATCAAGAAGCGGTTAGCTGAAGGGGATGAAGTGAAATACAAGACTGATGGCACCGAACTGCTGAGATTCGAAGGACGAATTTGGGTATCGTTATTACTAGAACTAAGAGAAGAGATTTTGTAAGAAGCGCACAGTACGAGGTACTCGATACACCCAGGAAACAAAGATGTATCAAGATTTATGTCAACACTTTTGGTGGCCAAACATAAAGAGGGAGGTTGTAGAATGCATCAGCAGATGTCTAACTTGTCAGAGAGTCAAGGTAGAGTATCAACGACCGAGTGGATTACTACAGCTTTTAGAGATTCCAGAGTGGAAATGGGAGCACATCACGATGGATCGTCTTATGAATTCGGCTCACTTTTTTCCGATTAAGATCAGGTATAGTCTAGACCAGCTAGCAAAATTATATATCAAAGAAATTATCTCGAGACATGGCATACCAGTATCTATTGTATCGGATAGAGATCCGCAATTCATGTCAAACTTCTAGAAGAGTCTCCAAGAAAGAATGGGGACGCAGCTACGGATAAGCACCGCATATCATCCGCAGACCGATGGACAAAGTGAGAGAACAATTCAAACGCTTAAAGACATGCTCAGAGCTTATGTGATGGACTTTAAGGGTAGTTGGGATGATCATCTTCCATTAGTAGAGTTCACATACAACAATAGCTATCACGCCAGCATCGGAATGCCACCGTACGAAGCACTGTATGGGAGGAAATATAGAACACCCTTATACTAGGATGAAGTGGGTGAACGTCGATTGTTGGGACAAAATTTTGTGCAGCAGACTGTAGAGATCATCAAGGTGATAAGAGCCCGGCTGGTAGCATCTCAAGATTGCAAGAAGAAGTATGCAGATTTACACTACTAGAAGAGAGATTTTGAAGTGGGAAGCTATGCATTTTTGAAAGTATCTCCCTGGAAAGGGAAGATAAGGTTTGGAAAGAAAGGTACATTGAGTCCGAGATTTATTGGACCTTTCGAGATCTTGAGGAAGATAGGTGAAGTGGCGTACGAGGTAGCTCTACATCCTAAACTGGAACATATTCATAATGTGTTTTATGTGTTAGTGTTACGACCATATTAGCCTGATTACAAGCACGTGATATCATACGAGCCAATTCAGGTCGAAAAGGATTTGTCATACGAGGAAATTCCGGTTGAAATTGAAGATAAAAAAGAGCAGAAATTGCAAAATAAGGTTATACATTATGTAAAAGTTCTTTGGAGTAACCACAATGCGGAAGAAGCTACGTGGGAACTCGAACAAAAGATGAGTGAAAATTATCCAGATCTTTTTTGAGTAACCCTATATGTAATTCCGGGGACGGAATTCTTATAGGGGGGGAAGATGTAATAACCGTGAATTTTAAGTCACTATATATGTATATACATTATTGATATTTAAACCTTTGTGTTATATAGTGATTTAATATGTGACAACATATGTGAAGTGGTGCATGGATCAATAAACATATATACTATAGTTATGGATATATACATTTATAGATTTCATTAAAAATGAAAGCTTCGTATCCTAATTATACATTAGGTGAAACAATTAAATAACCTAGGGGTTATGGAAATAAGGAAAGGTTAGTATTTCATAATGTATATTAACTTAAGTGAATAATATTATTATTTCTAGTGACTAATAATTTTAAACCTAATTCTAGTAAACCTAATTAGGTTATGAGCTAAAGTCACATGTATAAGTAATTAAATTTCAAAAGTTTGGGAATGGAAACCTTAAATAAATAATTTGGGTAACCTAAATTAAAATTGTTAGACTATGTTCATTAACATGACCCAAAACAATTAAAAGAGAAGCCCAAAAGAAATAGAATGCAAACTAATACTTAGCCCACTTGATTAAGGGTATTGTAGACATTTGATTAATCAAAATTGGGCATTAAAAATAAAAGCAAGATGAGGATTTAGAGAGCTTGAGGTCGGCCCCCTTGTGTCCATATAAGGCAAATTTATTTACTAACCCATTTTTTTTAAATAGCTAATGACCTTACTTTTTCTTAATTTCTTACATAAAGTACAATGTTGTCTACACCTCATTGATGGAAATCTCACTAAGCATACTTAAGAACAAGATAAGGGGTTTTGTCTAATGGACAAGAAAGGTGTGGGGGATAATAGCTAGATACACTAAGTGTATCTATATTTTTGCAAGTATCCTTTTATTTCATTTTTTTCCATTTCATTTCCTCTCTTCATTCCTTCTAAGCTTGCAAAAGAAAACCAAAGAGAGAGAGAAACAAGAGAGAGGGCCAAATTTTAGGAGTGCTAGAAAGGGAGTGAGATTTGGTTCATGCATCCTAAGTTTATATCATACTTTGGAAGAATAAGAAGTATAGCAAAGAAAACTAGGTGAGGATTCTCTTCCATTCTTTTCTTATTCTTCTTATATTTTGGTTGTTACCTCAAAATATATGGAGGTTATGGTCTAATACTGCAAGTACCATAGTTCTACATGTTCATGTGTAGGACTAACCATCTTGTGTATTAGGGTATAGATTTAGAGGAAGGAAATGAGCATATGTTCTCCAAGGGGTGAAACCCTTGTTTTTCTGCCACTAAATCTTGTGTAACTCAAATTTTACAACTTGGATTTGTGATCCGTCGAAGGGGAGTGTGCTAGATACATGAGTTATCTAGTAAACCCAAGTGGTAATACACAAATCTAGCAAGTATTGAGCCTTGAGGGCTATTTTCCCCAAAATAGTCCACATAGAAAGTTTAGGTTTTGAAACCCTAAAAATCTACTGTCCCCATTTTTCTTGAGGCTGTTTTGGTCAGTTACAAATCTTTTAAAAATTTGGAAAACATCACAGAGGTACCTTAAGAAGTTATCTACGTGTAGGAAAAAGAACGGGCGCGTTTCGATTTATAGGTTGTGCGTAATGGCTATTTCCGTAAAGGACTCCTAAATATTAACACTAGAATATCTCACTGTGTATACACTAGACAATTCTGAAATTTTTACAGTAGGTTCATATATGTTATGAGAGTATACCTTGAAAATTTTAGATATTTCGGAGCAGAACTCAATTAATGAAAATGAAGCAAGATCCGAGTGTTTTGGGCACTTTAAAATTAGTAAATCATTTTCTAAAATTCCATAAAATTTTGGGGATCATTGTTGGTTCATATACTCTCCAAATCCAGAAAATGAGAATATTTGGAATCAGTTTGCTATTTTTCCTAAAAATGATTAAGTTATTAATAAAAGAAAATAAATAGTTAAATGATGTCTTAAATAAGAAAAATGTGATTTTAATGCTTGAATACTCCTAATATATAATATTATGACTATTTTAGGGCATTCTGGTAATTTATAATAAGAAATATTATTTATGACCTTTTATGGATATTAAATAATAAGTTTAAATAAAGGGTGAACAATTAGAATAAATTGTTTATTAATCCAATAAATTATTAAAAATATTATTATGATATTAATAATATTAGAATATGATATTGTTAAGTAAATAAAAATGTTAAGATTAAAACTTCATTAAAATATTATTAAATGTTTAATAATATTTGATTTAAGCATTAATAAATGATTAAAGTATTATTATATGATTAATAATATTAGATTAAAAATATTAATCTTAGATTAAAATATTATTAAAAGATTATTAATATTAAATTAAAGTATTATTATTGAGCAAATAATAATATTCGAGATTAAATAAAATGTTATTAAAAATGTAATAATATTAGTAAAGGAATAAAATATTATTAAATGATTAATAATATTAGTGATGGAATAAGATATTATTAAATGATTAATAATAATAGTAAGCGAATGAAAGTATTATTAGTGCACTAATAATACTAAGAGGTGAATTAAATATTATCTAGATTAATAATATTAAGTGAATTAAAGGTAATTGTTATTTAATAGTAACATTATGGAATCAAGATAATTTTCTAAGAACTAAATGTAATATATTATAGCTATGTGATTACATGATCTAATGTTATGCTATGACTAATTGAAATATTAACTATAGGTCTCTCAAAGGAAGATAATTAAACTGCTTAGTGGATAGAATTTAATTGTGTAGTCGTTACCTAGAAACGAGGCAAGTTTCCTAACTCAAACTCGAGTTATTATTTTCAAAGCATGTTAGTGAATAATTATTGATGATTATTCACATCTATACTGATTATTAATATTCACACTTTGTGCAATTGAATTCATGTTCTATTATTATTGAACTGTGAATTAAATTAAAGTTCTTTCATTCATGAACTGTTTATGAGATAGATCTATGCTAATTGTATCAGCTAGATCAAGCATGTTTAAATTTGTCAAATAAAATGTGTTTTAAAAAGTTGTTCTTATTAAATTGGTATGATAAGAACTCTTGACTGAGAAAAAGACGAATTTGATTAAGGCGTGATATCGATGCCGGATTATTAAGTGTTTATGCATAAATCATGGGGTATGAAAGGCTGATCCCCTTGAATACCAAAACTTATTAAGAGTTCCAGTTTAAATGACTGAGGACCTTGGCAAATGTTCATGGTTATTTCAAAACCACTCAGTACACGTTATTCAATTATTCGAATATTCAATTATTGATTATAAATTCATGTTCCTTCACAATCTTATACTATTGTTGAAAGTTGAAAACAAAACCTCTTTCTAGTCATGATATATCTCCCTTGTATATAAACTTGCTAAGCAAATTAGTTGCTTACCCTTGCTATATCATGGCATTTATTTCAGCTAAGCCTGAAGGATCCTATGCGAAAGACAAAGGCAAGGGCAAGATCCAAGAATAGTTTAGAATGAATTTTAATTATTATTATCTGATGGAATTTCTTATGTAAACCGTTTGTAATATGAATGGTGGGTTTAAGTTAAGGTTAAGAAGACCTTGGGACTATGTTATGAAACTTTATTATAATGAACAATGTATGTTTATTATTTTGTAATAGTTATAGAATGCTTATGATGATGATAGATCATGAGCACCGAATCTGAGGTTAGAGAACCTAGATTTGGGGCCATCACAGTTATCGTTAATACTGTTGGAATACCTGGTGGTTAAAATACAGTAATACACGTGGTTGCACAGTAGCATACGGTATTGTACAGTATTTTTGAAATTATTGATTCTTACGTAAGAAGTCACTACTCAATAATTGTTACAGTAATTAATATTCAATATTTTATTTTATTGATTCGATAATTGCTGCATTGATATTTTATATGTGACACCCCCAAATCCCGGTACTTCATGACCTCAAGATTTGGTGTTCACGTAATCAAAACATTCATATCTAGCTACCCAGTTACAATAAATTGAATAATAAAAACCTACCCATACAAGATTACTTAAATAAAAACATTATCTCCCAAGTTCTCTAACCTTTAATACAATCATTCAAGTGCGGAAATAAAATTATTACATCACGTCGTTATTAAAAGTCTATCATCAATGATAAAACTAAAATTACAAGTCTTCATAACTTGTACATTTTTTTATTTTCTTTGCTAGTTGTAGGTTTATCTACCTTCTTATTCATAGCTGCAATAAATGTATAAATATGCAAGAGTGAGCAAACAAAGCTCACTTGAGATAAGAATAAATATCTTTACAACATTTACCAACTAATAGGCTCAATAGAACTGAATGATATGTTCTATTAACTTTATAACATTTGCAAAATAATAGGCTCAATAGAACTGAATGATATGTTCTATTAACTTTACAACATTTGCCAACTCATAGGCTCAATAGAACTGAATAATTTGTTCTATTAACATTCTTAAATAAACTACTGAGGGTCAATTGACCATGAACCATGTCCACAGTTATAAGTAATCTTTCAACTTTAACTTTAACAGTCATATGACTATAAGGACTCCACGTACTTAGGGGGATCAATCCTTCGTACAATGTATTGTGCACAACCATTTCAACGCTAAGCGTAAACCCCTAAACATAGGGTTGTTTATCTCAGTATTTAGAGTACAAGTCCGCACCAAAGAAAGTTTAGTTTGGATAATCTTTCAAGGGTAATTGAAGTTTAATGATCATCTACTAGGGAACTAGTTGAATCAACAATGCTTGATAATACAACAGTTATTTAATAACAACATAAATTAGAACATTTGAGAATCATAAATGAACTGATTCTACATATCTAACTCATGCTTGAAATAATTAGAGCCTAAGTATTGATCAAAATAAAGAAATGGTAAACCTTAGCTTGAACAATAATAAGCTAGGTCTATAATCTTGTCAAATTAGAAATTTAGTTATTGACATGCAATAGTTGATAGCAAGCTGGAAACAATGCTTACTCCATATGGTAATAAGATATACAAAGTGATTGAACCATTCGACACAAGGAATTAATGTTCAAGAAACATTGATTATAAAATAATAACCTAAGAAACTTGTTTAAATATGAACAAGTTAGAGTAATTCAAAATGATTAGAATTCCAATAATTCAGAATTTAAAACATGCTCAATGTAATAGCTGAACTAGCTCAACGAAAGTGTAGAGTTAGAAAACTTGCATCAACATAACAAACTAACTCAATGAAAGTATGGAGTTAGAAGACTTGCCTTGAGCGTAAGCTATAAAATTAAACTCACGATCACCTACACATAATTTTAGAATCACAATACTCATTAGACATGCTACCATATCATAACATGTTCACTACCATTCACATTTCAGAAACTCTAAGTGTTTTACTTCACAACACTTGTCTAACTTTCGTTATGTATACTAAATTACCACATAACACGTTTTTGATTTACCAATCATTTTTACAACATTGATCATACTAACCACAACTCACTATGTTATGTTAACCTTAACATTACATATTTAACATGTTAACAAAATCTCAGATCATGTTATAACACTTTTGTGATGCCCCCAAAACAGGTATACAACACCCACTCCGAGTCGTCAAAATACATGGTACAGAAAAAACTACAACTTTATTAATATAACATAAAAACTGTGAGTTTAAATACAAATATTGTCATCTAGACAATATCCACACTCAAATAAGTCCTCATTTAAATTATTGATACATTATTTTACAAAAATGGTGAGGACTACTAAAATTCTAGAACCATTACTCCATACCCCGACTAGTACTCGCTACATTCTCGCCTTCTGAGAAAAAAAATGGAACAAAAAGGAAAAAGGTGAGCTCAACTAGCCCAGTAAAGAACATTATGACTAAGATAATATAGAACAAATTATCGTTAGTCTTCAACAGGGAAAAATCTAATAGAATACAATAGACAACAAGTTTTAAATTAATATTCGCAGCGGAAATAATAATTCATTAGAAAAGTTAAGTAGAGAATGAAATCTACTATCTTCTATATATGAATATAAAAGTTCATCGTCTATCTTTTATCCCTGTAACATCAATCAATATATATCTGGAATCAAATATTCATCTTTGCACAACAGGCCAAAGATATTCATCATTTGGTCATGTTCATCTAAACACTTGTTCATCTTTGTACTACAGGCCAAAGATATTCATCAGAAAGCATTCATCTTTGCACTACAGGCCAAAGATATTTAGTTATATCATCATTTAGTACTGAGGATGGTGAAAAATATTTTAAAGAAAACGAATCCAGTGAAACAAAAGAAAAAATATTAACGATTAGTAATTTACACAATCCAAGTTCAAAAATACTTCATAAATAATAAGAGTGGAGTAAAATTCAAGAATGATCAAAACATGGATACAATCAAAGCTAGTATCCATAATAGATATTTTGGACGAAAAATGAAAATTTAATTTTTCTATGAATAGTGTTGTATTCGTGAATATTGCTGTATGCGTGAATAGTTCCGTATACGTGAATAGTAACTCCGACACCAAAAGATAGAAATTTCAAAAAAAACATCATCATGCTCTGTGAATAGTACTCATGAATAGTAACTCATGAATAGTAACTCATGAATAGTAACTCATGAATAGTAACCCCAACATGAAAAAGTTCCAAATTTGATAAAAAGTTTCAACCAATATTTCGGCATAATGATATTGAAGAAAATAATATCATTTTAAGAAGAAAATAGCATCCCTTACCTCAGAAAGAATAGTACTTCTGATTGGAATACTGGATATAATTATGACAACCCCAAAATAGGTCCATTCCATCCCACCCATTCTGAGTCGCCAAATACATGGTACAGAAAACAACTACAACTTTATTACAACAATTGTCGTGCAAAAAACCACAACACATATGTTGTGAGTTTGGATATAAATATATACCAATTGTGACTCATGTCCCAACCTTGGATAGTACGTCACAATGGCACCTTATATAAAGGTACAGTCAAAAATTGTTTTAGAAATTAAAATCGTTGGGAAGTGCTCAAGGAAACCTTCGTACATGGGAGGCTATGCATATAGGTTATGATAGATATCATATGCCCACAGAATTATACTTGGTTTACCCAATAAACCCAAAAAAAACTGAGAAGATTACTATCATATTCTTCCCAATTGTGAGTCTTCTCTTGACATATAATTATCTCTACTGTCTCTAATTGGGTATTACACTCCAAACAAACACCAAGATTATATAGGTAGTGCTCGTATATATACTCAGCAAGTGAATGAGCACATCCCTGTCTTATGATGATACGAGGTTATATATCATTAGACATCTTGTATGATAGTGGCGAAACACCCTTCCAACATTGTGTTCGCTTAACCCTATTTGATTCAACAAATATAACTACTAAATGATGACCACGGTTCTATTCCCCTGTTACACCCGCTCGACCCAGCTACACTCGTATTACCTGAAAGGAATTGTGAAGCAAAAGGGTGAGCAAAACTAGCTTAGTAAAGAATATTATCACTAAAGATAAATAAATTATCAATAGTCTTCATCAGTAATAAATCAGAGATTTAGAACATATGGTAGATGATAAAACTTTTCAACCACAGTTGCAGCGGAATGAGCAATCCATTAGAAGAGTCAAATAGACCATAAAGTCTATTATATTCTCTATGTTAAAAGTCCACCAACAATGTTTTAACCCTGTAACATCAATCAACAGTTCATGTCCACAATCATGTGAATAACTCATAATCATAATTGTAGTTCTAAATTCCTTTTCGCATTCAGGATGAAGATAATTTTCATCACCTGTCTTTACCTGAAACATCAAAGATCATGGTTATACCAAATCACAGTTCATGTTCATAATCATACTAATAAATTCATCTTTGCACTATGGGCCAAAGATATTCATCAACAGTTCATCTTTGCACTACAGGCCAAAGATATTCAACAACAGGTCATCTTTGCACTACAGACCAAAGATATTCATATTTCAAAGAAATACATAATCATTTCAGAATTTATATAAACCATAATTATAACCATGTTGATCAATTCACCTTTGCACTTAAGCTAAAGATATTCAATTATAAATTCAATGGTAATGATCATACCAGTCACAATTCAACTTTTTATTACTGGTCAAAGAGAACCCTAGTCAAGATCATACCAATAATCTTTCCATCTTTACACTCCAATGAAAGAGAATTTTAATAGTAGGATTATAAAAATGTTATATATGATAATAAAATCAATATAATCAATACATAGTTTTAATCTCCAGAGTAATATTCATAAATCAGCTATAATTTGGTTAGAAAAAGAAACCAATTTTGTAGTGAATAGTATCAGTGAATAGTAACTCGTGAATATTAACTCATGAATAGTAACTCGTCGTGAATAGTAAATCGTGAATAGTAACTCATAAATAGTAACCCCGACATGAAAAAGTTCCAAATTTGATAAAAATTCAAACCAATATTTTGGCATAATGATATTGAAAAAATAATATCATTTTTTGAATAAAATAACATCCCTTACAATCCCTTAAAATCTCTTACTATCCCTTACCTCAAAAGAGCAGTACTTCTGACTGGAATAACGCTGAACGAACTTGCACCGTATAGCAACTATCAAGATATCAAAATACTCACAAGAATACACTCGATAATATAGAGAGAGAAATAGAGAGAAAACTTCAGTTTCTGGTGTGATTTTTAATTCTAACCTAAGCATCCTATTTATAGGAAAATGCTTAGAACACCAAAGCAGAAAATTGAATATAATAATATTATATATAAAACAAATTCCTACGCCCACTTTGAAATCTGATTTCAGCCATCTAGCACATGTTAAAGATGTCCACAAACATTTAAACAACATTTTTCTTTTAAAACATAAATAAAACTTCCAAAAATCAATTATTTCGGAACTTCAGAACTTCAATAATTCATAATAAATAGCCCTTTTATCAGAAAATTCGAATCTCGCAAATTTTTATAGGAAATTCAATTCTCTACAACTTTGCAGAAGAAAGTTTTTCCAAATTCCAAATAGAAATTGACCGAAATTTATAAATGGATGATTTTACAAGCTATAATAAATTTCAGTCAAGAAATGAGGTCCACCGACACACAAAACATGTGTTAATCATTTAATGCAACAAAAATACTCTTCCTCCTCATATACTCATATATCCTACATTCATTGTAAAAAATATCATCATTATTATATAATATAATAAAATATTATTTTATCAGAAAAGATAAAATATTAATTTTTTAACAATTGTCACTTTAAAAATTTTCTCCATCTATATCCACATAAAATCAATATTTTCCTCATCATATAAATCAATAATTAATTATTCACAAATAATATTACAGAATCACAGTACTGGCAACCAGGCTGTTCCCAGGAAAGAGGGGGCTTTTCAATAAGGATTTCCCCATACTGGCGCGCAATTAGGTGACCAAACCTCTCCTTAGATAGAACTTTCTAGACATTGCCAATAATGTTTTCTAATAATATTATTCAGATAATATGAATTATTGCTTCGATAATGGAAAATACTGTGTAGTGACAATTATTGAAACAACAGTAATATAAAATATCAACGCAGTAATTATTGAATTAATAAAATAAAATACTGAACAGTAACTACTGTAACAATTATTGAGCAGTGCATTCTTACGTAAAAATCAATAATTAGTGAAATACCGTGTGCTACGGTGCAACAACGCGTATTACTGTGTTTTAACCACCGGGTATTCCAACAGTGTTAACGGTAACCACTACGCCGTTATTTATAAACAACTTATACTTGTCATTTTCTTCATCCAATCGCTTTCCGTTACGGGGCCCACAAAAGACTACGCCGTCGTACGAATATTCCCCGACATGAAGAATATTCCACGACCAAACGAATATTCTCCGACAAAAATGAGTATTTTATAACCACTTGCTTATTTAAAGTAATTACATATATCACCCTTCACTTTAACCTTTTATCAATTTAACCATTTACTGAATAGTAATTATAAGAACAATTAAATACTTTTATTTCATAAAATTCGGGGTCTTACAATAGTGCTGAAAGAACTTGCACCGTATAGCAATACTCAAAGTACTAGAATACTCACAAAATACGCTCGATATTATAGAGAGAGAAAGAGAGAGAAATCTGTAGTTTCTGGTGTGATTTTCAATTCTAACTTAAGCACCCTATTTATAGGAAAATGCTTAAAACACCAAAGTAGAAAAATTAATATATTAATATATATATATATATATATATATATATATATATAAATTTTCTATGCCCAATATTTCAATCAAAGATCAGCCACTCAAGTAGCCTACATCTCAAAAAAAAAGTTTTTGTAAATAAAAATATTTAAAACTTTCAAAAATCAATTATTTCAGAACTTCAATAATTCATAATAAATAGCCATTTTATCAGAAAATTCGAATCTCACATCTTTTTATAGCAAATTCAATTCTCTACAACTTTGCAGAAGAAAGTTTTTCCAAATTCCCAACAGAAATTGACCGAAATCCATAAACGTGCGATTTTACAGGCTATAATCAAATTTCAGTCAAGAAATGGGCCCACAGACATGTTTAATATGTTTTAAACAACTTTTGCAACAAAAATACTTTTCCTCCTCATATACTCATATATCCCACATTCATTGTAAAAAAATATCATCATTATTATATAATATAATAAAATATTATTTTATCAGAAAAGATAAAATATTAATTTTTTAACAATTGTCACTTTAAAAATTTTCTCCATCTATATCCACATAAAATCAATATTTTCCTCATCATATAAATCAATAATTAATTATTCACAAATAATATTACAGAATCACAGTACTGGCAACCAGGCCGTTCCCAGGAAAGAGGGGGCTTTCCAATAAGGATTTCTCCTTACTGGCACACAATTAGGTGACCAAACCTCTCCTTAGATAGAACTTTCTAGACATTGCCAATAATATTTTCTAATAATATTATTCAGATAATATGAATTATTGCTTCGATAATGGAAAATATTATGTAGTGATAATTATTGAAACAACAGTAATATAAAATATCAACGCAGTAATTATTGAATTAATAAAATAAAATACTGAACAGTAACTACTGTAACAATTATTGAGTAGTGCCTTCTTACGTAAGAATTAATAATTGGTGAAATACCGTGTACTACTGTGCAACAACGCGTATTACTGTGTTTTAACCACCGGGTATTCCAACAGTGTTAACGGTAACCACTACACCGTTATTTATAAATAACTTATACTTGTCATTTTTTTCATCCAATCGCTTTATGTTATGGGGCCCACAAAGGACTGCGTCGTCGTACGAATATTCCCCGACAACAAGAATATTCCACGACCAAACGAATATTCCCCGACAACAATGAATATTTTATAAACAGCTGCTTATTTTTTAAAATATATGTGCATTTTACCCATAACTAACCACATTAATCAATTCAACCCTTACAATTTCAAAATAATAAATAGAGGAAATTAAATTTCATTTATTAATAATTTGGGGTCTTACAACCTCCCCTCCTTATGAAATTTCGTCCTCGAAATTGACGTACGTACCTGGTGTTTCAAAAAGATGAGGATACCTCGCTTTCATTTCCGTTTCCAACTCCCAGGTCATTTCCTCCATAGCATGGTTTCTCCACCAAACTTTAACTTGTGGTATAACCTTCGTGCGTAGGACATGCTCCTTCATATCCAAGATCTTGGCAGGTACCTCTTCGTACGTTAAGTCTTCGGCTATCTCATCCGGTTCTAACTTAATAACGTGGTTTGGGTCTTTCACATATTTATGTAGCACAGATATATGAAAAACATTATGAACACGAGACATACTTGGAGGTAACGCGAGTCTATAGGCCACATTTCCTACTCGTTCAAGAATCTTAAATGGACCAATAAATCATGGATTGGGCTTTCCTCTCTTCCTGAATCTTGTAACTCCCTTCTATGGAGCCACACGGAACAATACATAATCCCCAATACTAAATTCCATGTCCTTTTGATGAAGATCCGCATAACTCTTTT
Organism: Panax japonicus; assembly: GCA_020205505.1. Lineage (NCBI taxonomy): Eukaryota > Viridiplantae > Streptophyta > Magnoliopsida > Apiales > Araliaceae > Panax > Panax japonicus. The sequence continues at coordinate 35,538,219 of CM035113.1, read as the reverse complement.
GTCGACCTGTGTCGTTTGTTTACGTTGTCAAATCGTTGGGATCTTCTCCGTAGTTATTCGTACCAACTCTGGTCCCAACAATGTTACTTCTCCTACCTCATCCCAACATACTGGAGAGCGACACTTTCGTCCATACAATGCTTCAAATGGAGCCACACCTATACTTGCCTGATAACTATTATTGTAGGAGAATTCCACCAATGGTAAATACTTATCCCAACTGCCTTTGAAGTCTAGGACAAAGAGTCTTAATAGATCTTCAAGAGTTTGAATAGTCCTCTCTGATTGTCCGTCCGTTTGAGGATGGTATGCTGAACTAAATCGTAAATCCGTTCCCATAGCTTTTTGCAAGCTAACCCAAAATCTTAAAGTGAATCTTGGCTCACGATCCAAAACTATGGATACTGGCATACCATGCAATCTCACAATCTCATCTACGTACATACGAGCAAGAAGTTCAAGGGAATAAGTCTCCCGTATCGGCAAGAAATGAGCAGACTTGGTTAATCTATAAACAATAACCAAAATAGCATTTATGCCTTGAGAAACTGTGGGAATACCCGTAACAAAATCCATGGTAATGTGTTCCCACTTCCATTTTGGAATCTCAAGTGGTTGCAATGTACCCTTAGGTACTTGATGCTCCACCTTTACACGTTGACAAGTTAAACACCTCGAGATAAACTTCGCGATCTCTCTCTTCGTATTGTTCCACCAAAATGTATGTCGAAGATCATGATACATTTTGGTACTCCCAGGAGGGATTCCAAATGGTGTGTTATGTGCCTCCATCATGATTCTATGCTTCAAGTCAGAATCGTTAGGAACACAAAGTCTGGAGTGGACTCAAAGTATTCCTTCTTCATCGATTCTTGCTTCTGGAATAGCACTTTCTTCTTTATACGCATCAGCTCCGGGTCTGTGGCTTGAGAAAATTTAACTTTTTCGATTAAAGTCGGTTCTATGCGTATATTTGACATCATCGCACTCGTTCCTACATATGATCTTCTACTCAACGCGTCACCTACCACGTTTGCTTTTCCAGGATGGTATTGGATAGTGTGGTCGTAATCTTTCAACAGCTCGAGCCAAAATCGTTGTCGCATGTTGAGTTCTTTTTGAGTGAAGAAATAATTGATGCTTTTATGGTCTGAATATATCTCCACTTTCTCCCTATATAGATAGTGCCTCCAGATCTTTAGCGTGAAAATGACTACTACCAACTCTAGATCATGAGTAGGATAATTCCTCGCATATTCTTTAAGTTGTCGCGAGGCATAGGCTATGACTTTCCAACATTGCATAAGAACACATCCTAACCCTTTGCCTGAAGGATCACTGTAGATAACAAATCCATCTGAACCAGATGGTATTGTCAAAACAGGTGCCGAAATGAGTCTCCTCTTGAGATCTTGGAAACTCTTCTCGCATTCCTCGCTCCATACGAATTTTGTATCTTTACGAGTCAGCTGAGTTAACAGAGTAGCAATTCTAGAAAATCCTTCCACAAATCTCCGATAATAACCAGTTAAGCCCAAAAAGCTACGTACTTCGGTCACCGTCTTTGGTTGCTCCCAACTTTGTATTGCTTCAATCTTCGTCGGGTCAACAGACACTCCATGTTTTGACATCATGTGCCCAAGGAATGCTACTTCCTCAAGCCAGAACTGGCATTTCTTCAGCTCGGCATATAGCTTGTTATCACGAAGCCTTTGCAGTACCAGCTTCAAATGGCGCTCATGATCTTCACGGCTTTTGGAATAGATGATGATGTCATCAATAAAGACAACAACGAACTGATCCAAATTTTCGTTGAATACTTGGTTCATCATATCCATGAAAGCAGCATGAGAATTAGTCAATCCAAAAGACATGACTAAGAATTCATAATGCCTGTACCGAGTTCTGAAAGCAGTCTTTGGAATATCCTCAATTCTAACCTTCAGCTGATGAATTCAGAACAATGATCAATCTTTGAAAAGAATTGTGCTCCTTGCAACTAGTCAAACAGGTCATCAATATGAGGTAGCGGATACCTATTTTTGATAGTGATATGGTTTAATTCCCGATAATCGATACAAAGTCGCATACTCCCGTATTTCTTCTTTACAAATAAAACAGGAGCACCCCAAGGAGATGTGTGACACCCCCAAAATAGGTCCATTCCATCCAACCCATTCTGAGTCACCAAATACATGGTACAGAAATAACTAAACCTTTATTTTTACAACATATAAACTATTGCCGTCTAGACAATATCCACACGCAAATAAATCCCCATCATAATTATTGATACATTATTTTACAAAAAATGGTGAGGACTACTAAACAACTCTCTCTAGAACCTTCATTCCATACCCCGACTAGTACTCGCTACATTCTCGCCTCCTGAGAAGAAAAATAGAACAAAAAGGAAAAAGGGTGAGCTCAATTAGCCCAGTAAAGAATATTATGACTAAGATAATATACAACAAATTATCGTTAGTCTTCAACAGGGAAAAAATCTAATAGAATACAATAGACAACCAGTTTTAAATCAACAACTGCTGCGAAAACAACAATTTATTAGAAGCGTTAAGTAGAGAATGCAAACTACTATCTTCTATATATGAATTTAAAAGTTCATCGTTGATATTTTATCCCTGTAACATCAATCAATATATATCTGGAATCAAATATTCATCTTTGCACTACAGGCCAAAGATATTCATCAGTTGGTCATGTTCATCTAAACACCTGTGCATCTTTGCACTACGGGCCAAAGATATTAATCAGTCGGTCATGTTCATCTCAACACCTGTTCATCTTTGCACTACGGGCCAAAGATATTCATCAAGAAATCATTCATCTTTGCAATACAGGCCAAAGATATTCAGTAATATCATCATTTAGGACTGAGGATGATGAAAAATATTTTAAAGGAAACGAATCCAGTGAAACAAAATAACAAGTGTTAAGGATTCGTACTTTAAACAATCTGAGTTCAAAAATACTTCATAAATAATCATACTGAAGTAAAATTCAAGAATGATCAAAACATGGATACAATCAAAGCTAGTATCCAGAATAGATATTTTGGACAAAAAGAAAAAATTTCATTTTTTGATGAATAGTGTCGTATTCCTGAATAGTGTCGTATACGTGAATAGTGACGTATACGTGAATAGTAACTCCGACACCAAAAGATAGAAATTTCACAAAAAAACATCATCATGCTTCATGAATAGTACTCGTGAATAGTAACTCGTGAATAGTAACTCATGAATAGTAACTCGTGAATAGTAACTCATGAATAGTAACCCCGACATGAAAAATTTCTAAATTTGATAAAAAGTTCCAACCAATATTTCAGCATAATGATATTGAAGAAATAATATCATTTGAAAATAAAATAACATCCCTTACCTCGAAAGACAGTACTTTCTAGTTGAAACACCGGATATAGGCTATGATTTGAACTTGAACTGTATAGCAATACTCAAAGTATACTCAAAATACTCACAAGAATACGCTCGATAATATAGAGAGAGAAAACTTCAGTTTCTGGTGTGATTTTCAATTCTAACCTAAGCACCCTATTTATAGGAAATTGCTTAGAACACCAAAGCAGAAAATTTAATATAATATTAATATATTTAATAAATTCTCTATGCCCATCTAGACAATCTGATCTCAGCCATCAACACATGCTAAATGAGGGAACCAAATGAAAAAAACGTTTTTGTAAATAAAAATATTTTAAACTTCCAAAAATCAATTATTTCGAAGCTTCAGAACTTCAATAATTCATAATAAATAGCCCTTTTGCCAGAAAATTCGAATCTCACGAGTTTTTATAGGAAATTCCATTATCTACAACTTTGCAGAAGGAAGTTTTTCCAAATTCCAAACAGAAATTGACCGAAATCCACAAACGGGCGATTTTACAGGTTATAATCAAATTTTCAGTCAAGAAATAGGTCTACAGACACACAAAATCTGTTTTTAATATTTATTGCAACAAAAATACTCTTTCTCCTCATAAACTCATATATCTCACATTCATTGTAAAAATATCACCATTATTATATTATTAAAAATATAATAATATATTTAAATGAATTATTTTATCAGAAAAAGATAAAATATTAATTTTCAACAATTGTCACATTAAAAATTTTCTCCATCTATATCCACATAGAGGGGGCTTTCCAATAAAGATTTCTCCTTACTGGCGCGCAATTAGGTGACCAAACCTCTCCTTAGACAGAACTTTCTAGACATTGCCAATAATGTTATCTAATAATATTATTCAGATAATATGAATTATTGCTTCGATAATGAAAAATACTGTGTAGTGACAATTATTGAAACAACAGTAATATAAAATATCAATGCAGTAATTATTGAATCAATAACATAAAATACTGAACAGTAATTACTGTAACAATTATTGAGTAGTGTCTTCTTACATAAGAATCAATAATTGGTGCAATATCGTGTGCTACTGTGCAACAACGCGTATTACTGTGTTTTAACCACCGGGTATTCCAACAGTATTAACGGTAACAACTATGCTGTTTTTTATAAACAACTTATACTTGTCGTTTTCTTCATCCAATCGCTTTCCGTTATGGGGCCCACAAAAGACTACGCCGTCGTACGAATATTCCCCGACATTAAGAATATTCCACGACCAAACGAATATTCTCCGACAACAATGAGTATTTTATAACCACTTGCTTACTTAAAGTAATTACATATATCACCCTTCACTTTAACCTTTTATCAATTTAACCATTTACTGAATAGTAATTATAAGAACAATTAAATACTTGTATTTCATAAAATTCGGGGTCTTACAATAGTGCTAAAAGAACTTGCACCGTATAGCAATACTCAAAGTACTAGAATACTCACAAAATACGCTCGATATTATAGAGAGAGAAAGAGAGAGAAATCTGTAGTTTCTGGTGTGATTTTCAATTCTAACCTAAGCACCCTATTTATAGGAAAATGCTTAAAACACCAAAGTAGAAATTTTAATATATTAATAATATATATATATATATATATATATATATATAAATTTTCTATGCCCAATATTTCAATCAAAGATCAGCCACTCAAGTAGCCTACATCTCAAAAAAAAAGTTTTTGTAAATAAAAATATTTAAAACTTTCAAAAATCAACTATTTCAGAACTTCAATAATTCATAATAAATAGCCATTTTATCAGAAAATTCGAATCTCACATCTTTTTATAGCAAATTCAATTCTCTACAACTTTGCAGAAGAAAGTTTTTCCAAATTCCCAACAGAAATTGACCGAAATCCATAAACGTGCGATTTTACAGGCTATAATCAAATTTCAGTCAAGAAATGGGCCCACAGACATGTTTAATATGTTTTAAACAACTTTTGCAACAAAAATACTTTTCCTCCTCATATACTCATATATCCCACATTCATTGTAAAAAAATATCATCATTATTATATAATATAATAAAATATTATTTATCAGAAAAGATAAAATATCAATTTTTAACAAGTGTCACTTTAAAAATTATTCTCCATATATAACCACATAAAATCAATATTTTTCTCCTCATATAAATCAATAATTAATTATTCATAAATAATTTTACAGAATCACAATACTGGCAACCAGGCCGTTCCCAGGAAAGAGGGGGCTTTCCAATAAGGATTTCTCCTTACTGGCACACAATTAGGTGACCAAACCTCTCCTTAGATAGAACTTTCTAGACATTGCCAATAATGTTTTCTAATAATATTATTCAGATAATATGAATTATTGCTTCGATAATGGAAAATATTATGTAGTGATAATTATTGAAAAAACAGTAATATAAAATATCAACGCAATAATTATTGAATTAATAAAATAAAATAATGAACAGTAACTACTGTAACAATTATTGAGTAGTGTCTTCTTACGTAAGAATTAATAATTGGTGAAATACCGTGTACTACTGTGCAACAACGCGTATTACTGTGTTTTAACCACCGGGTATTCCAACAGTGTTAACGGTAACCACTACACCGTTATTTATAAACAACTTATACTTGTCATTTTTTTCATCCAATCGCTTTATGTTATGGGGCCCACAAAGGACTGCGTCGTCGTACGAATATTCCCCGACAACAAGAATATTCCACGACCAAACGAATATTCCCCGACAACAATGAATATTTTATAAACACCTGCTTATTTTTTAAAATATATGTGCATTTTACCCATAACTAACCACATTAATCAATTCAACCCTTACAATTTCAAAATAATAAATAGAGGAAATTAAATTTCATTTATTAATAATTTGGGGTCTTACAACCTCCCCTCCTTATGAAATTTCGTCCTCGAAATTGACGTACGTACCTGGTGTTTCAAAAAGATGAGGATACCTCGCTTTCATTTCCGTTTCCAACTCCCAGGTCATTTCCTCAATAGAATGGTTTCTCCACCAAACTTTAACTTGTGGTATAACCTTCGTGCGTAGGACATGCTCCTTCATATCCAAGATCTTGACAGGTACCTCTTCGTACGTTAAGTCTTCGGCTATCTCATCCGGTTCTAACTTAATAACGTGGTTTGGGTCTTTCACATATTTATGTAGCACAGATATATGAAAAACATTATGAACACGAGACATACTTGGAGGTAACGCGAGTCTATAGGCCACATTTCCTACTCGTTCAAGAATCTTAAATGGACCAATAAATCATGGATTGGGCTTTCCTCTCTTCCTGAATCTTGTAACTCCCTTTTATGGAGCCACACGGAACAATACATAATCTCCAATACTAAATTCCATGTCCTTTTGATGAAGATCCGCATAACTCTTTTGTCGACCTGTGTCGTTTGTTTACGTTGTCGAATCATTTGGATCTTCTCCGTAGTTATTCGTACCAACTCTGGTCCCAACAACGTTACTTCTCCTACCTCATCCCAACATACTGGAGAGCGACACTTTCGTCCATACAATGCTTCAAATGGAGCCACACCTATACTTGCCTGATAACTATTATTGTAGGAGAATTCCACCAATGGTAAATACTTATCCCAACTGCCTTTGAAGTCTAGGACAAAGAGTCTTAATAGATCTTCAAGAGTTTGAATAGTCCTCTCTGATTGTCCGTCCATTTGAGGATGGTATGCTGAACTAAATCGTAAATCTGTTCCCATAGCTTTTTGCAAGCTAACCCAAAATTTTGAAGTGAATCTTGGCTTACGATCCGAAACTATGGATACTGGCATACCATGCAATCTCACAATCTCATCTACGTACATACGAGCAAGAAGTTCAAGGGAATAAGTCTCCCGTATCGGCAAGAAAAGAGCAGACTTGGTTAATCTATCAACAATAACCCAAATAGCATTTATGCCTTGAGAAACTGTGGGAATACCCGTAACAAAATCCATGGTAATGTGTTCCCATTTCCATTTTGGAATCTCAAGTGGTTGCAATGTACCCTTAGGTACTTGATGCTCCACCTTTACACGTTGACAAGTTAAACACCTCGAGATAAACTTCGCGATCTCTCTCTTCGTATTGTTCCACCAAAATGTATGTCGAAGATCATGATACATTTTGATACTCCCAGGAGGGATTGCAAATGGTGTGTTGTGTGCCTCCATCATGATTCTATGCTTCAAGTCAGAATCGTTAGGAACACAAAGTCTGGAGTGGACTCAAAGTATTCCTTCTTCATCGATTCTTGCTTCTGGAATAGCACCTTCTTGAACTTTCTTCTTTATACGCATCAGCTCTGGGTCTGTGGCTTGAGAAAATTTAACTTTTTCGATTAAAGTAGGTTCTATACGTATATTTGACATCATCGCACTCGTTCCTACATATGATCTTCTACTCAACGCGTCACCTACCACGTTTGCTTTTCCAGGATGGTATTGGATAGTGTGGTCGTAATCTTTCAACAGCTCGAGCCAAAATCGTTGTCGCATGTTGAGTTCTTTTTGAGTGAAGAAATAATTGATGCTTTTATGGTCTGAATATATCTCCACTTTCTCCCTATATAGATAGTGCCTCCAGATCTTTAGCGTGAAAATGACTACTACCAACTCTAGATCATGAGTAGGATAATTCCTCTCATATTCTTTAAGTTGTCGCGAGGCATAGGCTATGACTTTCCAACATTGCATAAGAACACATCCTAACCCTTTGCCTGAAGGATCACTGTAGATAACAAATCCATCTGAACCAGATGGTATTGTCAAAATAAGTGCCGAAATGAGTCTCCTCTTGAGATCTTGGAAACTCTTCTCGCATTCCTCGCTCCATAGAAATTTTGTATCTTTACGAGTTAGCTGAGTTAACAGAGTAGCAATTCTAGAAAATCCTTCCACAAATCTCCGATAATAACCAGTTAAGCCCAAAAAGCTACGTACTTCGGTCACCGTCTTTGGTTGCTCCCAACTTTGTATTGCTTCAATCTTCATCGGGTCAACAGACACTCCATGTTTTGACATCATGTGCCCAAGGAATGCTACTTCCTCAAGCCAGAACTCACATTTCTTCAGCTCGGCATATAGCTTGTTATCACGAAGCCTTTGCAGTACCAGCTTCAAATGGCGCTCATGATCTTCACGGCTTTTGGAATAGATGATGATGTCATCAATAAAGACAACAACGAACTGATCCAAATTTTCGTTGAATACTTGGTTCATCATATCCATGAAAGCAGCATGAGCATTAGTCAATCCAAAAGACATGACTAAGAATTCATAATGCCTGTACCGAGTTCTGAAAGCAGTCTTTGGAATATCCTCAATTCTAACCTTCAGCTGATGAATTCAGAACAATGATCGATATTTGAAAAGAATTATGCTCCTTGCAACTAGTCAAACAGGTCATCAATATGAGGTAGCGGATACCTATTTTTGATAGTGATATGGTTTAATTCCCGATAATCGATACAAAGTCGCATACTCCCGTATTTCTTCTTTACAAATAAAACAGGAGCACCCCAAGGAGATGTGTGACACCCCCAAAATAGGTCCATTCCATCCAAACCATTCTGAGTCACCAAATACATGGTACAGAAATAACTAAAACTTTATTTTTACAACATATAAACTATTGCTGTCTAGACAATATCCACACGCAAATAAATCCCCATCATAATTATTGATACATTATTTTACAAAAAATGGTGAGGACTACTAAACAACTCTCTCTAGAACCTTCATTCCATACCCCGACTAGTACTCGCTACATTCTCGCCTCCTGAGAAGAAAAATAGAACAAAATGGAAAAAGGGTGAGCTCAACTAGCCCAGTAAAGAATATTATGACTAAGATAATATACAACAAATTATCGTTAGTCTTCAACAGGGAAAAAATCTAATAGAATACAATATACAACCAGTTTTAAATCAACAACTGCTGCGGAAACAACAATTTATTAGAAGAGTTAAGTAGAGAATGCAAACTACTATCTTCTATATATGAATTTAAAAGTTCATCGTTGATATTTTATCCCTGTAACATCAATCAATATATATCTGGAATCAAATATTCATCTTTGCACTACAGGCCAAAGATATTCATCAGTTGGTCATGTTCATCTAAACACATGTGCATCTTTGCACTACGGGCCAAAGATATTAATCAGTCGGTCATGTTCATCTCAACACTTGTTCATCTTTGCACTACGGGCCAAAGATATTCATCAAGAAATCATTCATCTTTGCACTACTGGCCAAAGATATTCAGTAATATCATCATTTAGGACTGAGGATGATGAAAAATATTTTAAAGGAAACGAATCTAGTGAAACAAAATAACAAGTGTTAAGGATTCATACTTTAAACAATCTGAGTTCAAAAATACTTCATAAATAATCATACTGAAGTAAAATTCAAGAATGATCAAAACATGGATACAATCAAAGCTAGTATCCAAAATAGATATTTTGGACAAAAAGAAAAAATTTCATTTTTTGATGAATAGTGTCGTATTCGTGAATAGTGTCGTATACGTGAATAGTGCCGTATACGTGAATAATAACTCCGACACCAAAAGATAGAAATTTCACAAAAAACATCATCATGCTTCGTGAATAGTACTCATGAATAGTAACTCGTGAATAGTAACTCATGAATAGTAACCCCGACATGAAAAATTTCCAAATTTGATAAAAAGTTCCAACCAATATTTCAGCATAATGATATTGAAGAAATAATATCATTTGAAAATAAAATAACATCCCTTACCTCGAAAGACAGTACTTTCTAGTTGAAACACCGGATATAGGCTATGATTTGAACTTGCACTGTATAGCAATACTCAAAGTATACTCAAAATACTCACAAGAATACGCTCGATAATATAGAGAGAGAAAACTTCAGTTTCTGGTGTGATTTTCAATTCTAACCTAAGCACCCTATTTATTGGAAATTGCTTAGAACACCAAAGCAGAAAATTTAATATAATATTAATATATTTAATAAATTCTCTATGCCCATCTAGACAATCTGATCTCAGCCATCAACACATGCTAAATGAGGGAACCAAATGAAAAAAACGTTTTTGTAAATAAAAATATTTTAAACTTCCAAAAATCAATTATTTCGAAGCTTTGGAACTTTAATAATTCATAATAAATAGCCCTTTTGCCAGAAAATTCGAATCTCGCGAGTTATTATAGGAAATTCCATTATCTACAACTTTGCAGAAGGAAGTGTTTCCAAATTCCAAACAAAAATTGACCGAAATCCATAAACGGGCGATTTTACAGGCTATAATCAAATTTTTAGTCAAGAAATAGGTCTACCGACACACAAAATCTGTTTTTTATTTTTATTGCAACAAAAATACTCTTTATCCTCATAAACTCATATATCTCACATTCATTGTAAAAATATCACCATTATTATATTATTAAAAATATAATAATATATTTAAATGAATTATTTTATCAGAAAAAGATAAAATATTAATTTTCAACAATTATCACATTAAAAATTTTCTCCATCTATATCCACATAAAATCAGTATTGTTCTTATCATATAAATCAATAATTAATTATTCACAAATAATATTACAGAATCACAATACTGACAACCAGGCCGTTCCCAGGATAGAGGGGCTTTCCAATAAAGATTTTTCCTTACTGGCGCGCAATTAGGTGACCAAACCTCTCCTTAGAAAGAACTTTCTAGACATTGCCAATAATGTTATCTAATAATATTATTCAGATAATATGAATTATTGCTTCGATAATGAAAAATACTGTGTAGTGACAATTATTGAAACAATAGTAATATAAAATATCAATGCAGCAATTATTGAATCAATAACATAAAATACTGAACAGTAATTACTGTAACAATTATTGAGTAGTGCCTTCTTACGTAAGAATCAATAATTGGTGCAATATCGTGTGCTACTGTGCAACAACGCGTATTACTGTGTTTTAACCACCGGGCATTCCAACAGTATTAACGATAACAACTACGCCGTTTTTTTTAAACAACTTATGCTTGTCGTTTTCTTCATCCAATCGCTTTCCGTTATGGGGCCCACAAAAGACTGCGCCGTCGTACGAATATTCCCCGACAGCAAGAATATTTTATAACCACCTGCTTATTTAGCGCATTTTACCCATAACTAACCACATTAATCAAATTCACCCTTATTATTTCAAAAAATAAATAAAGGAAATTCCTTTTTACATAAAAATTTTCAGGGTCTTACAAGATGTACTATGACGAATGAAACCGATGTCCAACAACTCCTGTAGTTGGACCTTTAACTCCTGAAGTTCAATAGGAGCCATTCGATATGGGGTTTTAGAAATGACCTTTGTACCAGGTTCAAGGTCAATAAATAATTCAACTTCACGTTCTGGGGTAGACCGGGAAGTTCATCAGGAAATACGTCAGGAAAGTCAATAACAACAAGAATATTATTCAAATCTGACGTGTCTTTATTCAAATCCATAACATGGGCTAAGAAAGCTTGACATCCGTTTTTCAATAAACAAATAGCTTTATGACTTGATATGACAGTGATTGATTTTAATGATTTAGTTGCTTGAATTCGCACAACAGGTTGATTAGGAATATGAAAACTAACAACCTTATAAAAACAATCAATTTTGGCATGATCAGTAGTTAACCAATCAATCCATAAAATCACATCAAAAGCAAGTGTCTTTAAAGAGATAAGGTCAACAGGTAATGTGATGGTGCAAACTTGGATCAAACAAGATTTATAAACAGTGGATGTGATGAAAGTTTTACCTAACGGATTTTCCACAGATAGGTCAAAGTCTAATTTCTCTGGAGTCAAGTTTAAACATTGAGCACAAGTATGAGAGATAAATGAATGGGTAGCACCGGTATCAAGTAATGTATAAACTTCAAATAAATTTATGATTAGCTTACCCGTGATCACCTCGTTTGGGTTCCTTGCATGTTGACCAATCACGACAAACGCGCTTCTAGGAACCGTTGACTTTGACTTTTCTGGGATAGCCTTTTGAGTCACCATCCCCGCTGGACTTGGTTTCGGTACAGTGAAATCTCGAGCGATATGTCCTTCCTTTCCACAGTTATAACATACCTTAAACTGTTGTGGGCAGTTTGGGCTGTTATGTCCTTCTTTTTTGCACTTATAGCATATGATCGGTGGTCGTTCTCCCCCCTTGGAACCAGTTGATGCTGGTGTGAACATCTTCACATTGTCATCGTTGAATCTCCTCTTTATAGAATCTCCCCCCGAGTCGCTTCTTCTATTTTCATGACCATGATTACCACCAGAGTGGTTACCGCTTTTATCTAAATGTTTTCCTCCCCGCTGGTTTTCATTATTCTGATGACTGCTGCCATCGGTATGACCCTGGTTACGGTCCCTTGGTTGAACGTACTCGCTATCTCGCTCTAATAATTGAGCCCTGTAGACAACATCTGAATATAAAAAAAAATTATTTGAGATAAGATATTGTCGAATCTCGGGTTTTAAACCTCTCAGAAACATCCTCGTCATTCGTTCCTCATTCTCTACCAAATGAGGTGCAAACCTGGATAACTCTGCGAACTTCGCCTCGTATTGGGACACCGTTATGTTATTTTGTTCTAGTCTATTAAACTCTACCTCCTTCATATAGCTAATACTTTCAGAAAAGTATTTTTCGTTGAAAAGTTTCTGAAATGTTTCCCAAGACATGCGGAGTGCGGCCGGCTGGGTACGTTTCACAGACTCCCACCAGTAATCTGCCTCGCCACAGAACATAAAGGTGGCGAATGGAACCTTCTGTTCCTCCTTGAATCCCAAGACATCGAATATCTTGGTAATTTGCTTGACCCACGTTTTCGCCATAATCAGATTCGGCTTTCTCTTAAATTCTGGTGGTCCCAACTCTTTGTACTGCTTGGCCGTGACAAGCCTCGAGTTGCTATCATTTCCACCCGTATTCTGTACACGAGTCTCCCTCGTCTAGTTTTGCATGAACTGCAAAAATCTCTTAAACATCCCGACATTCATCGTCTGCTAAGTGGTGTTGTTTATAGGAGGAATATTGACTTCCTGTTGCATGTTCCCCTGGGTGGTGATTAAAGGTGTTTCCACGGTCTCATTAACTCCTCCGTTAATATTCTCAGCTGCCATTCTTAAATACTGCCATAAAACAAGGGTTAATTAAACAAATTAACATATCACATATTAGCCATATACTTCAACTGACCAACAAATAATCTTAAGTATGACATACTAGCGAAGGATTACTCGTCTCTCCCCTCCTAGTACTATTCCCCTATCTCCGCCAGAGACCATATCATTAAGCTCTGATACCAACTGTGATGCCCCATAAACAGGTATACAACTGTAGCATCCCCAAATCCGGGCACAAATCGCCGCGGATCCGGTATACTATTTCTATAACTATTTGCGAAAGATATAAACATAAATTGTTTATACATTAAACTTTACACACATTTCCCCAAAATTGAATAACCTTAACTTATACACAAATCATAAACTTTCTATCATACAACACATTTATCAAAATACGCTATTACAAACTAGCCGCACTTTATATCCCAAGCTGAACTTGGCTTTAACCATTTCCTGTATCCGAACGCATTCGCCTTATCTGCAATGTTTTATCATGATATAGCAAGGGTGAGCATGAAAATTGCCCAGCAAGTTTAAGTTCAACAATATAACGATATATCACGATTGAAGAGTATGAATAATAAGCTGGCTATAATTCGTCAATATAATTGAGAACTAGCACGAACAAACTTCTGACTGAACAAGTTTTAAACATGAACAAACATTTCTGAACCAACTGGTAATGAAGGTGATCAGCCTTTCATACCTGACTTATACATGCAAGATGTACAGAGTACAAATTTCATGGCAATCAACAATGATTAACCATAAGCTTGAAGAAACTACTCTTATTAGAGTTAAGTAAAAGAAACTTCCCTGAACCGTTGATTACCGCAATGCAATTTATAACTCTTTACCCGAAGACCTAATATTAGTAATATAGATCTCCAATATTAGAATAATATCATCATAGTATAATACTGTTATATTTTTATCCACAGAATAACCTAAACACATAGCACATAATCCTATCAGTCAATAATACACATAAAACTTAGCATCAAGTTAGACTATTAAGTGTGAGTTGATACCGACACAATTTTATCATCGTATATTAAAATGTCTAGCATTTAAACATGTAGTTAAGTATTAGTCATTACGCTAAAGTCTTAATGTTATTGTTATACTTTGATAATCTTTTCATCACTTCATAACTTATACATATAAGTTTTCTATTTTCATGATATCTTAGTAAGCAAGATAACCTTTCATTAAATTAAAATATCATTTCATTAAATCAGATTTCATTTCAGTATCCTGAAGTTACTATTTTAGCAGACCAAATTATTTTAGCAACCTGAATTCCATTTCAGCAACCTGAATTCACTATTTTTCTTCACGAAAATTCCAAATCAACTTATTATTTTTCTATCCTTTGGTCAAACATATATACAGATATTTCATCCACAAAAATTATTTTTCCATAATTTTCCAACTTCCTTTAATATTTTTTAAAAATTAATTCTAGTGCGTAGTTTAAGAAATTAGCTACCTCGTGCTTAACTCCAAACATTCCCATCTCTTGGGATAACCTTATATATGTTAACGTGATGCTCCATTTTAAATTTCGTGGCAATCAGAGTTGTAGAACTCCGTTTATAGCGATTTCCGTCGGAAAATCACAAAAATTGTAATGGTCATAACTTGGTCGTTTTAACTCGGAATTAGCTCATTTTTGGACACGAGCTACATAATACCATATATTTTCATTTTCCAAAAGCCTGGAATTTTTCTCATTAAATAAATGTCCGAAACAGCCCCCGGAAAATTTTGGCCAGCAACTTTTTGTCATTTGGCAATTTTGGAGTCCTTTACCAAAACATGAATAAAACGAAATATATAACTCCGATTAATGATCTGTCAATTTTTTTGGGTTCCTATCTTTTCGAACTACAATTTTCATCTATCATAATCCATATTTGGACATGTTAAGCTCCCAGAATTTAGCCCGGAACTGGCTGGTAAAAACTGTCCTTCAACAAGTTTTTCTTATCTTTGAGTAGTTTGGTAGAAATCCCATAACTCTCTCCTCCGATGTCGGATTTAGTCCGTTTCGGAGTCTATGGAAAGCTTATTGAGTGCACTATAACATATCACAAGTCCAGAATTTTTTAGAGTACCCTAACAAATCCGAAATTTTCTGTTTAGGGCAGCAGTCCACTAATTCATTTAAAACAAAAAACTGTTTTGGTTCTTCTTCTTTGTTCAAGCTTATCAACCCTAAAAATGGCAAGATCTAACCATAAAATATCATATATCATGTAGATCTTCCCTCATATGGTTCAAAATCATAAGTTCAACACTTGATCTAAAACACCATATCAAAACACTTTTTAAAAGTTTAACTTTTCCGGAAAATTTCCATTTTTCTCTTCCTTTGATTTCCACCAATTTAACACCCATTATGGGTATATCCAAACAATAAACACTTATTAACATGTATATACATAGTTTTTGAGTTTAGAAACAAAGTTTCTTATTTCATCAAACAAGTATCAACACAATCAAAGCTAAGAAAAATTTAGGTTTTCTATTTTTTGAAAAACCTAACCTCCATTTCATACTTGAAATCATATAAATCACATAGATCTTAGGGTTTGAACTACCAAATCAAAAACCCCTTTAATCAATTTCTTAAAAAGAAATTAGAGAGAGATTATACCTTTTGCTTTTCTTTTTCTTCTTCCTTTTTCTTCCATGGAGGATTCCTCCACCTTCCCACACAAGGGGGCTGTCACCCCTCCCCTCTTCTCTCCCTCTTTCTCCCGTTCTCTCTTTCTTTCTCTTGGCTTTCTCTCTTTCTTTCTCTTGGCTTTCTCTCTTCTCTCTTTCTTCTTTTCTATTTTTGCTTCTATTTCTTTCTCTTTCTCTAGCTTATCTAATTTGGAAGTAAGATGAAGCAGAAAATGTTTTAAGTGTTTGTAAAATATCTATAGATATAGTTAGTATATCTATATATTATATCCTAGCATATCTTCTCTCTTTCTTTCTCCACATTCTCTCTTTCCTCTAATAATAGCCAAGTGGTTGCTTGCACACTTAATAAAACATTGTGGCTAAAGGAGGAAATGACACATGGAAGAGTTGGTGAGAGTTGTTTACCAACTAAAGCTAATAAATCACAACATTCATCCCCCCTTTATTTCCTTCTCTAATAACCGGCCACTTGGCCTTTGATTGCTCCAAGTTTGGCTTATTTACTAAATGCTTATTTGATTTAACAAATGTCCAAAAAGTCCTCTCACACTTGGGCTAGAAGTTGGGTCATTCCTTTAATGTTTTGGGCTTTCCAAAATTAACCCATTGAACATAAAAATTT
The DNA here is from genome assembly GCA_020205505.1 of Panax japonicus. Lineage (NCBI taxonomy): Eukaryota > Viridiplantae > Streptophyta > Magnoliopsida > Apiales > Araliaceae > Panax > Panax japonicus. The sequence continues at coordinate 35,521,263 of CM035113.1, read as the reverse complement.
AATTCTTTGGGCCATAAAAATCAATCATAGTCCAACACTATTAATATAACCAAATGTCCATTATGCCCTTCCTTCAATTGGGCTCCAAATTTGGGCCACTCTTAAATCGTTTGGGCTTAACAATAAAAATATTTGGGCCACTCAATTAATGTATTGCTTGGGCCTCTAACTAATTTCATTCGCCAACACTTGGACTATAAAATATACATAGTCCAATACCTTAAATTCTCATCCAACCCAATTCATTTACTTAGGGTTTCAATTTCCTCAATTATAACATAAATCATTACTCACAAGCCCATTCATTTCCTTAACCCAATTAGACTTGCTATAATTAGGTTATAAAATTAATCATTTGAGATATATAGAATAAATCTCCTAGAATTAGCAAGTATTCTAAATACCACAATTCTCTTTTTCCATAACCCTTAAGTTATTAAATCCTTCATTCCTAATATATATAATTAGGCTTACACTAGTTTCTTTTGGTTTGTTTATATAATAAACAAATATAAACCATCACCTAATGTTCATATTCCTTACACACAACTTTTTAACCCTTAGGGTTTAATACTTTGCATTTAGGATTCCCAAATTAGGGTTTAAATTCTCGAAACTGATATTAAAGTTTCTGAGTGTATCGTTAGGGTTTCTAACAGTTCGTTAGATTTTTCTAACTTAATAAACATATGATTAACATAACTTTAGGTTTTGCTAAAGTTATAACTTATCTGATCAATCCTTGATCTTAAATCATCATGGTTCACATATGTAACCAAATATACCGACTAGTATTCACTTCGATACTTATCCCTATTAATTCTTCAAAAGAATTTTAAATCTACCATAATCTTATACCTCATTACTAGACTATCACTTACAGTCTATCACATAATTCAAGTCTTGTCCAAAACTTTTGAAATTCTTGGAATTTCATTACATAACTGCCAATTCCATACACTTATTTCTTGTCTGGGTCCTAATATTGAACCTTAAATCAATCAATTATGATTTTCATAAATTGTCTAATTTCTTGGGTTGTCACAACAACACCCATTCTGAGTCGTCAAAATACATGGTATAGAAACAACTACAACTTTATTAATACAACATAAAAATTGTGAGTTTAAATACAAATATTGTCATCTAGACAATATCCACACTCAAATAAGTCCTAATTTCAATTATTGATACATTATTTTACAAAAATGGTGAGAACTACTAAAATAACTTCTAGAACCATCATTCCATACCCCGACTAGTACTCGCTACATTCTCGCCTCCTGAGAAAAAAAATGGATCAAAAAGGAAAAGGGTGAGCTCAACTAGCCCAGTAAAGAACATTATGACTAAGATAATACAGAAAAAATTATCGTTAGTCTTCAATACGGAAAAATCTAATAGAATACAATAGACAACAAGTTTTAATTCACTATTCGCAGTGGAAATAATAATTCATTAGAAGAGTTAAGTAGAGAATGAAATCTACTATCTTCTATATATGAATATAAAAGTTCATCGTCTATCTTTTATCCCTGTAACATCAATCAATAAATATCTGGAATCAAAAATTTATCTTTGCACTATAGGCCAAAGATATTCATCAGTTGGTCATATTCATCTAAACACATGTTCATCTTTGCACTACAAGGCAAAGATATTCATCAGAAATCATTCATCTTTGCACTACAGGCCAAAGATATTTAGTTATATCATCATTTAGGATAGAGGATGATGAAAAATATTTTAAAGAAAACGAATCCAGTGAAACAAAAGAACAAATATTAAGGATTTGTATTTTACACAATCCAAGTTCAAAAATACTTCATAAATAATCAGAGTAGAGTAAAATTTAAGAATGATCAAAACATGGATACAATCAAAGCTAGTATCCATAATAGATATTTTGGACGAAAAATGAAAATTTAATTTTTCTGTGAATAGTGTCGTATTCATGAATAGTGTCATATACGTGAATAGTGTCGTATACGTGAATAGTAACTTCGACACCAAAATATAGAAATTTCACAAAAAACATCATCATGTTTCGTGAATAGTACTCGTGAATAGTAACTCATGAATAGTTACTCGTGAATAGTACCTCATAAATAGTAACTCGTGAATAGTAACTCATGAATAGTAACTCGTGAATAGTAACCCCGACACAAAAAAGTTCCAAATTTGATAAAAAGTTCCAACCAATATTTCGGCATAATGATATTGAAGAAAATAATATTATTTTCAGAAGAAAATAACATCCCTTACCTTATAAAGAATAGTACTTCTGACTAGAATACTGGATATAGTGATGAAAGAACTTGCACCGTATAGCAATTCTCTAAGTACTAAAATACTCACAAAATACGCTCGATATTATAGAGAGAGAAAGAGAGAGAAATCTGTAGTTTCTGGTATAATTTTCAATTCTAACCTAAGCACCCTATTTATAGAAAAATGCTTAGAACACCAAAGCAGAAAATTTAATATAATAATATAATATATATATATATATATATATATATATATATATATATATTTATATATTCTACTCCCAATATTTCAGTCAATGATCACCCACTCAAGTAGCCTACATCACAAAAAAACATTTTTGTAAATTAAAATATTTAAAACTTTTAAAAATCAATTATTTCTGGACTTCGGAACTTCAATAATTCATAATAAATAGCCCTTTTATCAGAAAATTCGAATCTTCCGAATTTTTATAGGAAATTCAATTCTCTACAACTTTGCAGAAGAAAGGTTTACCAAATTCCTAACCGAAATTGACTGAAATCCATAAACGGACGATTTTACAGGCTATAATATTTTTTCAGTCAAGAAATGGGCCCACAGACATGTTTAACATGTTTTAAACAACTTTTACAACAAAAATACTCTTCCTCCTCATATACTCATATATCCCACATTCATTGTAAAAAAATATCATCATTATTATATAATATAATAAAATATTATTTTATCAGAAAAGATAAAATATCAATTTTTAACAATTGTCACTTTAAAAATTTTCTCCATCTATAACCACATAAAATCAATATTTTCCTCATCATATAAATCAATAATTAATTATTCACAAATAATAATGCTGAATCACAGTACTGGCAATGTTGATCGATTTCACAATCAATGAATACGTGCAAGTATACACGGTCAACAAGTAATAAAGTGATAAGAAAAGTATCGTTCCCACGAGGAATTATTTAATAAAAATCACCAAGTACTAATTCTTAACCAAACTAATTTTATTTAAACAATCTCAAATCGTGATTTTTCTAATTAAGAAAACTAAATTAACTAATTAAAACTAAGATTTTAACGAATGAATTCAAATAAATAAAGATTAAGACTTCAATATCCCCAATTATGAATTATAAATCAATTATCCAATTATCCTAATTATTATGTCTACTGAATTGTTAACAGGAATTCTCAAATGCCAAAAGTCCTTTTCCAAGTGATCAATTGCCTTTTATTTAATCCAGATTAATCTTGCTATATTCCTATGCAAAATAATTTAATTAAACTCTTTCCAATCCCAATTCCTTATGTGTTACATGCGGTGAATAGATATTTCCATTCAATTCACAAACCTAATTATTCACCATGCAAATAACTAAGTCACATGATATCATGCCCAGTTCTAACCCTAGAATTCCTCTTCCAATTCCTTCTAGAGTAACAAAGTAATTACTGATCAAATAATTAAGCAATAAGCACAAGACAAGATAAACAACTCACTTTAACATAAATAACTGGAATATAATGAATAACTAATTCATAGTCATAAAAAGTTCAATTGAAATCTTAATAAAAGAGTTAGTTCATAATTAATGAATTAAAATCAAGAATCCACAATTGAATAGACATTAAAAGATAAAAGTAAGATGAGAGAAGAGAATAGAATCTGTTGTCAGCAAATCTGATGCTCCACTCTTGCTCTTGCTCTTGATCTTCAATGGCCTCCAAGTTGCTTCAATCTCCAAAATTAATAAGAACTAGGGTTATGTTCTAATCTAATGGAGTGTTTCTCTAATCTAAGCTATGTAATCCCCCCTTATTTTATGTCTTACATCATGTATTTATATATTACAAGTCTAATTTTTAGTTTTGGAACAACCCCAATCCTATTTGGAGTCAAAAAGGTGTCAAAATTCGCCCAAAACGCGTCCAGGCCCAACCAAACTCTTCCCCCAGTGCCCCAGCACTGTTCACGACGCTGAGAGTCTGTCCCCCAGCGCCCCGGCGCTGGGAATGAACTGAAAATGGGCGCCCCGGCGCTGGTCAAAAAGTCAACATTTACTGCTCCGACGTCCTTTGGGAAAACGGCCATAACTTCTTCGTCCGAACTCCGATTTAGATGATTCAAGATGTTCTGGAAAGAGGAGAAGTAGATCTACAACTTTCATTCTTGAAATTTTTCGAAATAATGTCCGGAGCTATAGTCAAATTGGCTCTGAAGTGACTGCTGTGTAAATGATAAGCCGAAAACGCGCATCTAGCCACCCCGAACGTCGATCCATGCAACTTTTGTCCAAAATCCTACAAAACAATATAAAACATGCTTGAATAGACACAAACACATAAAAACATCCTAAAAGACTTGAGAACAACAATAAATTAAGCCCGAATGTATCCAATTTATGTGTATAAAACTCACTCATCAAATACCCCCAAACTTAAACATTTGCTTGTCCTCAAGCAAAAACACCAAAATGTTATGCAATGCAATGTAATGAAACTAATCTATATGCCTACGAATCCAACAGTAATGACAGAAACAAGTCTATTCAACCGGCCTTAGAGAAATCAAGTAAACATGATAATACATCATATTAAAACAAATCAGTAATTTCCCAATCAATCATCAAATCTTAGACTGTTATCACTGATATTGTGCGTGTGTGCTCCACACCAATGTTAGCTGATATAAAATCAAATTTAAGACATAATAGATATCTTCAAAGGCATCATACAGTGAAAACCCACAAAATTCACGAACAAGCTAGATCCAACTAAAGTCAAACATCCACCAAGTTCAAGAGTCCAATCTGGGATACGTATGCTTAACTTTTCATTACGGGGGCTTTTTGCTCTTTTCCCGTCTTATTGTTTTTTTTAACCATGACTGTGCAATGTCTCATTCCATTAGGCTAACAGTGTCACCCCTTAGCGAGCTTTCGACCAACGACTCCCAGACCATATAAGACCTTAGGGCGCTAGGTTTTAAGATACCCCATCGGGCGTACTTACTCAAGTAACAAAGGCCCCGAAACAAAACTAGCCACGGTAAATTTTATTTTTTTATTTTTTCTTTTTTTTCTTGATAGATGGTTGGTGAGTGCGTTTTACGCTCCATCTCACGCTTGTGTTTATGGGGAGTGTTTCTCCTCAACCCACCACAAGACTCAACATGTTTTTTTTAAAGCTTATATACCCCAAAATTTCCCCCCAAACTTAAGTTTTTATCAAAATTTAGCCATCTCCGCCTATTCATATCTTTCATTCCTTTACACTAGTATTATCCTTAAAAAATCCATTATGTATCAATTTAAACTTAATCAGTCAACATAGCTGTTATTAACGTGCTAACCTTGATTATACCAGTTTCAAACAGGAAAAGATTCAATTCATAACAAGAAATCACATCAAAGTCTGAATATTCAATACTATACTTATATACTTAACTCCAGTCTCATCATTGGCCAAAATAGACTTTTACTATCTAACAGTTGGAATCATGCAAATATAAACAACTAACTATATGCAAATAAATTTTTTTTTTTAAACAAAAAAACAGAATGCAAAAACTAAATGTAAATAACTCGAAAACATAACGAACTTACAATGTAAATAACTAACTATATGCAATATGACACTAAAATGATATTATTCTAAAATAACTGAGTAAATAAACTAATTAGACATTAAAAGATATTATTCTAAAATAACTGAGTAAATAAACTAATGCTTGAACGAATGAATTCAAATAAATAAAGATTAAGACTTCAATATCCCCAATTATGAATTATAAATCAATTATCCAATTATCCTAATTATTATGTCTACTGAATTGTTAACAGGAATTCTCAAATGCCAAAAGTCCTTTTCCAAGTGATCAATTGCCTTTTATTTAATCCAGATTAATCTTGCTATATTCCTATGCAAAATAATTGAATTAAACTCTTTCCAATCCCAATTCCTTATGTGTTACATGCGGTGAATAGATATTTCCATTCAATTCACAAACCTAATTATTCACCATGCAAATAACTAAGTCACATGATATCATGCCCAGTTCTAACCCTAGAATTCCTCTTCCAATTCCTTCTAGAGTAACAAAGTAATTACTGATCAAATAATTAAGCAATAAGCACAAGACAAGATAAACAACTCACTTTAACATAAATAACTGGAATATAATGAATAACTAATTCATAGTCATAAAAAGTTCAATTGAAATCTTAATAAAAGAGTTAGTTCATAATTAATGAATTAAAATCAAGAATCCACAATTGAATAGACATTAAAAGATAAAAGTAAGATGAGAGAAGAGAATAGAATCTGTTTTCAGCAAATCTGATGCTCCACTCTTGCTCTTGCTCTTGATCTTCAATGGCCTCCAAGTTGCTTCAATCTCCAAAATTAATAAGAACTAGGGTTATGTTCTAATCTAATGGAGTGTTTCTCTAATCTAAGCTATGTAATCCCCCCTTATTTTATGTCTTACATCATGTATTTATATATTACAAGTCTAATTTTTAGTTTTGGAACAACCCCAATCCTATTTGGAGTCAAAAAGGTGTCAAAATTCGCCCAAAACGCGTCCAGGCCCAACCAAACTCTTCCCCCAGTGCCCCAGCACTGTTCACGACGCTGAGAGTCTGTCCCCCAGCGCCCCGGCGCTGGGAATGAACTGAAAATGGGCGCCCCGGCGCTGGTCAAAAAGTCAACATTTACTGCTCCGACGTCCTTTGGGAAAACGGCCATAACTTCTTCGTCCGAACTCCGATTTAGATGATTCAAGATGTTCTGGAAAGAGGAGAAGTAGATCTACAACTTTCATTCTTGAAATTTTTCGAAATAATGTCCGGAGCTATAGTCAAATTGGCTCTGAAGTGACTGCTGTGTAAATGATAAGCCGAAAACGCGCATCTAGCCACCCCGAACGTCGATCCATGCAACTTTTGTCCAAAATCCTACAAAACAATATAAAACATGCTTGAATAGACACAAACACATAAAAACATCCTAAAAGACTTGAGAACAACAATAAATTAAGCCCGAATGTATCCAATTTATGTGTATAAAACTCACTCATCAAATACCCCCAAACTTAAACATTTGCTTGTCCTCAAGCAAAAACACCAAAATGTTATGCAATGCAATGTAATGAAACTAATCTATATGCCTACGAATCCAACAGTAATGACAGAAACAAGTCTATTCAACCGGCCTTAGAGAAATCAAGTAAACATGATAATACATCATATTAAAACAAATCAGTAATTTCCCAATCAATCATCAAATCTTAGACTGTTATCACTGATATTGTGCGTGTGTGCTCCACACCAATGTTAGCTGATATAAAATCAAATTTAAGACATAATAGATATCTTCAAAGGCATCATACAGTGAAAACCCACAAAATTCACGAACAAGCTAGATCCAACTAAAGTCAAACATCCACCAAGTTCAAGAGTCCAATCTGGGATACGTATGCTTAACTTTTCATTACGGGGGCTTTTTGCTCTTTTCCCGTCTTATTGTTTTTTTTAACCATGACTGTGCAATGTCTCATTCCATTAGGCTAACAGTGTCACCCCTTAGCGAGCTTTCGACCAACGACTCCCAGACCATATAAGACCTTAGGGCGCTAGGTTTTAAGATACCCCATCGGGCGTACTTACTCAAGTAACAAAGGCCCCGAAACAAAACTAGCCACGGTAAATTTTATTTTTTTATTTTTTCTTTTTTTTCTTGATAGATGGTTGGTGAGTGCGTTTTACGCTCCATCTCACGCTTGTGTTTATGGGGAGTGTTTCTCCTCAACCCACCACAAGACTCAACATGTTTTTTTTAAAGCTTATATACCCCAAAATTTCCCCCCAAACTTAAGTTTTTATCAAAATTTAGCCATCTCCGCCTATTCATATCTTTCATTCCTTTACACTAGTATTATCCTTAAAAAATCCATTATGTATCAATTTAAACTTAATCAGTCAACATAGCTGTTATTAACGTGCTAACCTTGATTATACCAGTTTCAAACAGGAAAAGATTCAATTCATAACAAGAAATCACATCAAAGTCTGAATATTCAATACTATACTTATCTACTTAACTCCAGTCTCATCATTGGCCAAAATAGACTTTTACTATCTAACAGTTGGAATCATGCAAATATAAACAACTAACTATATGCAAATAAATTTTTTTTTTTAAACAAAAAAACAGAATGCAAAAACTAAATGTAAATAACTCGAAAACATAACGAACTTACAATGTAAATAACTAACTATATGCAATATGACACTAAAATGATATTATTCTAAAATAACTGAGTAAATAAACTAATTAGACATTAAAAGATATTATTCTAAAATAACTGAGTAAATAAACTAATGCTTGAACGAATGAATTCAAATAAATAAAGATTAAGACTTCAATATCCCCAATTATGAATTATAAATCAATTATCCAATTATCCTAATTATTATGTCTACTGAATTGTTAACAGGAATTCTCAAATGCCAAAAGTCCTTTTCCAAGTGATCAATTGCCTTTTATTTAATCCAGATTAATCTTGCTATATTCCTATGCAAAATAATTTAATTAAACTCTTTCCAATCCCAATTCCTTATGTGTTACATGCGGTGAATAGATATTTCCATTCAATTCACAAACCTAATTATTCACCATGCAAATAACTAAGTCACATGATATCATGCCCAGTTCTAACCCTAGAATTCCTCTTCCAATTCCTTCTAGAGTAACAAAGTAATTACTGATCAAATAATTAAGCAATAAGCACAAGACAAGATAAACAACTCACTTTAACATAAATAACTGGAATATAATGAATAACTAATTCATAGTCATAAAAAGTTCAATTGAAATCTTAATAAAAGAGTTAGTTCATAATTAATGAATTAAAATCAAGAATCCACAATTGAATAGACATTAAAAGATAAAAGTAAGATGAGAGAAGAGAATAGAATCTGTTGTCAGCAAATCTGATGCTCCACTCTTGCTCTTGCTCTTGATCTTCAATGGCCTCCAAGTTGCTTCAATCTCCAAAATTAATAAGAACTAGGGTTATGTTCTAATCTAATGGAGTGTTTCTCTAATCTAAGCTATGTAATCCCCCCTTATTTTATGTCTTACATCATGTATTTATATATTACAAGTCTAATTTTTAGTTTTGGAACAACCCCAATCCTATTTGGAGTCAAAAAGGTGTCAAAATTCGCCCAAAACGCGTCCAGGCCCAACCAAACTCTTCCCCCAGTGCCCCAGCACTGTTCACGACGCTGAGAGTCTGTCCCCCAGCGCCCCGGCGCTGGGAATGAACTGAAAATGGGCGCCCCGGCGCTGGTCAAAAAGTCAACATTTTCTGCTCCGACGTCCTTTGGGAAAACGGCCATAACTTCTTCGTCCGAACTCCGATTTAGATGATTCAAGATGTTCTGGAAAGAGGAGAAGTAGATCTACAACTTTCATTCTTGAAATATTTCGAAATAATGTCCGGAGCTATAGTCAAATTGGCTCTGAAGTGACTGCTGTGTAAATGATAAGCCGAAAACGCGCATCTAGCCACCCCGAACGTCGATCCATGCAACTTTTGTCCCAAATCCTACAAAACAATATAAAACATGCTTGAATAGACACAAACACATAAAAACATCCTAAAAGACTTGAGAACAACAATAAATTAAGCCCGAATGTATCCAATTTATGTGTATAAAACTCACTCATCAAATACCCCCAAACTTAAACATTTGCTTGTCCTCAAGCAAAAACACCAAAATGTTATGCAATGCAATGTAATGAAACTAATCTATATGCCTACGAATCCAACAGTAATGACAGAAACAAGTCTATTCAACCGGCCTTAGAGAAATCAAGTAAACATGATAATACATCATATTAAAACAAATCAGTAATTTCCCAATCAATCATCAAATCTTAGACTGTTATCACTGATATTGTGCGTGTGTGCTCCACACCAATGTTAGCTGATATAAAATCAAATTTAAGACATAATAGATATCTTCAAAGGCATCATACAGTGAAAACCCACAAAATTCACGAACAAGCTAGATCCAACTAAAGTCAAACATCCACCAAGTTCAAGAGTCCAATCTGGGATACGTATGCTTAACTTTTCATTACGGGGGCTTTTTGCTCTTTTCCCGTCTTATTGTTTTTTTTAACCATGACTGTGCAATGTCTCATTCCATTAGGCTAACAGTGTCACCCCTTAGCGAGCTTTCGACCAACGACTCCCAGACCATATAAGACCTTAGGGCGCTAGGTTTTAAGATACCCCATCGGGCGTACTTACTCAAGTAACAAAGGCCCCGAAACAAAACTAGCCACGGTAAATTTTATTTTTTTATTTTTTCTTTTTTTTCTTGATAGATGGTTGGTGAGTGCGTTTTACGCTCCATCTCACGCTTGTGTTTATGGGGAGTGTTTCTCCTCAACCCACCACAAGACTCAACATGTTTTTTTTAAAGCTTATATACCCCAAAATTTCCCCCCAAACTTAAGTTTTTATCAAAATTTAGCCATCTCCGCCTATTCATATCTTTCATTCCTTTACACTAGTATTATCCTTAAAAAATCCATTATGTATCAATTTAAACTTAATCAGTGAACATAGCTGTTATTAACGTGCTAACCTTGATTATACCAGTTTCAAACAGGAAAAGATTCAATTCATAACAAGAAATCACATCAAAGTCTGAATATTCAATACTATACTTATCTACTTAACTCCAGTCTCATCATTGGCCAAAATAGACTTTTACTATCTAACAGTTGGAATCATGCAAATATAAACAACTAACTATATGCAAATAATTTTTTTTTTTTAAACAAAAAAACAGAATGCAAAAACTAAATGTAAATAACTCGAAAACATAACGAACTTACAATGTAAATAACTAACTATATGCAATATGACACTAAAATGCCCCCAAACTTAAACTAGACATTGTCCTCAATGACTGAAATAGAAAAAATTAAAGCAGAGGACTTCCCTGAAAATATAGCAATCTTCCTCCTTGTCTGCTAAGTTTGGAGAATAGGCTAAGCACATGGAACAAATTGGGCACCACACTTGAATTTGACTTGAATAACCTGTAAAACAATGATAGAAGCAATTTTATTATATCGTAAATAAATGAAAATTCAAAACTACTAATATAAAACTTAATAAAAACTAAAAATAAAAATTAAACTTGGGTTGCCTCCCAATAAGCGCTTGTTTTATAGTCTCAGCCTGACTTCTTCAATTCTCTATCCAATTCCCCTACGAAAGTTGAGGAACCCTCCATCCATCGGAAATAATATAGCTTTTGGTAGGTTCCCATTTGTTATAGTCATTGTGTTAAAGTCACCTAGCATGCTTTCTTTAGATAGGATCACATTCAAGAACGTCCAACATCTAAGTGGTTTCTCCATTGTGTCTGCGAATATATACTGGTATTGAGGCTTGTCAGACACAACAATTTCTTCTTCTATCTTCTCCAACTCATCGCACCATGGTTTCAAAGGTGTACTTGCTTTTACATCACAAAGACTATTGCCGACGACATGACTACCAATCTGACAAGGTTTTGCAAATCTAACAGGACTCTTGAACTGTGGAGGAGAAGGCACTTGAGGCATAAACAACATTGGCTCATCATTATTGGGTCTCACAATTAGTTCTTCACCGACCTTGTTGTCATTATCCCCACTTGTCTCCTCTTTTTCATCTCGTGGCTCATCCAGTTGTAGATTTGGCTCGGGCTCACCATCAGTCTCGGAATCAGTGTCATAGGGCCAGGTGTATTGAGAACGGTTGTTCAACGCATGTGCTATCTGTTCCACTTGATTTTCCAGATTCTTGATCAATGCCCCTTGGCTTTGCAAATTCAGCTCTACTTGATTCATTTTCTTATCTTGTTCCTCGTTCTTTTTGTCAGAAGCTCTAATGAATTTTTCTAAGGCTTCTTCCAAACTTGATATCCTCTCTGGTTGAGTCATGTTCGTGTATGGCCATTGATACACAAAGTCATCCATGGTACCTGAAAAGAGAGAAATATAGAAAGAGAATTAAAAATAAAAATAAAAATGTTTAAATTAAGACTAATTTGATTGAAATTAATATTGGTAAATAATTATTAAATTAATTCCCCAGCAGCGGCGCCAAAAACTTGTTGATCGATTTCACAATCAATGAATACGTGCAAGTATACACGGTCAACAAGTAATAAAGTGATAAGAAAAGTATCGTTCCCACGAGGAATTATTTAATAAAAATCACCAAGTACTAATTCTTAACCAAACTAATTTTATTTAAACAATCTCAAATCGTGATTTTTCTAATTAAGAAAACTAAATTAACTAATTAAAACTAAGATTTTAACGAATGAATTCAAATAAATAAAGATTAAGACTTCAATATCCCCAATTATGAATTATAAATCAATTATCCAATTATCCTAATTATTATGTCTACTGAATTGTTAACAGGAATTCTCAAATGCCAAAAGTCCTTTTCCAAGTGATCAATTGCCTTTTATTTAATCCAGATTAATCTTGCTATATTCCTATGCAAAATAATTGAATTAAACTCTTTCCAATCCCAATTCCTTATGTGTTACATGCGGTGAATAGATATTTCCATTCAATTCACAAACCTAATTATTCACCATGCAAATAACTAAGTCACATGATATCATGCCCAGTTCTAACCCTAGAATTCCTCTTCCAATTCCTTCTAGAGTAACAAAGTAATTACTGATCAAATAATTAAGCAATAAGCACAAGACAAGATAAACAACTCACTTTAACATAAATAACTGGAATATAATGAATAACTAATTCATAGTCATAAAAAGTTCAATTGAAATCTTAATAAAAGAGTTAGTTCATAATTAATGAATTAAAATCAAGAATCCACAATTGAATAGACATTAAAAGATAAAAGTAAGATGAGAGAAGAGAATAGAATCTGTTGTCAGCAAATCTGATGCTCCACTCTTGCTCTTGCTCTTGATCTTCAATGGCCTCCAAGTTGCTTCAATCTCCAAAATTAATAAGAACTAGGGTTATGTTCTAATCTAATGGAGTGTTTCTCTAATCTAAGCTATGTAATCCCCCCTTATTTTATGTCTTACATCATGTATTTATATATTACAAGTCTAATTTTTAGTTTTGGAACAACCCCAATCCTATTTGGAGTCAAAAAGGTGTCAAAATTCGCCCAAAACGCGTCCAGGCCCAACCAAACTCTTCCCCCAGTGCCCCAGCACTGTTCACGACGCTGAGAGTCTGTCCCCCAGCACCCCGGCGCTGGGAATGAACTGAAAATGGGCGCCCCGGCGCTGGTCAAAAAGTCAACATTTTCTGCTCCGACGTCCTTTGGGAAAACGGCCATAACTTCTTCGTCCGAACTCCGATTTAGATGATTCAAGATGTTCTGGAAAGAGGAGAAGTAGATCTACAACTTTCATTCTTGAAATTTTTCGAAATAATGTCCGGAGCTATAGTCAAATTGGCTCTGAAGTGACTGCTGTGTAAATGATAAGCCGAAAACGCGCATCTAGCCACCCCGAACGTCGATCCATGCAACTTTTGTCCCAAATCCTACAAAACAATATAAAACATGCTTGAATAGACACAAACACATAAAAACATCCTAAAAGACTTGAGAACAACAATAAATTAAGCCCGAATGTATCCAATTTATGTGTATAAAACTCACTCATCAGGCAACTAGGCCGTTCCCAAGAAAAGGGGGGCTTTCCAATAAGGATTTCTCCTTACTGGCACACAATTATGTGACCAAATCTCTCCTTAGACAGAACTTTTTAGACATTGCCCATAATGTTTTCTAATAATATTATTCAGATAATATGAATTATTGCTTCGATAATGGAAAATATTATGTAGTGATAATTATTGAAACAACAGTAATATAAAATATCAACGCAGTAATTATTGAATTAATAAAAAAAATACTGAACAGTAACTACTGTAACAATTATTGAGTAGTGCCTTCTTTCATAAGAATCAATAATTGGTGCAATACTGTGTGCTATTGTGCAACAACGCGTATTACTGTGTTTTAACCACTGGGTATTCCAATAGTGTTAACGGTAACCACTACGCAGTTATTTATAAATAACTTATACTTGTCATTTTCTTCATCCATTCGTTTTCCGTTATGGGTCCCACAAAAGACTGCGCCGTCGTACGAATATTCCCCGACAGCAAGAATATTCCACGACCAAACGAATATTCCCCGACAACAATGAATATTTTATAACCACCTACTTATTTTTTAAAATATATACGCATTTTACTCATAACTAACCACATTAATCAATTCAACCCTTACTATTTCAGAATAATAAATAGAGGAAATTAAATTTCATTTATTAATAATTTGGGGTCTTACAACTTTTCCCAATTCTACAGAATTAGCAGAAGTCAGCATCTCAAACCAGGGTATGGCGCAGCTGCTCCATACACAGGCTTGGGACTGGCGCAGCTGCGCCATTTTTACCTTGGCATCGGCGCAGCTGCGACGGTGTTCAGACAGACGCAGAGTCGGCTATAAATAGTAGCCAACTTTAGCCCAACAAACACAAATTTCACCCAATAGACAGTAATATTAAACGTATAATAAATACAACAATATCATAAACATGATTGCTCATATTTATAACCAACTAGCACCATTTAACACTAACTACAACTATTTTAATTTCTCAAAACTCATGTTTTTAAACAAAAACTCCATTTTCGAGTTCCTTCACAAAATTGAATACTGTGATTTCAATTCTTGTCCAATTTACCTCATTCCAATTACGTTATACCCATATCTCATTGAACTAACAAATACAAGCCTCAATTTACAGTTTAATATGAGAATTGACCATCTAAAATTGTATTTTTCATGAACACGTAAAAATATATATAAACATACACTGTCAAAACTTTTTCTTCCACTGTCAAACGAATTTACCATGCGATTTCTTGTTTGAACATAAACTCTAGCATCATAAGCATGTGTAATCACAATAACTAAATTACATAACAAATTCAGAAGAAAAACAATTCACATAACATGCAATTTTATTTTGCCGTAATACTCATGATCATAAATAGTATCCAATTATGAACATACCTTTTGTTGCTTGACAGAAATTCTTGTTAAACACTGAAATTGTTGTAAAATTCATAGGTTTCTCTCCAATTCTCTTTATGTTCTTAGCGACTGACTAAAGCTCAACACTCAACTGAAAACTTTAAGCGTAAAACAAATATAAAACTGATATGGCCTTAATTCACCTATTAAGTATATGACTTAGTGCATATAACGTACATATATTATATTATACTTATTATTTTATATATTATATTTATTTTAAAAATCTAGAAATTCCAAAAGCCATAAGGCTTGTTTGGCAAACCCTTTTATTTTATTAAAGAATTAATATATTAAGCCTTGTTTGGTAAACACTAAAATAAATTACTTTAATTTATTTTAATAACTCCTTATAATATAGTTATTTGTCACACTATATTTAATCAAACTTTCATATTTATTTTAATTAATTCAAATCACAATTAATTAAGTAAATCCTTTAATCACATAACACAATACAAATAATATCTCATTTAATTGAAATATCAATGTAATAATCATTTCCTTAATTCATCAATTATTTATTTAACAAATAATTCTCCGAATAATATTAAATCAATAAAACAAATATTCAATTACCGATAATCATACCCATTAAATATTTATATAACTCAATAAATATTTAAAATTCTGGAATGTTACATCATTCCCTCCTTAAAAGGATATTGTCCTCAGAATCACAATTCAAGCAATCAAAATAATATTAAATCAATAAAACAAATATTCATTTACCGATAATCACACCCATTAAATATTTATATAACTCAATAAATATTTAAAATTACATTTAAAATTCTAGAATGTTACATCATTCCCTCTTTAAAAGGATTCTGTCCTCAGAATCATAATTCAAACAATCAAATCGTCACATTGTTCTCTACTTACAAAGATTCTGTCCCCAGAATCGAAGACATAGATTAAACAAATAACTCATGGTAACTTTTCATTATTTCAGTTTCGAGTTCCCACGTTGCCTCTTCGACATTGTGGTTTCTCCATAACACCTTCACAAAAGGTATCACTTTATTTCTGAGCACTTGTTCTTTCTTGTCAACTATCTGGATAGGAATTTCTTCATAGGACAAATTTTTATCGAATTGCAATGGTTCGTACTCGATCACGTGTTTGTAATCGAGTTAATACGATCGTAACACCGAAATGTGAAAAACATTATGAATGTTTTCCAATTATGGAAGTAGAGCTACCTCATAAGCCACTTCCCCCACTCTTCGTAGTATTTCAAATGGTCCAATAAATCTTGGGCTGGGCTTTCCTCTCTTGCCAAAATGAACATTCCCCTTCTAAGGAGAAACTTTTAGGAAAACGAAATTTCCTACTTTAAATTCGTGATTCTGCCTATGTTGATCGTCATATTTTTTCTTTTGATCTTGGGCTGCTACCAATCTTGTCCTGATGAGTTTGATAACTTTAGCATTTTGTTATAACAGTTCTGGTCCTAACAGTTGGCGTTCACCGACTTCATCCCAGCACAGTGGAGTTCTACACTTTCTACCGTACAATGCCTCGTAAGGTGGCATACCGATGCTTGCGCGGTAACTGTTGTTGTAGGAAAATTCTACCAACGGTAAATGTTCATCCCAGCTTCCTTTCAAATCCATGATGCATGCTCTCAGCATATCTTTCGACGTTTGGATTGTTCGTTCACTTTTCCCGTCGGTTTGTGGGTGATATGTTGTACTCATTCGTAACTGTGTTCCCATACATTCTTGTAGTCTCTTCCAGAAGTTTGATGTGAACCTTGGATCTCTATGTGACACAAATGACACTGGGACTCCATATCTTGATACAATCTCTTTAACGTACAATCTTGCTAGCTGATTAAGATTAAATCTAATCTTTATTGGCAAAAAGTGTGCAGATTTTGTCAATCTGTCCACTATTACCCATATCGCATCATATCCTTTCTGAGTCGTTGGAAGTCCTACCACAAAATCCATTATGATATGCTTTTATTTCCATTCCGGTATTTCCAACGGTTGAAGTAACCCGCTTGGTCGTTGATGTTCAGCTTTCACTTTCTGACACGTCAAACATTTTGCAACGCATTCTGCAACGTCTCTTTTTATATTCGACCACCAAAAATGACGCCGCAAATCTTGATACATCTTTGTACTTCCTGGATGAATCGAATATCTTGTGTTGTGTGCTTCAGTTAAGATTTCTTCTTTAAGCTCTAGTACTGCTGGAACCCAAATTCTTTCCTCGAATCGTAGTAGTCCTTCGGTGTTGATCTTGTATTTGACATCGCTACCCTCAACCACTTTCTCTTTGATCGTTTCGCATTCTTTATCTTGTAGTTGAGCACTCTTCACTTTGTCCACCAAAGTTGGACTGGTATCTATCTGGAATAGTCGTTCATCGGATTCCTTCAGAAATTTGATTTCCAACTCTAGCTTCGTCATTGCTGAAATAAGCTGCTCCTGAGTAGTTATCAGCATCAACTTCTCCCGACCTTTCCTGCTCAAAGCATCTACAATCACATTTGCTTTTCCCGGATGATAAAAGATCTCACAATCGTAATCCTTTATAAATTCCATCCACCTTCTTTGTCGCATATTCAGGTCCTCTTGTGTGAAAATATACTTCAGACTTTTATGATCTGTTTAGATTTCACATTTTTCTCCATAGAGATAGTGTCTCCATATCTTGAGAGCAAACACTACTGCAGCCAATTCCAAATCATGAGTCTGATAACCTTTGTGAGGGCCCCAAATCCAGGTCCTAAATCACCTCGGATCTGGTTCGATCATTCTAAAAATATTCAACTATATTTACGGAAGATACAAACATAAATTGTTTATATAATAACTTATACATAATCCCCAAGGTCGAGTAACCTTAACTTAATACACATTTCATAACTTTTCTAACACATAACATTATTAACATACAATACTTATACAATTTAGCTGCACACATATCCTAACGCTGGAACTGTCTTTAACATGTCCTTGTATCCGACGCATTCGTCTTAATATGCAATGTTTTATCATGATATAGCAAGGGTGAGCATAAGGATTACCCAGCAAGTTTAAGTTCAATAATATAACGATATATCATGGTTGAAATGATTTGAATAATTGGCTAGCTATTTCAACAATATAATTGTGAACTTGCAGGAATAAATTTATGACTGAACAAGTATTATACATGAACAAATATATCTGAACCAACTGGTAATGAAGTTAATCAGCCTTTCATACCTGACTTATACATGCAATATGTACAGAGTACAATTCATGGCAATCAACAATGATTAATCATAAGCTTATCCGAATGAAACACTCTTAATAGAGTTTAGTAAAACAAACTTGCCTGAACCGTTGATTACCTCTACACAAATTATATCGCCTTATCCAAAGACCTAATATTAATAATATAGATTCCCAAAATTAGAATAATATCATTACAATACCATAATATATATATATATATATATATATATATATATTATACATGGAATAACCTAAACACATTAACATATAATCCTATTAGTCTATTCAGCACATAAAACTTAGCATCAAGTCAGACTATTTAAGTTCGAGTTGAAACAGACACAATTCTATCATCCCGACGGTCTAGTCGGACAATTCTTCAAGTTTAAGTTCAATTAAACTCTGCCTAACGCTTAACAATCAACTTAAATAATTTTAATATCAGTCGAAATATTTTTCAAAGTCTCGTAATAATTTTTAAGTAATTATTACTATTTATCATGAATTTTCAATCATTAATAAAGTATTTATCTAATTTAAATACCACATAATTCCTTTATCATTAATATTTATTTATTATCCAATATTAATGAAATACATTTCACAATATTATAATATATTTATAATATATCCAAGTATTTTTAATACCTTAAAATCACTTAAATATGATTTTTAAACACTTAAATTCATTATCCGATAATTGGTATTAATATTAAAATATTAATATTTTCATGACAAAATATCAAAAGTTATATTTTATAACTTAAAATAATTTTATAATACTTAAATCATTTTTATCTAATTTATAAACCATTAATTATATTTTTCCATAATTTATTTAATATATTTATTAAATAAACAAAGTATCCTTAATATTAATTAATTAGTGAAATTCATCACAAAATATTAAAAGTCACTGAAAATATCTTTAAATACTTTCTTATTTCATAATATTATTTTTCGTGATTTATCATGAATTAAAATTATTTATTTAATATTATAATTAAATAAATAAATACCATTTATATTCTAAAAATATTAAATATTTATGAAATATGCTCAAAATAATTAAAAACTATTTTTCAGAATTTATTATGTATTTTTAATAATTAAAAACTATTTTTTATCTATTTTTAAATAATTTTCAAAAAATCAGAAAATAAAATAAATAGAAACTGTCGCTAAAGGGGCCTATAGAGGCAGAACCGTAGCTATTGGTGTTCTTCAGTTGTTCTTGAGCTGCCCAGAACGTTCATGTAAGGCAACAAGGTGGGTCGTTTGACCGGTTCTAATCATATGTTCTAGTTAAATTCTGGACTGGTAATGGTGTTATAGTTATAGTATAAGTGTTATACTACAACTATCAATTGAGTTCATGGCCAAAACGTTACTTAATCGAGAGATCTACGCTGCAGAAAAGCATGTCAGAGTTGTTCTTCATTTCTGGGTTTTCCAGAAATGAAGAACAATTGTTATGTCTTACTTTGAGCCTCCGGATCTAGGCCTTCCAGGTATTATTAATGTAATATTAAGGTTCCATTGTGTAGTACTCATGTCCCTGTACAACTACATAACCTCAGATCATCTTAACAACAACAGATCTAAGCTATCAAGGCCGGTCAAACTAGTGGTCAGTAAATGAGTCTTGAAGATTCTGGGTTACCCAGAATCTCCTTCCGGCCAGTTAGTCAACGTGGGTTTGACCACGATTATCTTTGATCCTGTTATGGATCTGGTTGTTCTAAGGGCTGGGGTGTGTAGTACTGTTGTCCGACTACAAGATATATGCACAAACATGGCTATTAACCTTAACAGTTGCCAGATCAAAGCCGAAAAGAAGTTGTCAGAGCTATCTGGAGATTTCTAGGCTGCCCAGAAGGCAGCTTCCGTGAACGGTCAACCGACTTTGACCGATCATAACTACGGTTCTAGGCACGATTAGACCATGTTTCAAGTTGCAGAATAAAGACCACATAACAAACTACAAGTCTATAACATAAAACACGTATAACACTTAATACACACAGATCTACAATCCCTGACATATGTCTGTCAGGCCATCATTTTTAACATTTTTTAGATTTCTAAAATCATCAAATTCGAGCATCAGAATGATATGGATCTAGTTTTTGACCACCCAGATCATCAAATGATACCCTCTAGCACATATCTAAACAACAACATTAACTTAAGATCACAAATTTCGAAATTTTAGGGTTCTTTACCTTTTTCTAACTTTGATTCTTGATTCTGACTCTTGGATCTGATATTGGCTTGCTATGAACTTATCTTAGCTCAACTTTTAACTCTCTCTCACTCTAGATTTCGAAATTGTAGAGAGAGAAGGTCTTGGATAATATTAAAAGAAAAGTGAGTTACTTTTTCTTAAGTTTTAAGTTTGATCTTTGGATTTAATGAACCAAGAAGTTGTTTGGTGGTACTCATATGTGATCTTTTTAAGATTATAAGCACATGGGATAAACATAGAGTGATGACTCACCAAGATTGCAAAATCTTTTGCTTAGGTTTTAAGAAAAGGGCATTTTAGTCATTTTCAATAACATTTTAATGGCATTCTAGTAAATGGGCAAACCCTTAGAGTTTAGGGTTTGAGTTAGGGTTTAGGGTTTGGAAAACCTTAGGATTTAGGGTTTGAAACCCTTAGGGTTTGTAATTTAATATTCTAAATTTTCCAATTTAGGTTTCAAAAATAGAAAATTAACACTTCTAAATTATAATTAGGATTTTCTAATTATATTAAAATTTCTTAATCATAATTTAAATATTGCTAATTAGGATTAGCATTTCCTAATTAAAATCGCTAATTTAGTAATTAGGGTCAAAATTGTCATTAGGATTTACAACCCACGAATTAGGGTTTCTAATAAAAATATAATTTTTTTTCTAAATTTAAAAATTAGGGTTGGTTAATTAAGTAAGCTTTACCCTAACTAATCTTATAATTATTTACATTTACGCCATTAAGTTCTGAATTTAGAATTTTATACACCAAATTAGGGTTTTGGATTCCCGGAACTGACATTAGGGTTTCCAGAACCGGTTTTTAGGATTTCTTATTAATCACTAGGATTTTCTAACCGAACGTTGACGTTCTTAATATATAATTAGGGTTTGTTACGGATATCATTTATCTGGTCAACCCTTGACCCTTAACCACATCATGTACATATATCATACCATATCCACAAAACATAATCACGTATTCACTTAATCCTGAATAATTCACCTAAATCCTTCACAGAATTTTGAAATCCTCAAAATTCTATCTTAAAAATATCAAACGCAAACACTTATTTTCTGTCTAGGTTCTAATTTTGAACCTTAAATCAATTAATAAAATTTTTAAAAATATTCAAAATTCTCGGGTTGTCACAACCTTTCTCATAATCCTTTAGTTGTCTTGATGCATACGCAATTACTTTGTCGTTCTGCATAAGAACACATCCCAATCCATTATGCGAGGCATCACTATACACCACAAAGTTTAATGTACTATCTTGTAATGACAACACAGGTGCCATGCTTAATTTCTTCTTCAAATCCTGGAAACTTTCTTTACATTTCTCTGTCCAAACAAATTTCACAGCTTTCCTGGTCAAATTTGTTAATGGAGTAGCTATCTTAGAAAAATCTTGAATAAATCGTCTGTAATAACCGGCCAATCCCAAGAAACTCCTCACTTCCGACAGTGTTCTTGGTTGTTCCCAATTGATTACAGCTTCCACTTTTGATGGATGCACGGAAATCCCATCTTTGTCAATCACGTGCCCAAGAAATTGCACACGATCTAGCCAAAATTCGCACTTAGAGAATTTCGCGTACAACTTTTCCTTTCTTAGTGTCTCCAACGTCAAACGTAAATGTTCCACGTGTTCTTCTTGAGTTTTTGAATACACCAGAATGTCGTCGATGAATACCACTACAAACTTGTCTAAGAATGGTTTAAACACCCTATTCATCAAATCCATGAATGTAGCAGGTGCATTGGTTAAACCAAAAGACATCTCCAAAAACTCGTAATGTCCATACCGAGTTTTGAATGCCGTTCGTGGTATATCCTCCTTCCTCACTTTCAACTGGTGATACCCACTTCTCAAATCTATTTTCAAAAAGTATTTCGCACCCTTCAACTGGTCAAACAAGTAATTTATTCTTGGTAATGGATATTTATTTTTAATAGTGACTTTGTTTAATTCTCTATAATCAATGCAAAGATGCATTGACTCATCCTTCTTCTTCACGAATAACACTGGCGCTCCCCACGGTGATACGTTTGGTTGAATATACTTTTTATCTAACAATTCTTGCAACTGTACCATCAGTTCCTTCATTTCTACTGGAGCCATTCTGTACGGGGCCTTCGATATCAGTGATGTTCCCGGTACTAAGTCGATCACAAACTTAATCTCTCTGTCAGGCGGAAGTCCTAGCTAATCCTCTGGAAACACATCTTCAAATTCCCTCACCACTGGTGTCTCTTCCAGTTTCACATTCTTTTTCTGAGAATTGACTATGTAAGCTAAATAGCCCACACAACCTTGACTCAACAATTTTTTGGCCTGCATAATCGTCAAACATTTCATTTGTCTAGGCGATTTGCTACCATAGAATACTACCTTTGACGGAGTCATAAGGTTTACATATTTCTTTTGGCAATCAATTACCGCTCAATATTTGAACAGCCAATCCATTCCCAAAATAACATCAAACTCTCCGAATCTAATCGGAATCAAATCTACCATTAGGATATTCTCCTTTATGTTCACCCTACAGTTCTTGTATACGAATCTAACAGGGATTATCTCTTTATTCGCAATCTCTATGTTCAAAGGAAAATTCAGTTCTTCTCTAGGCAATTCTAACCTCTTAGCAAATTTATCAGAGATAAATGAGCAAGTAGCACCCGAATCAAATAATACATAAGCATCAATATCATTGATTGGGATAATACCTGACACGACATCTTTTGATTGCACATCATCTTGCACAGTCATGTTGAAGGTTCTAGCTGTGGGTTTGTTTGATGTTGTACCTCTATTGTTACCTCCAGTGCTTCTGTTTGTCACTCCATCCTTCTTCTTAGGGCATTCACGAGCAAAATGATCCTTCGATCTGCACGTGAAGCACACGTTCTTCTTTGGTTGAGTGCAATTTGGGGCGATGTGACCCTCCTGGCCACAATTGAAGCATACTTGTGTCCCCATCAAGCATACACCCTTGTAAAACGTACCGCATATCGCACATGCTTCAAACTTCTTGATCTGTTGGTTACCCTGCTGGTTTCCAGCACCCACATTTCCATTCCACTTCCTCTTCAAGTTGTTGTTGTTATTTCCACCACTACCACATCCATTCTTGATTTCCACCTCGTTCTTCTTCTTTTTCTTCTATTCTTGATTGAACTTTGTCACTGTCTCGCCTCCACCTTCAGCGAGTATTGATTTCTCCATCACTGCTGTGAAAGTCTTCAATTGAAATAGGGAAACCCTAGTGTACAACCAAGGCTTCATTCCCTGTTCAAACCTCTTCGCCTTGCGTTCGTCTGTGCTGACTTGATAAGGCGCAAACCTCGCCAACTCGTTAAGTTTAGTGGCATACTTAGATACCGTCATCGTTCCCTGCCTCAGTTCCAGAAATTATAGTTCCAGCTGACCCTTCTAACTCTCGGGAAAATATGTCTCGAAGAATATCTCCTTAAACTTATCCCAGGTCATTATCCTTGGTCCTTCTCGAGTTTTATTGGCCTGCCACCAATAACTAGCTTCTGCTTTCAACATAAATGTTGAGAAAGCAGTCTTCTGATCATCTCCTACCCTAGCAACATCGAACACCTTCTTTATTTCCATAATCCAAGTTTGTGCCTTGATTGTATTCACTGACCCTCGAAATTCAGGTGGTCCAACTGCCTTGAGCTCTTTAAACATTGTTCCTTGGTTCCGTGGTTGATTCTGCAATGCTCCTGTCAGTAACATCACTAATTGTTGTACTGGGTTAGCATCAACATTTTAAATATTGTTGGTTCCTTCGGTGGTTCTCTGTCGTGGTGGTTGACGTCTAAGAGGCATTTTCTATTTAAAAATACACTCATTAGGTTATTATTCAACTCTTTTAAGTAATTTCTACTTAACTTGCCTCCACGAAAGAAATAACCACATAATCACGTAACACTTTGAATAAAATAACAACTTTTATTTATTCATAACCTCTTTGAAAACATAAAACAATAGCATCACTGCTATTTTCATTACTTTCCTGAACTTTAAAAGTTTCAGGACAACATCATCCTCATATCACATAGGTTTCATAACACTTGGGATTTACAATTTATTTAATCATTTTATTCATCATACAACAACTACGATGTTCTACTAAGATACTGCTTAGCCTTACTATGTTCTTCCTCCATGACTCGGAACATTGTTCTGCGATCTAATACGTATGATGGCAGCGTCTCGAACTGAATAGCATATCCCATGACTCGATTCTGAGCTCGATTAACCATGGTGTCGAATACTCTATTCATTTCTTCCATCTTCATTCTCTTTGCATGTGT
The DNA here is from genome assembly GCA_020205505.1 of Panax japonicus. Lineage (NCBI taxonomy): Eukaryota > Viridiplantae > Streptophyta > Magnoliopsida > Apiales > Araliaceae > Panax > Panax japonicus. The sequence continues at coordinate 35,496,005 of CM035113.1, read as the reverse complement.
GTCTTTTACTGCTATCCCGGCTCGTTGAAACATTACTTCATATGCGTCCTCGCTCTTGTCCTCTTCGTAGCTTCTTCCCTTAACTTATTCTTCAATACAACGACCTCCTCGACCAGTTGGTCTTTCTCTCCTTCAGTCCGTTCTAGCTTTTCCTCGACATTAGTCAATCGTTCCTCACGATCTAGGATCTCATCATCTTTCTGTGTCATTGCAGTCTGTTGTTTAACTACTATCTCTTGCAATTCCTCGACTGTATCCTGAAGTTCCACGTTATGGTCGTAGACTTCATCGTACATTCGAGCAGCTATCGAGGTTAATGGAGTCTCCTCGTCATCCTCGTCATCCTCATCCTCTTGTGGCAACTCAACGGGATCCTCCTCATCTGTCTCCACATCATCATCCTCATCTTTAACCACTACGACCAACGGGGCTGACTCCCGTGGCAGCAGTTGTTCCCAACTAACATGAATATCTCGAGGCTCCTCCTCTATAGGCATCTGAGGTCTATCCTCCCTAGCCTGACTGGATTCTCCGACATTAGTCATCCTGACATCAAAATTTTAAGTTTTAATCATTACTACTCGACACTCACGAGCACATATGTATAAACACATAATCACATAAGTGTTTTATTATTTCTTCCTTAAAACTCGATAAGAGTTAATCACCACTATCTTTTCAAAGGTTACTTCCAAAGGCTTTTCCCCACCTAAGGTTCATAACCTAAAGCTTTGATACCAACTAGTGACACCACCAAATCCTGGTACTTTATTACCTCAAGATTTGGTGTTCACATAATCAAAACATTCATATCGAGCTACCCTGTTATAATAAATTAAATAATAAAAACCTGCCCATACAGGATTACTTAAATTAAAACATTATCTCTCAGGTTCTCTAACCTTTAATACAATCATTCAAGTGGGAAAATAAAATTATTACATCACATCATTATTAAAAATCTATCATCAATGATAAAACTAAAATTACAAGTCTTCATCACTTGTATATTTTTCCCTTTCCTTTGCTAATTGTAGGTTTATCTACCTTCTCATTCATAGCTGCAATAAATGTATAAATATGCAAGAGTGAGCAAACAAAGCTCACTTGAGATAAGAATAAATATCTTTACAACATTTTCCAACTAATAGGCTCAATAGAACTGAATGATATGTTCTATTAACTTTATAATATTTTCCAAATAATAGGCTCAATAGAACTGAATGATATGTTCTATTAACTTTACAACATTTGCCAACTCATAGGCTTAATAGAACTGAATAATTTGTTCTATTAACATTCTTAAATAAACTATTGAGGGTAAATTGACCATGAACCATGTCCACAGTTATAAGTAATCTTTCAACTTTAACTTTAACAATCATATGACTATAAGGACTCCACGTACTTAGGGGGATCAATCCTTCGTACAATGTATTGTGCACAACTATTTCAACGCTAAGCGTAAACCCCTAAACATTGGGTTGTTCATCTCATTATTTAGAGTACAAGTCCACACCAAAGAAAGTTTGGTTTGGATAAGCTTTCAAGGGTAATTGAAGTTTAATGATCATCAACTAGGGAACTAGTTGAATCAACAATGCTTGATAATACAAAAGTTGTTTAATAACAACATAACTTAGAACATTTGAGAATCATAAATGAACTGATTCTATGTATCTAACTCATGCTTGAAATAATTAAAGCATAAGTATTGATTAAAATAAAGAAATGGTAAACCTTGGCTTGAACAATAAAAAGCTAGGTCTATAATCTTGTCAAATTAGAATTTTAGTTATTGACATGCAATAGTTGATAGCAAGCTGGAAACAATGCTTACTCCACATGGTAATAAGATATAAAAAGTGATTGAACCATTCAACACAAGGAATTAAGGTTCAAGAAACATTGATTATAAAATAATAACCTAAGAAACTTGTTTAAATATGAACAAGTTAGAGTAAGTCAAAATGATTAGAATTCCAATAATTCAGAATTTAAAATATGCTCAATGTAATAGCTGAACTAGCTCAACGAAAGTTTAGAGTTAGAAAACTTACATCAACATAACAAACTAACTCAATAAAAGTATGGAGTTAGAAGACTTGCCTTGAGCGTAAGCTATAAAATTAAACTCACGATCACATACACATAATTTTAGAATCACAATACTCATTAGACATTCTACCATATCATAACATGTTCATTACCATTCACATTTCAGAAACTCTAAGTGTTTTACTTCACAACACTTGTCTAACTTTCGTTATGTATACTAAATTACCACATAACGCATTTGCGATTTACTAATCATTTTTGCAACTTTGATCATACTAACCATAACTCACTATGTTATGTTAACCTTAACATTACATATTTAACATGTTAACAAAATCTCAGATCATGTTATGACACTTTCCCCAATTCTGCAGAATTAGCAGAAGTCAGCATCTCAAACCAGGGTATCGTGCAGCTGCGCCATACAAAGGATTGGGACCGGCGTAGCTGCACCATTTTTACCTTGGCACCGGCGCAGCTGCGCCGATGTTCAGACTGACGCAGAGTCGGCTATGAACAGTAGCCAATTTTAGCCCAACAAACACAAATTTCACCCAATAGATAGTAATATTAACACGTATAATAAATACAACAATATCATAAACATAATTACTCACATTTACAACCAACTAGCACAATTTAACACTAACTACAACTATTTTAATTTCTCAAAACTCATGTTTTCAAACAAAAACTCCATTTTCAAGTTCCTTCACAAAATTGAATACAGTGATTTCAATTCTTTTCCAATTTACCTCATTCCAATTACGTTATACCCATATCTCATTTAACTAACAAATACAAGCCTCAATTTACAGTTTAATATGAGAATTAACCATCTAAAATTGTACTTTTCATGAACACATGAAAATATATATAAACATACATTGTCAAAACTTTTTCTTCCACTGTCAAACGAATTTAGCAAGCGATTTCTTGTTTGAACATAAACTCTAGCATCATAAGCATGTATAATCACAATAACTAAATTACATAACAAATTCGGAAGAAAAACAATTCACAGAACATGCAATTTTATTTTGTCGTAATACTCATGATCATAAATAGTATCCAATTATGAACATACCTTTTGTTGGTTGACATAAATTCTTGTTAAACACTGAAATTGTTGTAAAATTCCTAGGTTTCTCTCCAATTCTCTCTCAATTGTCTGTATGTTCTTAGCGACTGACCAAAGCACAACACTCAACTGAAAACTTTAAGCGTAAAACAAATACAAAATCGATATGGCCTTAATTCACCTATTAAGTATATGACTTAATACATATAACGTACATATATTATATTATATTTATTATTTTATATATTATATTTATTTTAAAAATCTAGAAATTTCAAAAGCCATAAGGCTTGTTTGGCAAACCCTTTTATTTTATTAAAGAATTAATATATTAAGCCATGTTTGGTAAACACTAAAATAAATTATTTTAATTTATTTTAATAACTCCTTATAATATAGTTATTTGTCACACTATATTTAATCAAACTTTCGTATTTATTTTAATTAATTCAAATCCCAATTAATTAAGTAAATCCTTTAATCACATAACACAATTCAAATAATATCTCATTTAATTGAAATATCAATATAATAATCGTTTCCTTAATTCATCAATTATTTATTTAACAAATAATTCTCCAAATAATATTAAATCAATAAAACAAATATTCATTTACCGATAATCACACGCATTAAATATTTATATAACTCAATAAATATTTAAAATTACATTTAAAATTCTAGAATGTTACATTATATTATTGTTGTTTCAATAATTGTTATTGCACAGTATTTCCCATTATCAAATCAATAATTCATATTATTTAAATAATATTATTAGATAGAATTATTGGCAATATCTAGAAAGTTCAGTCAATGAGAGGTTTGGTCATCTAATTGCGCGCCAGTAAGGAGAAATCCTTATCGGAAAGCCCATCTTTCCTGGGAACGACCTGGTTGTCATAATTGTGATTCTATAATATTATTTGTGAATAATTAATTATTGATATATATGATAAGGAAATATTTATTTTATGTGGATATAAATGATGGATATATTTATTGTGTTATAAATGAAGGAATAAATGCTGAGGTATTTTATCAGTATTTTATCAGAATAGAGGTGTTGAAAATCGTCCGTATGTGGATTTCGGGTATTTTTTGATTGGAATTTGGAAAAACTTTCTTCTACAAAGTTGTAGAGAATTAAATTTCCTACAGAATGCCCATGAGATTCAAATTTTTCTAATAAAAGGGCTATTTATTATGAATTGTTGAAGTTTCGGAATATAAAATATTTGTATTAAAAATATGGTGGGCTCCACTTTTGGTTGGTGAGTACTGAAATGTGCTGGAATATATTTTCAAAAGTGGTAGGCTTGAATAGTAGCAGGTAAAGCCATCAGGTAGCATGTTAGTCTGTTGTGGCGTTCTAAGCATTTTTCTATAAATAGGGTGCTTAGTTAGAATTGAAAATCACACCAGAAATAAGTTTTCTCTCTTTCTTTCTCTATATTATCGAGCGTATTTTGTGAGTATTAAGATACTTTGTGAGTTGTTATTCATCAGTGCAAGTTTCCTTCAGCCTTATTGTAAGACCCCAAATTATTAATAAATAAAATTTATTTTCCTCTATTTATTATTTTGAAATAGTAAGGGTTGATTTGATTAATGTGATTAGTTATGGGTAAAATGCGCAAATATTTTAAATAAGCAGGTGGTTATAAAATATTTATTTTTGTCGGGGAATATTCGTTTGGTCGTGCAATATTCTTGCTGTCGAGGAATATTCGTACGACGGCGCAGTCTTTTGTGGGCCCCATAACGAAAAGTGATTGGATGAAGAAAATGACAAGTATAAGTTATTTATAAATAACGGCGTAGTTGTTACCGTTAACACTGTTGGAATACCTGGTGGTTAAAACACAGTAATACGTGTTGTTGCACAGTAGCACACGGTATTGCACCAATTATTGATTCTTACGTAAGAAGGCACTACTCAATAATTGTTACAGTAATTAATGTTCAGTATTTTATTTTATTGATTCAATAATTGCTGCGTTGATATTTTATATTACTGTTGTTTCAATAATTGTCACTACACAGTATTTTCCATTATTGAAGCAATAATTCATATTATCTGAATAATATTATTAGAAAATATTATTCTCAATGTCTAGAAAGTTCTGTCTAAGGAGAGGTTTGGTCACCTAATTGCGCGCCAGTAAGGAGAAATTCTTATTGGAAAGCGCTCACTTTCCTGGGAACGGCTTGGTTGCCAGTACTGTGATTTTGTAATATTATTTATAAATAATTAATTATTGATTTATATGAAGAGGAAAATATTGATTTTATGTGGATATAGATGGAAAAAATTTTAAAAGTGACAATTGTTAAAAAATGATATTTTATCTTTTCTGATAAAATAATTTATTACTCCCTCCGTCCCAGGATAAAAGTCCTTATTACTATTTTAGGTTGTCCCATGTTAAATGTCCTCTTTCTTTTAATAACCAAACTTTTACACATTTTTTCCTATTATGCCCGTAGCATTAAATATCTCATACTTTTGATCTTATTCTAATTCTCTCTCCATATTTAATGACATTATTATGGGCAATTTTGTCATTTTATTCCTCTTCTTAATATGCGTGAAAAGTCCACCAGGACTTTTATCCTGGGACGGAGGGAGTATTATATTTTAATAATATAATAATGGTGATAGTTTTACAATGAATGTGGGATATATGAGTATATGAGCGGAAAGAATATTTTTGTTGCATTAAATGATTAACACATGTTTTGTGTGTCGGTGGACCCCATTTCTTGACTGAAATTTGATTATAGCATGTAAAATCGTCCGTTTATGAATTTCAGTCAATTTCTGTTTGGAATTTGGAAAAACATTCTTCTGCAAAGTTGTTGAAAATTGAATTTCCTATAAAAAGCAGTGAGATTCGAATTTTCTGATGAAAGAGTTGTTTATTATGAAATATTGAAGTTCCGTAGTTCCGAAATAATTGATTTTTGGAAGTTTTAAATATTTATAATTACAAAAACATTTTTGGTCATATAATTGGGTCTTTCATGTGATGTTAATGGCTGATTTCAGATCTAAGAGTGGGCATAAGAAATTTGGTTATATATATTATTATTATATTCAATTTTCTGCTTTGGTGTTCTAAGCATTTTCCTATAAATATGGTTCTTAGGTTGGAATTGAAAATCACACCAGAAACTAAAATCTTCTCTCTCTTTCTCTCTCGATATATTGAGCATATTCTTGTGAGTATTTTAGTACTTTGAGTATTGCTATACGGTGCAAGTCCTTTCAGCACTATATCCAGTATACCAGTCTGAAGTACTATCCTTTTTAAGTAAGGGAAGTTATTTTCTTCTCAAATGATATTATTTCTTCAATATCATTATGCTGAAATATTGCTTGGAAATTTTTATCAAATTTGAAACTTTTTCATGTCGGGGTTACTATTCATGAGTTACTATATATGAGTTACTATTAACGAGTTAGTATTCACGAGTTACTTTTCACGAGTACTATTCACGAAGCATGATGATGTTTTTTTGTGAAATTTCTATCTTTTGGTATCGGAGTTACTATTCACGTATACAGCATTATTCACGAATACGACACTATTCACAGAAAAATTAAATTTTCGTTTTTCGTCCAAGATATCTATTATGGATACTAGTTTTGATTGTTTTCATATTTTGATCATTCTTGAATTTTACTCCACTCTGGTTATTTATGAAGTATTTTTGAACTTGAATTGTATAAAGTACAAATCCTTAATATTTGTTCTTTTATTTCACTGGATTCGTTTTCTTTAAAATATTTTTCATCATCCTCAGTCCTAAATGATGATATAATTGAATATCTTTGGCCTGTAGTGCAAAGATGAATGATTTCTGATGAATATCTTTGGCCCGTAGTGCAAAGATGAACAGGTGTTTAGATGAAGATGACCAACTGATGAATATCTTTGTCCTGTAGTGCAAAGATGAATATTTGATTCCAGATATATATTGATTGATGTTACAGGGATAAAAAATAGACGATGAACTTTTAAATTCATATATAGAAGATAGTAGTTTGCATTATCTACTTAACTCTTCTAATGAATTATTATTTCCGCTGCATATATTGATTTAAAACTTGTTGTCTATTGTATTCTATTAGATTTTTTCCTGTTGAAGACTAACGATAATTTTTTATTATTTTCTTAGTCATAATGTTCTTTACTGGGCTAGTTGAGCTCACCCTTTTCCTTGTTGTTCCATTTTTCTTCTCAGGAGGCGAGAATGTAGCGAGTACTAGTCGGGGTGTGGAATGATGGTTCTAGAAGTCGTTTTAGTAGTCCTCACCATTTTTGTAAAATAATGTAATAATAATTTTACTGAGGACTTATTTGAGTGTGGATATTGTCTAAATGACAATATTTATATTTAAACTCACAGTTTTTATGTTGTATTAATAAAGTTGTAGTTGTTTTTGTACCATGTATTTTGACGACTCAGAATGGCTGTTGTATACCTATTTTGGGGGCGTCACAGTTGGTATCAGAGCTTAGGGTTATGGTCTCTGGCGGAGATCGGGGAATAGTACTAGGAGGGGAGAGATGAGTAATCCTTCACTAGTGTGTCATACCTATGCTTATTTGTTGGTCAGTTAAATTATATGGTTAATATGTGATATGTTAATTTATTTAATTAACCCTTATTTTATGGCAGTATTTAAGAATGACAACTGAGAATATTAACAGTGGAGTTAATGAGACCGTGGAAACACCTTTAATCACCACCCAGGGGAACGTGCAACAGGAAGGCAATATTCCTCCTGTAAACAACACCACTGAGCAGACGATGAACGACGGGATGTTTAAGAGCTTTTTGTAGTTCATGCAAAACATGACAAGGGAGACTCGTGTACAGAATACGGGTGGAAATGATAGCAACGCGCGGCTTGTCAATGCCAAGCAGTTCAAATAGTTGGGACCACCAAAATTTAAGGGAAAGCTGGATCTGATCATGGAGGAAACATGGGTCAAGCAAATTACCAAGATATTCGATGTCTTGGGATGCACGAAGGAATAGAAGGTTCTATTCACCACCTTTATGTTCCGTGGCGAGGCGGATTACTGGTGGGAGTCTATGAAACGTACTCAGCCTGCCGCACTCCGCATGTCTTGGGAAACGTTCCAAAAACTTTTCAACAAAAAATACTTTACTGAAAGTATTCGCCATATGAATGAGGTAGAGTTTATTAGACTAGAACAAAACAACATGACGGTGTCCCAAAACGAGGCGAAGTTCGCAGAGTTTTCCAAGTTGGCACCTAATTTGGTAGAGAATGAGGATCGAATGACGAGGATGTTTCTGAGAGGTTTAAAACCCGAGATTCGGCAATATCTTATATTTCATAAATTTGCTTTATATTCAGATGTTGTCAGCAGGGCTCAATTATTAGAGCGAGATAGCGAGTACGTTCAACCAAGGGACCGTAACCAGGGTCATACCGGTGGTAGCAGTCATCGGAGCAATGAAAACCAGCAGGGAGGAAAACATTCAGAAAAAAGAGGTAACCACTCTGGTGGTAATCGTGGCCATGAAAATAGAAGAAGCGAGTCGGGGGGAGATTTTAAAAAGAAGAGATTCTATAATGATAATGTGAAGACGTCAGCACCAGCAGCAACTGGTTCCAAGGGAGGAGAACGACCACCGGTCATATGCTATAAGTGCGAAAAAGAAGGACATATCAGCCCAAACTGCCCACAACAGTTTAAGGTATGTTATAACTATGGAAAGGAAGGACATATCGCTCGAGATTGCACTGTAGCGAAACCAAGTCCAGCGGGGATGGTGACTCAAAAGGCTGTCCTAGAAAAGTCAAAGTCAACCGTTCCTAGAAGAGCATTTGTTATGACTGGTCAAATGCGAGGAACCCAAACAAGGTTATCACGGGTAAGCTAATCATAAATTCATGAGAAGTTTATACATTACTTGATACCGGTGCTACCCATTCATTTATCTCTCCTGCTTATGCTCAACGTTTAAACTTGATTCCGAAGAAATTAGACTTTGACCTATATGTGGAAACTCCGTTAGGAGAAACTTTCATCACATCCACTGTTTATAAATCTTGTTTGATCCAAGTTGGCACCATCACATTACCCGTTGACCTTATCTCTTTAAAGATACTTGCTTTTGATGTGATTTTAGGGATTGATTGGTTAACTACTCATCATGCCAAAATTTATTTTTTTTGTAAGGTTGTTAGTTTTCATATTCCTAATCAACCTGGTGTGCGAATTCAAGCAACTAAACCATTAAAATCAATCACTGTCATATCAAGTCATAAAGCTATTCGTTTATTAAAAAATGGATGTCAAGCTTTCTTAGCCCATGTTATGGATTTGAATAAAGACACGTCAGCTTTGAATAATATTCATGTTGTTAGTGACTTTCCTGACGTATTTCCAGAAGAACTTCCCGGTCTACCCCAGAACGTGAAGTTAATTGTTTATTGACCTTGAACCTGGTACAAAGCCCATTTCTAAAACCCCATATCGAATGGATCCTATTGAACTTCAGGAGTTAAAGGTCCAACTACAGGAGTTGTTAGACATCGGTTTCATTCGTCCTAGTACATCTCATTGGGGTGCTCCTGTTTTATTTGTAAAGAAGAAAGACGGGAGTATGCGACTTTGTATTGACTATCGGGAATTGAACCATGTCACTATCAAGAATAGGTATTCGCTGCCTCGTATTGATGACCTGTTTGACCAGTTGCAATGAGCACAATTCTTTTCAACAATCGATCTTCGTTCTGGATATCATCAGCTAAAGGTTAAAACTGAGGTTATTCCGAAGACTGCCTTCAGAACTCGGTACGGGCATTATGAATTCCTAGTCATGTCTTTTGGATTTACTAATACTCCTGATACTTTCATGGATATGATGAACCGAGTATTCAAGGAATATTTGGATCAGTTCGTTGTTGTCTTTATTGATGACATCCTCATCTATTCCAAAAGCCGTGAAGATCATGAGCGCCATTTGAAGCTGGTACTGTAAAGGTGTTGCCTAATTTTTAATAGCACTTTACCACGCAAGTATACGCGTTCAATTGTAATATTCAGCAAGCAAGGATATCGTTCCCACGAGGAAATAGACTAATATTTATCAATTACTAATTCTAATGCAATTAATCCTATTTTAAACTAAGAAAATTTTGTTTATGATTTGAAATTTAAACTTAACGAAACTAATGATTAAAAATCAAAATTTCACAAGAATAACTGCAGATTTAACAGGTTAAGATTACAACTTCCCTTGTTATTTTATTTAAACTAACTTACTTCCCATTTAAAATAAATCAATTAATATGAATCATTATCCAAGAATGCTTTATGAATATTCACGCACTTCTTCCAAAGACACGTGAACAAATCCTCCTAAATCCAATCTTTAAGATGCAGAATTAAAAGGAACACCCCATTTAATCAACTCACTATATTCCTATGCGAATCAAGTTAATTAGGGTTTACGCACAAATTCTTTCAATGGATACAAAAGACACATAGGTATATTCCTATCCTACACGCTAATCATATTAACCTTATTCAGATTATATGAACAGATGTTATCATATCCAGATCTCAATCTATACTCCATCTTCCAATTTTATATAGATTATCACAGTAATTGTTGGCCAAACAATTAATCAATAAACATAAGATATAATAAACAATTCAATAAAAACCAACTTTCATTCAATGGGAAGCTTGCAATTTAAACTACATACCAAGTTCCGTTGCAATCTTAATTAAAATTTAGTTCATGATAATAATAAAGAAAAACATCATCCAGATAAATAATCCAAACATCCCAGATAGTTACAAAAGATAAAACTAGAGAAGAGAAGAAGAAACTCTGAATTTGCTCTTAAACTCTCTCTTAGATCTTCAGCCCTTGCAATTCTCCTTCGTGCTTTTCTTCCTTGTTCTCTCTGCAAATCTCTTGAAGAATTGATTGATTCCTTGCAAAATTCGTTCTCTTTGCTTTTCTAGAGTCCTCTCCTATTTGTATTGGTCTCAGCCCTCATTCAGACTCCTATTTGGCTTCAAAAACCCACTTGACAGCTGAAAAACGCAACTTTCTACGCACTAGAGCGCCTAGGCGCTCATCATAGGGCAATTTCAAGCGCCTAGGCGCTTGGGCTGCATTATGTTTCTGACTTGGAGCGCCTAGGCGCTTGGTCTAGGCTTGTATGGAGCGCCTAGGCGCTTTCTCCTTTTTCCAACATTTTCTGCTCCGACGTCCTTTGGGAAAATGGCCATAACTTCTTCGTCCGAACTCCGATTTAGATGATTCAAGATGTTCTGGAAAGAGGAAAAGTAGATCTACAACTTTCATTTTTGAAGTTTTGTGAAATAATATCCGGAGCTATAGTCAAATTGGCTCTGAAGTGACTGCTGTGTAAATAGCAAGCCGAAAACGCGAATCTAGCCACCCCAAACATCGATCCATGTAACTTTTGTCCCAATTCCTACAAAACAATATAAAACATGCATGAATAGACACAAACACATAAAAACAACCTAAAAGACTTGAGAACAACAATAAATTAAGCTCGAATGTATCCAATTCATGTGTATAAAACTCACTCATCAAATACCCCCAAACTTAAACCTTTGCTTGTCCTCAAGCAAAAACACAAAAATTATATGCAATGCAATTTAATGAAACTAATCTATATGCCTACGAATCCAACAGTAATGACAGAAACAAGTCTATTTAACCGGCCTTAGAGAAATCAAGTAAACATGATAATACATCATATTTAAACAAATCAGTAATTTCTCAATCAATCATCAAATCTTAGACTGTTATCACTGATATAGTGCGTGTGTGCTCCACAACAATGTTAACTGATATAAAGTTAAATTTAAGACATAATAGATATCTTCGAAGGCATCATACAGTGCAAATTCACAAAATTCACGAACAAGCTAGATCCAACTAAAGTCAAACATCCACCAAGTTCAAGAGTCCAATCCGGGATACTTATGCTTTACTTTTCATCACGGGGGCTTTTTTGCTTTTTTCCCGTTTTATTGTTTTTTTTTACTTTTTTTTTAAACCATGACTGTGCAATGTCTCATTCCATTAGGCTAACAGTGTCACCCCTTAGCGAGCTTTCGACCAACGACTCCCAGACCATATAAGACCTTAGGGCGCTAGGTTTTAAGATACCCCTTCGGGCGTACTTGCTCAAGTAACAAAGGCCCCGAAATAAAACTAGCCAAGGTATTATTTTTATTTTTTTTTTTATTTTTTTTTTCAAGCTTATATATCCCAAATTTTTCCCCCAAACTTAAGTTTTTATCTAAATTTAGCCATCTCCGCCTATTCATGACTTTCATTCCTTCACATTAGTATTATCCTTAAGAAATTCATTATGTATCAAATTAAACTTAATCAGTCAACATATCTGTTATTAACGTGCTAACCTTAATTATACCAGTTTCAAACAGGAAAAGATTCAATTCATAACAAGAAATCACATCAAAGTCTTAACAGACAATACTATACTTGTCTACTCAATTCCAATCTCAACACTGGCCAAAACAGACTTAAACTATCTAACGGCTGGAAACATGCAAAAACTAATTTTTTTTTTTTATGAATGCAAACTACATGAAAAACTATTAACTAAATACTATATGAATGCACTAGATGAATACTACATGCATGAACTGGGGCTGGACAATTACACCCCCAAACTTAACCAATGTAATGTCCTCATTGTAAGAATATAACGATAAATAGAAGAGAAATTCCCTGTAATCAGCTAAGCGTGAGTTGATGGTGGCAATGTCGACGACGATCATTTTGCTATCCATTGGACCTCCAATACCTGCAAAGAAGAGAGACAACATGGATTAGATTATAAGAGAACTTAATAAGCAACTTAATTCCTATCTACTAAATAAACTAGTAAAGCATATAAATATAAAAAATTCCTGGGTTGCCTCCCAGTCAGAGCTTGATTTATAGTCTTTCAGCCTAACTTTGTCTGGTCAATGCTATCCAATTCCTCTTCAAAAGTTGAGGAACCCTCCATCCATCGGAAATAATATAGCTTTTGGTAGGTTCCCATTTGAGATAGCCATCAAGTTAAAGTCACCTAGCATGCTTTGTTTATATAAGATTAGATTGAAGAACGTCCAACATCTAGGCGTTTTCTCCATTGTGTCTGCGAATAAATTCTGGCATTGAGGCGTGTCAGACACAACAATCTCTTCTTCTATCTTCTCCAACTCATCGCACCATGGCTTCGAAGTTGTACTCGCTTTTACGTCACATGGAGTATTGCCAATGACATGACTACCAATTGGACAAATGATTGCAAATCTAACCGGATCCTTAAACTTTGGTGGAGAAGATATATGGGGCACTATCAAAATCGGTTCATCTATGTCAGAACTCAAGGCTAGATCTTTGGCGACCTTCTTTTCCTGCTCCCCATTTGTCTCCTCCCTTTCCTCATCCTTTTCTTTTGGAACATCCGATTCCAGATTTAGCATGGGCAATCCATCAGTCTTGGGAACCATGTTGCTTGACACTTCACCTTGAGGGCGATTGATGATGGCGTTGAAAAGTTGTCCCACCTGGTTCTCAAGATTTTGAATCGACATCTCCTGACTATTCGTCTGCTCCTCAATCAAAACCATGAAATTGGAAATAAGTCCTTCCAAGTTTAAAATCCTTTCTTCTTCATGATTAGGGAGTTGAACTTGTAATTCAGGAGTGTATGATTGGCATGGAGCAAAGGGTTGTGCTAGATTGTCATCGCTCCATGAAAGATTTAGTGGATTCCCCCACTCATGATAATAATTACTGGAATAATCATAATTGTTGGGATAATCGCTGAAGTTACCACTATATTGTAACGACTCGAAACTGATGGTGCATTGATGCCTCGAATGGTTTCCACCACAATACTCACATATCACCGCTACACTTTGAATACGTTGTGCTGATAAAGCATCAATCTTCCTTGAAAGTGTCCCAAATTGTGCTGACAATTCATCGAGTCCATAATTCTTTGCCTCCCTTGGTCGAGTCATTCTCGAATATAACCAATGATAGTCATAGTTGTTCATGGTACCTGAAAAGGAATTAGACTAGAGACAAAATAAAATAAAATAAAATAAAAAAAATGTTTAAATTAAGATTAACGCTATAAAAATCAATAATGACAAAATATTAAACTAAGTTCCCCGGCAACGGCGCCAAAAACTTGTTACCTAATTTTTAATAGCACTTTACCACGCAAGTATACGCGTTCAATTGTAATATTCAGCAAGCAAGGATATCGTTCCCACGAGGAAATAGACTAATATTTATCAATTACTAATTCTAATGCAATTAATCCTATTTTAAACTAAGAAAATTTTGTTTATGATTTGAAATTTAAACTTAACGAAACTAATGATTAAAAATCAAAATTTCACAAGAATAACTGCAGATTTAACAGGTTAAGATTACAACTTCCCTTGTTATTTTATTTAAACTAACTTACTTCCCATTTAAAATAAATCAATTAATATGAATCATTATCCAAGAATGCTTTATGAATATTCACGCACTTCTTCCAAAGACACGTGAACAAATCCTCCTAAATCCAATCTTTAAGATGCAGAATTAAAAGGAACACCCCATTTAATCAACTCACTATATTCCTATGCGAATCAAGTTAATTAGGGTTTACGCACAAATTCTTTCAATGGATACAAAAGACACATAGGTATATTCCTATCCTACACGCTAATCATATTAACCCTATTCAGATTATATGAACAGATGTTATCATATCCAGATCTCAATCTATACTCCATCTTCCAATTTTATATAGATTATCACAGTAATTGTTGGCCAAACAATTAATCAATAAACATAAGATATAATAAACAATTCAATAAAAACCAACTTTCATTCAATGGGAAGCTTGCAATTTAAACTACATACCAAGTTCCGTTGCAATCTTAATTAAAATTTAGTTCATGATAATAATAAAGAAAAACATCATCCAGATAAATAATCCAAACATCCCAGATAGTTACAAAAGATAAAACTAGAGAAGAGAAGAAGAAACTCTGAATTTGCTCTTAAACTCTCTCTTAGATCTTCAGCCCTTGCAATTCTCCTTCGTGCTTTTCTTCCTTGTTCTCTCTGCAAATCTCTTGAAGAATTGATTGATTCCTTGCAAAATTCGTTCTCTTTGCTTTTCTAGAGTCCTCTCCTATTTGTATTGGTCTCAGCCCTCATTCAGACTCCTATTTGGCTTCAAAAACCCACTTGACAGCTGAAAAACGCAACTTTCTACGCACTAGAGCGCCTAGGCGCTCATCATAGGGCAATTTCAAGCGCCTAGGCGCTTGGGCTGCATTATGTTTCTGACTTGGAGCGCCTAGGCGCTTGGTCTAGGCTTGTATGGAGCGCCTAGGCGCTTTCTCCTTTTTCCAACATTTTCTGCTCCGACGTCCTTTGGGAAAATGGCCATAACTTCTTCGTCCGAACTCCGATTTAGATGATTCAAGATGTTCTGGAAAGAGGAAAAGTAGATCTACAACTTTCAGTTTTGAAGTTTTGTGAAATAATATCCGGAGCTATAGTCAAATTGGCTCTGAAGTGACTGCTGTGTAAATAGCAAGCCGAAAACGCGAATCTAGCCACCCCAAACATCGATCCATGTAACTTTTGTCCCAATTCCTACAAAACAATATAAAACATGCATGAATAGACACAAACACATAAAAACAACCTAAAAGACTTGAGAACAACAATAAATTAAGCTCGAATGTATCCAATTCATGTGTATAAAACTCACTCATCAAATACCCCCAAACTTAAACCTTTGCTTGTCCTCAAGCAAAAACATAAAAATTATATGCAATGCAATTTAATGAAACTAATCTATATGCCTACGAATCCAACAGTAATGACAGAAACAAGTCTATTTAACCGGCCTTAGAGAAATCAAGTAAACATGATAATACATCATATTTAAACAAATCAGTAATTTCTCAATCAATCATCAAATCTTAGACTGTTATCACTGATATAGTGCGTGTGTGCTCCACAACAATGTTAACTGATATAAAGTTAAATTTAAGACATAATAGATATCTTCGAAGGCATCATACAGTGCAAATTCACAAAATTCACGAACAAGCTAGATCCAACTAAAGTCAAACATCCACCAAGTTCAAGAGTCCAATCCGGGATACTTATGCTTTACTTTTCATCACGGGGGCTTTTTTGCTTTTTTCCCGTTTTATTGTTTTTTTTTACTTTTTTTTTAAACCATGACTGTGCAATGTCTCATTCCATTAGGCTAACAGTGTCACCCCTTAGCGAGCTTTCGACCAACGACTCCCAGACCATATAAGACCTTAGGGCGCTAGGTTTTAAGATACCCCTTCGGGCGTACTTGCTCAAGTAACAAAGGCCCCGAAATAAAACTAGCCAAGGTATTATTTTTATTTTTTTTTTTATTTTTTTTTTCAAGCTTATATATCCCAAATTTTTCCCCCAAACTTAAGTTTTTATCTAAATTTAGCCATCTCCGCCTATTCATGACTTTCATTCCTTCACATTAGTATTATCCTTAAGAAATTCATTATGTATCAAATTAAACTTAATCAGTCAACATATCTGTTATTAACGTGCTAACCTTAATTATACCAGTTTCAAACAGGAAAAGATTCAATTCATAACAAGAAATCACATCAAAGTCTTAACAGACAATACTATACTTGTCTACTCAATTCCAATCTCAACACTGGCCAAAACAGACTTAAACTATCTAACGGCTGGAAACATGCAAAAACTAATTTTTTTTTTTTATGAATGCAAACTACATGAAAAACTATTAACTAAATACTATATGAATGCACTAGATGAATACTACATGCATGAACTGGGGCTGGACAATTACACCCCCAAACTTAACCAATGTAATGTCCTCATTGTAAGAATATAACGATAAATAGAAGAGAAATTCCCTGTAATCAGCTAAGCGTGAGTTGATGGTGGCAATGTCGACGACGATCATTTTGCTATCCATTGGACCTCCAATACCTGCAAAGAAGAGAGACAACATGGATTAGATTATAAGAGAACTTAATAAGCAACTTAATTCCTATCTACTAAATAAACTAGTAAAGCATATAAATATAAAAAATTCCTGGGTTGCCTCCCAGTCAGAGCTTGATTTATAGTCTTTCAGCCTAACTTTGTCTGGTCAATGCTATCCAATTCCTCTTCAAAAGTTGAGGAACCCTCCATCCATCGGAAATAATATAGCTTTTGGTAGGTTCCCATTTGAGATAGCCATCAAGTTAAAGTCACCTAGCATGCTTTGTTTATATAAGATTAGATTGAAGAACGTCCAACATCTAGGCGTTTTCTCCATTGTGTCTGCGAATAAATTCTGGCATTGAGGCGTGTCAGACACAACAATCTCTTCTTCTATCTTCTCCAACTCATCGCACCATGGCTTCGAAGTTGTACTCGCTTTTACGTCACATGGAGTATTGCCAATGACATGACTACCAATTGGACAAATGATTGCAAATCTAACCGGATCCTTAAACTTTGGTGGAGAAGATATATGGGGCACTATCAAAATCGGTTCATCTATGTCAGAACTCAAGGCTAGATCTTTGGCGACCTTCTTTTCCTGCTCCCCATTTGTCTCCTCCCTTTCCTCATCCTTTTCTTTTGGAACATCCGATTCCAGATTTAGCATGGGCAATCCATCAGTCTTGGGAACCATGTTGCTTGACACTTCACCTTGAGGGCGATTGATGATGGCGTTGAAAAGTTGTCCCACCTGGTTCTCAAGATTTTGAATCGACATCTCCTGACTATTCGTCTGCTCCTCAATCAAAACCATGAAATTGGAAATAAGTCCTTCCAAGTTTAAAATCCTTTCTTCTTCATGATTAGGGAGTTGAACTTGTAATTCAGGAGTGTATGATTGGCATGGAGCAAAGGGTTGTGCTAGATTGTCATCGCTCCATGAAAGATTTAGTGGATTCCCCCACTCATGATAATAATTACTGGAATAATCATAATTGTTGGGATAATCGCTGAAGTTACCACTATATTGTAACGACTCGAAACTGATGGTGCATTGATGCCTCGAATGGTTTCCACCACAATACTCACATATCACCGCTACACTTTGAATACGTTGTGCTGATAAAGCATCAATCTTCCTTGAAAGTGTCCCAAATTGTGCTGACAATTCATCGAGTCCATAATTCTTTGCCTCCCTTGGTCGAGTCATTCTCGAATATAACCAATGATAGTCATAGTTGTTCATGGTGCCTGAAAAGGAATTAGACTAGAGACAAAATAAAATAAAATAAAATAAAAAAAATGTTTAAATTAAGATTAACGCTATAAAAATCAATAATGACAAAATATTAAACTAAGTTCCCCGGCAACGGCGCCAAAAACTTGTTGCCTAATTTTTAATAGCACTTTACCACGCAAGTATACGCGTTCAATTGTAATATTCAGCAAGCAAGGATATCGTTCCCACGAGGAAATAGACTAATATTTATCAATTACTAATTCTAATGCAATTAATCCTATTTTAAACTAAGAAAATTTTGTTTATGATTTGAAATTTAAACTTAACGAAACTAATGATTAAAAATCAAAATTTCACAAGAATAACTGCAGATTTAACAGGTTAAGATTACAACTTCCCTTGTTATTTTATTTAAACTAACTTACTTCCCATTTAAAATAAATCAATTAATATGAATCATTATCCAAGAATGCTTTATGAATATTCACGCACTTCTTCCAAAGACACGTGAACAAATCCTCCTAAATCCAATCTTTAAGATGCAGAATTAAAAGGAACACCCCATTTAATCAACTCACTATATTCCTATGCGAATCAAGTTAATAAGGTTTACGCACAAATTCTTTCAATGGATACAAAAGACACATAGGTATATTCCTATCCTACACGCTAATCATATTAACCCTATTCAGATTATATGAACAGATGTTATCATATCCAGATCTCAATCTATACTCCATCTTCCAATTTTATATAGATTATCACAGTAATTGTTGGCCAAACAATTAATCAATAAACATAAGATATAATAAACAATTCAATAAAAACCAACTTTCATTCAATGGGAAGCTTGCAATTTAAACTACATACCAAGTTCCGTTGCAATCTTAATTAAAATTTAGTTCATGATAATAATAAAGAAAAACATCATCCAGATAAATAATCCAAACATCCCAGATAGTTACAAAAGATAAAACTAGAGAAGAGAAGAAGAAACTCTGAATTTGCTCTTAAACTCTCTCTTAGATCTTCAGCCCTTGCAATTCTCCTTCGTGCTTTTCTTCCTTGTTCTCTCTGCAAATCTCTTGAAGAATTGATTGATTCCTTGCAAAATTCGTTCTCTTTGCTTTTCTAGAGTCCTCTCCTATTTGTATTGGTCTCAGCCCTCATTCAGACTCCTATTTGGCTTCAAAAACCCACTTGACAGCTGAAAAACGCAACTTTCTACGCACTAGAGCGCCTAGGCGCTCATCATAGGGCAATTTCAAGCGCCTAGGCGCTTGGGCTGCATTATGTTTCTGACTTGGAGCGCCTAGGCGCTTGGTCTAGGCTTGTATGGAGCGCCTAGGCGCTTTCTCCTTTTTCCAACATTTTCTGCTCCGACGTCCTTTGGGAAAATGGCCATAACTTCTTCGTCCGAACTCCGATTTAGATGATTCAAGATGTTCTGGAAAGAGGAAAAGTAGATCTACAACTTTCATTTTTGAAGTTTTGTGAAATAATATCCGGAGCTATAGTCAAATTGGCTCTGAAGTGACTGATGTGTAAATAGCAAGCCGAAAACGCGAATCTAGCCACCCCAAACATCGATCCATGTAACTTTTGTCCCAATTCCTACAAAACAATATAAAACATGCATGAATAGATACAAACACATAAAAACAACCTAAAAGACTTGAGAACAACAATAAATTAAGCTCGAATGTATCCAATTCATGTGTATAAAACTCACTCATCAAAAGGCTTCGTGATAACAAGCTATATGCCAAACTGAAGAAATGCGAGTTCTGGCTTGAGGAAGTAGCATTCCTTGGGCACATGGTGTCAGAACATGGAGTGTCTGTTGACCCGGCAAAGATTGAAGGAATACAAAGTTGGGATCAACCAAAGATGGTGACTGAAGTACGTAGCTTTCTGGGCTTAACTGATTATTATCAAAGATTCGTGGAAGGATTCTCTCGAATCGCTACTCCGTTAACTCAGCTGACTCGTAAAGATACAAAATTCGTATGGAGCGAGGAATGTGAGAAGAGTTTCCAAGATCTCAAGAGGAGACTCATTTCGGCACCTGTTTTGACAATACCATCTGGTTCAGATGGATATGTTATCTACATCGATTCTTCAGGCAAAGGGTTAGGGTGTGTTCTCATGCAACGTGGGAAAGTCATAGCCTATGCCTCGCAACAACTTAATGAATATGAGAGGAATTATCCTACTCATGATCTAGAGTTGGCAGCAGTCGTTTTTGCGCAAAAGATCTGGAGGCACTATCTATATGGGGAGAAAGTGGAGATATATTTAGACCATAAAAGCCTCAAATATTTCTTCACTCAAAAGAACTCAACATGCGGCAACGACGTTGGCTCGAGCTATTGAAAGATTACGACAACACTATTCAATACCATTCTAGAAAAGCAAACGTTGTAGCTGACGCGTTGAGTAGAAGATCATATGCAGGAACTAGTGCTATGATGTCAAATATATGCATAGAACCGACTTTAATCGAAAAAGTTAAAGTTGCTCAAGCCACAGACCCGGAGCTGATGCGTATGAAGAAGAAAGTACAAGAAGGTGCTATTCTAGAAGCAAGAATCGATGAAGAAGGAATACTTCGAGTCCACTCCAGACTTTGTGTTCCTAACGATTCTGACTTGAAGCATAGAATCATGATGGAGGCACACAACACACCGTTTGTAATCCATCCTGGGAGTACCAAAATGTATCATGATCTTCGACATACATTTTGGTGGAACAATATGAAGAGAGAGATTGCAAAGTTTATCTCGAGGTGTTTAACTTGTCAACGTGTAAAGGCAGAGCATCAAGTGCCAAAGGGTCTATTGCAACCACTTGAGATTCTAAAATGGAAGTGGGAACATATTACCATGGATTTCGTTACGGGTCTTCCCACGGTTTCTCAAGGCATAAATGCTATTTGGGTTATTATTGATAGATTAACCAAGTCTGCTCATTTTTTGCCAATACGGGAGACTTATTCTCTTGAACGTCTTGCTAGTATATACGTGAATGAGATTATGAGGTTGCATGGCATGCCTGTATCCATAGTTTCATATCGTGACCCAAGATTCACTTCAAGATTTTGGGTTAGCTTGCAAAAAGCTATGAGGACAAATTTACGATTTAGTTCGGCATACCATCCTCAAACGGACGGACAATCAGAGAGGACTATTCAAACTCTTGAAGATCTATTAAGACTCGGTGTCCTAGACTTCAAAGGGAGTTGGGATAAGTATTTACCATTGGTGGAATTCTCTTACAACAACAATTATCAGGTAAGTATAGGTGTAGCTCCATTTGAAGCATTGTATGGACGAAAGTGTCGCTCTCCAATATGTTGGGATGAGGTGGGAGAAGCAACGTTGTTGGGACCAGAGTTGGTACGATTGACTACAGAGAAGATCCAAACGATTCAACAACGTATACAAATGGCACTTGATCGACAAAAGAGTTATGCGGATCTTCATCGAAAGGACGTGGAATTTAGTATTGGGGATCACGTATTATTTCGTGTTGCTCCATGGAAAGGAGTTACAAGATTTAGGAAGAGAGGAAAGCTGTAAGACCCCAACTTATTATAAATAAAATCGAATTTCCTCTAATTATATTTGTGAATAATAAGGTATTAATTTGATATAATTCTCTGGTTATGGGTGAAATGTGCAAATTTTGCAAAATATGCAAGTGGTTATAAAATAATCATTGTGTCGGGGAATATTCGTTTGGTCGTGGAATATTCTTGTTGTCGGGGAATATTTGTACGACGGCACTGTAAGACCCCAGATTATTAATAATTGAAAATTAATTTTCTCTATTTATTATTTTGAAATAGTAAGGGTGAATTTGATTAATGTGGTTAGTTATGGGTAAAATGCGCAAATATTTTAAATAAGTAGATGGTTATAAAATATTCATTGTTGTCGGGGAATATTCGTTTGGTCGTGGAATATTCGTACTGTCAGGGAATATTCGTACGACGGCGTAGCCATGTGTGGGCCCCATAACGGAAAGCGATTGGATGAAGAAAACGACAAATATAAGTTGTTTAAAAATAACGCCGTAGTTGTTACCGTTAATACTGTTAAAAATACTCGATGGTTAAAACACAGTAGCACATGGTATTGCACCAATTATTGATTCTTACGTAAGAAGGCACTACTCAATAATGGTTACAGTAATTACTGTTCAGTATTTTATTTTATTTATTCAATAATTGCTGCATTGATATTTTATATTACTGTTATTTCAATAATTGTCATTACACAGTATTTTCTATTATCGAAGCAATACTTCATATTATCTGAGTAATATTATTAGATAACATTATTGGTAATGTCTAGAAAATTCTGTCTAAGGAGAGGTTTGATCACCTAATTGCACGACAGTAAAGAGAAATTCTTATTGGAAAGCCCCCTCTTTTCTGGGAAATGCCTAGTTGTCAATATTG
Organism: Panax japonicus; assembly: GCA_020205505.1. Taxonomy (NCBI): domain Eukaryota; kingdom Viridiplantae; phylum Streptophyta; class Magnoliopsida; order Apiales; family Araliaceae; genus Panax; species Panax japonicus. Next base: position 35,473,052 of record CM035113.1, on the reverse strand, counting down.
TGGTTTTGTAATATTATTTGTAAATAATTAATTATTGATTCATATGATGAGGAAAATATTGATTTTATGTGGATATAGATGGAGAAAATTTTTAATGTGAAAGTTGTTGAAAATTAATATTTTATCTTTTTCTGATAAAATAATTCATTTAAATATATTATTTTAATAATATATTAACGGTGATATTTTTATAATGAATGTGGGATATATGAGTATATGAGGAGGAATTGTATTTTTGTGGCATTAAATATTTAAAAACAGATTTTGTGTGTCGGTAGACCTATTTTTTGACTGAAAATTTGATTATAGCCTGTAAAATCGCCCGTTTGTGGATTTCGGTCAATTTTTATTTGGAATTTGGAAAAACTTCCTTCTGTAAAGTTGTAGATAATGGAATTTCCTATAAAAACACGCGAGATTCAAATTTTCTGGTAAAAGGACTATTTATTATGAATTATTGAAGTTCCGAAGCTTCGAAATAATTGATTTTTGGAAGTTTAAAATATTTTTATTTACAAAAACGTTTTTTTCATTTGGTTCCCTCATTTAGCATGTGTTGATGGCTGAGAGCAGATTATCTAGATGGGCGTAGAAAATTTATTAAATATATTAATATTATATTAAATTTTCTGCTTTGGTGTTCTAAGCAATTTCTTATAAATAGGGTGCTTAGGTTAGAATTGAAAATCACACCAGAAACTGAAGTTTTCTCTCTCTATATTATCTAGCGTATTCTTGTGAGTATTTTGAGTATACTTTGAGTATTGTTATACGGTGCAAGTTCAAATCATAGCCTATATCCGGTGTTTCAACTAGAAGTATTGTCTTTCGAGGTAAGGGATGTTATTTTCTTCTAAAATGATATTATTTCTTCAATATCATTATGTTGAAATATTGGTTGGAACTTTTTATCAAATTTGGAACTTTTTCATGTCAGAGTTACTATTCACGAGTTACTATTCACGAGTACTATTCATGAAGCGTGATGATATTTTTTTGTGAAATTTTTATCTTTTGGTGTCGGAGTTACTATTCACGTATACGACACTATTCACAAATACGACACTATTCACCAAAAAATGAAATTTCTTCTTTTTGTCCAAAATATCTATTCTGGATACTAGCTTTGATTGTATTCATGTTTTGATCATTCTTGAATTTTACTTCAGTATGATTATTTATGAAGTATTTTTGAACTCAGATTGTTTAAAGTACGAATCCTTAATACTTGTTATTTTATTTCACTGGATTCGTTTCCTTTAAAATATTTTTCATCATCCTCAGTCCTAAATGATGGTGTTACTGAATATCTTTGGCCTATAGTGCAAAGATGGTTGATTTTATTATGAATATCTTTGGCCCGTAGTGCAAAGATGTACATGTGTTGAGATGAACATGAACAATTGATGAATATCTTTGGCCCGTAGTGCAAAGATGAACAAGTGTTGAGATGAACATGACCGACTGCTGAATATCTTTGGCCTGTAGTGCAAAGATGAATATTTGATTTGATTTGAGATATATATTGATTGATGTTACAAGGATAAAATATTGATGATGGACTTTTAAATTCATTGATGTTAGTAGATTTCATTCTCTACTTAACTCCTCTAATGAATTATTGTTTCCGCTGCAGTTGTTGATCTAAAACTTGTTGTCTATTGTATTCTATCAGATTTTTCTCTGTTAAAGACTAAGGATAATTTGTTGTACATTATCTTAATCATAATATTCTTTACTGGGCTAGTTGAGCTCACCCTTTTTCTTGTTGTTCTATTTTTCTTCTCAAGAGACTAGAATGTAGCGAGTACGAGTCGGGGGATGTAATGATGGTTCTAGAGAGAGTTGTTTAGTAGTCCTCACCATTTTTGTAAAATAATGTATCAATAATTATGATGGGGATTTATTTGTATGTGGATATTGTCTAGATGGCAATATCAATATTGAAACTCACAGTTTGTATGTTGTAATGTAATAATAAAGTTGTAGTTATTTCTGTACCTTGTAATTGACGACTCATAATGGGTTGGATGGAATGGACCTATTTTGGGGGCGTCACAGTTGGTATCAGAGCTTAGGGATATGATCTCTGGCGGAGATCGGGGAATAGAACTAGAAGGGGAGAGACGAGTAAATCCTTCGTTAGTGTGTCCTACCTAAGCTTATTTGTTGGTCGGTCATAATATAGGGAAATTATGTGATTTGTTAATTTGTTTAATTAACCCTTGTTTTATGGCAGTATTTGAGAATGTCAACTGAGAATATTAACAGCTGAGTAAATGAGACCGTGGAAACGCATGTACTCACCAACGAGGAGAATGTGCAACAGGCTGGCAATGTTCGTCCTGTGAACAACGCCACTGATCAGATGATGAACGACGGGATGTTTAGAAGCTTTTTGCAGTTCATGCAAAATCAAAAGAGGGAGACACGTGCACAAATTACAGGTGGAAATGATAACAACGCACGGTTTATCACGGCCAAGCAGTTCAAAGAGTTGGGACCACCAGAATTCTGGGGAAAGTCGGATCCGATCATGGCGGAAACGTGGGTCAAACAAATTACCAAGATATTCGATGTCTTGGGATGCACGGAGGAACAGAAGGTTCCATTCGCCACCTTTATGTTCCGTGGTGAGGCAGATTACTGGTGGGAATCTGTGAAGCGTACCCATCCAGCTGCACTCAGCATGTCTTGGGAAACGTTTCAGAAACTTTTCAATGAAAAATACTTTCCTGAAATTATTCGCAATATGAAGGAGGTAGAGTTTATTAGACTAGAACAAAACAACATGACGGTATCCCAGTACGAGGAAAAGTTCGCAGAGTTATCCAGGTTTGCACCTCATTTGGTGGAGAATGAGGAACGTATGACGCGGATGTTTTTGAGAGGTTTGAAATCTGACATACGCCAGTATCTCATTTCTCATAAATTTTCACCAGTACAAAGTACCAAATAGACAACACTTAATAGACAACGTTTTTTATAAAAACGTTATGGTATATTTTTTTACAACGTTTTTTTTAAAAAAAAGTTATAGATTTATATGCAAAAATGTTATCTATTTAAAAGAGCATTTTTTTGGTTTTAACTAGATAAAGTTTTTTTTAAAACGTTGTCTATCTACAAAGACACGGAGCAAAAAAAAAATACACGGAACAAAAAAAAGACACGGAGCAAAAAATCCACTTCTCAAAATCGGCTACCAGCTATTCTTTCTTCTAAATCCCTAAACCTCCATTCAGCAGATTCAGATCTTCTTCATCAAAAATTCACTTCTCGCAAGCCGCCGCCTCACCTTCCGTTGAGGAAACCCGGCCTTCCGGCTTCCGGAGTTCGATTAAAGATGGACGGAGCAAAAAAACGCTTAACTGAATAAAACGCCAGCACTCTCTTTTGTAGCCCAAAACCCTACCTCTATTTTCTCTCACTCCCAAATTCGTCCCTATCTCGTCTCTGTTTCTCACCACGCCAACATAAGGTTTCTATCTTCTGTCCAACGGCAAGTACTTTGAGGATAGCATCAGATCTAGAGTGACACAATTTTTGCTGCTAAAGCTGCTTTGAATCCAGTTAGAATCAACATATTGCCCCAGAAACAGAAGTAGAAGAAAAAGGTTTGATTAATTATTATTTACACCAAAATGGGGCCGACTGTTTTCTTATTATTTGTATTTCGTAAGTTCAATACATCGTTACCACAGTTCCATAAAATTTAGGGATACATTTCTAATTTTAGATTACGAAGTGACATGAAATCCCAACATGCTATTATTTACATTTTAGGTAGATTGAGTACCTATTACATATGTTGCAAATGTTAAAACAAAGTGGATGACCCTTGTTTACCTTTGTTGGTTAATATTTATTGTGGGAAAAAAAAGGAGTTGTGAATTGTATGAACCTCTTCTGAAAAAGCACCAACACAAATTCTTATTCCACCAAAATTATGAACTGTAGTTTCTGGGCTAAAGATTTTATGATGTGACGAGACTTTCATTCATATTAAGCAAATGTGTATATATTTTGTTAACATATAGAAACATTATCCAAAAGGATATTACTTGCCACAAATTTAGTTGAATTGAGAGAAGATTTGCAATTTTATAAAACTGAAATTTAGTTAGATTTTGATGCTCATTTCTGTTTCGAAAGTTTGGAATTGAGTTTGCTAAACCTTTAGAAAATTTTAAATCTCTTTGAATGGTCTTTCAACCTTTAATGACAATTTGAGACTTACTTAGATTGGTCACAAGACATACAACAATCTAGAGGTTGAAGAATTCTTGTTGTTACTTCACTAGGTTGTGCAAGATTACAGTTACGAGTCAAAGATGCATTCATATTCTATTTTATGACTAATATTTTGGCTGTTAATTTGATTTCCAAGGGTAATGTTTTTATGGTGTTCGTATTATAAGTTGTACACTTGTGGACTCATAAAAATAACAAGATTTTACAAAAAATTTTACTCACTTGTATACGAATTTTATTACGGATGAATATTATGAACCTAGTCAACTCTTATGAGAGGGAGCTATTTTTTACAGCAGGTTTGTAATGTTTGACGTCCTTATCTTGGCTTGGGACTGCTCATGCAAGAAAGCATAGGTGGATTTATTATGAACCTAAAGTTTTAAATTATCTACTACACCCCCCAAGACTTTAGCTGCTTGTTGTCCTTGTGGCTTACTTCCTTTTGTTTGTCAAATATTCTGCAATTTCTTGGTTTTCATGGTTATTATATACTTTAGTTGGTACTTCAACACTAGCTAGTATTGAGGACTAACTGCTATATTGGGAAACTTCCTGATTTTAGTCTGAAGTGTAAGGTAATCATCTTAATAGTTGAATACAAGAGAGATGTATGTCATTCGCTTTCAATTATTTTCAGAAGCCAGCAGCTTATCATTTTCTTCTGCTTTCAATTATTGTTGTGTGATCTGTGTTGGCTAGCTGATTTTGAGACTGTAATAGTTCGTGGTGATGTTGAGATAGATAAAGCAATACCAGCACCCAATGTCAAAGATTTCTCTCTTGCTCTGGGCCACATTGGAAGTACCTCCACCAGTGCTAGTGGAACTAAAACAGTTGAGCCATGGTACTTCTCTTACTACAAATTTCTTGTTCTGATGTACTAGGCAAAAAAATAAGAAGCCTTGTTAATGTAGAACCTAAGGCCAAACAAGAATTATATTGATTTCCTTTTTAATAAATATGAAACTTGTGAGCAAACTGTGTATAACATCTGAAAAATACCTACCATATCATGTTGTTTTGCATAGTAATCACACACTTGGTTTACTTTGGCACTTTCCAGCCCTAACACTTTTCTCATCTTTTCAGGTATGCTTAGTAATATCAGTTTTCTATTCATAGTGCAATTGTAATTGAAAAAGTTCTGACCTTTTTACGTAATTAGCTACCAAGGTCATGTTTCAGCTGCTTTGGTGCTTGGTGGAGTTGATGTCACTGGTCCACACTTGCACACTGTGAGTTGCACTTGGCTTATTGGCGTCTAAAGTTTTTTTATTAACTGCAAAAAAGTTTGTAATTGTTGTTTTATGATTATTTCACAGATCTACCCTTATGGATCAACCGACTCCCTACCTTATGCTACAATGGGCTCTAGTTCGCTTGTTGCAATGGCCGTCTTTGAATCGAGATGCAAGGAGGGGCTAACTGTAAGTGGTTTGCAGAAGTTGATTAGTTCACCAACTTTCATAAGTGAAAAAGGTTACTCTTTCTCCAAAAAATTATGAATTTTGTGTCATGTGCAGGCCATGTAAACTTTTTAATCATGCATTATGAGGAACTCTGCTCCATATCATCTGTTTTATATGTTGGATCCATTCTACAATCTCTTTCTTCTATAAACACAATATATGCCTATTAACCACCACTACAGTTCACACACAAACACACTATAGTTTTCTTACTCCCATCACTTTAACTATTGAAATTTGCCATGAAACATAGGAACTTGGAGCTGATATTCCAATAGAGATTCCAATAAGGGGCACAAACAGAAATGAATAACTCCAGCTGACCTCCCCCTTTTCAACAATTTCTTGAAATGGTGACTGGTATGAAATTTGATGAAGAACCCAACTACTCAAAGCTCATCTCCCTTTTTGAAAACAGCATAATTTCCACTGCATCATTGAGACCAATTAAAATAGATGGTGCCTTGAAGGTCTGTGCTTGATTTTAAATCAATTTAGTGATTTTTAAAATTTAGCTAAATGTTTCTACTTTCTATTTTTAAAGCTGCTGTGTATTCTTATAGGTGGGTCAGAAGAGGGGAAGATCACATTTTGAATTGGAAGATGGTGCACATCCTAGAAAGGTACTCAACGGATTACAGAATATTTCACTTCTGCATAGCTGATACCGAGCATGATTGGAGGGAGGGTTCTAAAGGTTGCATCAGCAGACATAAAAAATTAAAGCAGCTTGTTACAACAATGTTACAATTATAATAATGTTACAATGTTATCATAAGAAAGTAGCAGTTATCTTGTGTTTTACAAATATTTATGTTTATTTGGATATATAAATTTGGTTAGGAATTATGGGATCAGTAGCAGTTATCTTGTGTTTTACAATGTTACAATGTTATCATAAAAATTATGTTTATTTGGATATATAAATTCAGTTACAATGTTACAAATATTTATGGGATCAGATTTGGTTACAACCACATCTTTTTTTATCTTTTTTTTTATCTACAACGTTTAAAAAACGTTGTCTGATATACTAAACAACAACATTTTTATCCAAAAAACGTTGTGGAATCATACATTTTACAACGTTTTTAAGCATTTGCTATTTTTGGAGAACAAATCTACAATGTTTTTTTTCAAAAAAACGTTGTGTATTGTGCTTAACTACACCCTTAACCACGACGTTTTTTTGATTGAAACCGCAACGTTTTTTCCGCGTTGTCTATTTACTATTTTGTAGTAGTGTTTCTCTCTATTCAGATGTTGTCAACAGGGCTCAATTGTTAGAGCGAGATAATGAGTACGTTTAACCGAGGGACCATAACCAGGATCATACTGGTGACAGCAGTCATCAGAACAACGATAACCTGCGAAGAAAGAAGAATACGGGAAAAGGTGGTAACCACTCTGGTGGTAATTGTGGCCATGAAAATAGAAGAAGCGAGTCGGGAGGAGATTTTAAAAAGAGGAGATTCAACAACGACCACGTGAAGACGTCAGCGCCAGTAGCAACTGGTTCCAAAGGAGGAGAAAGACCACCGGTCGTATGTTACAAATGCGGGAAAGAGGGACATATCAGCCCAAACTGCCCACAACAGTTTAAGGTATGCTATAATTGTGGAAAAGAAGGACATATCACTCGAGATTGTACGGTATCGAAACCCAGTCCAGCGAGAATGATGACTCAAAAGGATGTCCCAGAAAAGTCAAAGTCAACGGTTCCTGGAAGAGCGTTTGTCGTGACCGGCCAAAATGCGAGGAACCCAAACGTAGTTATCACGGGTTAGTTAATTATAATTTCTTGCGAAGTTTATACCTTACTAGATACCGGTTCTCCCCATTCTTTTATCTCTCTTGCTTGCGCTCAACGTTTGAACTTGACTACGGAAAAATTAGACTTTGACCTATTTATGGAGACTCCATTAGGAGAAACTTTCATTACATCCGTTGTTTAGAAATCTTGCTTGATTCAGGTTGGCACTATCACATTACCTATTAACCTTATTTCTATAGAGAAATTTGCTTTTGATGTGATTTTAAGGTTAACTACTAATCATGCCGAAATTGATTACTTTCGTAAGGTTGTTAGTTTTTATATTCCTATACAACCTGTTATTCGAATTCAAGCAATCAAACCATTGTAGTCAAACATTTTCATATCAAGCCATGAAGTCATTCGTTTATTATGGATGTCAAGTTTTCTTAGTCCATGTTATGGATTTGAATAAAGACACGTCAGATTTGAATAATATTCCTGTTGTTATTGATTTTTCCTAACGTATTTCCTGAAAAATTTCTTGGCTTACTCCCAAAGCCTGATATTAAATTTTGTATCGACTTTGAACCCGGTAACAAACTCATTTCCAAAATCTCATATCGAATGGCTCCTATTGAACTTCAGGAATTAAGAATTCAACTATAGAATTTGGTACCTGAGCCTTTATCTGGTGACTTCCTTTGTGGAATGCACCGAAGCCAGACTCTCCATAGGGGACAATAATCATGCGATAGTAAACTGATAGGTGTCATTATGACGTGTTATCCAAGGTTGGGATATGAGTCACAGTGGAGAACAACCTAAGTCGGTAATCGAAATACGTAGCTTTTTAAGCTTAGTTGGTTATTATCGGAGATTCGTTGAAGGATATTCTTGAATCGCTATTCCATTAACGCAGTTGACTCGTAGAGATACAAAGTTCGAATAACAAGGAATGTGGGAAGAGATTCGAAGAACTCAAGAGGAGACTCATTACAGCACATGTTCTGACCATGCCATCCTGGAAAAGTGAACGTGGTAGCTGACCTGTTGAGTAGAAGATCGTATACAAGTACGAGTACGATATTGTCAAAGACTAATTTCGTATAATTTATAAATAATAGAGATGGAGATAAAAACTCTAGGTACCCACGTTATGATATACGAGTATAATCGACTTTAATCGATAAAGTTAAAGTTGTTCAAGCTACACACCGGAGCTGATGAATTTGAAGAAGGAGGTGCAAGAAGTTGTTATTCCAAAATCGAGAATTGGCGAGGTGAAGAAAGCTCAAACCTTCGATTTATTAATCCATTTGAAATTCTCGATTGAATAGGAACTGTGGCCTATAGAATCGTTTTACCGCCAAGTATGACGCGTGTTCATAACATTTTTCACGTATCGATGTTACGTAAATATGTGGATGACTCGAACCACGTCATTGAGTTAGAACCGGATGAGATAGCCGAAGACTTAACGTACGAGGAGGTACCTGTCAAGTTCTTGGATAGGAAAGAACATGTCCTATGTACCGAGGTTATACCACAAGTTTTGTGGAGAAACCATGCTATTAAGGAAATGACCTGGGAGTTGGAAACGGAAATGAAAGCGAGGTATTCTCATCTTTTCGAAACACCAGGTACGTACGTCAATTTCGAGGACGAAATTTCATAAGGAGGGGAGGTTGTAAGACCCCAGATTATTAATAATTGAAAATTAATTTCCTCTATTTATTATTTTGAAATAGTAAGGGTGAATTTGATTAATGTGGTTAATTATGGGTAAAATGCGCAAATATTTTAAATAAGTAGGTGGTTATAAAATATTCACTGTTGTCGGGGAATATTTGTTTGGTCGTGGAATAATCGTACTGTCGGGGAATATTCGTACGACGGCGCAGCCATGTGTGGGCCCCATAACGAAAAGCGATTGGATGAAGAAAACGACAAATATAAGTTGTTTAAAAATAACGCCGTAGTTGTTACCGTTAATACTGTTAAAAATACTCGGTGGTTAAAACACAGTAGAACACGGTATTGCACCAATTATTGATTCTTACGTAAGAAGGCACTACTCAATAATGGTTACAGTAATTACTGTTCAGTATTTTATTTTATTGATTCAATAATTGTTGCATTGATATTTTATATTACTGTTATTTCAATAATTGTCATTACACAGTATTTTCTATTATCTAAGCAATACTTCATATTATCTGAATAATATTATTAGATAACATTATTGGTAATGTCTAGAAAATTCTGTCTAAGGAGAGGTTTGGTCACCTAATTGCGCGCCAGTAAGGAGAAATTCTTATTGGAAAGCCCCCTCTTTCCTGGGAACTGCCTGGTTGTCAATATTGTGGTTCTGTAATATTATTTGTGAATAATTAATTATTGATTCATATGATGAGGAAAATATTGATTTTATGTGGATATAGATGGAAAAAAAAATTTAATGTGACAGTTGTTGAAAATTAATATTTTATCTTTTTCTGATAAAATAATTCATTTAAATATATTATTTTAATAATATATTAACGGTGACATTTTTATAATGAATGTGGGATATATTAGTATATGAGGAGGAATAGTATTTTTGTGGCATTAAATATTTAAAAACAGATTTTGTGTGTCGGTAGACCTATTTCTTGACTGAAAATTTGATTATAGCCTGTAAAATCGCCCGTTTGTTGATTTCGGTCAAATTTTGTTTGGAATTTGGAAAAACTTCCTTCTACGAAGTTGTAGATAATGGAATTTCCTATAAAAACTCGAGAGATTCGAATTTTCTGGCAAAAGGCTATTTATTATGAATTATTGAAGTTCCCTCATTTAGCATGTGTTGATGGCTGAGATCAGATTGTCTAGATGGGCGTAGAAAATTTATTAAATATATTAATATTATATTAAATTTTCTGCTTTGGTGTTCTAACAATTTCCTATAAATAGAGTGCTTAGGTTAGAATTGAAAATCACACCAGAAACTGAAGTTTTCTCTCTCTATATTATCGAGCGTATTCTTGTGAGTATTTTGAGAATACTTTGAGTATTTCTATATGGTGCAAGTTCAAATCATAGCCTATATCCGGTGTTTCAACTAGAAGTACTGTTTTTCGAGGTAAGGGATGTTATTTTCTTCTAAAATGATATTATTTCTTCAATATCATTATGTTGAAATATTGGTTGGAACTTTTTATCAAATTTGGAACTTTTTCATGTCGGAGTTACTATTTACGAGTTACTATTCACGAGTTACTATTAACGAGTACTATTCATGAAGCGTGATAATGTTTTTTTGTGAAATTTCTATCTTTTGGTGTCGGAGTTACTATTCACGTATACGGCACTATTCACGTATACGACACTATTCACGAATACGACACTATTCACCAAAAAATGAAATTTCTTCTTTTTGTCCAAAATATCTATTCTGGATACTAGCTTTGATTGTATTCATGTTTTAATCATTCTTGAATTTTACTTCAGTATGATTATTTATGAAATATTTTTGAACTCAGATTGTTTAAAGTACGAATCCTTAATACTTGTTATTTTGTTTCACTGGATTCGTTTCCTTTAAAATATTTTTCATCATCCTCAGTCCTAAATGATGGTGTTACTGAATATCTTTGGCCTGTAGTGCAAATATGGTTGATTTTATTATGAATATCTTTGGCCCGTAGTGCAAAGATGTACAGGTGTTGAGATGAACATGAACAATTGATGAATATCTTTGGCCCGTAGTGCAAAGATGAACAGGTGTTGAGATAAACATGACCGACTGATGAATATCTTTGGCCTGTAGTGCAAAGATGAATATTTGATTCGATTTGAGATATATATTGATTGATGTTACAGGGATAAAATATTAATGATGGACTTTTAAATTCATTGATGTTAGTAGATTTCATTCTCTACTTAACTCCTCTAATGAATTATTGTTTCCGCTGCAGTTGTTGAACTAAAACTTGTTGTCTATTGTATTCTATCAGATTTTTCCCTGTTAAAGACTAAGGATAATTTGTTGTACATTATCTTAGTCATAATATTCTTTACTGGGCTAGTTGAGCTCACCCTTTTTCTTGTTGTTCTATTTTTCTTCTCAGGAGATGAGAATATAGCGAGTACGAGTCGGGGGATGTAATGATGGTTCTAGAGAGAGTTGTTTAGTAGTCCTCACCATTTTTGTAAAATAATGTATCAATAATTATGATGGGGATATATTTGTATGTGGATATTGTCTAGATGGCAATGTCTGTATTTAAACTCACAGTTTGTATGTTGTAATGTAATAATAAAGTTGTAGTTATTTCTGTACCATGTAATTGACGACTCAGAATGGGTTGGATGGAATGGACCTATTTTGGGGGCGTCACAGGCGCAGTCATTTGTGGGCCCCATAACAGAATAACTGTCGGATGAAGAAAACGACAAGTTTGAGTTTTTATAAATAACGGCGTAGTTGTTACCGTTAACACTATTGGAATACCCGGTGGTTAAAATATAATAATATGTGTGGATGCACAGTATGGATGAATTATTGATCCTTACGTAAGAAGGCACTACTCAATAATTGTTACAGTAGTTACTGTTCAATATTTTATTTTATTGATTCAATAATTGTTGCGTTGATATTTTATATTATTGTTGTTTCAATAATTGTCACTGCACAGTATTTACCATTATCAGATTAATAATTTATATTATTTGAATAATATTATTAGATAGCATTATTGGCAATGTCTAGAAAGTTCTGTCAATGAGAGGTTTGGTCACCTAATTACGCGCCAATAAGGAGAAATTCTTATTGGAAAGCCCCCTCTTTCCTGGGAACGGCCTGGTTATCATAAATGTGATTCTGTAATATTATTTGTGAATATTTAATTATTGATTCATATGATAAGGAAATATTTATTTTATGTGGATATAAATGTTGGATATATTTATTGTGGTTAAAAATGAAGGAGTTAATGTTGAGGTGTTTTATCAGTATTTTTGTCGGAATGAAGGTATTAAAAATTAAACCAGTGTTTTTGAGATATATTGTGTGAGTTATAATTTTTATTCCGACCGTTGGATCGTTGTAATTTTTGGATATGTTATACATATATAAGTTGAGTATATGTCCACAAATTTTGAACCGTTAAAAATGAACGTATGATTTGTTATGAATTTTAAGAGGTGACTAATTCAGAAATTAGGTTTATAAATGATTTTGGTGGAAAATTCTATAATTGAGTGGACCCCACTTGTGGTTGGTGAAGAAATGTGCTGAATTTATTTCAAATATGGTGGGTGGGAATAGTAGCAGGTAAAACCATCAAGTTGCAGGTCAAGTCTGCTAACATTTTCCTATAAATAGAGGGCTAAGTTAGAATTGAAAATCACACCAGAAACAGGTTTTCTCTCTTTTTCTCTCTAGATTATTGAGTGTATTTTGTGAGTATTTAGATACGTTGTGAGTTTCTATTCATCAGTGCAAGTTTCCTCCAGTCTTATACCGATATTCCGATCAGAAGTACTGATATTTTGAGGTAAGGGATGTTATTTTCTTCATATATGATATTATTTCTTCAATATCATTATGCCGAAGTATTGATCTGAATTTTTATCAAATTTCGAACTTTTTTTGTCGGGTTTACTATTCACGTATACGACACTATTCACGAATACGGCACTATTCACCAAAAAATGAAATTTTCTTCTTTTTGTCCAAGATGTTTATTATGGTTACTATCTTTGATTGTATCCATGTTTTGATCTTTATTCTTGAATTCTGCTTCAAAATTGGTATTTATGAAGTATTATTGATCTTGGATAAACTGTTATACGAATTCCTACTATTTGTCCTTCCGTTTCACTGGATTCGTTTTCTTTAAAACATTTTTCATCATCCTCAGTCCTAAATGATGATATTACTAAATATCTTCGGCCTGTATTGCAAAGATAAATGATTAACTGATGAATATCTTTGGCCCGTAGTGCAAAGATGAACAGGTGTAGAGATGAACATGACCAACTGGTGATATAAATGAATATCTTTGGCCTGTAGTGCAAAGATGAATATTTGATTAAAGATGTATATTGACTGTTGTTACAGGGATAAAATATTGATGATGGACTTTTAAATCTTAGAATATAGTAGAACTCATTCTCTACTTGACTCTTCTAATGGATTGTTGTTTCCGCTGCAGTTGTTGATCTAAAACTTGTTAGCTATTATATTTTATCAGATTTTTTCCTGTTGAAGACAAACAATAATTTGTTGTATATTTTCTTAGTCATAATATTCTTTACTGGGCTAGTTGAGCTCACCCTTTTCCTTTTTTTTTCCATTTTTCTCAGGAGGTGAAAACATAGCAGGAGCTAGTCGGGGTACGGAGTGATGGTTCTAGAAAGATGTTTTAGCAGTCCTCACTATTTCTGTAAAATAGTGTTTGAATAATTTTAACAAGGACTTATTTGAGTGTGGATATTGTCTAGAAGACAATATTTGTATTTAAACTCATAATATGTGTTGTCGTATTTTGCACGACAATTGTATTATTGAAGTTAGAGTTTGCTTTCTGTACCATGTATTTGGCGACTCAGAATGGGTGTTGAATACCTATTTTGGTGGCGTCACAAAAGCTCAATTCATGATTTATTGCTCCATTTCAGATTCTTGACCGAGTAGGAAATGTGGCCTATAGACTCGCATTACCTCCAAGTATGTCTCGTGTTCATAATGTTTTTCACGTATCCATGCTTCATAAATATGTGAAAGACCCGAACCATGTTATTGAGTTAGAACCGGACAAGATATTCAAAGACTTAACGTATGAAGAGGTACCTGTCAAGATCTTGCATAGGAAGGAACATGTCCTACGCACGAAGGTCATACCACAAGTTAAAGTTTTGTGGAGAAATCATGCTATTGAGGAAATGACCTGGGAGTTGGAAACGGAAACGAAAACGAGGTATCCTTATCTTTTCGAAACACTAAGTACGTACGTCATTTTCGAGGACAAAATTTCATAAGGAAGGGAGGTTGTAAGACCCCAAATTATTAATAAATGAAATTTATTTTCCTCTATTTATTATTTTGAAATAGTAAGGATTGATTTGATTAATGTGGTTAGTTATGGGTAAAATGCGCAAATATTTTAAATAAGCAGGTGGTTATAAAATATTCATTTTTGTCGGAGAATATTTGTTTGGTCGTGGAATATTTTTGCTGTCGTGGAATATTCGTACGACGGCGCAATCTTTTGTGGGCCCCATAACAGAAAGCGATTGGATGAAGAAAACGACAAGTATAAGTTATTTATAAATAACGGCGTAGTTGTTACCGTTAACACTGTTGGAATACCCGGTGGTTAAAATACAGTAATACGCGTTGTTGCACAGTAGCACACGGTATTGCACCAATTATTAATTCTTACGTAAGAAGGCACTACTCAATAATTGTTACAGTAATTACTATTTAGTATTTTATTTTATTGATTCAATAATTACTTCGTTGATATTTTATATTACTGTTATTTCAAAAATTGTCACTACACAATATTTTCCATTATCGAAGCAATAATTCATAATATCTGAATAATATTATTAGAAAATATTATTGGCAATGTCTAGAAAGTTCTGTCTAAGGAGAGGTTTGGTCACCTAATTTCACGCCAGTAAGGAGAAATTCTTATTGGAAAGCCCCCTCTTTCCTGGGAACGGCCAGGTTGCCAGTACTGTGATTCTGTAATATTATTTGTGAATAATTAATTATTAATTTATATGATGAGAAAAATATTGATTTTATGTGGATATAGATGGAGAAAATTTTTAAAGTGACAATTGTTGAAAAATGATATTTTATCTTTTCTGATAAAATAATTTTTTATTATATTTTAATAATATAATAATGGTGATAGTTTTACAATGAATGTGGGATATATGAGTATATGAGGAGGAAGAGTATTTTTGTTGCATTAAATGATTAACACGTGTTTTGTGTGTCAGGGGACCCCATTTCTTGACTGAAATTTGATTATAGCCTGTAAAATCGCCCGTTTATGGATTTCAGTCAATTTCTGGTTGAAATTTGGAAAAACTTTCTTCTGCAAAGTTGTAGAGAATTGAATTTCCTATAAAAAAAATACGAGATTTGAATTTTCAGATGAAAGAGTTATTTATTATAAATTATTGAAGTTCTGTAGTTCCGAAATAATTAATTTTTGGAAGTTTTAAATATTTATAATTACAAAATCGTTTTTTGTCATATAATTGGGTCTTTCATGTGATGTAAATGGATGATTTTAAATCTAAGAGTGGGCGTAGGAAATTTGGTTATATATATTATTATTATATTCAATTTTCTGCTTTGGTGTTTTAAGCATTTTCCTATAAATAGGGTGCTTAGGTTAGAATTGAAAATCACACCAGAAACTGAAATATTCTCTCTTTCTCTCTCAGTATATTGAGTGTATTCTTGTGAGTATTTTAGTACTTTGAGTATTGCTATACGGTGCAAGTTCTTTTAGCACTATATCCAGTATACCAGTCAGAAGTGCTATCCTTTTTAGGTAAGGGATGTTATTTTCTTCTCAAATGATATTATTTCTTCAATATCATTATGTTGAAATATTGGTAGGAACTTTTTATCAAATTTGGAACTTTTTCATGTCGGGGTTACTATTCATGAGTTACTATTCACGAGTTACTATTCACGAAGCATGATGATGTTTTTTGTAAAATTTCTATCTTTTGGTGTCAGAGTTACTATTCACATATACGGCACTATTCACGTATACGGCACTATTCACGAATACGACACTATTCACAAAAAAATTAAATTTTTGTTTTTCGTCCAAGATATCTATTATGGATACTAGTTTTGATTGTATCCATATTTTGATCATTCTTGAATTTTACTCTACTCTGGTTATTTATGAAGTATTTTTGAACTTGGACTGTTTAAAGTACGAATTCTTAATATTTGTTCTTTTGTTTCACTGGATTCGTTTTCTTTAAAATATTTTTCATCATCCTCAGTCCTAAATGATGATATAATTGAATATCTTTGGCCTGTAGTGCAAAGATGAATGATTTCTGATGAATATCTTTGGCCCGTAGTGCAAAGATGAACAGGTGTTTAGATGAACATGACCAACTGATGAATATCTTTGGCCTGTAGTGCAAAGATGAATATTTGATTCAAGATATATATTGATTGATGTTACAGGGATAAAAGATAGACGATGAACTTTTAAATTCATATATAGAAGATAGTAGTTTACATTCTCTACTTAACTCTTCTAATGAATTATTATTTCCGCTGCGAATATTGATTTAAAACTTGTTGTCTATTGTATTCTATTAGATTTTTCCCTGTTGAAGACTAACAATAATTTTTTTTATATTATCTTAGTCATAATGTTCTTTACTGGGCTAGTTGAGCTCACCCTTTTCCTTGTTGTTCCATTTTTCTTCTCAGGAGGCGAGAATGTAGCGAGTACTAGTCGGGGTGTGGAATAATGGTTCTAGAAGTCGTTTTAGTAGTTCTCACCATTTTTGTAAAATAATATATCAATAATTGTACTGAGAACTTATTTGAGTGTGGATATTGTCTAGATGACAATATTTGTATTTAAACTCACATTTTTTATGTTGTATTAATAAAGTTGTAGTTGTTTCTGTACCATGTATTTTGACGACTCAGAATGGGTGTTGTATACCTGTTTTGGGGGCAACGGACTTATACCAATATTCTGATCAGAAGTACTGATATTTTGAGCTAAGGGATGTTATTTTCTTTCTAATATTGTTATTCTTTCAATATCATTATACCGAAATATTGGTATAGATTTTATTGTGGAATTTCTACCTTTTTGTGTTGGGATTACTATTCACGTATACGGCACTATTCACGAATACGACACTATTCACCGAAAAATGAAATTTTCTCCTTTTTGTCCAAGATGTCTATTATGGTTACTATCTTTGATTGTATCCATGTTTTGATCTTTATTTTTGAATTCTGCTTCACAATTGGTTATTATGGAGTATTTTTGAACTTGGATAAACTAAAGTACTAATCTTTGATCTTTTATCTCACTGGATTCGTTTTCTTTAAGATATTTTTCATCATCCTCAGTCCTAAATAATGATATTACTGAATATCTTTGGCCTATAGTGCAAAGATGAATGATTACCTAATGAATATCTTTGGCCTGTAGCGCAAATATGAATGATTACCTAATGAATATCTTTGGCCCGTAGTGCAAAGCTGAAAAGGTGTTGAGATTAACATGACCAACTGATGATACAAATGAATATCTTTGGCCTGTAGTGCAAAGTTGAATATTTGATTCAAGATGTATATTGATTGATGTTACAGGGATAAAATATTGATGATGGACTTTTTAATCTTAGAAGATAGTAGAATTCTTTCTCTACTTGAATCTTCTAATGGATTGTTGTTTCTGCTGCAGTTGTTGATCAAAAACTTGTTGTCTATTATATTTTATTAGATTTTTCCCTGTTGAAAACTAATGATAATTTGTTGTATATTATCTTAGTCATAATATTCTTTAATGGGCTAGTTGAGCTCACCCTTTTCCTTTTTGTTCCATTGTTCTTCTCAGGAGGAGAGAATTTAGCATGAACTAGTCGGGGTATGGAGTGATGATTCAAGATAGTTGTTTTAGTAATCCTCACTATTTTGTAAAATAGTGTATCAATAATTTTAATGAGGACTCCTTTTGAGTTTGTATACTGTCTATTAGATAATATTTGTATTCAAACTCACAGTATATGTGTTGTCGTATTTTGCACGACAATTGTATTATTGAAGTTGTATTTATTTTTGTACCATGTATTTGGCGACTCAGAATGGGTGATGTATACCTATTTTGGGGGCGTCACATACTTGCTTTAGTGTCTCCACACATTTGATCATGAGATCAATTATCCTCATCCAATGAGCAAACAACATATTTACCAATCTATCTAGATTCACTAATCCCCTTTTTAGTAATCCATCGATTCAAAACATTTTAGTTTTTAGGCTATCTAAGAATTTAGATCTCATTAGCATGATCTCATTATGATTCTAAAAGCATTGCTTAAAACTATGAGTTTATCACATATTATTAAAATAACACCATGTAAATAATTAAATGTCTTTAGTAAATAAATACTTTTATAAATAAATGAATAAATTTATTTACAAAGTATATGTTTTATTATCATACATGATTGGTTTGTATACATATTACTTTCACTTACGTTAGTGTATCATAAATATCCTGATAATATGAATTTAATGTTTAATCACAAATAACATAAAGAACCGATTCTATGACTAGTTACTATTCAAATCAATCATTCTACCATACAATGTCACGATTAAATAGAAGACATGAAATTAATGACTAGTCTTATTTATTTAATCATATATATTTCGATTCACAAATGCAGAACTCTGATTAATGTAAATTAGAAACTCCTTTCTAATTTTCATTCACATTGGCCGATGATTTCTGTGACGCACCCAAATCCTGGTTCTCTAACCTCGTTCAGTGCTCATGATACATCATCATCATAAGCATTCTATAAACTATCACGGAATAATAAACATATATTGTTTATTTTAATTGTACAAGGCCTATTAACCTTAACTTAAACATACCTTACTTAAGTTACACTTAGTAACACAAAAGGTTTACAATACCAATATACATAATGTAATATAATACATAAACGTTCACATTAACTATTCCTGGATTTTTCATTTGCCTTTGTACTTCTTGGACGTCTCTGGCTTAGCTAAAATAAAAGTCATGATATAGCAAGGGTAAGCAACTAATTTGCTTAGCAAGTTTAAATACAAGGAGATATGTAAGACCCCAACTTTTATGAATAAAGATTAATTTTTTTCTCAAAATATATTTTTGAATATTATGGTGTTGATTTGTTATAATGTTATAGTTGTGGGTATTATTTAAAAATTTTGCAAAGTAAACAAGTGGTTATAAAATATTCTATTGGTCGGGGAATATTCATTTTAACAGGGAATATTCGTACAACGGTACAATCATTGGTGGACCCCATAACGGAAGTATTGTCATATTTAGAAAATGACAGAATTATCTTTTTATAAAAATAACTGCGAAAGTTTTACCATTAAACTGTTGAACTACCCGGTGGTAAAAGAACAATAATATGCGTGGTTGCATAGTAGCACACGGTATTGATTATTTATGCTTACGTGAGAAGTCACTCAGTTATACTCAATTATTGTTATCGTAATTAATTGCTGCATAATATCTCTCATATTATTGATTCAATTATTGTCACAATATCATATGCATAATATTTATTATTATTAAATTAATAATTGAGACGACAAAGTTTTTCATATTATTATTTGCAATATTGACAATGTCTAGAAAGTTCTGTTAAGGAGAGGTTTGGTCACCTAATTGTGCGCCAATAGGGAGAAATCCTTATCGAAAAGCCCCCTCTTTCCTAGGAACGATCTGATTGTTAAATATTGTGAGTTATAATATTAATGATGAATAAGTTTGTGTTAATTAAAGATGAAATTGACTTTTTTGTTGTGTTGGGATTATTAATGTTAGTGGAAATCGACATCTATTCCAATAATAATTGATGTCTGAAGGTTATATTGACCAATCGGGTAATTAATCGGATAAATGAGCAATTAATTGCTATTAATTCACATGCTTATAATTGTTTGTTCACATGTGTGTACTATTGATTCACATGCATGTACTATTAGGGGAGGTGGTGCAAGATTGATAATACTTTCATGACTAAATTAAAAATGGAGGTACAGATGAAGGTCCTATACTGTAATTATTATTTTTTTCATGTGTCTAAAACTGTTGATTCACATGATGTATTATTAGGGGAGGTGGTGCAAGTTTGATAATACCTGCAGGACTAAATTAAAAATGAAGGAAAAGATTTAGATATTATACTGTAATATTTTAAGCCCCAAAACGTTCAATTATCAAAATTATGTTTTCCTATAAATAAAAGCTCATTCTTCTTTCATTCTCACCAATTCACTAAGACTCACAAGAGCAATTATAGAGAGAGAAGCTTTAGAGAGAAAGTAGAAGAGAAGTCCGCTACCTCACTATTCCAGTATCCAGTCTTCTTCTGAAGTAAGGGATATTATTTTATTCAGTATTCATAGAAATAATATTTTCTTCTATACTATGTAGTATGTGAGTAATATTATTTCGTCTCGTATTCCTGATTATACCCTCATTTTGATAAAGTATTGCTTCTATACTCTGTGAAATTAGAAGAATATCATTGAAATTTGCGCTTCATCTAGCATCGTTTCACAAGGATATTTTCTACACATTCTTTTTAAATTTGAAGTTTTTCATGCCGGAGTACTGTCCATGAGTACTATTCACAAAAGTACTATTCACAAGTACTATTCACAAAGTACTATTTATAAAGTACTATTCACAAAGTACTATTCATGAGTATTATTCACAAAGTACTATTCACTGGGTACTATTCTCGAAGTACTATTCACGGGATACTATTCACCCGTAATACTATTCATGACAAAAATTGATTTCTTTTCGGTCCAAATAAATTTTGATATAATATCATTCTTGAATTTTACTCCACAAAGCAGTATCATATTGACAATTTGGACATTATAGAATTCTGGATAAATTAAATTATAAATATTTAAAAATGTATCATTTGCTTTCTTTTAATTGAATTCTTATATCATTGTCATCATCATCATGCTTATATTGTGATAAAAGTCATCTTTGGCTTACGTGCATAGATGGACTATTGATTGGTATGATTATGACTAGGGATTATTCGGTATAATCATGACCGTAATGTTACAAATGATGTGGTAAAAGTCCTCATTAGCCCATAGTGCACCGATGGACAGTTGTTGGTATGATCATAACAATTGATGATTATATGAATATCCTTGGCCCGTAGTGCAGGGATGATTCGATGATGTGGTTTATTTATTAAGTTGAGTCTCAGCGATAAAGTTGATGAAAAACTTTTGAAATCATAGAAGATAGTAGATATCATGATTTACTTGAATATTCTAATGGATTGCTTGTTCCGCTGCAGTTAAACGTGATGTTTATTATATTTTATCAGTTTAACACTGTTGAAGGCTAACAATAATTTATTCTGCATTATCTTAGTCAAAATATTTCTTACTGGGCTAGTTGAGCTCACCCTTTGTTTTCATTATTCTCTTCAGAAAATGAGAATATAGCTTGGACTAGTCAGGGAACGGAGTGACAGTCTAGATGTTTACATTAGTAGTCCTCACTATTTATTGAAATAGTGTGATAATAAATGTAATAAGGACTCCATTAAAGTTTGAATATTATCTAGAAGACAATATTCGTATTAAAACTCTCAACTTATGTTTTGTCGTATTTTACACGACAGTTGTATAATTAAGTTGTATTTGAATTTTGTATCATGTATTTGGCTACTCAAGATGGGTGATGTATAACTATTTTGGGGGCGTCACAGTTGGTATCAAAGCTTAGGGATATGATCCCTGGCTGAGATGTCAGACAAGAACTAGGAGGGGAGAGATGGGAAATACCTTCGATAGTATGACCTGCCTAAGTTTATTTGGTATTTATTTGGTCGATCAGAGTATAGGGATAATATGTGACATGTCAATTAACCCTTGTTTTGTGGCAGTATTTGCAAATGGCATCTGAAAATGTTGAGATAAGCAATGAAGCACATGAGACCGTTGAGTCACCAACGATCAATACCCAGGATAATGTGCAATAGGAAGACAATAATCCTCAGGTAAACAATAACACCGATCAAATGATGAACGATGGGATGTTCAGAGGCTTTATACAATTAATGCAATATCAGGCGAGATTGGCTCCTGTTCAAAATGCAGGTGGAATCATTTGCAACTCTCGGTCGGTAACCGCTAAACAGTTCAAGGAGCTGGGACCATCGGAGTTTATTAGAGAGCCAAAACCACTTAAGGAAGAGACGCGGATAAAGCATATCACCAAGATATTTAATATCTTGGGATGCTCCGAGGAGCAAAAGGTTTCCTTTGCCACCTTCATGTTGCGAGGAGAGGCATATTACTAGTGGGAATCTGTAAAGCAAACTCAACATGCCGCACTGAAGATATATTGGGAGAAATTCCAAGAACTGTTCAATGACAAGCACTTTCCCGAAAGTATCCATCATATGAAGGAGGTGGAGTTTATTAAGCTGGAGCAAAATAATATGACTATGTCACAGTACGAAGCTAAGTTTGCCGAGTTGTCCCGGTTTGCGTCCCACTTGGTTGATAATGAGGGGAGAATGATGCGGATGTTTCTAAGAGGTTTGAAACCTAAGATACGTCAATACTTAATTTCTCACAAACTGTGTTTGTATTTAGATGTTGTAAATAGGGCTCAGTTATTGGAGTGCGATAATGAGTTAACCCAACCAAGAGAGAGCAGCCAATAAATCGATAATACCAGTGGTAGCAGTCATCGAAGCGGTGATAACAAACGTGGGGGGAATCAACATGCCAGAAATGGTAACCTCTTCGGTGGTAATCATGGTCAAGATAATAGAAGTGGAATATTCAAGAAGAGGAAATTCAATAATGATGGAAAGACGTCAGCACCAACACCTGTTGTTAAGGAAGGAGAACGAATGTTGGTCGTATGTTACAAATGCGGAGGGGAGGGACACATCAGTCCAAACTGTACGC
The DNA here is from genome assembly GCA_020205505.1 of Panax japonicus. NCBI lineage: Eukaryota > Viridiplantae > Streptophyta > Magnoliopsida > Apiales > Araliaceae > Panax > Panax japonicus. The sequence goes on along the minus strand of CM035113.1, from coordinate 35,449,810 downwards.
AATAGTCCAAGGCATGTTACAATTGTGGAAGAGAAGGTCACCTAGTCTGATTTTGTCATGCACTTAAGTCAAGTCTAGCAGGGATGAAGGCATCAAAGGCAGTCCCAGATAAGACAAAACCGATAGTTCAAGGGAGAGCGTTTGTCGTAACCTCCCAAAAAGCGAGGAATCCAAATGAGGTGATCAAGGGTAAGCTAATCATCAACTCTAGCGAAGAATATACCTTATTTGATACCGGTTCTATCCATTCTTTTATTTCTCCTACTTGCGCTCAACGTTTAAATTTAACTCCGTAGAAATTAGACTTTGATTTATCTGTTGAAACTCCGTTAGGAGAAACCTTCATTACATCCACTATTTATAAGTCTTGTTTGGTTCAAATCGGTACTCGCACATTACTTGTCTATCTTATTTCCTAAAAAATACTTGTGTTTGATGTGATTTTAGGGATTGATTGGTTAACTACTCATCATGCTAAAATTGATTATTTTCGTAAGGTTGTTAGCTTTTATATTCCTAACCAACCTATTATGTGAATTCAAGCAACCAAACCACTAAAATCAACCACAATCATATCAAGCCATAAAGCTATTTATTTATTGAAAAATGGATGTCAAGCTTTCTTAGCCCATGTCATGGATTTAAACAAAAATACGTCTGATATGAAAGATATTTCTATTGTTAATAAATTTTCGTATGTATTCCCTGAAGAACTTCCTGTCCTACCCCCAAAGCGTGAAATCAAATTTTGTATCGATCTTGAACCCGGTACAAAACCCATTTCCAAAGCCCCATATTGAATGGCTCTTATTGAACTTCAGGAGTTAAATACCTAACTACAGGAATTGTTAGATATCGGTATCATTCGTCCCAGTACGTCTCCTTGGGGTGCTCATGTTCTATTTACGAAGAAGAAAGATAGAAGTATGTGATTTTGTATTGATTATCGAGAGTTGAATCTTGTCACCATCAAAAATAGGTACATGTTGCCTCGTATTGATGATCTGTTTGACCAGTTGTAAGGCGTCAAATTCTTTTCAAAGATCGATCTTCGTTTCGGATATCATCAATTAAAGATTAAAACTCATGACATCCCGAAGACTGTTCTCAGAACTCGGTACGAACATTATGAATTCCTAGTCATGTATTTTGGATTGACTAATGCTCCTGTTTCCTTCATGGATATGATGAACCGAGTATTCAAGGAATATTTGGATCACTTTGTTGTCTTCTTTATTGATAACATCCTCATTTACTCTAAAATTCATGAAGATCATGAGCAACACTTGAGGCTGATACTCCAAAAGCTTTGTGAAAACAAGTTATATGCCAAGTTGAAGAAATGCAAGTTCTGGCTTGAGGAAGTAGCATTCCTTGGGCACGTGATATCAAATCACGGAATATTTGTTAACCCATCAAAGATTGAAGCAATTCAAAGCTGGGAGCAACCTAAGTCAGTGACCAAAGTACGTAGCTTTTTAGGCTTTGCTAGTTATTATTGGAGGTTCATGGAAGGATTTTCACGAATCGCTACTCCATTAACTCAGCTGATTCAAAAAGATACAAAATTCGATTGGAGCGAGGAATGTGAGAAGAGTTCTCAAGAGCTCAAGAGGAGGCTCATTTCAGCACACGTTTTGACAATACCAGCTGGTTCGGAGGGATTTGTCATATATAGCGATGCTTCAGGCATAGGTTTAGGGTGTGTTCTCATGCAACATGGGAAAATCATAGCCTATGCCTCACGACAACTTAAAGAATATGAGAGGAATTATCCTACTAATGATCTAGAGTTGGCAGCTGTCATTTTTGTGCTTAAGATTTGGAGGCATTACCTGTATGGAGAGAAGGTGGAGATCTATATGGATCATAAAAGCCTCAAATATTTCTTTACTCAAAAAGAACTCAACATGCGACAATGACGATGGTGTGAGCTATTGAAAGATTATGATCATACCATTCAATACCATCCTGGAAAGGCGAACGTAGTAGTTGACGCATTAAGTAGAAGATCATATACTGGTATGAATGCGATATTATCAACGCAAAGGCCCATTTTGTATGACTTAAAAAGAATGGAGATAGAGTTAAAAACTCTAGGGACCAATGTGATGATGGCAAATATACGAGTAGAATCCACTTTAATCGATAAAGTTAAAGCTGCTCAAGCTACAGACCTGGAGCTTATGCGTATAAGGAAGAAAATGCAAGAAGGTGTTATTCCGGAAGCAAGAATCAATGAAGAATGAATACTTTGAGTCAACTCCAGACTTTGTGTTCCTAACGATTCTGACTTGAAGTATAAAATCATGATGGAGGTGCACAACACACTGTTTGCAATCCATCCTGGGAGTACCAAAATGTATCGTGATCTTCTACATACATTTTGGTGGAGCAATATGAGGAGAGAGATAGCGGGGTTTATCTCAAGGTGTTTAGCTTGTCAACGAGCTAAGGCGAAGCATTAAGTGCCAAAAGGTCCATTGCAACCACTTAAAATTCCATAATGGAAGTGCGAGCACATTACCATGGATTTCGTTATTGGTCTTCCCAAGTTTCTCAAGGCATAGATGCAATTTGGGTCATTGTTGATAGATTGACCAAGTTTGCTCATTTCTTACCGATACGAGAAACTTATACACTTGAACGTCTTGCTCGTACGTACATAAACGAGATTATAAGATTGTATGGTATGCCTGTATCCATAGTTTCTGATCGAGACCCAAGATTCACTTCACGATTTTGGGTTAGTTTGCAAACATCTATGGGAACGAATTTACGATTTAGTTCGGCATATAATTCTCAAACGGATGGGCAGTCGGAGAGGACTATTCAAACTTTTGAAGATTTATTAAGACTCTGTGTCCTTGACTTCAAAGGAAGTTGGGACACATTCTTACCATTGGTTGAGTTTTCTTACAACAACAGTTATCAAGCAAGTATCGGCATGGCTCCATTTGAGGCGTTGTATGGAAGAAAACGTCGTTCTCCAGTATGCTGGCATGAGGTGGGTGAAGCAACATTGTTTGGACTGGAGTTGGTATGTATGACTACGGAAAGATTTAAACGATTTAAAAACTTATAAAAACCTCACAAGATCAAGAAAAGAGTTATGTTCATCTTCATCGAAAGGACTTGGATTTCAATATTGGAGATCATGTGTTATTACGTGTTGCGCCATAGAAAGGAGTTACAAGATTTGCAAAGAGAGGAAAGCTTAATCCTCGATTCATTAGCCCATTTTTAATCCTCGATCGAGTAGGAATTGTGGCCTATAGACTCGCCTTACCGCCAAGTATGTCTCATGTTCATAACGTTTTCCTATATGTTTGTTACGTAAATATGTGAAAGACCCGAACCATATTATTGAATTAGAACCAGACGAGATAGCGAAAGATTTAACGTATGAAGAGGTACCTGTTAAAATCTTGGATAAGAAGGATCATATTCTACGCTCCAAGGTTAAACCTCAAGTCAAAGTTTTGTGGAGAAACCACGATGTTGAAGAAATGACTTGCAAGTTAGAATCTGAAATGAAGTCAAGGTATCCTCACCTCTTCGACATACCAGGTACGCACCCTAATTTTGAGGAGGAAATTTCATAAAAAGGGGAGGTTGTAAGACCCCAACTTTTATGAATAAAGATTAATTTTTTTCTCGAAATATATTTTTGAATATTATGGTGTGGATTTGATATAATGTTATAGTTGTGGGTATTATTTACAAATTTTGCAAAGTAAGCAAGTGGTTATATAATATTCGATTGGTCAGGGAATATTCGTACAACGGCACAATCATTAGTGGACCCCACAACGAAAGTATTGTCGTATTTAGAAAATGACAGAACTATCTTTTTATAAAAATAACAGCGAAAGTTTTACCATTAAACTGTTGAACTACCCAGTGGTAAAAGAACAGTAATACGCGTGGTTGCATAGTAGCACGCTGTATTGATTACTAATCCTTACGTGAGAAGTCACTCATTTATACTTAATTATTGCTACAGTAATTGCTGCATAATATCTCTCATATTTTTGAGTCAATTATTGTCACAGTTTCATCTGCATACTATTTATTATTATTAAATCAATAATTAAGAGGACAAAGTTATTTATATTATTAATTGTAATATTGACAATGTCTAGAAAGTTCTGTCAATGAGAGGTTTGGTCACCTAATTGCGCGCCAATAGGGAGAAATCCTTATCGGAAAGCCCCCTATTTCCTGGGAATGATCTTGTTGTTAAATATTGTGAGTTATAATATTAATGATGAATAAGTTCGTGTTGATTAAAGATGAAATTGACATTTCCATTGTGTTGGGATAATTAGTGTTATTAGAAATTGACATCTATTCTGATAATAATTGATGTCTGGAGGTTATATTGACCAATCAGGTAATTAATCGGATAAATGAGCAATTAATTGTTATTAATTCACATGCTTATAACTGTTTGTTTACATGTGTGTACTATTGATTTACATGCATTTACTATTAGGGGAGGTGGTGCAAGATTGATAATACTTGCATGACTAAATTAAAAATGGAGGTATAGATGAAGGTACTATACTGTAATTATTTTTTTCACATGTATAGAACTATTGATTCACATGATTGTACTATTGATTCACATGATGTACTATTAGGGGAGGTGGTGCAAGTTTGATAATACTTGCAGGACTAAATTAAAAATGAAGGAAAAGATGAAAGTATTCTACTGTAATATTTTGAGCCCCAAAACGTGCAATTATCAAAACTATGTTTTCCTATAAATAGAAGCTCATTCTTCTTTCATTCTCACCAATTCACTAAGACTCACAAGTATAATTAATTATAGAGAGAGAATCTATAGAGAGAAGCTTTAGAGAGAAAGTAGAAGAGAAGTCTGCTACCTCACTATTCCAGTATCCAGTCTTCTTCTGAGGTAAGGGATATTATTTTATTCAGTATTCATAGGAATAATGTTTTCTTCCATACTCTGTAGTATGTGAGTAATATTATTTCGTCTCGTATTCCTGATTATACCCTCATTTTGATAAAGTATTGCTTCTATACTCTGTGAAATTAGTAGAATATCCTTAAAATTTGTGCTTCATCAAGTATCATTTTACAAGGATATTTTCTACACATTCTTGTGAAATTTTAAACTTTTCATGTCGGAGTATGATGTAGAAGGTATGTGGATCGATCTCCACTGGAAGTTCGATTTCCCCTACAACCTCTCGCTGAGATCCATCAAAAGTCCTTATATTGTTAGTTGTCGGAGGCACAATAGTTATCTAGAAGGGGGGTTTAATAAATATTTAAATTTCTTTTCGTTTTAACTTGTTAGTTGATAATGATTAAAACACAACGGAATTAATATTTGTTTTAATCTCCCTTAAGATATAGTGAATTAATGAGAGTGAGGCAGTTATAGCAAGAATGTATTAGACACAACAATTTTAATTAGTTCAGAGAACTTAAAGCTCCTAGCCCACTCTTCTACTCCTCGAGTAGGAAATCTACTAAGGATGTCTTTTACACTTTTTGAATCTCACAGATTCCTTCTAGACCAGCAGTCTAGGCACTTCTTAGTTTACTTTTGAACTCTTCAAGTCCAGCAGACTTGGTTCTTCTCAGTTCACTTAGAACTCTTCAAGTCCTTCTGACTTGGAACTCTTACTTCAGTTGATTGGTAGTTGTTGAGTTCTTGGTTGGTGCTACTCAGTTGCCGTTAAGAACTTGTTCGAAAGAACTGAGTAGCTGAGCAAGCTTTCTCTTTTTCTCAGAACGTAGAGTTGAACGTTGAGTGTTCTTGTGCGTTTTGTTCAATGCTTGCTTATACTTCTCATCTTCATACTTTTTTGCATATATGTGATCCTTGAAATCTATCCGTTGAAGACATTCTTTGAAGCATTAAATGCGTTTGACATTTCTGAACTTTGATGGAGACTTTTCTGCACACCTTCTGTGATAACCCGGGATTTCGAATAATAAAAATTTTACGAATAATTTTTTTTTATATTGACTGTTAATATTGTACTGAGTATCTATGTTACGAGTCTAGAAAATTAGTCAAATTATGTATTGACAGAGAAATTAGAGTAGAGTTGTGCTTAACAACTTTAGATACCCTAACCCTAATTTCTAGATAGGAATTCGATAGAAAATATAATTAAAATAATTATATTCATGAGTACGCGTTTGTATTGTTTAGAATTTTTTAGAAATGATTGATCGGATAAGGTTTAAAATTAGTAAACTCTAATATTGGATTAGAAACCCTAATCTCAGGACAAGAAACCCTAACGTACTGTTAGAAACTCTAATCGTATGTCTAGAAACCCTAATTTTAAATTTGGGAATCTTAAACCCTAATTAGGAAACCCTAATCCTAATTAGCAAGCCTAATGTGATTATTAAACTTTAATACGGTTAGAAAATCCTAATTTAATTAGGAAACCCTAATTATATTTTTGAAATCTTAATTTTCTATTTTAAAACCCTAATTTAGAAAATCCTAGAAATTAGTGTTTTAAAACCTAAGTGTTAGAACCTTAGGGTTAAACCCTAAGGGTTAAATTCTAAGGGTTTGGACATTGTCTAGTATGCCATTAAAATTAAAATACAAATGACCAAAATGCCCTTTTTCATTCTTTAATAAGCTGGCTTGCAAATCTAGCAAATATTGGAGTTGGTAACAAACTATGTTGACTTGGTAACTTTAAAATCTCAGCAAATCAACAGCAAGATCAGATAATACAATGTATCTAAGTAGTATAAATAGATTGGAGAGAGAGAAAGTTAATAATTTAGCCCATTTTTCTTAAAAGCTCTCACAAACTCTTATTCTCTCTCAACCTCCAAAATTATCAAGTTACTCAGTCCCTATAACAGCCCCTTGATCAACTAAGATCAATTAGGACGATTAAGATCAAGGATTTGAAGCTAGAAGGTATAAACCTAATTTGATTTTTAATCCAAGTTGCTAAGTAAAATTTTTTGTTCAATTGTTTAATCAGGTGTTATATGATGTTTTTAGTTGATCTATGATGATCCATCATGGATCCATATCATCAAAGTGGGTAAAACCCATGTTTTTCAAAATTTGTTCTTGAGCTTGAAATGTGGCCTGACAACCAAATGTCAGTGGCCACAAATCCTTACTCGTTTGTGTTTTTTGTTGTTTTATGTTATGGATAAGTAGTCTGGTATGTTGTCTTTGACCAGCAAGTGAAAGCATCGTCATTAGATGTGACAACCCGAGAATTTTGAATATTTTTAAAAAATTTATTAATTGATTTAAGGTTCAAAATTTGAACCTAGATAAAAAATTAGTGTATGCGTTTGATATTTTTAAAATTGAATTTTGAGGATTTCAAAATTTTGTGAATGATTTAGGTGAATTATTCAGGATTAAGGAATAAGTGAATATGTTCTGTGTATATCTGTACAGTATGTGGTTAAGGGTCAAGGGTTGACCAGATAAATGATATATGTAACGAACCCTAATTATATATTAAGAACTTTAACATTCGGTTAGAAAACCCTAGCGATTAATATGAAACCCTAGAAACCGGCTTTGGAAACCCTAATTTCAGTTCCGGGAATCCGAAACCCTAATTCGGTGCATGAAACCCTAAATCGGGAACTTAATGGCATAAGTGTAAATAATTATAGGATTAACTAATGTTAATCTTAACAAATTGGTTACAAAACCCTAATTCCATAGTTGAAACCCTAATCATGGATTTGAAACCCTAATTTGTAAATAGGGAAAAACCTAAGTGTTAATTTAATACTTTTAATGTTAATTAGGATATATTAATTCTAATTTTCAAGTGAAGTAATTAGAAAACCCTAATCTAATTACGAAATCTAATTTCTATTTTAGAAAATTAATTTTCTATTAGAAACCCTAGTTTTTGGGTTATAAACTTTAATGACCATTTTGACCCTAATTGCTAAATTAGCAATTTTAATTAGGAAATATTAATCCTAATAAGTAAGATTTAAAGTATGATTAAGGAATTTTAATATAATTAGAAAATCCTAATTATAATTTAGAAATATTAATTTTCTATTTTTGGAAAACTAAATTAAAAATTTTAGAAATTAAATTTTTGCAAGTTAAGGGTTAAACCCTAAACCCTAAAATGGCTCAAACCCTAACCCAAACTCTAAACCCTAAGGGTTTGGTCAAATGTCCAAAATGCATTAAAATTAAATGCGAAATGACAAAAAAGCCCTTTGTTGCATTATTGGAAATAATAGGTAGATCTTGCAATAATTGTGTGGTTGAACCACTCCACCAACTCCATGTGATTATATATCTCAGTCATACCAGCCGAATTTTTTTCATATCATTGCAACATGTCATCAAATAATGGATTAAAGAGAGAGAAGAGGTCACTTTTATTTTCATTATTCACCTTAGAATTCTCTCTCACAACTTTCGAAATCTTGAATGAGATAGAATGAGAAACCAAGCCATGAACATCATATAGCTTTCCAAGAACAGGATCAATGATCAGAAATCAAAAATCAAAGCTAAGAAGGTATGAACCTTAATTTTCCTAAAATCTTTAATCTGATGTTAGTTGTTGTAAGTTGTTGGTTACAGATGTGTTATAAGGTGTCAATTAGAGATCTGGGTTGTTGGATCATGAATCCATAGCATTTAGATGCTCGAATCTAAAGATTTCAAAAATCAGGAAATGTTGAAAATTATGGCCTGACAGCCATATGTCAGGGCCTTTAAATCATTATCTATTTTTACTTTGTGTTGTTTTATGTTATAACTGTGTTCTATGTCATGAGGACTATGATTTGGAACTTGAATCAAGTCCAGATCATGTGTAGATCGAGAGATAAAAGCGGTCAAATATCATTGACCATTCACGAAATAAGTTTCTGGGCTGCCCAGTTTTGCCTAGAAAATTTTAACAACCTTTTGTATGGCTTGAATCTTGCAATGTGTTATAGTATTGGTCTTGTTGTTGGATGGATGTTGGAGACAGGTATAAGGACTACATACTCATTCCTTTAGATCACCAAAATAAGTAACAGAAGCATAGAAATCCTTGGTCAAAATAGCGTTGACCATCACGCCGGATGAAGATTCTGGGTAACCCAGATCTTCATCAGCCGAGTTCATGTCAGGTAGTTTGACCGGCCCAGATCTTGTGTATCTAATATTTTTATGTTGCTATGATGCTATGAGGTTGTACTCTGACATAAGGACTATAGACCGAAACCATAAAACTACTAAACTAATGACCAGAACCATAAAATTTGTGAGCCACAAAGTGGTCACTCGAAACTAACTGGATTTCTGGGAAACCCAGAAATCCCAGAAAGCCCTCTGACAGTAATTTTGCAAGCTTGGATCTTGCAACTGTGATGCTTAATGACTTAGATGATGGTATAGAATTGTAATATTACTTGAATACTACAAGTTTAATGACTTAGCCAACCCAGAAATCAAAAGGAACACTGAAATAAATTCGGTCAAACCACCCAACCGGTAAACTAACATGAAGGTCTCAAGAACACCAAGAACACCTATAGCGACGGATCTGTCTCTATAGGGCCCCTTTTAATTAATTATTTTTTAGAAATTATTTAAAAATAGAAAAAAATAGTTTTTAATTATTAAAAATACATAATAAATTCTAAAAAATTATTTTAAAGTTTAAAAAATAGTTTTTAATTATTTAGAGTATATTTCATAAATATTTAATATTTTTGGAATATAAATGGTATTTAATTTATTTAATTATAATATTAAATAAATTATTTAAAAATGATTTAAATACATGAAAATTCACAAAAATAATATTATGTTATAATAAAATATTTTAAGTTATTTTCAATGACTTTTAATATTTTGTGATGAATTTCATTAATTAATTAATATTAATGGTAATTAGTTTATTTAATAAATATATTAAATAAATTATGAAAAAATAGAATAAATGATTTATAAATTATATAAAAATGGTTTAAATGTTACAAAGATATTTTAAGTTATAAAATATAACTTTTGATATTTTGTCATGAAAATATTAATATTTTAATATTAATAGCAATTATCGGATAATGGATTTAAGTGTTTAAAAATTATGTAAAGGTGATTTTAAAGTATTAAAAATACTTGGTGATATTATAAATATATTATAATATTATGTGATTATTTTCATTAATATTTCATATTAAATAGATATTAATGTTAAAGGAATTATGTGGTATCTAATTCGTATAAATATGTTATTAATGATTGGAAATTTATGATAAATAGTAATAACTATTTAAAAATTATTACGAGCTTACGAAAAATATTTTGACTGTTAATAAATTATCTGAGTTAATTTTTAAGTGTTTATACAGAGATTAATTGAACTTAAACTCGAAATTTTGTCCGACTAGACCATCGGGATGTCAGATTTGTGTCGGGTTCAACTCAGACTGTAATAGTTTGACTTGATACCAAGTCTTATGTATTTTATAGACTGATAGAGTTATGTGTTATGTGCTATGTGTTTAGGTTATTTTATATATATATATATATATATATATATATATATATATATATATATATATATATATATATATATATATATATATATATATATATTATTTTATTATATTGATGATATTATTCTAATATTGGAGATCTATATTACTAATATTAGGTCTTCGGATAAAGAGATATAAATTGTGTAGCGGTAATCAACGGTTCAAGCAAGTTTTTTTTTTACTTAACTCTACTAAGAGTTGTTTCATTCGGATAAGCTTATGGTTAATCATTGCTGGTTGCCATGAATTTTACTCTGTACATATTGCATGTATAAGTCAGGTATGAAAGGCTGATCACCTTCATTACCAGTTGGTTCAGATATATTTGTTCATGTATAATACTTGTTCAGTCATAAATTTGTTCCTGCTAGTTCACAATTATATTGTTGAATTATAGCCAGCTTATTATTCAGACTCTTTAAATCATGATATATCGTTATATTGTTGAACTTAAACTTGATGGGAAATCCTTTTGCTCACCCTTGCTATATCATGATAAAACATTACAGATTAAGGCGAATACGTCGGATACAAGGAAAGGTCAAAGACAGTTCCAGTGTAAAGTTAATGTGTGCGATTAGATTTGTAATAGTGTAATTTGATAATAATGTTATATGTTAGAAAAGTTATGATTTGTGTATAAGTTAAGGTTACTCGACCTTGGGGAAATTATGTAAGTTTAATGTATAAACAATTTATGTTTATATCTTCCGCAAATAGTAATAGTTGTATAGAATGATCGAATCAGATCCGCGGTGATTCGAGACCTCGGATTCTGAACCCTCACAGTTGGTATCAAAGTTGTTGGTTATAAAGCTTAGGTAGAAATAACTGAGACTAATAACCGCAGTGATTAGGATAAGTACTAACTCAAATAGAGTTAGTTGGTCGAGAAGATTCAAAGACGAATCTCCGTAAGTTATAAGATACAGAGTTCCCTAACTCTGATAATAAAGTTGAACAGTAGTGAGAAATAGATAGAGTCTAAAAGACTAAAAGTACAGTGATAGGAGATCGTAAAACAAAACGATCAAGACATAGAAATAAATCATAATATATACGATAAGATCACCCCGTGATCTGATAAGGTGATAGCAGAGATAAGAATCAATCTGATGATTGAAAAGTTTATAGCAAGATTGCTGGGTGTCAGTTGTACTATGAATTGGTACAGATTCAGGAAAGGATTATGAATACGAGTTAAATAAAATTCGTATTGAGAAGGGAGTTAGTGTTAGGTAGGGATCCAATTGATGATTCATGTCGGCGGTTGAGTTGTATGATTCCTTGTGTGGGCGGGGAATTGTACTTGGTGTAACAACTACTTAGTTTTGACAATGATAATCATTGAAATGTTTGTGTCGCGCTATCTTATATATGCATGTTAAGAGGGTGATTCCTTTCTCATGTGTATAACACATAGATAGGTCATAGGTAGAGGATATAAGGTTAAGTAGGAGTTCTTAAAACTCATACTTATGTGACATTCTTGATTCATAGTTATATGAAATGTGAATGAACCCCTCAACGAATGGACGCCAAAGGTCTGTCTAGGAAAGTTCTTAAACTCATATGATTGTGGCAATTTATGGACTCATAAGTGTGGTTTTACGAACTGGGTATAGTTGTGTGTGAATGGAGAATTGAGGATTATAGGAACAGATAGATTATTAAGCAAATGATTATTAGTGGAGACATAAGTTTTTCAAACCTCCTAGCTATGCTAGAATTTGAATTTTTGACATCAAGCTAAATACGCACTTTGTGCTTTTGAAAAAAAATATGTAGACTCGTAATCATTTTTGAAACGGTTTAAAGTATAGTCTATGCTACTTATTTCAGCTAGACGCAAACGATTTGAAATATCAAAATATATTTTATTTATCACTAATGTACTATGTAACCTGGTGCGGAGATGATAAAAAGTTGATGGAGTTGTAAATAAAGGAATACTTAGTGTGAATTTGATCTAAAATCGTTATTCCACTATTGTATGATGTGTTATGATAAAGTCATACGATGACGGCATCCTCAAACGGACTGTTAACACAGTATGGCATCATGACGTCATTCTCACAAATATTTTCAAAAAAAAATTAATTTGCCAACGGGGTTTGGCTACATTTAAATAATTCGATTGAAATGAATTATTTATATGGGTCTATGTTATTCGATTCAGCTAGACTAAAGTTTATGAAAACTCTAAGTGTTCATTAAAAGAAATTTCTCGAACCAAATTGTTTTGGTGCGGAATCCAGTAAGACTGAGGTAGAATTTTGTGCCTATGGCAGTGAAGAGAAACAGATAAAATCAGTACATGGCCAGTACATGGCATATCGGGCTAATCACCCTTTGTGTCTGTAAGTTATGACAGTTTACGGATGAATTTACATATAACCTTTGCGAAAACGACACACAAATAGTGTATTTCACTCCTCAGCAAAATTTGAAAAATTTTACTCTTGTGAGTGGTGTATTGGGTAGCATGTGATGATATGTGTGATTGGTGTAAGTAGTATAGTGTGAGGTGTAAGGTAAATTTCAGGGACAAAATTTTTAGAAGAAGGGGTGAATGTGACAACCCGAGAATTTTGAATATTTTTAAAAATTTTACTAATTGATTTAAGGTTCAAAATTTGAACATAGACAGAAAATTAGTGTATGCGTTTGATATTTTTAAAATAGAATTTTGAGGATTTCAAAATTATGTGAAGGATTTAGGTGAATTATTCAGGATTAAGGAATAAGTGAATATGTTCTGTGTATATGTGTACAGCATGTGGTTAAGGGTCAAGGGTTGACCAGGTAAACGATATATGTAACAAACCCTAATTATATATTAAGAACTTTAACGTTCGGTTATAAAGCCCCAGTGATTAATAAGAAACCCTAGAAACCGGTTTTGGAAACCCTAATTTGAGTTCTGGGAATCCAAAACCCTAATTCGGTGCATGAAACCCTAAATCAGGAACTTAATGGCGTAAGTGTAAATAATTATAAGATTAATTAGGGTTAATCTTAACAAATTGGTTGCAAAACACTAATTCTAAATTTGAAACCCTAATTATTGATTTGAAACCCTAATTTGTAAATAGAGAAAAACCTAAGTGTTAATTTATTACTTTTAATGTTAATTAGGATATATTAATTCTAATTTTCAAGTGAAGTAATTAGAAAACCCTAATATAATTATGAAGTCTAATTTCTATTTTAGAAAATTAATTATCTATTAGAAACCTTAATTTTTGGGTTATAAACCCTAATGACCATTTTGACCCTAATTGCTAAATTAGCAATTTTAATTAGAAAATACTAATCCTAATTAGTAAGATTTAAAGTATGATTAAGGAATTTTAATAAAACTAGAAAATCCTAATTATAATTTAGAAATATTAATTTTCTATTTTCGGAAACCTAAATTGAAAATTTTAGAAATTAAATTTTGCAAGTTAAGGGTTAAACCCTAAACCCTAAAATGGCTCAAAACCTAAACCATAACCCAAACTATAAACCCTAAGGGTTTGGTCAAATGTCACATAATTATATTATTATGTGATAATTTTCATTAATATTTGATAATAAATAGAGATTAATGATAAAGGAATGATGTGGTATTTAATTCGTATAAATAGGTTATTAATGATTGGAAATTTATGATAAATTGTAATAATTATTTAAAATTTATAACGAGCTTACGAAAAATATTTCGACTGTTAATAAATTATCTGTGTTAATTGTTAAGTGTTTATACATAGTTTAATTGAACTTAAACTCAAAATTTTGTCCGACTAGACCGTCGGGATGTCAGATTTGTGTCGGGTTCAACTCAGACTGCAATAGTTTGACTTGATACCGAGTCTTATATGTGTTATAGATTTATAGGGTTATGTGTTATGTTCTATGTGTTTAGGTTATTTTATATATATATATATATATATATATATATATATATATATATATATATATATATATATATATATATATATATATATTATAGTATTATATTGATGATATTATTCTAATATTGGATGTGACGCCCCCAAAATAGGTATACATCACCTATTCTGAGTCGACAAATACATGGTACAAAATACAAATACAACCTTTAATATACAACAAGGGAGCTGTGAGTTTTAATACAAATATTGTCTTCTAGAAAATATATACTCTCAAAATAAGTCCTCATTACATTTATTGTCACACTATTTAACAGAATAGTGAGGACTACTAATACTATCATCTGGTCCATCACTCCGTTCCCCGACTCGTCCCAGCTATATTCTCATTTCCTAAAGAGAACAGTGAAAGAAAAGGTGAGCTCAACTAGCCCAGTAAGAAATATTATGACTAAGATAATGCAGAATAAATTATCATTAGCCTTGAACAGTGTTAAACTGATACAATATAACAAACATTAAGTTTAACTGCAGCGGAACAAGCAATCCATTAAAAGTGTCAAGTAGAGAATAAAATCTACTACCTTTTAAGATTTAAAAGGTTTTTCATCACTTTTATCGCTAGGACTCAGCTTAATAAATAATCCACATCATCGAATCACCCCTGCACTACGGCCAAGGATATTCTTTAGTATCACGACCAAAATTATCCATGCACTACGGGCCAAGAATGTTTGTGTATTCATTAATGGTCATGATCATGCCAGCAACTATCCATCAATGCACTATGGCCAATGAGGATTTTTACCACATCATTTGTAATATTACGGTCATGATTATACCGAATAATCCCTATTCATAATCATACCAAGTCCATCTATGCACTACAGGCCACGGATGAATTTCAAAAAATATAAACATGAGGATGATGACAATGATATAAGAATTCAATAAAAACAAGTTCAAGAATTAATTTATTCAGGAACTAATAACGTCCAAATTGTCAACATGATACTTCTTTGTAGAGTAAAATTCAAGAATGCTCAGAAGAATATTTTCATGAAAAGATATTGGATGAAGCGAAAATATCAAGGATATTCCACTAATTTCATGGAGTATAGAAGTCAAAACTTTAACCAACTGAGTATAATAAAGAATGGAATAACAAAAGAAATCACCATACATGCGGTACTTCGCATAGGCAGGTTATTCCAACATAATAATAATAATGGAACCATGTCAGGCGAAATTCGCACCGACAGGATGTTCCAACAGAATAATAAAGAATGGAATAACAACAGAAATCACCATGCATGCGGTACTTCGCATAGACAGGTTATTCCAATAGAATACTAAAAACGGAACCAGGTCAGGCGTAATACGCACCGACAGGATGTTCCAACAGAATAATAAAGACGAAACCAGGTCCGGCATAAAACGCACAGACAGGATATTTCAACAGAATAATAATGAATGGAATAACAGAAGAATTTCACCAAGTGTAGGGTAGCCCGCGTATACAGGTTATTTCAACAGAATAATAAAGAATGAAATAAGAGAAGAATTTCACCAAGTATAGGGTAGCCCGCGTATACAGGTTATTCCAATAGAATAATAAAGAATGGAATAACATAAGTTCTGTTCATGAATACAAAAGAATAACACCCCTTACGAGTACAACAAATAATATTCCCTACCTTAAGAAGAAGAGTACTAGATATATAAGTAATGAAGTAGCAGAATACTTTATTCTTTCTCTCTATAGTTTATCTCTCTAGAGTTTCAGTGATTTCGTAAGAAAATAATGAAGGAATGAGCTTCTATTTATAGAAAAATGGACTGCATAGTAACTAACTCATGAACGGTCCAGATTGATTTACTTTAATCTGACGGTCCATATTTAAAGCAAAATCTTTTAAATAAAATATTATATATTCTATTTATAATCTAATAAAATGAATAACTTTATAAAAGATTTTACTATGCAAACACTATGCAGGCACAATGCAAACACTATTTATAATAAAATATAATATATTCTAATTATTTTCTAATAAAATAGATAACTTTATAAAAGTATTCTATTTTGTATAAAAAGATTCTACTATACAAAACACTATGCAACACTATGCATAATAGAATATAATATATTCTATTTATAGAATAACTTTATAAAAGTATTCTGTTTTATATAAAAAGATTTTTTGTATTATTACATTAATAATACCAATAAAACTGAGTGACTTATCACGTAAGCATCAATAATTAATACCGTGTGCTACTATGCAACCACGCGTATTACTGTACTTTTAACACCGTGTGTTTCAACAGTTAACGGTAAAACTTTCGCCGTTATTTTCATAAAGTATTTTTGTCGTTTTCTCAATTCGACAATAATTTTGTTGTGGGGTCCACCAATGATTGTGTCATTGTACGAATATTCCCTATTAAAATGAATATTCCCCGACCAATCGAATATTTTATAACAACTTATGTACTTTAAAAAATTTATAAATATTACCCACAACTATAACATTATATCAATTTCACTCCATAATATTCAAAAATAATATTTATAGAAAATTCATCTTTATTCAAAAAGTTGGGGTTTTATAATCTCCCCTTCTTATGAAATTTCTCCCTCGAAATTAGGATACGTACCTGGTATATTGAAGAGGTAATGATACCTTGATTTCATTTCAGATTCTAACTCCCATGTCATTTCCTCAACATCGTGGTTTCTCCACAAAACTTTGACTTGAGGTATAATCTTGGAGCATAGAATATGTTCCTTCTTATCCAAGATTTGAACAGGAACCTCTTCATAAGTCAAATCTTTCGCTATTTCATCCGGTTCTAACTCAATAATGTGGTTCGGGACTTCCATATATTTACGTAACATGGATATGTGAAAAACGTTATGAACACGAGACATACTTGGCGGTAAAGCGAGTCTATATGCCACAATTCCTACTCGATCAAGGATTAAAAATGGGCCGATGAATCGAGGATTGAGCTTTCCTCTCTTTCCAAATCTCGTAACACTTTCTTCCATACAACGCTTCGAATGGAGCCATGCCAATACTTGCTTGATAACTGTTGTTGTAGGAAAACTCCACCAATGGTAAGAACTTGTCCCAACTTCCCTTGAAGTCAATAACACAGAGTCTTAATAGATCTTTAAGAGTTTGAATCGTCCTCTCTGACTGCCCGTCCGTCTGAGGATGATATGCCGAGCTAAATCTTAAATCTGTGCCCATAGCTTTTTGTAAACAAACCCAAAATCTTGAAGTGAATCTTGGGTCTCGATCAGAAAGATACTGGCATACCATGCAATCTTACAACCTCATTTATGTACATACGAGCAAAAAGTTCAAGTGTATAAGTTTCTCGTATTGGTAAAAAATGAGCAGACTTGGTCAATCTATCAATAATGACCCAAATCGTATCTATGCCTTGAGAAACTTTGGGAATACCGGTAACGAAATCCATGGTAATGTGCTCCCACTTCCATTCTGGAATTTCAAGTGGTTGCAATGGACCTTTTGGTACTTGATGCTCCGCCTTGACTCGTTGACACGTTAGAAACCTTGAGATAAACAGCGTTATCTCTCTCTTCATATTGCTCCACCAAAATGTATGACGAATATCATGATACATTTTGGTAATCGCAGGATGGATTGCAAACGGTGTGTTATGCGCCTCCATCATGATTTTATACTTTACATCAGAGTCGTTAGGAACACAAAGTCTGGAGTTGACTCGAAGTATTCCTTCTTCATCGATTCTTTCTTCCGGTATAACACCTTCTTGCACTTTCTTCCTCATACGCATCAGCTCCAGGTCTGTAGCTTGAGCATCTTTAACTTTATCAATTAAACTCAGTTCTACTCGTATATTCGCCATCATCACATGGGTCTCTGGAGTCTTTAACTCTATCTGTATCCTTTGCAAGTCACACAAAATGGGCCTTTGCGTTGACAATATCGCATTCGCACTTGCATATGATCTTCTACTCAATGCGTCAGCTATCACGTTGAGAAAATATTCATTCAATTTATATAGTGGTTAATTATTGTTAATTAGGCCATGTCCAAGAATTTATTATTGATTATTCGCAGTTAGTGCATGTTTAATAATTCAAATTGAATTACTGATTCAGAAAATATACATTCGTAGAATAACTGTTGTTGGATATTTATATCTGTAAGAAGCTAATATTGACAGTACAGATAATTCCTATTTATTGTCGAATTATATTGAGAAATGTCTTAGCTAATTATTCTGGCTAGACGAACATTTGTTAGAACTTGATAGGTTCGAGAAGAGAAGAGAAGAGAATTTAATTATTATTGATAGATCAATGCCAGTTGTATCGGCTAGATTGAAAAAGAAAACTTGATAGGTTCGAGAAGAGAAGAGAATTTTATTATTATTGATAGATCAATGCCAGCTTTATTGGCTAGATCGAAAAAGAAAACTTGATAGGTTTGAGAAGAGAAGAGAAATGATTAGATATTGAAATCATTGAATTTCGTTGTTAAATCAAATCTTGATTCTGAGACTGAGAAGAACAACCTTTTTTATAAAGGGAACATTTTTAGTCGTATATTCGACCATTGCGCGCGACTTAAGTATTATGCATAATATAAGGTACAAGGAGTTGGTCGGCTCTAAGTTCTTGCAGAGGGGTATGATTTAATCTTTATGGTTATCTGATACACATGCGTATATGTCAAAGTAAAACTTTAATATATACCTGAGAAGAGAAGTTCAAGATCCAACGGATCGTTCAGCATAAATCTGGAAAACATTCCACTTTGCTATTTCGTAGAATTGATTCTTGATTATTCATTAGAATATCGTAGAAAACCTTGAAAGCGTTGTACTCTTTCATATTCAGATTATTGTTGTATAGATTGCGATAAGACTTGTTATTTACTCCTATACATTTATCGTATGTCTTAACTTGCGGGGAAAATTTGTTGTTCACCCTTGCTACATATAAAACTTTTCAGCTAGGGACGAAGTTGCAGAAGGTGCTGTGAAGAAAAACAAAGGAAAAGGCATGGTGATAAATTAGTATAATGAACATTATTAATATTATGTTGTGTTGTAAACCCTTTTTGTATATCTAAAGGGTATGTTTGTAATGTTAAGGTTAGCGGACCTGGGACTAATGTATTAACAACATATGTTAATGTGATATGTATTACTATTTCTATATGAATGGGTAGTTAGATAGTATTATATTGTGGACCCGTACGTTCAACATGACAACGCTAGATGCAGGGATTGTCCAGAAGGTGGAGACAGGTAACGATTTCGCTTAATACTTAAATTATGCGAGTAATATTTAGTTAGATAATTACTGTGAATTGTTTTCTTTTATAGACCCAAGTCACATGTTAGAATATGAGACACAAAATTAATATTGTGTTGATAAAAATGAATTGATGATACAACTTTAAAAGATTGTAGAGAATAAGAAAGAGGTGATTCCGAGGACGGAATCCTTTAAAGGAAGGGTGAATGTGATAACCCGTGATTTCAAATAATCAAAATTTTACGAATAAATTTTTATTATATTTTATATTGACTGTTAATATTGTACTCAATATCTGTGTTACGAGTCTTGAGAATTAGTCAAATTTTGTATTGACTGGGAAATTAGAATATACTTGTTCTTAACAGCTTTAGAAACCCTAACCCTAACCCTAATTCCTGGATAGGGATTTGATAGAAAATATAATTAAAATAATTATATTAATGAGTACGCGTTTGTATTGTTTAGAATTTTTAATCAATGATTGATCGGATAAGGTTTAAAATTAGTAAAACCTAATATTGGATTAGAAACCCTAATCTCAGGACAAGAAACCCTAACTTACCATTAGAAACCCTAATCGTATGTTGGGAAACCCTAATTTTAAATTCAGGAAACCTAAATCCTAATTAGCAAACCTAATTGATTATTAAACTTTAATATGATTAGAAAACCCTAATTTAATTAGGAAACCCTAATTATATTTTTGAAATCTTAATTTTCTATTTTAAAACCCTAATTTAGAAAATCCTAAAAAGTTAGTGTTTTAAAACCCAAGTGTTAGAACCTTAGGGTTAAACTCTAAGGGTTTTGACATTATCTAGTATGCCATTAAAATTAAAATACAACTGACCAAAATACCCTTTTTCATTCTTTAATAAGCTAGCTTGCAAATCTAGCAAATATTAGAGTTGGTAACCAACTATGTTGACTTGGTAACTTTAAAATCTCAGTAAATCAGCAGCAGGATCAGATAATACAATGTATCTAAGTAATATAAATAGATTGGAGAGAGAGAGAAAGTTAATAATTTAGCCCATTTTTCTTGAAAGCTTTCACCAACTCTTATTCTCTGTCAACCTCCGAAATTATCAAGTTACTCAGTCCCTATAACAGCCCCTTGATCAACCAAGATCAGTTAGGAGGATTAAGATCAAGGATTTGAAGCTAGAAGGTATAAACCTAATTTGATTTTTTATCAAAGTTGTTAAGTACAAATTTTTGTTTAAGAGTTTAATCAGGTGTTATATGTTGTTTTTAGTTTATCTATGATCATCCATCATGGATCTATAGCATCAAAGTGGGTAAAAACCATGTTTTTCAAAATCTGTTCTTGAGCTTGAAATGTGGCCTGACAACTAAATGTTAGTGGCCACAAATCCTTGCTCGTTTGTATTTTTTGTTGTTTTATGTTATGGATCAGTAGTCTGGTATGTTGTCTTTGATCTGCAAGTGAAAGCATAGTCATTAGATGTCTGGATTTGAAGATATAATCGGTCAAAACCCGTTGACCGGGCATGACTTGGCCAAATCTGGGTAACCTAGAAAGGCTAAACCAGCGTCTGACAATTATTTTCAAGGTCCAGATCTGACAGATGTTATGTTGTTTGATGTTGTATTTGTAATCAAGTTATAGCCTGATATGTGGACTCTAGAATCGTGCCTTTAGATCTCTTAAAAAGTAAACAAATTGAATGTAGCAAGTGGTCAAATTATCCTACTCGACCATGATGATTGTTTTCTGGAATTTCCAGAAAACCGGATGAATAGCCCTCTGACAGGGTTTGACCAAGTCGTATCTTGTGGATCTGTTGTTGTTAAACTGACTTGTTGTTATATTCATGTACCTTGACACTAGTACTACAGATTTGGACCATAACATAACTAATTTGAAGACCAGAACATAGAAT
This sequence comes from Panax japonicus, assembly GCA_020205505.1. Lineage (NCBI taxonomy): Eukaryota > Viridiplantae > Streptophyta > Magnoliopsida > Apiales > Araliaceae > Panax > Panax japonicus. The sequence continues at coordinate 35,428,118 of CM035113.1, read as the reverse complement.
TAATTGAGCCCAAAGGTAGACCCTCGAAGCTGCTGGGTTGCCCAGAAAACCCAGAACTTGGTCTGACAGTACCTTTGTGAGCTTAGATCTTCGTGATATGTGGTTAATTGACTCGGGTGATGATTCTAACTTGTAGTACTACATATCTACTACAAATCAGATGCAAAAGAAAGCCCAGAAACATAGTGGATTGAAAATTAGAAGTGATCAAACATGACATGTTAAACACTAAGTTGTCAGTGTTCTTGAGCTCAAGAACAGAAACAGCGACGCTTTGTGTTGCTAAAGGTCTTTAGCGGCGATTTTATTATTTTCTAATTTCAGATTTTCTAAAATTTATTTAAAAATAGAAATAAATTATAAAAATTATTAAAAATGGTTTTAAAAATTATTTTAAATTATGAAAAATAATTTTTGACCGATTGAAATATTTTTCTTTAATATTTATAATTATTTAAATATTAAAGGTAATTAATTCATTTAATTAGTGTATTAAATAAATTAGAGAAAAATGATTTAATATTATGAAAAATCATTTTAATATAGGTAGTGCTCGTAAATATACTCAGCAAGTGGATGAGCACAATCCTGTCTTATGATGACACGAGGTTGTATGTCATCAGACATCTTGTATGATAGTGACAAAACACCCTTCCAACGTTGGGTTCGCCTCACCCTAGTTGATTCACCAAATATAACTACTAAATGATGACCACCGTTCTATTCCACTGTTACCCCCGCTCGACCCAGCTACACTTTTATTACCTGAAAGGAATTGTGAAGCAAAAGGGTGAGCACAACTAGCTCAGTAAAGAATATCATGACTAAAGATAATTAAATTATCAATAGCCTTCATCAATAACAAATCAGAGATTTAGAACATATGGTAGATGATAAAAATTTCAACCATAGTTGCAGCGGAACGAGCAATCCATTAGAAGAGTCAAATAGACCATAAAGTCTATTATCTTCTCTATGTTAAAAATCCACCAACAATGTTTTATCCCTGTAACATCAATCAACAGTTCTGGTCCACAATCATATGAATAACTCATAATCATAATTGTTATTCTAAATTTCTCTTCGCATCCCGGACGAAGATAATTTTCATCACATGTCTTTACCTGAAACATCAAAGATCATGGTTATACCAAATTACAGTTCCTGTTCATAATCATACTAATAAATTCATCTTTGCACTACGGCCAAAGATATTCGTCAATAGTTCATCTTTGCACTACTGGCCAAAGATATTCAACAACATGTCATCTTTGCACTACGGGCCAAAGATATTCATCAACAATTCATCTTTGCACTACAGGCCAAAGATATTCCTCAACAGCTTATATTTGCACAATAGGCCAAATATATTCATCAACAGTTCATATTTACACTACAGGCCAAATATATTAATATCTCACAGAAATATATAATCATTTCAGAATTTATATAAACAATAATTATAACCATGTTGATCATTTTACCTTTGCACTTAAGCTAAAGATATTCAATTATAAATTCATTGGTCATGATCATACCAGTCAACAATTCAACTTTGCACTACTGGCTAAAGAGAACCCATAGTCATGACCATACCAAAAATCTACCCATCTTTACACTCAAGTCAAAGAGAAATATCATCATTCGGGTTATAAAAATGTTATATATGATAATAAAAATAATATGATCAACATATAGTTTTAATCTCAAGAGTAATATTTATAAATCAACTATAATTTGGTTAGAAAAAAAAACAAATTTTGTCGTGAATAGTAACTCGTGAATAGTAACTCATGAATAGTAACTTGTGAATAGTAACTCGTGAATAGTAACTCCGACATAAAAAAGGTAAAAATTCCACAATAAAATTCATACTAATATTTCGGTATAATGATATTGAAAGAATAATATTTCTTAAGCTTATAAACAATTTATTTTTATTTTTCACTTTACTAAATAATGCATTTAATCATCTTAAAATACCAAACTCATAAGATTTAATCACCAAATAACCAAAACCCTCATCAAAAATCTGCATATACCTCATATAGGATTCTCAAGCCATAAAATCCTATTTTCCAATTTTCTTACTTCGTATAACATATTTAATTCATTTACTCACAACTAGTCCATTTTCATAAAAAATACCAAATCAGTTCCAAAAATATTTCTTTTCTGGGATTTAGCAGAATATAGTCCCATATTGAACATATATTTTTCTCAGAATTTTTAAAATTCATTTACTATTTTTCATATGGCCAAAATCGCCGAATAATTAGACATTTATCATAAATTGTACTTTTATCCAAAAATTCCAAAATTCACAGAGTACACTGATATTATATAGATGTACTCCCAATAAAAATTTCATCAATTTTGGAGTTAACCACAAGGAGTTATAAGCGGTTACTTTTAAAATAGCCTTTTCTCATAAAATTCATAACTCTTAATCTATACATCCAAAAATCGCTATTTTTGGACACAATCAATAAAACTCATCAAAATATCATTTCAAATTTTCCCAGAATTTTTTGAAGATCAGAAGAAGTACGAACTAAAAAACATAATAACCCTTAAAATCCCTTACCTCAAAAGAGCAGTACTTCTGACTAGAATATCGGATATAATGTTGAACGAACTTGCACCGTATCGCAACACTCAAGATATCAAAATACTTACAAAAATGTGTTTGATAATATAGAGAGAGAAAACTTATGTTTCTGGTGTGATTTTCAATTCTAACATATGCACCTATTTATAGGAAATTGCTAGAACGTCAAAGGAGACTAAAATAATAAATTAATATTATTTCTATTCAAATTTCCTACGCCACCTCCGACAACAATGAATAATTTATAGCCACTTGTGTATTTTGTAAAATTTATATATTTCACCCATAACTTTAAACTTTTATCAATTTAACCATTTACTGAATAGTAATTATAAGAAAAATTGAATACTTTTATTTCATAAAATTCGGGGTCTTACACCAAGTCCATCTATGCACTACGGCCAAAGATGACTTTCAACATAATATAAGCATGAGGATGATGACAATTTAATAAAACAAGTTCAAGGATAAATTTTAAAGATTTATAATTTAATTTATCCAGAAATCAATAACGTCCACATTGTCAACATGGTACTGCTTTGTGGAGTAAAATTCAAGAATAATATTCATGTACCAAAAAAATTTGGACAGAAAAGAAATATATGTAAATCATGTGAATCAATAGTACACACATGTGAACACATAGTTATAAGCATGTGAAATAATAGCAATTAATTACTCATTTATCTGATTAATTACCCAATTGGTCAATATAACCTCCAGACATCAATTATTATCAAAATAAATGTCGATTTCCACTAACACTAATAATCTCAACACAATAGACCTATCAATTTCATCTTTAATCAACTTGAACGTATTCATCATTAATATTATAACTCACAATATTTAACCATCAGGTCGTTCCCAAGAAAGAGGGGGGCTTTCTGATAAGGATTTCTCCTTATTGGCGTGCAATTAGGTGACCAAACCTCTCCTTGACAGAACTTCAAGACATTGTCAATATTGCAAATAATAATATGAATAACTTTGTCGTCTCAATTATTGATTTAATAATATAACATATTAAATAGATGATACTGTGACAATAATTGAATCAATAATATGAGAGATATGATGCAGCAATTACTGTAGCAATAATTGAGTATAAATGAGTGACTTCTTACGTAAGCATCAATAATCAATACAGTGTGCTACTATGCAACCGCGCGTATTACTGTACTTTTACTACCTGGGTAGTTCAACAGTTTTAACGATAACACTTTCGACGTTATTTTTATAAAAAGATAATTCTGTCATTTTCTAATTATGACAATACTTCCGTTGTGGGGTCCACCAATGATTGTATTGTCGTACGAATATTCCATGACCAAAAAAATTATTCCCCGACCAAACGAATATTTTATAACAACTTGCATACTTTACAAAATTATAAATATTACCCACAACTATAACATTATATCAAATCCACACCATAATATTTAAAAAAATATTTCGAGAAATTTAAATCTTTATTCATAAAATTTGGGGTCTCACAATCTCCCCTCCTTATGAAATTTCACCCTCGAAATTTATGTATGTACCTGGTAGGCCAAAGAGATAAGGATACCTTGACTTCATTTCAGATTCTAACTCTTGAGGTATAACCTTTGAGTGTTGAATACGATCCTTCTTATCCAAGATTTTAACATGTATCTCCTCATACGTTAAATCTTCTGCTATCTCGTCTAGTTCTAATTTAATAATGTGGTTCGGGTCGGTCATCCACATATTTACGTAACATCAATACGTGAAAAAAAACATTATGAACACGTGACATACTTGGCGGTAAAACGAGTCTATAGGCCACAGTTCTTACTCGATTAAGGATTTCAAATGGGCCAATAAAATCGAGGGTTGAGATTTCCTCTCTTCATCAATTCTTGCTTCTAGAACAACGCCCTCTTGAACCTTCTTCTTCACACTCATCAGCTCTGAGTATGTAGCTTGCACGGCTTTAACTTTATCGATTTAAGTCGATTCTACTTGTATATTTGATATCACCACGTGGGTCCTTAAAGTCTTTAACTCTATCTTCATTATTTATAAGTTATACGAAATGGGTTTTTATGTTAACAACATCGCACTCGTAAACGCATATGATCTTCTACTCAACGCGTCAGCTACCACGTTCGCTCTTCCACGATGATATTGAATGGTATAATTGTAATCTTCAACAGTTCGAGCCAACGTCTTTGGCGCATGTTATGTTCGTTCTAGTTGAAGAAATATTTGATGGTTTAAGAAATGGGTTTTGTACTGGGGTCAATACAAAATTCGATTTCACGCTATAGGGGTAGGCTAAGAAGTCTTCAGGAATACGTCAGGAAATTTATTAACAATAAAAATATCATTCAAAACTGTGACTCTCATTTAAGACTTGGATAACACATGTAATGAAGGTTTCTCCTAACGGAGTTTCAACCGATAAGTCAAAGTCTAATTTCTCCGGAGTCAAATTTAAACGTTGAGCGTAAGCAAGAGAGATAAAAATGGTTAGAACTGGTATCTAATAAGGTATAGACTTCGTAAGAAATTATAATTAACTAACCAGTGCTAACTTCGTTCGGGTTACTCATATTTTGAGAAGTCACGAAAAACGCTCTCCCTGAAACCACCGACTTTGTTTTGTCCGTATCTGCCTTTGGTGCCACCGTCCCAGCTGGACTTGACTTTGGTGAACGACAAAATCAGGCTAGGTGACCTTCTTTTTCATAATTGTAACATGCTTTGAACTGCATCGTGCAGCTTGGACTGATATGTCCCTCCCCTCCACATTTGAAGCATACAATTGGTGGTCGTTCTCCTTCCTTAAAAATGGGTGTTGGTGCTGCTATCTTTCCATCGTCATTGAACCTTCTTTTCTTGAAATTTCCATTCCTATTATCTTGGCCATGATTACCACCGAAGTGGTTGTTAGAGTTTATGCGCTAGAGCCAAATTATTTGATATAATTGCTTAATGTTTTGATATTACATTTGATTGAATAAATATATGATTTTATTATGGTTTTATTTACTGCATAATATAATTGTTAACATAATAAAATTCCTTAGAATAGTGATACAAATTATATAGTTTCAAGTATGTGACTTGAACATGAGATTATATATTACCATTAGTATCAGTGTTCTTAAATGTCCCTAGTCGAGTATCATTGTTGATGGGACAACAATGATGCATTGAGACTAGTATGTGGATTGACTGATGACCAAATCTCATTGGTCATAAATATATGAGATATTAAGTTAATGCATAGTTACATGTTAGAGAACGATGTACTGGACAGACCCACCATGAGAATTCTATATGGAGCATTATGTGAAGTGTCATTAGCAATTCTAATAGTGACAATGATGTAATGGTCCTCTGACCTGAAATCGCTATATTACTACACGCGAATTTATGTACTTTGATATCATCAAATGTCACCTTTAATAGGGTGGACTATAAAAGTGATTATTGGGTTCATCATTAATCGTGTGAGAAATATGAGTGATATAGATGGAATTTAACCATCCTATATATTATGGGTGATATCCATAGGCCTCTTGATTGAGTAGGACTATGAAATGCATGGCCATGCTCAAATAGTGATTTGTTTCATATAGTCTACTCATTGACCAAGAAAATTGAGATTAAATTATGAAGAGTATGACACATTCCATGACTCGAGTTTAATCTAGGATATTAAGGTAAAAAGGATTAAATTACATTGAAACATTGGTCACAAAAAGGTTGCATCGAATAATCGATCTTATTATTACTTGGGTAGCAGTGATGCATTACTAGATGCCGCTCACTTTTATAATTTTATAATATGATTTTAAAATTATTGCCAACGTAATAATAACCTATAGGGTCACACACATAGAACGTTATTTAAAAGGGAATTAATTTAAATTTTAAGGATTTAAATATATTAATATGATTAATAGTATTTAAATCACAAATGTAAATTAAAAGAATAATTTGTATATATGTATATTAATTAAGTAAGACTTAATTAAGAGATATATATATATATATATATATATATATATATATATATATATATATATATATATTTGGATTTTATGAAATTAGGTTTTGATTTGATTAATTCCTTTTAACTACTATATATATGATATATAGCAGCTACTTAGGGATATATCATAATTGAAAAACCTTAGCCGCTCTTAGAGAGAGACTAGAGAGAAAATAGTTTCAGAAAATCCATTCCTTTTGGTGGCTAGTACCACAAGTCCTTCTTATTGCAGAATCGTTCGACGGTTCGTGCGGCGTTCGTGTGGATACCGTAGAGGCGCAATCGGCAATTGAAGATTAGAACCGATGACATTCCAAAGACGGCTTTCAGAACTCGGTACGGGCATTATGAATTCCTAGTCATGTCCTTTGGATTGACTAATGCTCCGGCTGCCTTCATGGATATGATGAACCGAGTATTCAAGGAATATTTGGATCACTTTGTGGTCGTCTTTATTGATGACATCCTTATTTATTCCAAAAGCTGTGAAGATCATGAGCAACACTTGAGGCTGACACTCCAAAAGCTTCGTGAATATAAGCTTTATGCCAAGTTGAAGAAATGCGAGTTCTGGCTTGAGGAAGTAGCATTCCTTGGGCACGTGGTATCAATTCATGGAATATCTGTTGATCCAGCAAAGATTGAAGCTATTCAAAGCTGGGAGCAACCTAAATCAGTGACTGAAGTACGTAGCTTTCTCGGTTTAGCTGGTTATTATCGGAGATTCGTGGAAGGATTTTCTCAAATCGCTACTCCATTGACTCAGCTGACTCGGAAAGATACAAAGTTCGGTTGGAGCGAAGAAAGTGAGAAGAGTTTTCAAGAACTCAAGAGGAGACTCATTTCAGCACCTGTTCTAACAATACCATCTGGCTCGGAGGGATTTGTCATTTACAGTGATGCTTCGGGCAAAGGGCTGGGATGTGTTCTCATGCAACATGGAAAAGTCATAGCCTATGCCTCGCGACAACTCAAAGAATATGAGAAGAATTATCCTACTCATGATCTAGAGTTAGCAGCTGTTGTTTTTGCATTTAAAATTTGGAGGCATTACTTGTATGGGGAGAAAGTGGAGATCTTTACGGATCATAAAAGCCTCAAATATTTCTTCACTCAAAAGGAACTCAACATGCGACAACGACGTTGGCTTGAACTATTGAAAGATTATGATCATACCATCCTGGAAAAGCAAACGTGGTAGCTGACGCATTGAGTAGAAGATCACATGCAAGTACGAGTGCGATATGGTCAACGCAAGGGCCCATTTTGTGTGACTTGCAAAGGATGGAGATAGAGTTAAAGACTCCAGGGACACATGTGACGATGGCGAATATACGAGTAGAACCGACTTTAATCGATAAAGTTAAAGCTGCTCAAGCTACAGACCTGGAGCTGATGCGTGTGAGGAAGAAAGTACAAGAGGGTGCTATGCCGGAAGCAAGAATCGATGAAGAAGGAATACTTCGAGTCAACTCCAGACTTTGTGTTCCTAACGACCCTGATTTAAAGTATAAAATCATGATGGAGGCGCACAATACACCGTTTGCAATCCATCCTGGGAGTAACAAAATGTATCATGATATTCGTCATACATTTTGGTGGAGCAATATGAAGAGAGAGATAGCGTTGTTTATCTCAAGGTGTCTAACTTGTCAACGAGTTAAAGCGGAGCATCAAGTACCAAAAGGTCCATTGCAACCACTTGAAATTCCAAAATGGAAGTGGGAACACATTACCATGGATTTCGTTACCGGGCTTCCTAAGGTTTCTCAAGGCATAGATGTGATTTGGGTTATTGTTGATAGATTGACCAAGTCTGCTCATTTCTTACCGATACGAGAAACTTATACACTTGAACTTCTTGCTCGTATATACATAAACGAGATTGTAAGACTGCATGGTATGCCGGTATCCATAGTTTCTGATCGAGACCCAAGATTTACTTCACGATTTTGGGTTAGTTTGCAAAAAGCTATGGGCACAGACTTACGATTTAGCTCGGCATATCATCCTCAGACGGACGGACAGTCGGAGAGGACTATTCAAACTCTCGAAGATCTATTAAGACTCTGTGTCCTTGATTTCAAGGGAAGTTGGGACAAGTTCTTACCATTGGTGGAGTTTTCCTACAATAACAGTTATCAAGCAAATATTGGCATGGCTCCATTCGAAGCGTTGAATGGAAGAAAGTGTCGTTCTCCAGTATGCTGGGATGAGGTGGGTGAAGCAACGTTGTTGGGACCGGAGTTGGTACGTATGACTACGAAAAAGATTCAAACGATCCGACAACGTATAAAAACCTCACAAAGTCGACAAAAGAGTTATGTTGATCTTCATCGAAAGGACGTGGAATTCAATATAGGAGATCATGTGTTGTTACGTGTTACTCCATGGAAAGGAGTTACAAGATTTGAAAAGAGAGGAAAACTCAATCCTCGATTCATCGGTCCATTTTTAATCCTCGATCGAATAGGAACTGTAGCCTATAGACTCGCTTTACCGCCAAGTATGTCTCGTGTTCATAACGTTTTTCACATATCCATGTTACGTAAATATGTGAAAGACCCTGATAAGTAGATTTTATACCTACTTATCCGGTATCTTTTACTTGAATTAGTTGCTTTTATTCATGTGTCTTAGTTACTTTTCATGCATTTTGTGTTCGTTTTGTAGGTTATACGTTTGGAAGCGATGTGAGCGATTATTGGTAAGGAAAAGCACGAAAAATGCAAAGAAAAGCAAGCCGGACATCGTTTATGCTTTCATGTTCAATTCATGTTCTTGGCTTGGAGCTTGGACCATATTGTAGAGCGTTTTCTTAGCTTTTCGGAACATCTTGAATCATTCAAATCGGAGTTCGGATGAAAGAGTTATGACATTTCTACCGACGGACGTTGAACTTCACCGTTTTGGGTGGTCATTTTGCACAGCAGTCACTTCTTGTCCAATTTCGACCATCATGCGTTCGTTATTTCTCAAAGCTCAAAGAATGAAAGTTGTAGATCTCGTCGATAGCTTCGATTTGATATGTCGCGGGCCTCGTAACTCCTCTCGGTTTAGAAGTTATGGCAGTTTTAACAGAGGAGGTTCCAGCAGAAAATCGTTTTGGCAGATTGGTACCCAGCCGGGGCTGGGCGTTTTTGTGCTTAGTACCCAGCCGGAGCTGGGTACCTGTGAGCTTTAGCAGATTGCTATCCAGCCGGGGCTGGATAGTTACAAAGGAAATACCCAGCCGGGGCTGGGTATACGCGGAAGTGAAGAGATTTTGTCCGAATTTGAGTCCGAAAAGGATTGTTTCGAGTTGTTTGATTCAAGGACTTCCAAGAGGACTTAAAGACATGTACAAAGGCTTATAAAAGGAGGGAAATAACATAGATTAAGGGGATGAAGAGGAGATTATTAGGAGATTAGATAGCATTCTATTAAATTAGATTAGAGTAAATTAGATCAAAACTCTAGTTTTTCTTAAATTTGGAGATTGATGCAACTTGGAGACCATTGAAGATTTGAAGTAGGAGCAAGAAGGGAGCGTCAAATCTACTGACAATAGATTATTTCTTCTCATCTTCTTCTATCTTTATCTTTTAATGTGTATTCAATTGTGGATTCTTAGTTTTAATTCAATAATCATGAACTAATTCTTTGTTTGAGATTACAATGGATCTTATTGTGTAGTTTATTTTAATATGCTTCGTTATCAATTATTATATTCTATTAAGAGGATTGTCTATTGTGATTTGGACTTAATTGTTTAATTGACTGGCCATTAATTACCGTGATAATCTATATGAACTCGAGAGATGAAGTATAGATTTAGATCTAATCATGATAGAATGTGTTCAGGATTTTGTTAATAGCTTAAACTTGATGTGTGTTAAGGTAGAGATATGCTTGACATCGCATGTAATCGGATAGAGAACTTATTCTTCAACCTTCTTCAATTGTAATTCACATAGAGATATAGTGGGTTAGTTGATTAAGGTGTTTAACTGATTTCTATCTTAATTGTGGATTGACGTTAATATGGTATTAGTGCATCGAGAGGTGGTTAATATTACTTTAGTGTTCTTGATTAACAATTCGGGATAGAGAATAATTGATGAGAAGTGTGTTAACTTAAATGAGGCAATAAGTGAAATTGTGATCTTAAATCTCCGTTATCTTAATATTAACTAGTGGAAGTTAATAGTAGTTTAATTTATTTAATTTGCATTTCATTCGTTTAAATAAGATTGAGTTGGTTACGTGTTAGTACTTGGTGATTTTTATTAACTAATTCTCTGTGGGAACGATACTCAACTTATCACTTTATTACTTGTTGACCACGTATACTTGCGTGTTGTGCGTATATAGATTTTACCCAACAAGTTTTTGGCGCCGTTGCCGGGGAATTAGTTTAATATTTTTTACCAATATTAATTTCAATCAAATTAGTCTTAATTTAAATATTTTTATTTTTATTTTTAATTCTCTTCCTATATTTCTCTCTTTTCAGGTACCATGGATGACTTTGCGTATCAATGGCCATACACGAACATGACTCAACCAAAGGAAGCGGAGATTGACAGACTCGCGACACTCTCCGCAATGTCAGCACAAATTGAAGAACTTTCGAGGGAGTTGAACGTTATCGCAGCCCAACAGAGTCGAAGGATGGCAGTTACCTGTGGCTATTGTGCTGGCAATCATCCGAGTAATCAATGCACCATCAATCTTGGGCCGGTACAGTATGGTGGTAACGACCTCAATCAGTATTCATATGATAATTATGATCAAGTTTGGGGGTATCACCCGGATTCTTCATGGAGCTACAACTATCAAGACCAATACTCTACTCCAAATCCAACATACACACCGGAATTCTCATATCAACCTCCATTAAAAGAAGAAAAGTCAAAGTTGGAGGAATTGTTGTCCAAGTTCATAGCATCAAATGAGGAGAGGAGGATTGATCAAGAGATATCAATGCAAAATCTGCAGAACCATGTGGATCAAATACTCAAAGCCTTGAACAACTGTCCTCAAAACAATCGGTGTTATGATGAGGATTCCGAGATTGATGAAGTGCCCGAGCTAAATCTACAACTGGATGAGACACGAGATGTTGAAAAAGAGGAGACAAGTGGGGATAATGAAAATAAGGTCGGTGAAGAACTAACTATGAGTACCAACGAGGATGAGCCGATGTTATTAGTGCCCCAAGTTCCTTCTCCGCCAAAGATCAAGGGTCCAGTTAGATTTGCTAAACCGTGCCCGCTTGGTAGTCATGTCGTCGGCGAAACTTTTGTTGACATAAGAGTGAGTACAATTTTTAATCCATGGTGGGAAGAGAAAGAGAAGATAGACAAAGAGCACATTGTGTGTGACAAGCTTCCATGCCCCAAAGTGATCACATACACAATGGAGAAAACACCTAGCTGTGGGGAGTTCTTGGTTCAGATCATACCAAACCAGAGCATGCTAGGTGACTTTGATGCAATGGCTATCATAAATGGAAACCTACCAAAAGCTATATTATTTCCGATGGATGGAGGGTTCCTCAACTTTCGAAGAGGAATTGGATAGCATTGACCAGAAAAAGTCAGGCTGGAAGACTATAAATCAAGCGCTGACTGGGAGGCAACCCAGGAATTTTTTATATTTATATGCTTTACTAGTTTATTTAGTAGATAGGAATTAAGTTGCTTATTAAGTTCTCTTATAATCTAATCCATGTTATCTCTCTTCATTGCAGGTATTGGAGGTCCAATGGATAGCAAAATGATCATCGCCACCATTAACTCACGCTTAGCTGATTACAGGGAAGTTCTCTTCTATTTATCGCTATATTCTTACAATGAGGACATTGTAATTGCTAAGTTTGGGGGAGTTTAGTTTAGTTCATTATTGCATGTTTAGTTTCATGTGTATGTTATGTTATTTTGCATACGTTGTTAATTTAGTTTAGGTTCATTATAAAAAAAAAATCAAAAAAAAAAATCAAATATTCAAAAATTCAAAAAAATAATAGTTAGTTACTATGTTTATCTTGCATGAGTCCAGCTGTTTGATATTTACAGTTTATTTTGGCCAATGATGAGATTAGGATCGAGTAGACAAGTAGCGTACTGATTATTAGAGCTTTTGATGTGATTTCTTGTTATGAATTGAATCTTTTTCTGTTTGAAACTGGTATAATAAGGATAGCACAATAAAAACAACTTGTTGATTGATTGAGTTTAAATTGATACATAATGCGACTCTAAAGGATAATGCTAGTTTGAATGAAAGAATGAGAAGAATAAGTAGTGATGACTAAAGTTCGATAAAAACTTAAGTTCGAGAAAAAAATTGGGATATATAAGCTTCAAAAAAAAAATGAAAAAAAAATGAAAAAATACAGTGGCTAGTTTTGTTTCGGGGCCTTTGTTACTTGAGCAAGTACGCCCGAAGGGGTATCTTAAAACCTAGCGCCCTAAGGTCTTATATGGTCTGGGAGTCGTTGGTCGAAAGCTCGCTAAGGGGTAGCACTGTTAGCCTAATGGAATGAGACATTGCACAGTCATGGTTAAAAAGTAAAAAAAAAAGAAAGAAAAAAAAAATAAAACGGGAAAAGAGCAAAAAGCCCCCGTAATGAAAAGTAAAGCATAAGTATCCCGGATTGGACTCTTGAACTTGGTGGATGTTTGACTTTAGTTGGATCTAGCTTGTTCGTGAATTTTGTGAGTTTTCACTGTTTGATGCCTTTAAAGAGACCTATTATGTGTTAAATTTAATTTCATATCAATTAGCATGTTTGTTGAGCACACACGCACTATATCAGTAATAACAGTTTAAGACTTGATGATTAACTAGGAAATTATTGATTGGTTTTGATATGAAGTATTATCGTGTTTGCTTGATTGCTCTAAGGCCGAGTGAATAGATTTGTGTTTATCAATACTGCTGGATTCGTAGACATATAGATTAGTTGCATTTCATTGCATTGCATTGCATTATGTTGTGTTGCTTGGGGACAAGCAACGGTTTAAGTTTGGGGGTATTTGATAAGTAGATTTTATACCTACTTATCCGGTATCTTTTACTTGAATTAGTTGCTTTTATTCATGTGTCTTAGTTACTTTTCATGCATTTTGTGTTCGTTTTGTAGGTTATACGTTTGGAAGCGATGTGAGCGATTATTGGTAAGGAAAAGCACGAAAAATGCAAAGAAAAGCAAGCCGGACATCGTTTATGCTTTCATGTTCAATTCATGTTCTTGGCTTGGAGCTTGGACCATATTGTAGAGCGTTTTCTTAGCTTTTCGGAACATCTTGAATCATTCAAATCGGAGTTCGGATGAAAGAGTTATGACATTTCTACCGACGGACGTTGAACTTCACCGTTTTGGGTGGTCATTTTGCACAGCAGTCACTTCTAGTCCAATTTCGACCATCATGCGTTCGTTATTTCTCAAAGCTCAAAGAATGAAAGTTGTAGATCTCGTCGATAGCTTCGATTTGATATGTCGCGGGCCTCGTAACTCCTCTCGGTTTAGAAGTTATGGCAGTTTTAACAGAGGAGGTTCCAGCAGAAAATCGTTTTGGCAGATTGGTACCCAGCCGGGGCTGGGCGTTTTTGTGCTTAGTACCCAGCCGGAGCTGGGTACCTGTGAGCTTTAGCAGATTGCTATCCAGCCGGGGCTGGATAGTTACAAAGGAAATACCCAGCCGGGGCTGGGTATACGCGGAAGTGAAGAGATTTTGTCCGAATTTGAGTCCGAAAAGGATTGTTTCGAGTTGTTTGATTCAAGGACTTCCAAGAGGACTTAAAGACATGTACAAAGGCTTATAAAAGGAGGGAAATAACATAGATTAAGGGGATGAAGAGGAGATTATTAGGAGATTAGATAGCATTCTATTAAATTAGATTAGAGTAAATTAGATCAAAACTCTAGTTTTTCTTAAATTTGGAGATTGATGCAACTTGGAGACCATTGAAGATTTGAAGTAGGAGCAAGAAGGGAGCGTCAAATCTACTGACAATAGATTATTTCTTCTCATCTTCTTCTATCTTTATCTTTTAATGTGTATTCAATTGTGGATTCTTAGTTTTAATTCAATAATCATGAACTAATTCTTTGTTTGAGATTACAATGGATCTTATTGTGTAGTTTATTTTAATATGCTTCGTTATCAATTATTATATTCTATTAAGAGGATTGTCTATTGTGATTTGGACTTAATTGTTTAATTGACTGGCCATTAATTACCGTGATAATCTATATGAACTCGAGAGATGAAGTATAGATTTAGATCTAATCATGATAGAATGTGTTCAGGATTTTGTTAATAGCTTAAACTTGATGTGTGTTAAGGTAGAGATATGCTTGACATCGCATGTAATCGGATAGAGAACTTATTCTTCAACCTTCTTCAATTGTAATTCACATAGAGATATAGTGGGTTAGTTGATTAAGGTGTTTAACTGATTTCTATCTTAATTGTGGATTGACGTTAATATGGTATTAGTGCATCGAGAGGTGGTTAATATTACTTTAGTGTTCTTGATTAACAATTCGGGATAGAGAATAATTGATGAGAAGTGTGTTAACTTAAATGAGGCAATAAGTGAAATTGTGATCTTAAATCTCCGTTATCTTAATATTAACTAGTGGAAGTTAATAGTAGTTTAATTTATTTAATTTGCATTTCATTCGTTTAAATAAGATTGAGTTGGTTACGTGTTAGTACTTGGTGATTTTTATTAACTAATTCTCTGTGGGAACGATACTCAACTTATCACTTTATTACTTGTTGACCACGTATACTTGCGTGTTGTGCGTATATAGATTTTACCCAACAGACCCGAACCACATTATTGAGTTAGAACCGGAAGAAATAGCAGAAGATTTGACGTATGAAGAGATTCCTGTTCAAATCTTGGATAAGAAGGAACATATTGTACGCTCCAAGGTTATACCTCAAGTCAAAGTTTTGTGGAGAAACCACGATGTTGAGGAAATGACTTGGGAGTTAGAATCTGAAATGAAATCAAGGTATCCTTATCTCTTCGACATACCAGGTACGTACCCTAATTTCGAGGGCGAAATTTCATAAGAAGGGGAGGTTGTAAGACCCCAGTTTTTATAAATAAAGATGAATTTTTATAATTATTATTTTTGAATATTATTGAATAAATTTGATATAATGTTATAGTTGTGGGTAATATTTATAAATTTTGCAAAGTACGCAAGTTGTTATAAAATATTCGTTTGGTCGGGGAATATTCTTTTTGTCGGGGAATATTCGTACGACGGCACAATCATTGGTGGACCCCACAACGGAAGTATTGTCGTAGTTAGAAAACGACAAAATTATCTTTCTATAAAATAACGGCGGAGGTGTTACCGTTAAAACTGTTGAACTACTCGGTAGTAAAAGTACAGTAATACGCGTTGTTGCATAGTAGCACACGGTATTGATTATTGATGTTTACGTAAGAAGTCACTCAGTTATACTCAATTATTGCTACAGTAATTGCTGCATCATATCTCTTATATTATTGATTCAATTATTATCACAGTATCATCTGTATAATATGTTATATTATTTAAACAATAATTGAGACGACAAGTTATAACTGATTAATAATTTTTGAAAGATTAAATATGTGTTGATTAAAAATAAAATGATTTCTGGTAATTTTTATTCAATCCTTGATGTATATAAAGAGTCTATTATTAGACGTTTGTGGTAAGTTTAATTATTTATGGGGGGCCATATGTCATCATCTAAGAGTCTCTTTCATAAATAGTAATTACATTTGTAAATAATAATTACCTTCGTAAATAGTAATTACCTTCGTAAATAATAATTACCTTCATAAATAGTAATTACCTTCGTAAATAGTAATTACCTTCGTCAATAGTAATTACCTTCGTAAATAGTAAATACTTTCGTAAATAGTAATAAATCTTCTATAAATAGAGGCCTAAGGCTTCATTATTTTTCATGAATTCGTTCAAGCTATAGAGAGAGAAAGTATAGAGAGAATAAGAGAGAAAGAAGAAGAGTATTCGGTTACTACACTACTGCAGTATTCAATCTCCTAATAAGGTAAGGGGTGTTATTCTTTCTTCTTGAAGAGAACTTATGTTATTCCATTCTTTGTTATTCTGTTGGGATAACCTGTAAAAGTGGCATACCCTATACATGACTTGTATATGCGGTATACCCTATACTTGGTGAAATCCTTATGTTATTCCATTCATTATTATTCTGTTGGAATAATCTGTATACACGGAATACCCTATACTTGGTGACATCCATTTACTATTCTGTCTTTATATTTCTGTCGGAATATCATGTTTGTGCTATACGCCGGACCTAGTTCCGTCTTTATTATTATTCTGTTGGAATATCCTGTCTGTGCGTTTTACGCTGGACCTGGTTCCATTCTTTATTATTCTGTTGGAATATCCTGTCTGTGCATTTTACGCCAGACCTGGTTCCGTTATTTATTATTCTGTTGGAACATCCTGTCGGTGTGAATTTCACATGACCTTGTTCTGTTATTATTATTCTGCTGGAATAACCTGTCTGTGCGGTCTATCGCATGCATGGTGATTTCTTTTGTTATTCCATTCTTTATTATACTCAGTTGGATAAAACTTTGACTTCTATACTCCATGAAATTAGTGGAATATCCTTGATATTTGCGCTTCATCCAGTATCTTATCATAGAAATATTCTTCTGAGCATTCTTAAATTTTACACCACAAAACAGTATCGTGTTGACAATTTGGACGTTAATAATTCCTGGATAAAATAATTCTTGAACTTGTTTTATTGAATTCTTATATCATTGTCATCATCCTCATGTTTATATTTTGTTGAAAGTCATATGTGGCCTGTAGTGCATAGATGGACTTGGTATGATTATGACCAGGGATTATTCGGTGTAATCATGACCGTAATATTACAACTGATGTAAAAATTAAAAATCATCATTGGCCCGTAGTGCATTGATGGACAGTTGTTGGCATGATCATGACCATTAATGAATACACAAATATTCTTGGTCGTAGTGCATGAATAATTGTGGTCGTGATACTAAAGAATATCCTTGGCCGTAGTGCAGGGGTGATTCGATGATGTGGAATATTTAATAAGCTGAGTCTCAACTATAACAGTGATGAAAAACCTTTTAAATCATAAAAGATAGTAGATTTTATTTTCTACTTGACTCTTTTAATGGATTGCTGATTCTGCTGCAGTTAAACTTGATGTTTATTATATTTTATCAGTTTAACACTGTTGAAGGCTAATGATAATTTATTCTGCATTATCTTAGTCATAATATTTCTTACTGGGCTAGTTGAGCTCACCCTTTCTTTCACTGTTCTCTTCAGGAAATGAGAATATAGCTGGGACGAGTCGGGGAACGGAGTGATGGACCAAAGAATAGTATTAGTAGTCCTCATTATTCTGCTAAATAGTGTGACAATAATTGTATTGAGGACTCCTTTTGAGTTTGTATGATCTCTAGTAGACAATTATTGTATTCAAACTCACAGTTATATTTTGTCGTATTATACACGACAGTGGTATTAGTAAGTTGTATTTGAATTCTGTACCATGTATCTGACGACTCAAGATGGGTGATGTATACCTAATTTTGGGGGCGTCACAAATGCTAAGGGAAATTGGAAAGGCAAGAAGAAGATAGGATCTAAATCTTTTGCCAAACTCAATTCCAAAACCAAACAGGCTTTAAAACCTAAAGGTGGGGTGGCTAAAGAAGGTGAATGTCACTTCTGTGGAAAACCTGGACACTTGGAAAGGAACTGTCATGCTTATCTGGAAGAAGTGAAGAAAAGAAAAGGAAGTACGACTTCTGATTCAGGTATATATGTTATAGAAGTCAACTTGTCTACTTCTACATCATGGGTATTGGATACTGGATGTGGTTCTCACATTTGTGTTAATGTGCAGGGACTCCGAAGGAGTAGAACTTTGGCGAAAGGAGAGGTTGACCTACGAGTTAGAAATAGAGCAAAAGTTGTTGCACTGGCCGTAGGAACTTATCATTTATCTTTGCCCACTGGGCTAGTTTTAGAATTATAAGATTGTTATTTTGTGCCTGCTATAAGCAAAAACATTATTTATGTTTCTTGTTTGGACAAGAAAAGTTTTTCATTTATAATAAAGAACAATCGTTGTTTGTTTTACTTAAATGATATTTGTTATGGTGTTGCACAATTGTTTAACGGTCTCTATATTCTTGATTTAGAAATGCCTATCTATAACATAAATACAAAACGATTTAAATCAAATGATTCAAATCCGACATATCTCTGGCACTGTCGTTTAGGCCATATAAATGAGAAACGCATATCCAAACTCCATAAAGATGGGTTCTTGGATTCATTTGATTTTAAATCATATGAGAAATGCGAGTCTTGTTTATTAGGCAAGATGACTAAAGCCCTTTTCACTGGACACAGTGAACGGGCTAGCGATGTATTGGGACTTATACATAGTGATGTATGTGGACCCATGAGTTCGTTAGCAAGAGGTAGGTTTTATTACTTCATTACATTTACTGACGACTTTAGTATATATGGATATGTGTATCTTATGAGACACAAATCTGAATCCTTTGAAAAGTTCAAGGAATTCAAGAATGAAGTTCAAAACCAATTTGGCAAACGCATAAAAGCCCTTCGATCCGATCGAGGAGGGTAATACTTAAGCCAAGACTTTGATGACCTTCTAAAGGAGTGTGGTATTATATCACATCTCACTCCACCTGGAACACCGCAATGGAATGGTGTATCTGAGAGGAGGAATCGAACCTTGTTGGACATGGTACGATCAATGATGAGTCATGCAGATCTTCCAATAAGCTTCTGGGGTCATGCCCTAGAGACAGCTGCATTCACACTTAACCGTGTTCCTACAAAGACGGTTCAGAAGACACCATATGAAATGTGGACTGGGAAACGTCCTAGTATGTCGTTCATGAAGATTTGGGGTTACGAGGCATTCGTAAAACGTCTGGATTCTGACAAGCTCGGACCCAAATCTGACAAATGTAATTTTGTGGGATACCCAAAGGAAACAAAAGGGTATTATTTCTACAAACCTTCTGAGAACAAAGTTGTTGTTGCTCGAATTGGTATTTTTCTAGAAAGAGAATTTGTGTCTAAAGGAAACAGTGGGAGGAAAGTAGAACTCGAAGAAATTCGAGAACCACAAAATATCGTTAAACCTGAGTTGGAACATGAGCAAGAACCACAAGAAATTGTGGAAAGTGAACCTGCTCAAATTACACAAGTCATTCATAGATCTGATAGGACACGCCAAGAGCCTGAGAGATATTATGGATATCTTGTGACTCAAAACGGCGATGTGATGCTCATAGATCAAGATGAGCCTACTTCCTACCAAGAAGCTATGAATGGACCAGATTCTGAGAAATGGCTTGAAGCCATGAAATCTGAGATGGACTCCATGTATACTAACCAAGTATGGACTCTGGTTGATCCACCCAAAGGGGTAAAACCAATCGGGTGCAAGTGGGTTTTCAAGAAGAAAACCGACATGGATGGTAATGTACAAACCTATAAAGGCCGACTGGTAGCAAAAGGTTTCGAACAAATTCAAGGTGTTGACTATGATGAAACCTTCTCTCCAGTGGCAATGGTTAAATCCATCAAGATCTTACTTGCTATTTCAGCTTTTTATGATTACGAAATCTGGCAAATGGATGTTAAAACTGCTTTCCTTAACGGAAATCTCCTTGAGGATGTGTAAATGACACAACCTGAGGGTTTTGTCACTCCAAAGGATGCTAGAAAGGTATGTAAGCTGCAGCGATCCATTTATGGATTGAAGCAAGCCTCTCGGAGTTGGAATCTTCAATTTGATGAAGCAGTCAAAGAATTTGGCTTTATTAAAAATGAAGATGAACCTTGTGTATATAAGAAGGTTAGTGGGAGTCACACTGTATTCCTAGTATTATATGTTGATAACATATTAATTATTGGGAATGACATTCCTTCCTTACAGGCTATAAAAACATGGTTAGGAAAATGTTTCTCCATGAAAGATTTGGGCGATGCTGCCTACATTTTAGGTATCAAGATCTATAGAGATAGATCAAGAAAAATGCTCGGCCTAAGTCAAAGTACATATATTGATAAAGTGTTGAAACGGTTCAGCATGCAAGAGGCGAAAAGAGGAAACTTACCCGTGACTCATGGTGTAAAGATCTTTAAGGCCCAATGTCCTAAATCACAAGATGATGAGGAGCGTATGAGAAAGATCCCTTATGCTTCGGCAATTGGATCTATCATGTATGCAATGATATGTACTCGTCCGGATGTCTCTTATGCTTTAAGCATGACGAGCAGATACCAGTCGAATCCAGGTGAAGGTCACTGGACAGGAGTCAAGAATATCCTCAAGTACCTGAAAAGGACTAAGGATTCATTCTTGGTATATGGAGGTGAAGACGAACTAGCAGTAAAGGGTTACACATATGCTAGTTTCCAGACTGATAATGATGACTATAAGTCTCAGTCAGGTTTTGTGTTTTGCCTTAATGGTGGTGCTGTTAGCTGGAAAAGTTCGAAGCAAGAGACAGTAGCTGATTCTACAACAGAGGCTGAGTATATTGCTGCTTCTAGTGCAGCCAAGGAGGCTGTATGGATTAAAATGTTCATCACTGAACTTGGTGTTGTTCCAACCATTTTTGATCTGGTTGCTCTATACTGTGATAATAATGGAGCCATTGCACAGGCTAAGGAACCCAGATCTCACCAACGATCCAAGCATATACTTAGGCGGTACCATCTCATCCGTGAAATCATTGATAGAGGAGATGTACATATAGGAAGAGTGCCAACAGATGATAATGTTGCAGATCCACTGAAAAAGGCTTTGTCGCAGCAGAAGCACGACGGTCACACTAGTTCCATGGGTATTAGATACATGAGTGATTGGCTCTAGTGCAAGTGGGAGACTGTTAGAGTTTATGCCCTAGAGGCCAATTATTTGATATAATTGCTTAACGTTTTGATATTATATTTGATTGAATAAATATATGATTTTATTATGGTTTTATTTACTGCATAATATAATTGTTAACATAATAAAATTTCTTAGAATAGTGATACAAATTATATAGTTTTAAGTATGTGACTTGAACATGAGATTATATATTACCATTAGTTTCAGTGTTCTTAAATGTCCCTAGTCGAGTATCATTGTTGATGGGACAACAATGATGCATTGAGACTAGTATGTGGATTGACTGATGACCAAATCTCATTGGTCATAAATATATGAGATATTAAGTCAATGCATAGGTGCATGTTAGAGAACGATGTACTGGACAGACCCACCATGAGAATTCTATATGGAGCATTATGTGAAGTGTCATTAGCAATTCTAATAGTGACAATGATGTAATGGTCCTCTGACCTAAAATCGCTATATTACTACACGCGAATTTATGTACTTTGATATCATCAAATGTCACCTTTAATAGGGTGGACTATAAAAGTGATTATTGGGTTCATCATTAATCGTGTGAGAAATATGAGTGATATAGATGGAATTTAACCATCCTATATATTATGGGTGATATCCATAGGCCTCTTGATTGAATAGGACTATGAAATGCATGGCCATGCTCAAATAGTGATTTGTTTCATATAGTCTACTCATTGACCAAGAAAACTGAGATTAAATTATGAAGAGTATGACACATTCCATGACTCGAGTTTAATCTAGGATATTAAGGTAAAAAGAATTAAATTACATTAAAACATTGGTCACGAAAAGGTTGCATCGAATAATCGATCTTATTATTACTTGGGTAGCAGTGATGCATTACTAGATGCCGCTCACTTTTATAATTTTATAATATGATTTTAAAATTATTGCCAACATAATAATAACCTATAGGGTCACACACATAGAACGTTATTTAAAAGGGAATTAATTTAAATTTTAAGGATTTAAATATATTAATATGATTAATAGTATTTAAATCACGAATTTAAATTAAAAGGATAATTTGTATATATGTATATTAATTAAGTAAGACTTAATTAAGATATATATATATATATATATATATATATATAAATTCGGAATTTATGAAATTAGGTTTTGATTTGATTAATTCCTTTTAACTACTATATATATGATATATAGCAGCTACTTAGGGATATATCATAATTGAAAAACCCTAGCCGCTCTTAGAGAGAGACTAGAGAGAAAACAGTTTCAGAAAATCCATTCCTTTTGGTGGCTAGTACCGCAAGTCCTTCTTATTGCAAAATCGTTCGACGGTTCGTGTGGCGTTCGTGTGGATAACGTAGAGGCGCAATCGATTTGTATTGTGTTGGAGATTCGAGGCGCAGTCGGTTTCAGATTCTCGTTTTTTTATATCTGGTATAATCTCTAAACCTCTGAATTAATTGATTTTTCGCATGGATCCTGTTTTAGGGTTTCGGAAATTGCTTTAAAATTTTAATTTCCGTTGTGCGTTTCTGTGCCGAAGCCCAACAATGGTTACCATTCTTGGCATGATAATTTCCCCCACGATGGTTATCATTGTTCCGATGGTCGTTGCCATCGGTATGATTATTATCGTGTTGTTGGTTGTTGCCTTTTGGTTATGCAGACTCATTATCGCGCTCCAATAATTGAGCCTTATTCACAACATCTGAATATAAACAAAGTTTGTGAGAAATGAGATATTGACGTATATCGGGTTTCAAACCGCTTAGAAACATTCGCGTCATTCGCTCCTCATTATAGACCAAATGGGAAACAAACCGGGATAACTCCGCAAAATTAGGATCGTATTGCGACACTGTCATATTATTTTGCTCCAACTTGTTAAACTCCACCTCCTTCATTGGACGAATACTTTTGGGAAAGTACTTGTCATTGAACAGCTCTTGGAACTTCTCCCAAGACATCTTCAGTGCATCAGGTTGAGTACTTTTTACAAATTTCCACCAGTAATCTGCCTCTTCACATAACCTTTTGCTCCTTAGAGCATCCCATGACATCAAATATCTTGGTGATCTGCTTTAACCACGTCTCTGCCTTAAGTGGTTCTGGCTTTCCCAAAAACTCTGTGATCCCAGCTCCTTGAACTGCTTAGCAGTGACCAGCCATGGGTTGCCATTATTTCCACCTGCATTTTGAACAGGAGTCTATCTCGCCTGATGTTGCATGAATTGCATAAAGCCTCTGATCATCCCATCGTTCATCATCTGATCGGTGTTGTTGTTTACCTAAGAATTATTGCCTTCCTGTTGCACATTATCCTGGGTATTGATCATTGGTGACTCAACGGTCTCATGTGCTTCATTGCTGATCTCAACATTTTTAGATTCCATTCTCAAACACTGTCACAAAACAAGGGTTAATTGACATATCACATATTATCCATATACTCTGAACGACCAATTAAATACCAAATAAACTTAGGTAGGTCATACTAGCAAAGAAATTCCATGTCTCTCCCCTGCAAGTTCTTGTCTCACATCTCAGCCAGGGATCATATCCCTAAGCTTTGATACCAACTGTGACGCCCCCAAAACAGGTATACATCACCCATCTTGAGTCGCCAAAAATACATGGTACAAAATTTAAATACAACTTAATTATACAACTGTCGTGTAAAGTACGACAAAATATAAGCTGGGATTTTCAACACGAATATTATCTTTTAGACAATATCCAAACTCAAATTCAGTATTATTATATTTATTTTCACACTACTTAACAAAATAGTGAGGACTACTAATGTAAACATCTGGACCGTCACGCCGTTCCCTGACTAGTCCCAGCTATAATCTCATTTTCTAATGAGAACAATGAAAGCAAAAGGGTGAGCTCAACTAGCCCAGTAAGAAATATTTTGACTAAGATAATGCAGAATAAACTATCCTTAGCCTTCAACGGTATAACAACTGATAGAATATAATAGACAACAAGTTTTAGATCAACAACTGCAGCGGAATAAGCAATCCATTAGAAGTGTAAGACCCCAGATTATTACTAATTGAAAATTAATTTCCTCTATTTATTATTTTGAAATAGTAAGGGTGAATTTGATTAATGTGGTTAGTTATGGGTAAAATGTGCAAATATTTTAAATAAGTAGGTGGTTATAAAATATTCATTGTTGTCGGTGAATATTCGTTTGGTCATGGAATATTCTTGCTGTCGGGGAATATTCGTACGACGGCGCAGTCTTTTGTGGGCCCCATAACGGAAAGCAATTGGATGAAGAAAACGACAAGTATAAGTTGTTTATAAAAAACGGCGTAGTTGTTACCGTTAACACTGTTGAAATACCCGGTGGGTAAAGTAAAGTAATACGCGTTGTTGAACAGTAGCACACGGTATTGCACCAATTATTGATTTTTACGTAAGAAGGCACTACTCAATAATTATTACAGTAATTACTGTTCAGTATTTTATGTTATTGATTCAATAATTGCTGCATTGATATTTTATATTACTGTTGTTTCAATAATTGTCACTACACAGTATTTTTCATTATCGAAGCAATAATTCATATTATCTGAATAATATTATTAGATAACATTATTGGCAATGTCTAGAAAGTTCTGTCTAAGGAGAGGTTTGGTCACCTAATTGCGCGCCAGTAAGGAGAAATCTTTATTGGAAAGCCCCATCTTTCCTGGGAACTGCCAGGTTGTCAATATTGTGGTTCTATAATATTATAGGTGAATAATTAATTATTGATTCATATGATGAGGAAAATATTGATTTTATGTGGATATAGATGGATAAAATTTTTAATGTGACAGTTGTTGAAAATTAATATTTTATCTTTTTCTGATAAAATAATTCATTTAAATATATTATTTTAATAATATATTAACGGTGATATTTTTATAATGAATGTGGGATATATGAGTATATGAGGAGGAATAGTATTTTTGTGGCATTAAATATTTAAAAACAGATTTTGTGTGTCGGTAGACCTATTTCTTGACTGAAAATTTGATTATAGCCTGTAAAATCGCCCGTTTGTGGATTTCGGTTAATATTTGTTTGGAATTTGGAAAAACTTCCTTCTGCAAAGTTGTAGATAATGGAATTTCCTATAAAACTCGCGAGATTCGAATTTTCTAGCAAAAGGGCTATTTATTATGAATTATTGAAGTTCCGAAGCTTCGAAATAATTGATTTTTGGAAGTTTAAAATATTTTTATTTACAAAAACATTTTTTTTTCATTTGGTTCCCTCATTTAGCATGTGTTGATGGTTGGGATCAGATTGTCTAGATGGGCGTAGAGAATTTATTAAATATATTGATATTATATTAAATTTTCTGCTTTGGTGTTCTAAGCAATTTCCTATAAATAGGGTGCTTAGGTTAGAATTAAAAATCACACCAGAAACTGAAGTCTTCTCTCTCTATATTATCGAGCGTATTCTTGTGAGTATTTTGAGTATACTTTGAGTATTGATATACGGTGCAAGTTCAAGTCATAGCCTATATCCGGTGTTTCAACTAGAAGTACTGTCTTTCGAGGTAAGGGATGTTATTTTCTTCTAAAATGATATTATTTCTTCAATATCATTATGTTGAAATATTGGTTGGAACTTTTTATTAAATTTGGAACTTTTTCATGTCGGAGTTATTATTCATGAGTTACTATTCACGAGTTACTATTCATGAGTTACTATTCACAAGTTATTATTCACGAGTACTATTCACGAAGCGTGATGATGTTTTTTTGTGAAATTTCTATCTTTTGGTGTCGGAGTTACTATTCACGTATACGGCACTGTTCACGTATACGGCACTATTCACGAATACGACACTATTTACCAAAAAATGAAATTTCTTCTTTTTGTCCAAAATATCTATTCTGGATACTAGTTTTGATTGTATTCATATTTGGATCATTCTTGAATTTTACTTCAGTATGATTATTTATGAAGTATTTTTGAACTCGGATTGTTTAAAGTACGAATCCTTAATACTTGTTATTTTGTTTCACTGGATTCGTTTCCTTTAAAATATTTTTCATCATCCTCAGTCCTAAATGATGGTGTTACTGAATATCTTTGGCCTGTAGTGCAAAGATGGTTGATTTTATTATGAATATCTTTGGCCCGTAGTGTAAAGATGTACAGGTGTTGAGATGAACGTGAACAATTGATGAATATCTTTGGCCCGTAGTGCAAAGATGAACAGGTGTTGAGATAAACATGACCGACTGATGAATATCTTTGGCCTGTAGTGCAAACATGAATATTTGATTTGATTTGAGATATATATTGATTGATGTTACAGGGATAAAATATTGATGATGGACTTTTAAATTCATTGATGTTAGTAGATTTCATTCTCTACTTAACTCCTCTAATGAATTATTGTTTCCGCTGCAGTTGTTGATCTAAAACTTGTTGTCTATTGTATTCTATCAGATTTTTCCCTGTTAAAGACTAAGGATAATTTGTTATACATTATCTTAGTCATAATATTCTTTATTGGGCTAGTTGAGCTCACCCTTTTTCTTGTTGTTCTATTTTTCTTCTCAGGAGACGAGAATGTAGCGAGTACGATTCAGGGGATGTAATGATGGTTCTAGAGAGAGTTGTTTAGTAGTCCTCACCATTTTTGTAAAATAATGTATCAATAATTATAATGGGGATTTATTTGTATGTGGATATTGTCTAGATGGCAATATCTGTATTTAAACTCACAGTTTGTATGTTGTAATGTAATAATAAAGTTGTAGTTATTTCTGTACCATGTAATTGACGACTCAGAATGGGTTGGATGGAATGGACCTATTTTGGGGGTGTCACAGTTGGTATCAGAGCTTAGGGATATGATCTTTGGCGGAGATCGGGGAATAGAACTAGGAGGGGAGAGACGAGTAAATCCTTCGCTAGTGTGTCCTACCTAAGCTTATTTGTTGGTCGGTCATAATATAGGGGAATTATGTGATTTGTTAATTTGTTTAATTAACCCTTTTTTATTGCAGTATTTGAGAATGTCGACTGAGAATATTAACAGTGAAGTAAATGAGACCGTGAAA
Source organism: Panax japonicus (assembly GCA_020205505.1). Classification (NCBI taxonomy): domain Eukaryota; kingdom Viridiplantae; phylum Streptophyta; class Magnoliopsida; order Apiales; family Araliaceae; genus Panax; species Panax japonicus. The sequence goes on along the minus strand of CM035113.1, from coordinate 35,400,401 downwards.
ACGCATGTACTCACCAACGAGGAGAATGTGCAACAGGCTGGCAATGTTCCTCCTGTGAACAACGCCACTGAGCAGATGATGAACGACGAGATGTTTAGAAGCTTTTTGCAGTTCATGCAAAATCAAAAGAGGGAGACACGTGCACAAATTACAGGTGGAAATGATAACAACGCACGGTTTATCACGGTCAAGTAGTTCAAAGAGTTGGGACCACCAGAATTTAAGGGAAAGCCGAATCCGATCATGGCAGAAACGTGGGTCAAACAAATTACCAAGATATTCGATGTCTTGGGATGCACGGAGGAACAGAAGGTTCCATTCGCCACCTTTATGTTCCGTGGTGAGGTAGATTACTGGTGGGAATCTGTGAAGCATACCCATCCAGCTGCACTTAGCATGTCTTGGGAAACATTTCAGAAACTTTTCAATGAAAAATACTTTCCTGAAATTATTCACAATATGAAGGAGGTAGAGTTTATTAGACTAGAACAGAACAACATGACGGTATCCTAGTACGAGACAAAGTTCGCAGAGTTATCCAGGTTTGCACCTCATTTGGTGGAGAATGAGGAACGTATGACGCGGATGTTTTTGAGAGGTTTGAAACCAGACATACGCCAGTATCTCATTTCTCATAAATTTTCTCTCTATTCAGATGTTGTCAACAGGGCTCAATTGTTAGAGCGAGATAACAAGTACGTTCAACCGAGAGACCATAACCAGGATCATACTGGTGACAGCAGTCATCAGAACAACGATAACCTGCGAAGAAAGAAGAATACGGGCAAAGGTGGTAACCACTCTGGTGGTAATCACGGCCATGAAAATAGAAGAAGCGAGTTGGGAGGAGATTTTAAAAAGAGGAGATTCAACAACGACCATGTGAAGACGTCAGCACCAGCAACAACTGGTTCCAAGGGAGGAGAAAGACCACCGGTCGTATGTTACAAATGCGGGAAAGAGGGACATATCAGCCCAAACTGCCCACAATAGTTCAAGGTATGCTATAATTGTGGAAAGGAAGGACATATCGCTCGAGATTGTACGGTATCGAAACCTAGTCCAGCGGGAATGATGACTAAAAAGGATGTCCCAGAAAAGTCAAAGTCAACGGTTCCTGGAAGAGCGTTTGTCGTGACCGGTCAAAATACGAGGAACCCGAACGAAGTTATCATGGGTTAGTTAATTATAAATTCTTGCGAAGTTTATACCTTACTAGATACCGGTTCTACCCATTCTTTTATCTCTCTTGCTTGCGCTCAACGTTTGAACTTGACTACGGAGAAATTAGACTTTGACCTATTTATGGAGACTCCATTAGGAGAAACTTTCATTACATCCGTTGTTTAGAAATCTTGCTTGATTCAGTTTGGCACTATCACATTACCTATTAACCTTATTTCTATAGAGATATTTGCTTTTGAAATGATTTTAAGGTTAACTACTCATCATGCCGAAATTGATTACTTTCGTAAGGTTGTTAGTTTTTATATTCCTAAACAACCTGTTATTCGAATTCAAGAAATCAAACCATTGTAGTCAAACATTTTCATATCAAGCCATGAAGTCATTCGTTTATTATAGATGTCAAGTTTTCTTAGTCCATGTTATGGATTTGAATAAAGACACGTCAGATTTGAATAATATTCCTGTTGTTATTGATTTTTCCTGACGTATTTCCTGAAGAATTTCTTGGCTTACTCCCAAAGCCTGATATTAAATTTTGTATCGACTTTGAACCCGGTACAAAACTCATTTCTAAAATCTCATATCGAATGGCTCCTATTGAACTTCATGAGTTAAGAATTCAACTATAGAATTTGGTACCTGAGCCTTTATCTGGTGACTTCCTTTGTGGAATGCACCGAAGCCAGACACTTCATAGGGGACAATATTCATGCGATAGTAAACTGATAGGTGTCATTATGACGTGTTATCCAAGGTTGGGATATGAGTCACAGTTGAATACAACCTAAGTCGGTAATCGAAACACGTAGCTTTTTAGGCTTAGTTGGTTATTATCGGAGATTCGTTGAAGGATATTCTCGAATCGCTATTCCATTAACGCAGCTGACTCGTAGAGATACAAAGTTCAAATGGAGCAAGGAATGTGGGAAGAGCTTCGAAGAACTCAAGAGGAGACTCATTACAGCACATGTTCTAACCATGCCATCCTAGAAAAGCGAACGTGGTAGCTGACCTGTTGAGTAGAAGATCGTATACAAGTACGAGTACGATATTGTCAAAGACTAATTTTGTATAATTTATAAATAATAGAGATGGAGATAAAAACTCTAGGTACCCACGTGATGATATACGGGTATAATCGACTTTAATCGATAAAGTTAAAGTTGTTCAAGCTACACACCGGAGCTGATGAATTTGAAGAAGAAGGTGCAAGAAGTTGTTATTCCAGAAGCGAGAATTGGCGAGGTGAAGAAAGCTCAAACCTTCGATTTATTAATCCATTTGAAATTCTCGGTCGAATAGGAACTGTGGCCTATAGACTCGTTTTACCGCCAAGTATGACGCGTGTTCATAACGTTTTTCACGTATCGATGTTACGTAAATATATGGACGACCCGAACCACGTCATTGCGTTAGAACCGGATGAGATAGTCGAAGACTTAACGTACGAGGAGGTACCTGTCAAGATCTTGGATAGGAAAGAACATGTCCTATGTACCGAGGTTATACCACAAGTTTTGTGGAGAAACCATGCTATTGAGGAAATGACCTGGGAGTTGGAAATGGAAATGAAAGCGAGGTATTCTCATCTTTTCGAAACACCAGGTACGTACGTCAATTTTGAGGACGAAATTTCATAAGGAGGGGAGGTTGTAAGACCCCAGATTATTAATAATTGAAAATTAATTTCCTCTATTTATTATTTTGAAATAGTAAGGGTGAATTTGATTAATGTGGTTAGTTATGGGTAAAATGTGCAAATATTTTAAATAAGCAGGTGGTTATAAAATATTCATTGTTGTCGGGGAATATTCGTTTGGTCGTGGAATATTCTTGCTGTCGGGGAATATTCGTACGACGGCGCAATCTTTTGTGGGCCCCATAACGGAAAGCAATTGGATGAAGAAAACGACAAGTATAATTTTTTATAAAAAACAGCGTAGTTGTTACCGTTAACACTGTTGGAATACCCGGTGGGTAAAGTAAAGTAATACGCGTTGTTGAACAGTAGCACACGGTATTGCACCAATTATTGATTTTTACGTAAGAAGGCACTACTCAATAATTGTTACAATAATTATTGTTCAGTATTTTATGTTATTGATTCAATAATTGTTGCATTGATATTTTATATTACTGTTGTTTCAATAATTGTCACTACACAGTATTTTTCATTATCGAAGCAATAATTCATAATATCTGAATAATATTATTAGATAACATTATTGGCAATGTCTAGAAAGTTCTGTCTAAGGAGAGGTTTGGTCACCTAATTGCGCGCCAGTAAGGAGAAATCTTTATTGGAAAGCCACATCTTTCCTGGGAACTGTCTGGTTGTCAATATTGTGGTTCTATAATATTATAGGTGAATAATTAATTATTGATTCATATGATGAGGAAAATATTGATTTTATGTGGATATAGATGGAAAAAAAATTTAATGTGACAGTTGTTGAAAATTAATATTTTATCTTTTTCTGATAAAATAATTCATTTAAATATATTATTTTAATAATATATTAACGGTGATATTTTTATAATGAATGTGGGATATATGAGTATATGAGGAGGAATAGTATTTTTGTGGCATTAAATATTTAAAAACAGATTTTGTGTGTCGATAGACCTATTTCTTGACTGAAAATTTGATTATAGCCTGTAAAATCGCCCGTTTGTGGATTTCGGTCAATTTTTATTTGGAATTTGGAAAAACTTCCTTCTGCAAAGTTGTAGATAATGGAATTTCCAATAATAAATCGCAAGATTCAAATTTTCTGGCAAAAGGGCTATTTATTATGAATTATTGAAGTTCCGAAGCTTCGAAATAATTGATTTTTGGAAGTTTAAAATATTTTTATTTACAAAAACAATTTTTTAATTTGGTTCCCTCATTTAGCATGTGTTGATGGCTGAGATCGGATTGTCTAGATGGGCGTAGAGAATTTATTAAATATATTATTATTATTATATTAAATTTTCTACTTTGGTGTTCTAAGTAATTTCCTATAAATAGGGTGCTTAGGTTAGAATTGAAAATCACACCAGAAACTGAAGTTTTCTCTCTCTATATTATCGAGCGTATTCTTGTGAGTATTTTGAGTATACTTTGAGTATTGCTATACGGTGCAAGTTCAAGTCATAGCCTATATCCGGTGTTTCAACTAGAAGTACTGTCTTTCGAGGTAAGGGATGTTATTTTCTTCTAAAATGATATTATTTCTTCAATATCATTATGTTGAAATATTGGTTGGAACTTTTTATCAAATTTGGAACTTTTTCATGTCGGAGTTACTATTCATGAGTTACTATTCACGAGTTACTATTCATGAGTTACTATTCATGAGTTACTATTCACGAGTACTATTCACGAAGCGTGATGATGTTTTTTTGTGAAATTTCTATCTTTTGGTGTCGGAGTTACTATTCACGTATACGGTACTATTCATGTATACGGCACTATTCACGAATACGACACTATTCACCAAAAAATGAAATTTCTTCTTTTTGTCCAAAATATTTATTCTGGATACTAGTTTTGATTGTATTCATGTTTTGATCATTCTTGAATTTTACTTCAGTATGATTATTTATGAAGTATTTTTGAACTCGGATTGTTTAAAGTACGAATCCTTAATACTTGTTATTTTGTTTCACTGAATTCGTTTCCTTTAAAATATTTTTCATCATCCTCAGTCCTAAATGATAGTGTTACTTAATATCTTTGGCCTATAGTGCAAAGATGGTTGATTTTATTATGAATATCTTTGGCCCGTAGTGCAAAGATGTACAGGTGTTGAGATGAACATGAACAATTGATGAATATCTTTGGCCCGTAGTGCAAAGATGAACAGGTGTTGAGATGAACATGACCGACTGATGAATATCTTTGGCCTATAGTACAAAGATGAATATTTGATTTGATTTGAGATATATATTGATTGATGTTACATGGATAAAATATTGATGATGGACTTTTAAATTCATTGATGTTAGTAGATTTTATTCTCTACTTAACTCCTCTAATAAATTATTGTTTTCGCTGCAGTTGTTGATCTAAAACTTGTTGTCTATTGTATTCTATCAGATTTTTCCCTGTTAAAGACTAAGCATAATTTGTTGTACATTATCTTAGTCATAATATTCTTTACTGGGCTAGTTGAGCTCACCCTTTTTCTTGTTGTTCTATTTTTCTTCTCAGGAGACGAGAATGTAGCGAGTACGAGTCGGGGGATGTAATGATGGTTCTAGAGAGAGTTGTTTAGTAGTCCTCGCCATTTTTGTAAAATAATGTATCAATAATTATGATGGGGATTTATTTGTATGTGGATATTGTCTAGATGGCAATATATGTATTTAAACTCACAGTTTGTATGTTGTAATGTAATAATAAAGTTGTAGTTATTTCTGTACCATGTAATTGACGACTCAGAATGGGTTGGATGGAATGGACCTATTTTGGGGATGTCACAAGAAGAGTCAAGTAGAACATGATATCTACTATCTTCTATGATTTAAAAAGTTTATCATCAATTTTATCGCTGAGACTCAGCTTAATAAATTATCCACATCATCGAATCATCCCTACACTACGGGCCAAGGATATTCTTTAGTATCACAACCACGAATTATCCATGCACTAAGGACCAAGGATAATCGTGTTTTCATCAACGGTTCTGATCATGCCAATGAGGACTTTTACCACATCATTTGTAACATTACGGACATGATTATACTGAATAATCTCTGGTCTTAATCATACCAAGTGCATCTATGCACTACGGCCAAAGATAACTTTCAACATAATATAGCATGAGGATGATGATAATTTAATAAAACAAGTTCAAGAATAAATTTTAAAGATTTATAATTTAATTTATCCAAAAATTAATAACGTCCACATTGTCAACATGATATTGCTTTATGGAGTAAAATTCAAGAATAATATTCATGTACCAAAAATAATTTGGACAGAAAAAAATATATTTTTTGGGTGAATAGTACTTTACGAATAGTACCCCGCAAATAGTACTTCGACACGAAAAGTGTCCCGAATACCCGAGTGAATGATACTACAGTGAATACTAATCAGGTGAATATTAACTCGTGAATAGTACTTCGACACGAAAAGTACCCCAAATACCCGAGTGAATAATAATATAGTGAATAGTAACCCGTGAATAGTAACTCGTAAAAGAAAAAAATACCAAAGAAAATGATATTTCATGCTGAGTACAAAAGAAATGATATCTCATACAAGTATAATAGAATATACAAAACTGCAAATAGATTTTCACCCGCCATGCGATAATCCACGTAGACAGATCATTTCCACAATTTAATAAAGAATGAATACGAATGATCATTCACCATACATGCGGTAATCCACATAGACAGGTTATTCCAATAGAATAATAAAGAATGGAACCAAGTCATGCATAATCCACACAGACAGGATATTCCAACAGAATAATAAAGAACAGAACCAGGTCATACGTAATCCGCACAGACAGGATATTCTAACAGAATAATAAAGAATGGAATAACAACAGAATTCACCATGCATGCGATAGACCGCGCAGATAGGTTATTCCAACAGAATAATAAAGAATTGAATAACAAAAGAATTTCACCATGTATGCGGTACTTCGCATAGACAGGTTATTCCAACATAATAATAAAGAATTGAATAACAACCCTTGCGAGTATTGAAAGAAAATAACTTTCTTCATGAATATGAAAGAATAATACCACTTACCTCAAAAGAAGACTGGATACTGGAATAGTGAGGTAGCAAACTTCTCTTCTTCTTTCTCTCTATAATTTCTCTCTATAATAATTGATTTATGGCTTTAGTGAATTAGTGAGAAATTAAGGAAGAATGAGCTTCTATTTATAGGAATATATAGTTTCGATAATTGCATGTTTTGGGGCTCGAAATATTACAATATAATACCTTCCTCTTTTCCTTCATTTTTAATTTAGTCCTGCAAGTATTATCTGTAATAACCCGATATTTTCTATATAATTAAATCAAAAATTTTGCGTATTAATTTTTTTTTAGGGATGAGGATTTGTACAAGATAAGGTGTATATGTATTTATGTGATAAATAAAAATATATTTATTACATGAATATTTATTAATAATTTTATTTTAGACTTATTGATTATTATAAATTATATTCTTATAACAATTAATTTTATATTAGAAATATTTTTATTAATTATTTTCCATGAAAATATAATTATATATTATTTAAATAATATATGAAATGATTTTTAGAATAATTATAATAATCATTTTATTATATGAATTTTTGTACAGATTATTAAGTTAATTAATTTACCTTAATTATTAAGGTTAAATATGGAATAATAAATCAGAAATGGAATCCAAACCATAATCTTGGATTTTTATCAAAGAATGAGAATAATAATATAATAATATTATATTTTGATTTTTTAGTGCTATAAATATATATGTACTATATGTATGTGGACTGACAATGGTTGGTCAATTATGGTGTATTATGTCAAACCCTAGCTTTATTGTGCTAAACCCTAATTTGAGATCCAAATTAGAGTAAAAAATTATTTTATAATTGTGTTATGTGATTTATGACCATTATTATAAATATTAACATTAATTAGAAAAATCCTAATTATGGGAAACCCTAATTATAAATTAGAAACCCTAATTTCCAATTAAAAACCCTAATTTGTTAAATTGGTAACCCTAATTATTAATTATAAGATAAATGCTAATTTGTGGACATTAAAACCCTAATGTTCATGTATAATGTAATTAGAAAATTAAACAAAATTAAGAAACCCTAATTTCATTTTTAGAGATTAAAATTTCCATTTTTAGTTTATTTACAAAATTCTAAAAATTAAAATTTTTGATAACCTTGGGGTTAAACCCTAAGGGTTTGCCAAGATTACAATTGTGTCATTAAATTTGTAAGCCAAATGACCAAATTGCCCTTTTTTAAATTTTTAAAGTTAAATAGAGTTATGGCCAACATTGTTGCCACATCTCTTAAGATACTACCAAACACTTAGTATCAGCCAATTGAAGCCACATAACAACCTTCTCAACCACAAGAATCAATTTTGAGTAATTAAAGAAAGTAAAAGTCCAAAGAATTGGCTCATTTGCTATCTAGCACCCAACCAAGTCTCTTTCTCTCCACACTCACGAATTCTAGTAGCATTGCAATCCCAAAAGCAAGCCCCACTACCTTCATTAATAGATCAAGAAAACAGAATCAAGTATTGTTCAAGTTAGGTATAAACCCTAAAAGCCAAATCTGATCTTTGATTCCATGATAGATGTTGTGTTTTAATGTTAAAATGTGTTATATGTAGTGTGTAATGATGATCTGGATTGCTAGATGTTAGATCCATAACATCTAGAGGCTCGAATTTGAAGATTTAAAAAAATCTGGAAATTATGTTTTTGATGTCTGGCAACCAAATGTCAGGCCCTGTAGATCTCTGAATGTTTATTCTTTTTTGTGTTTTTAAGCTTTGATCTTGTAGTATGATATGAGAGCTTTGCTCTGGAACTCAAATCAGGGTTAGATCGGTTGTAGGTTGCAAGTTATGGGTGGTCAAACACCGTTGACCAACCATGACTGAACAAGTTCTGGGTAACCCAGAACGAGCCCAGAAAGCTCTAACAAGATTTTCAAGAGCTTGGATCTGACAATGGTTTGATGTTTCATTATGGTTCTTGAATCTAAGTTGTAGTATGTTTGTTAGACTACATCCTCATGCCTTAAGATCACATATATAGTAAACAGGTTGAAAATTGTGGCCGGTCAAACTAGTTAAGTCGATCATGTTTTCTATTTTCTGGGTAACCCAGTAAACATAAGAACATGACGACTGACATAGTTTGACCAGACTAGATCTCACATTTGTGTTGTTATTGTTATGATTTTATGTGATAGATCTCTTGTCCTACATGTTGGCGACACTGAAACTTTTAGATCACAAAAATAATACACGATCAGCAAGTTGTGGAAGCCCAAATATGGCTGGTCGAACTGTTCTTCATTTCTGGGTAACCCAGAAAATGAAGAACAGCTCTAACAGCTTGTTCATGGATTTATATCTTTTTGATGTGTTATGATCTTGTCCAGAACTTGTTATACACTTGTAGTATGACATTAATACTACACGATGTGATCAATAGTTTGCCCAGAAACATTAATAGCTGACATTTATCACTGGTCAAAGTAGTTATCTCGAAACTGTGTATGAAGATCTGGGTTTTTGTATGAAGAACATGAAGAACACCTATAGCGACAGTTCTGTCACTATAGGTGGTCTTTAGCGATAGTTTCTATATAAAAATTATATTTTCATTAAATAATTATAGAAAATTAGATTTTAATTATTAAAAATACAAATAAATTATTAAAAATTATTTTAAGGTCTGAAAATTTGTCCATTCGATATGGGGTTTAGAAATGGGCTTTGTACCAGGTTCAAGGTCAATAAAGAATTCAACTTCACGTTTTTGGGGGTAGACCGGGAAGTTCTTCAGGAAATACGTCAGGAAAGTCAATAACAACAGGAATATTATTCAAATCTGACGTGTCTTTATTCAAATCCATAACATGGGCTAAGAAACCATGACATCCGTTTTTCAATAAACAAATAGCTTTATGACTTGATATGATAGTGATTGATTTTAATGGCTTAGTTGCTTGAATTCGCACAAAAGGTTAATTAGGAATATGAAAACTAACAACCTTACGAAAATAATCAATTTTGGAATGATGAGTAGTTAACCAATCAATCCCTAAAATCACATCAAAAGCAAATATCTTTAAAGAGATAAGGTTAACGGGTAATGTGATGGTGCCAACTTGGATCAAACAAGATTTATAAACAGTGGATGTGATGAAAGTTTCTCCTAACAGAGTTTCCACAGATAGGTCAAAGTCTAATTTCTCAAGAGTCAAGTTTAAACGTTGAGCACAAGCAAGAGAGATAAATGAATGGGTAGCACCGGTATCAAGTAATGTATAAACTTCGCATGAATTTATGATTAGCTTACCCGTGATCACTTCGTTTGGGTTCCTCGCATGTTGACCAGTCACGACAAACGCACTTCCAGGAACCGTTGACTTTGACTTTTCTGGGACAGCCTTTTGAGTCACCATCCCTGTTGGACTTGGTTTCACTACAGTGCAATCTCGAGCGATATGTCCTTCCTTTCCATAGTTATAACATACCTTAAACTGTTGTGGGCAGTTTGGGCTGATATGTCCTTCTTTTCCGCACTTATAGCATATGACCGGTGGTCGTTCTCCTCCCTTGGAATCAGTTGCTGCTGGTGCTGACGTCTTCACATTATCATTGTTAAATCTCCAATTTTTTAAAATCTCCCCCCGACTCTCTTCTTCTATTTTCATGGCCACGATTACCACCATAGTGGTTACCGCTTTTGCTGAATGTTTTCCTCCCTGCTGATTTTTATTGCTCCGATGACTGCTACCACCGATATGACCCTGGTTACGGTTCCTTGGCTGAACGTACTCGCTATCTCGCTCTAATAATTGAGCCCTGTTAACAACATCTAAATATAAAGCAAATTTATGAGAGATAAGATATTGTCGAATCTCAGGTTTTAAACCTCTCAGAAACATCCTCATTGTTCGTTCCACATTTTCCACCAAATGAGGTACAAACCTGGATAACTATGCGAACTTCGCCTGGTATTGGGACAATGTCATGTTGTTTTGTTCTAGTCTAATAAATTCTACCTCCTTCATATGGCGAATACTTTCAGGAAAGTATTTTTCATTGAAAAGTTTCTGAAACGTTTCCCAAGACATGCTGAGTGCGGCTGGCTGGGTCCGTTTCACCGACTCCTACCAGTAGTCTGCCTCGTCATGGAACATAAAGGTGGTGAATGGAACCTTCTGTTCCTCCGTGCATCCCAAGACATCGAATATCTTGGTAATTTGTTTGACCTACATTTCTGCCAAGATCGGATTCGACTTTCCCTTAAATTCTGGTGGTCCCAACTCTTTGAACTGCTTAGCTATAACAAGCCGCGCATTGATAGCATTTCCACCCGTATTTTGAGCACGAGTCTCCCTCGTCTGGTTTTGCATTAATTACAAAAAGCTCCTAAACATCCCGTCGTTCATCGTCTGCTCAGTGGTGTTGTTTACATGAGGAATATTGCCTTCCTGTTGCACGTTCCCCTGGGTGGTGATTAAAGGTGTTTCCACGATCTCATTAACTCCACCGTTAATATTCTCAGCTGTCATCTTAAATACTGCCACAAAACAAGGGTTAATTAAACAAATTAACATATCACATATTAACCATATGGTTGGGCTGACCAAAAATTAATCTTAGGTATGACACACTAGCGAAGGATTACTCGTCTCTCCACTTCTAGTTCTATTCCCCGATCTCCGCCAAAGACCATATCCCTAAGCTCTGATACCAACTGTGACGCCCCCAAAATCAGTATACAACACCCATTCTGAGTCGCCAAATACATGGTATAGAAACAACTACAACTTTATTAATACAATTGTCATGCAAAATACGACAACACTTAAACTATGAGTTTAAATACAAATATTGGCCTCTAGACAATATCCACACTCAAATAAGTCCTCATTACAATTATTAATACACTATTTTACAGAATAGTGAGGACAATTAGAACCACTTCTAGAACCATCATTCTTTACCCTGACTAGTACTCGCTACATTCTCGCCTCCTGAGAAGAAAAATGGAAAAACAAGGAAAAGGGTGAGCTCAACTAGCCCAGTAAAAAATATTATGACTAAGATAATATAGAACAAATTATCGTTAGTCCTCAACAGGGAAAAATCTAATAGAATACAATAGACAACAAGTTTTAGATCAACGACTGCAGCGGAAATAACAATTCATTAGAAGAGTTAAGTAGAGAATGAAATCTACTATCATCTATAAATTTAAAAGTCCATCCTCGATATATTATCCCTGTAACATCAATCAATATACATCATAAATCAAATATTCATCTTTGCACTACAGGCCAAAGATATTCACCAGTTGGTCATGTTCATCTAAACACCTGTTCATCATTGCACTACGGGCCAAAGATATTCATCATAAAATCATTCAACTTTGCACTACGGGCCAAAGATATTCAGTTATGTCATCATTTAGGACGGTGGATGATGAAAAATATTTTAAAGAAAACGAATCCAGTGAAACAAAAGAATAAATATTAAGGATTCGTACTTTACACAATCCAAGTTCAAAAATACTTCATAAATAATCAGAGTGGAGTAAAATTTAAGAATGATCAAAACATGGATACAATCAAAGCTAGTATCCAGAATAGATATTTTGGACAAAAAGAAGAAAATTTCATTTTTCGGTGAATTGTGTCGTATTCGTGAATAGTGTCGTATATGTGAATAGTGCCGTATACGTGAATAGTAACTCCGACACTAAAAGATAGAAATTTCACAAAAAATATCATCATGCTTTGTGAATAGTACTCGTGAATAGTAACTCGTGAATAGTAACTCATGAATAGTAACTCCGATATGAAAAAGTTCAAAATTTGATAAAAATTTCCAACCAACATTTTGGCATAATGATATTGAAGAAATAATATCATTTAAGAAAAAATAACCTCCCTTACCTCAGAAAAATAGTACTTCTGATAGGAATACAAGATCTAGTGCAGAAGGAACTTGTACCGTATAGCAACACTCGAAGTACTAAAATACTCACAAAAATACACTCGATATATAGAGAGAAAGAGATAGAAGATTTCAGTTTCTGGTGTGATTTTCAATTCTAACCTAAGCACCCTATTTATAGGAAAATGCTTAGAACGCCAAAGCAGAAAATTTAATAAAATATTAATATATATATTAAAATTCTACGCCAACCTTCCTTGATCTGAATTCAGCAATTAACATCACATGCAAGACCCACAATTAATGACAAAAACGTTTTTTTTATATTAAAAATAATTAAAACTTCCAAAAATCAATTATTTCGGAACTTCAGAATTTCAATAATTCATAATAAATAGCCCTTTTATCAGAAAATTCGAATCTTGGAAATTTTTATAGGAAATTCAATTCTCTACAACTTTGCAGAAGAAAGTTTTTCCAAATTCCAAACAGAAATTGACCGAAATCCATAAACGGGCAATTTTACAGGTTATAATTAAATTTCAGTCAAGAAATGGGGTCCACCGACACACAAAATATGTGTTAATCATTTAATGCAACAAAAATACTCCTCCTCCTCATATACTCATATATCTCACATTCATTATAAAACTATCACCATTATTATATTATTAAAATATAATAATAAATTATTTTATCAGAAAAGATAAAATATAATTTTTCAACAATTGTCACTTTAAAAAAATTTTCCATCTATATCCACATAAAATCAATATTTTCCTCATCATATAAATCAATAATTAATTATTCACAAATAATATTACAGAATCACAGTACTGGCAACCAGGCCGTTCCCAGGAAAGAGGAGACTTTCCAGTAAGAATTTCTCCTTACTGGCGCGCAATTAGGTGACCAAACCTCTCCTTATACAGAACTTTCTAGACATTGCCAATAAAGTTTTTTAATAATATTATTCAGATAATATGAATTATTGCTTCGATAATGGAAAATACTGTGTAGTGACAATTATTAAAACAACAGTAATATAAAATATCAACGCAGCAATTATTGAATTAATAAAATAAAATACTGAATAGTAATTACTGTAACAATTATTGAGTAATGCTTTCTTACGTAAGAATCAATAATTGGTGCAATATCGTGTGCTACTGTGCAACAACGCGTATTACTGTGTTTTAACCACCGGGTATTCCAACAGTGTTAACGGTAACAACTACGTCATTATTTATAAACAACTTATACTTGTCATTTTCTTCAGCCAATCACTTTTTGTTATGGGGCCCACAAAAGACTGCGCCGTCGTACGAATATTCCCCAACAGCAAGAATATTCCACGACCAACCGAATATTTCCCGACAAAAATGAATATTTTATAACCACCTGCTTATTTAAAATATTTGCGCATTTTACCCATAACTAACCACATTAATCAAATCAACCCTTACTATTTCAAAATAATAAATAGAGGAAATTAAATTTCATTTATTAATAATTTGGGGTCTTACAATCTCCCCTCGTTATGAAATTTTGTCCTTTAAATTGACATATGTACCTGGTGTTTCGAAAAGATGAGGATACCTCGCTTTCATTTCTATTTCCAACTCCAAGGTCATTTCCTCAATAGCATGGTTTCTCCACAAAACTTTAACTTGTGGTATGACCTTCGTGCGTAGGACATGCTCCTTCCTATCCAAGATCTTGACAGGTAAATCTTCGTACGTTAAGTCTTCGGCTATCTCGTTTGGTTCTAACTCAATAACATTGTTTGGGTCTTTCATATATTTACGAAGCACGAATACGTGAAAAATATTATGAACACGAGACATACTTGGAGGTAACGCGAGTCTATAGGCCACATTTCCTACTCGGTCAAGAATCTGAAATGGACCAATAAATCATGGATTGAGCTTTCCTCTCTTCCCAAATCTTGTAACTCCTTTCCATGGAGCAACACGCAATAATACATGATCCCAATACTAAATTTCGCGTCCTTTCGATGAAGATCCTCATAACTCTTTTATCGATCCTGTGCCGTTTGTATACGTTGTCGAATCGTTTGGATCTTCTTTGTAGACATTCGTACCAACTCTGGTTCCAACAACGTTGCTTCTCCCACCTCATCCCGGCATATTGGAAAGAGACACTTTCGTCCATACAATGCTTCAAATGGAGTTACACCTATACTTACTTGATAACTGTTGTTGTAGGAGAATTCCACCAATGGTAAATACTTATCCCAACTCCCCTTGAAGTCTAGGACACGGAGTCTTAATAGATCTTCAAGAGTTTGAATAGTCCTCTTTGATTGTTCGTCCGTTTGAGGATGGTATGCCGAACTAAATCGTAAATCCGTCCCCATAGCTTTTTACAAGCTAACCCAAAATCTTGAAGTGAATCTTGGGTCACGATCCGAAACTATGGATACTGGCATGCCATGCAATCTCACAATCTCATCTACATACATATGAGCAAGACGTTCAAGGGAATAAGTCTCCCATATCGGCAAGAAATGAGCAGACTTGGTTAATCTATCAACAATAACCCAAATAGCATTTATGCCTTGAGAAATCGTGGGAAGACCCGTAATGAAATCCATGGTAATATGTTCCCACTTCCATTTCAGAATCTCAAGTGGTTGCAATGGACCCTTTGGCACTTGATGCTCCGCCTTTACACGTTGAAAAGTTAAACACCTCGAGATAAACTTTGCAATCTCTCTCTTCATATTGTTCCACCAAAATGTATGTCGAAGATCACGATACATTTTGGTACTTCCAGGATGGATTGCAAACGGTGTATTATGTGCCTCCATCATGATCTTGTACGTCAAATCCGAATTGTTAGGAACACAAAGTCTGGAGTGGACTCGAAGTATTCCTTCTTCATCGATTCTTGCTTCTGGAATAGCACCTTCTTGCACTTTCTTCTTCATACGCATCAACTCCGGGTCTATGGCTTGAGCAACTTTAACTTTATCTTGGTTCTATGCGTATACTTGACATCATCGCACTCGTTCCTGCACATGATCTTCTACTCAACGCGTCAGCTACCACGTTTGCTTTTCCAAGATGGTATTGAATAGTGTGGTCGTAATCTTTCAACAGCTCGAGCCAACGTCGTTGCCGCATGTTCAGTTCTTTTTGAGTTAAGAAATATTTGAGGCTTTTATGGTCTGAATATATCTCCACTTTCTCTCCATATAGATAGTGCCTCCAGATCTTTAGCGCAAAATCGACTGCTGCCAACTCTAGATCATGAGTAGGATAATTCCTCTCATATTCTTTAAGTTGTCGCGAGGCATAGGCTATGACTTTCCCACGTTGCATGAGAACACATCCAAACCCTTTGCATGAAACATCACTGTAGATAACAAATCCATCTGAACCAGATGGTATTGTTAAAACAGGTGTCGAAATGAGTCTCCTCTTGAGATCTGGGAAACTCTTCTCGCATTCCTCGCTCCATATAAATTTTGTATCTTTACGAGTCAGTTGAGTTAACGGAGTAGCGATTCGAGAGAATCCTTCCACGAATCTTCGATAATAACCAGCTAAGCCCAGAAAGCTACGTACTTCGGTCACCGTCTTTGGTTGCTCCCAACTTTGTATTGCTTCAATCTTCACTGGGTTAACAGACACTCCATGTTTTAACACCATGTGCCCAAGGAATGCTACTTCCTCAATCCAGAACTCGCATTTCTTCAGTTTGGCATATAGCTTGTTATCACGAAGCCTTTGCAGTACTAGCTTCAAATGGCGCTCATGATCTTCACGGCTTTTGGAATAGATGAGGATGTCATCAATAAAGACAACAACGAACTGATCCAAATATTCCTTGAATACTCGGTTCATCATATCCATGAAACCAGCAGGAGCATTAGTCAATCCAAAAGACATGACTAGGAATTCATAATGCCCGTACCGAGTTTTGAAGGCAGTCTTCGGAATATCCTCAGTTTTAACCTTCAGCTGATGATATCCAGAACGAAGATCGATTTTTGAAAAGAATTATGCTCCTTGCAACTGGTCAAATAGGTCATCAATACGAGGTAGCGGATACCTATTCTTGATAGTGACATGGTTCAATTCCCGATAGTCAATACAAAGTCGCATACTCCCGTCTTTCTTCTTTACAAATAAAACAGGAGCACCCCAAGGAGATGTACTAGGACGAATGAAACCGATGTCCAACAACTCCTGTAGTTGGACCTTTAACTCTTGAAGTTTAATAGGAGCCATTTGATATGGGGTTTTAGAAATGGGCATTGAACTAGGTTCAAGGTCAATAAAGAATTCAACTTCACGTTCTGGGGGTAGACCGGGAAGTTCTTCAGGAAATACGTCAGGAAATTCAATAACAACAGGAATATTATTCAAATCTGACTTGTCTTTATTCAAATCAATAACATGGGCTAAGAAAGCTTGACATCCGTTTTTCAATAAACGAATAGCTTTATGACTTGATATGACAATGATTGATTTTAATGGTTTAGTTGCTTGAATTCGCACAACAGGTTGATTAGGAATATGAAAACTAACAACCTTACGAAAACAATCAATTTTGGCATGATGGGTAGTTAACCAATCAATCCCTAAAATCACATCAAAAGCAAGTATCTTTAAAGAGATAAGGTCAACGAGTAATGTGATGGTGCCAACTTAGATCAAACAAGATTTATAAACAGTGAATGTGATGAAAGTTTCTCCTAACGGAGTTTCCACAGATAGGTCAAAGTCTAATTTCTCTGGAGTCAAGTTTAAACGTTGAACACAAGCAGGAGAGATAAATGAATGGGTAGCACCGGTATCAAGTAATGTATAAAGTTCGCATAAATTTATGATTAGCTTACCTGTGATCACCTCGTTTGGGTTCCTCGCATGTTGACCAGTCACGACAAACGCTCTTCTAGTAACCGTTGATTTTGACTTTTCTGGAACAGCCTTTTAAGTCACCATCCCCGCTGGACTTGGTTTCGCTACAGTGCAATCTCGAGCGATATGTCCTTCGTTTCCACAGTTATAACATACCTTAAACTGTTGTGGACAGTTTGGACTGATATGTCCTTCTTTTCCGCACTTATAGCATATGACTGGTGGTCGTTCTCCTCCCTTGGAACCAGTTGCTGCTGGTGCTGACGTCTTCACATTATCATTATTGAATCTCCTCTTTTTAAAATCTCCCCCCGACTCGCTTCTTCTATTTTCATGGCCACGATTACCACCAAAGTGGTTACCGCTTTTGCTGAATGTTTTTCTCCCTGCTGGTTTTCATTGCTCCGATGACTGCTGCCACCGGTATGACCCTGGTTGTGGTCCCTTGGTTGAACGTACTCGCTATCTCGCTCTAATAATTAAGCCCTGTTGACAACATCTGAATATAAAGCAAATTTATGAGAGATAAGATATTGCCGAATCTCGGGTTTTAAACCTCTCAGAAACATCCTCGTCATTTGTTCCTCATTCTCCACCAAATGAGGTGCAAACCTGGATAACTCTGCGAACTTCGCCTCGTATTGGGACAATGTCATGTTGTTTTATTCTAGTCTAATAAATTCTACCTCCTTCATATGGCGAATACTTTCAGGAAAGTATTTTTCGTTGAAAAGTTTCTGAAACGTTTCCCAAGACATGCTGAGTGTGGCTGGCTGGGTCCGTTTCACCGACTCCCACCAGTAGTCTGCCTCGCCATAAAACATAAAGGTGGCAAATAGAACCTTCTGTTCCTCCTTGCATCCCAAGACATCGAATATCTTGGTATTTTGTTTGACCCACGTTTTTGCCATGATCGGATCCG
The DNA here is from genome assembly GCA_020205505.1 of Panax japonicus. NCBI lineage: Eukaryota > Viridiplantae > Streptophyta > Magnoliopsida > Apiales > Araliaceae > Panax > Panax japonicus. The sequence continues at coordinate 35,381,719 of CM035113.1, read as the reverse complement.
GCTTTCCCTTAAATTCTGGTGGTCCCAACTCTTTGAACTGCTTGGCTGTAACAAGCCGCGCATTGCTAGTATTTCCACCCGTATTTTGAGCATGAGTCCCCCTCGTCTGGTTTTGCATGAACTGAAAAAAGCTCCTAAACATCCTGTTGTTCATCGTCTGCTAAGTGGTGTTGTTTACAGGACGAATATTGCCTTCCTGCTGCATGTTCCCCTGGGTGGTGATTAAAGGTGTTTCCACGGTCTCATTAACTCCACCGTTAATATTCTCAGCTGCCATCTTAAATACTACCACAAAACAAGGGTTAATTAAACAAATTAACATATCACATATTAACCATATGCTTAGACTGACCAACAATTAAGCTTAGGTATGACACACTAGCGAAGGATTACTCGTCTCTCCCCTCCTAGTTCTATTCCCCGATCTCCTCCAAAGACCATATCCCTAAGCTCTGATACCAACTGTGACGCCCCCAAAATTGGTATACAACACCCATTCTGAGTCTCCAAATACATGGTATAGAAACAACTACAGTTTTATTAATACAATTGTCGTGCAAAATACGACAACACTTAAACTGTGAGTTTAAATACAAATATTGTCCTCTAGACAATATCCACACTCAAATAAGTCCTCATTATAATTATTAATACACTATTTTACAGAATAGTGAGAACTATTAGAACCACTTCTAGAACCATCATTCTTTACCCCAACTAGTACTCGCTAAATTCTCGCCTCCTGAGAAGAAAAATGGAACAACAAGGAAAAGGGTGAGCTCAACTAGCCCAGTAAAAACATTATGACTAAGATAATATAGAACAAATTATCTATAGTCCTCAACAGGGAAAAATCTAATAGAATACAATAGACAACAAGTTTTAGATCAACAACTGCAGCGGAAACAACAATTCATTAGAAGAGTTAAGTAGAGAATGAAATCTACTATCATCTATAAATTTAAAAGTCCATCCTCGATATTTTATCCCTGTAACATCAATCAATATACATCATAAATAAAATATTCATCTTTGCACTACATGCCAAAGATATTCACCAGTTGGTCATGTTCATCTAAACACCTGTTCATCTTTGCACTACGGGCCAAAGATATTCATCATAAAATCATTCATCTTTGTACTACGGGCTAAAGATATTCAGTTATATCATCATTTAGGACGGAGGATGATCAAAAATATATTTAAAAAAATGAATCCAGTGAAACAAAAGAATAAATATTAAGGATTCGTACTTTACACAATCCAAGTTCAAAAATACTTCATAAATAATCAGAATGGAGTAAAATTTAAGAATGATCAAAACATAGATACAATCAAAGCTAGTATCCAGAATAGATATTTTGGACAAAAAGAAGAAAATTTCATTTTTCAGTGAATAGTGCCGTATTCGTGAATAGTACCGTACACGTGAATAGTGTCGTATACGTGAATAGTAACTCCGACACTAAAAGATAGAAATTTCACAAAAAATATCATCGTGCTTTGTGAATAGTACTCGTGAATAGTAACTCGTGAGTAGTAACTCATGAATAGTAACTCCGATATGAAAAGGTTCCAAATTTGATAAAAAATTCCAACCAACATTTTGGTATAATGATATTGAAGAAATAATATCATTTAAGAAGAAATAACCTCCCTTACCTCAGAAAAATAGTACTTCTGATTGGAATATAAGATCTAGTGCTAAAGGAACTTGTACCGTATAGGAACACTTAAAGTACTAAAATACTCACAAAAATACGCTCGATATATAGAGAGAGAAGATTTCAGTTTCTGGTGTGATTTTCAATTTTAACCTAAGCACCCTATTTATAGGAAAATGCTTAGAACACCAAAGCAGAAAATTTAATAAAATATTAATATATATATTAAATTTTCTTTGCCAACCTTACTTGATCTGAATTCAGCAATTGACATCACATGCAAGACCCACAATTAATAACAAAAATGTTTTTTTATATTAAAAATAATTATAACTTTCAAAAATCAATTATTTCGGAACTTCAGAATTTCAATAATTCATAATAAATAGCCCTTTTATCAGAAAATTCGAATCTCTAGACTTTCTATAGGAAATTCAATTCTCTACAACTTTGCAGAAGAAAGTTTTTCTAAATTCCAAACAGAAATTGACCGAAATCCATAAACGGGCGATTTTACAGGCTATAATCAAATTTCAATCAAAAAATGGGGTCCGCCGACACACAAAATTTGTGTTAATTATTTAATGCAATAAAAATACTCTTCCTCCTCATATACTCATATATCCCACATTCATTATAAAACTATCACCATTATTATATTATTAAAATATAATAATAAATTATTTTATCAGAAAAGATAAAATATCATTTTTCAACAATTGTCACTTTAAAACTTTTCTCCATCTATATCCACATAAAATCAATATTTTTCTCATCATATAAATCAATAATTAATTATTCACAAATAATATTACAGAATCACAGTACTGGCAACCAGGCATTTCCCAGGAAAGAGGGGCTTCCCAATAAGAATTTCTCCTTACTAGCGCGCAATTAGGTGACCAAACCTCTCCTTAGACAGAACTTTCTAGACATTGCCAATAATATTTTCTAATAATATTATTCAGATAATATGAATTATTGCTTCGATAATGGAAAATACTGTGTAGTGACAATTATTGAAAAACAGTAATATAAAATATCAACGCAGCAATTACTGAATCAAAAAAATAAAATATTGAACAGTAATTACTGTAACAATTATTGAGTAGTGCCTTCTTACGTAAGAATCAATAATTGGTGCAATACCGTGTGCTACTGTGCAACAACGCGTATTACTGTGTTTTAACCACCGGGTATTCCAACAGTGTTAACGGTAACAACTACGCCATTATTTATAAACAACTTATACTTGTCATTTTCTTCATCCAATTGTTTTTCGTTATGGGGCCCACAAAAGACTGCGTCGTCGTACGAATATTCCCCGACAGCAAGAATATTCCACGACCAAACGAATATTCCCCGATAAAAATGAATATTTTATAACCACCTGCTTATTTAAAATATTTGCGCATTTTACCCATAACTAACCACATTAATCAAATCAACCCTTACTATTTCAAAATAATAAATAGAGGAAATTAAATTTCATTTATTAATAATTTGGGGTCTTACAATATACGCTCATTGATTATCAACATGTTAGTATATGGTAATTCAGAGATATATTTTGTTCGTTAATTTCTATAAATGGTTACACAAGTGTCCCCACTTGGATAATCATTGTATTTAATCACATGTTGATTTGTTAATTGCCCATATATATATATATATATATATATATATATATATATATATATATATATATATATATATATTGAATTATAGATTATTGTTGAACAACATAAAACATTACTATTATCCAACTGAATTGCTTTGGTTTGGAACCTAGACAAGTATGAACATCCCGATCAAGGGAAAACATTTATGCGCCCAAGGCGGACAGAGTGAACGATACCCTCGTTCTTGCATGTAGTGTTGATCAATACAAGGCATAACGGGTTGATCACCCACGTGCCCGTAAGTTATGACGGTTTGCAGATGAATTTCTGTTTTAACCTTTTCGAAAATAGAAAACACTGTTCATAATATGTCACCTTAACCCTATTTATAGTCAATACGTAGTTTCAAAAATTTGAAAGAGGGTTGTTATGTTATTATTATCGGTTCAGATTACTTAATAACTTTAGATTTGTTGTATAAGGGTATTATAAAGAAAACATTGAATTCTTTCAGCTTATATATATATATATATATATATATATATATATATATATATATAATTGCTATTACTTGTTGGGCACTCAAATGCTCATCCGTACTTAATTTAAATATTTTCAGCTAAGTGTGAACAACTAGAAGGCTCTGCCAAGAACAAAGGAAAAGGGAAAGTTGCTGAATAAGTGTTATGCTATATATTATGTAATAGTTTAGACTTTATTAAGATAAGTATGATATATATTATTTATCATGTATTGTAAGGAATGTTTAAAGGTCTCGCACATGGGGATTAGACTCTAATGATATGTAAATTAAGTTGATCTTTATATTATTGTTATTATTATTAGTATTATTCCCCTCATAGAAATGGTATCGTGAAATGCCGAGTTTGGGTTTCAAGTACCTGGATTCGGGGGCTTTACAGGTTGGTATCAGAGCTTAGGGTTAAAAACCTTAGGTGGGAAAGACCTTAGGCTATAACCTTAGAACATAGGGAAACGTTGAAATATAAGTAACTCATATAGAGTTTAAAAAATGATGAATTGAATAAATTCATCGTCAAACAAAATAAAAGATAACTTATATAAAATTATTGTTTGTTGTGTGTATAAACTATATGCTAATCAGGATAATTTATGTGTGTAGATGTCTGGTGGAAAAGGCTTGTTATATGCATATTGCATGAAGAAGGATCAAAACCATACACCCGAGCTAATATCGAAGCCAATAGCTAAAATAGAGGCTCACGGTGCAAACAACTCAGACGATGTGGTTATTATAGAAAACGTAGTATCAGATCCAGAGATGGTGGAACTGACAGATAGTGATTCGAACACTAAAGTTGAAGCTGATCAAGCATCAACGGAGTTGCAGGATCTGAGGAACAAGGTTTCTTCTCTGGAAAGGCTGTGGGAGATAGAAAAGTTATTAAATAGTCAATTGCGTCAGGCGTTAATAGAAACAATGGAAGAACAAGATAAGCTTAAAATCCAAATTGATCAAATGGGAGCCATAAGCAACACATTGTGTGCAGCTCCGAGCAAGAAGGGGAAAACAAAGATAGAAGATCATGACTTAGGAAAATCCGGTAACAACCAAGAGTACGCTAACAAAATAGAAAAGTGTACAAACTTTGACAAGAAACATGAAGGCGTATGCAGGAAAGGGAAAAAATATGTTACATTTACGGACATGAGGGACATACCTCTCATCATTGTCCCGACTATAAGCTAGGCGCATGTTTTATTTGTGGGAGGGAAGGTCATCGAGCGAAAGGTTGTCCAAGGAAAAAGGCGTAGCGAATAGGTAGTATAGGTTCTGTTGTGTAGGTCTGTTTGATGTAATATATATGATAAGTATGTCTGTGTAATGTAATGTTCCCAACTTTTATATTAGTCAAGACTGTAAATCCTGACATTTGTGGTCACAAAGGGATAGTTAATGTTCAAAGAAGTATGGGGTATCTATGTAAAATATTCGTTGAATGAATATGAATCTAAGTTTGAGAAATGAAACAAGTTTAATATATTAAACTTATACGATAAGGTTAAGAATGTAAGTTAAATTTATGATTTTATCTAATCAGATAATGCCGCCAAGACGTCAAACTCGAAATTAAAGGGCAGAAGAATCTGTCAACAACGCTGAGGGAGAACAACAAGCAGACCCGATGCAGAACTTCACGAACATGGTAGCTCAGGCTATGCAACAGGGAATACCAGCCGAAGGGAACCCGCCAGACAATCGCTTGGCGAACTTTAAAGATTTCAAGGTTGTGGGACCGCCGGAATTCAAAGGTATAACTGACCTTGTTGAAGCCAAAACTTGGGTCAAAGAGATTGAAAAAACATTCATGGTAGCTAGGGTAGCTGAAGGGCAAAAGATTGCTTTTGCCACTTACATGATAAAGGGGGAGGCAAATTTTTGGTGGGAAGCGAATCAGACGAGGGCAGGAGAAGGTATAGTTACATGGGATAGGTTTAATACACTGTTCTTTGAGAACTATTTTTCATCTAGTATGCAGGCTAGGATGGAGGTAAAATTTCTGGAATTGAAGCAGAAAAATATGACAGTTGTAGACACTCAAAATTTTCTGTACTACTGTCACTAACATTGCAGGAGGACATATTCGTCTTTTAAGAGGGAACCCTAAAAGACAATCCAAATCCAAACCGGATACTACCAAAAGTTCAGCATCAACCCCAGATCACACTTTAGGAGTAACAATTCCAACCTCGGATGTAACCCCGAGGTGTGCAGATCCAATACCGGAACACACACCAAAGAAGACCGATTAATCTCAGAGATAATCCCGAGGTATACAGTCTCAGTCCCAACCATGGGAATAGCCACCAACCCTGGTGATAACCCCAAGGAATGCAGTTTCGGCGATAACCCCGAAAATGCTTGTTTCAAATGCAACCAGCTTCAATCTCGGCGCTCACAACAAATACACTGCACCAACCCGGCAATAACATCGGGAAGACAGGCACACATCAAAGGTGACAATGAGGACCTTCAACAATTGCAGCAGTCCAATCTCAGCGAAGTCTGAGCAACGTCTACTTCATCAGCCCAATTCGGCGATAACACTGGTAAGGGGCAACATCGTTGTGACGCCCCGAAAACAGGTAACAACACCCATTCTGAGTCGTCAAAATACATGGTACAGAAACAACTACAACTTTATTAATACAACATAAAAACTTTGAGTTTAAATACAAATATTGTCATCTAGACAATATCCACACTCAAATAAGTCCTCAGTACAATTATTGATACATTATTTAACAAAAATGGTGAGGACTACTAAAACGACTTCTAGAACCATCATTCCACACCCCGACTAGTACTCGCTACATTCTCGCCTCCTGAGAAGACAAATGGAACAACAAGGAAAAGGGTGAGCTCAACTAGCCCATTAAAGAACATTATGACTAAGATAATATAAAACAAACTATCGTTAATCTTCAACAGGGAAAAATCTAATAGAATACAATAGACAACAAGTTTTAAATCAATATTCGCAGCGGAAATAATAATTCATTAGAAGAGTTAAGTAGAGAATGCAAACTACTATCTTCTATATATGAATTTAAAAGTTCATCGTCTATCTTTTATCCCTGTAACATCAATCAATATATATCTTGAATCAAATATTCATCTTTGCACTACAGACCAAAGATATTCATCAGTTGGTCATGTTCATCTAAACACATGTTCATCTTTGCACTACGGGCCAAAGATATTCATCAGAAATCATTCATCTTTGCACTACAGGCCAAAGATATTCAATTATATCATCATTTAGGACTGAGGATGATGAAAAATATTTTAAAGAAAACAAATCCAGTGAAAAAAATAACAAATATTAAGGATTCGTACTTTAAACAATCCAAGTTCAAAAATACTTCATAAATAACCAGAGTGGAGTAAAATTCAAGAATCATCAAAACATGGATACAATCAAAACTAGTATCCGTAATAGATATCTTGGACGAAAAATGAAAATTTAATTTTTCTGTGAATAGTGTCGTATTCGTGAATAGTGTCGTATACGTGAATAGTGTCGTATACGTGAATAGCAACTTCGACACCAAAAGATAGAAATTTTACAAAAAAAACATCATCATGCTTCGTGAATAGTACTCGTGAATAGTAACTCATGAATAGTAACTCGTGAATAGTAACTCATGAATAGTAACCCCGACATGAAAAAGTTCTAAATTTGATAAAAAGTTCTAACCAATATTTCAGCATAATGATATTGAAGAAATAATATCATTTGAGAAAAAAATAACATCCGTTACCTAAAAAGGATAGTACTTCTGACTGGTATACTGTATATAGTGCTGAAAGGACTTGCACCGTATAGCAATACTCAAAGTACTAAAATACTCACAAGAATACGCTCAATATATCGAGAGAGAAAGAGAGAGAAGGTTTCAGTTTCTGGTGTAATTTTCAATTCTAACCTAAGCACCCTATTTATAGGAAAATGCTTAAAACACCAAAGGAGAAAATTTAATAAAATATTAATATATGTATTAAAATTTCTACGCAAACCTTCCTTGATCTGAATTCAGCAATTGACATCACATGCAAGACCCACAATTAATGACAAAAACGTTTTTTTATATTAAAAATAATTAAAACTTCCAAAAATCAATTATTTCGGAACTTCAGAATTTCAATAATTCATAATAAATAGCCCTTTTATCAGAAAATTCAAATCTCTAGACTTTCTATAGGAAATTCAATTCTCTACAACTTTGCAGAAGAAAGTTTTTCCAAATTCCAAACAGAAATTGAACGAAATACATAAACGGGCGATTTTACAGGCTATAATCAAATTTCAGTCAAGAAATGGGGTCCACCGACACAAAATATGTGTTAATCATTTAATGCAACAAAAATACTTTTCCTCCTCATATACTCATATATCCCACATTCATTGTAAAACTATCACCATTATTATATTATTAAAATATAATAATAAATTATTTTATCAGAAAAGATAAAATATCATTTTTCAACAATTGTCACTTTAAAAATTTTCTCCATCTATATCCACATAAAATCAATATTTTTCTCATCATATAAATCAATAATTAATTATTCACAAATAATATTACAGAAACACGATACTGGCAACCAGGCCGTTCCCAGGAAAGAGGGGGCTTTCCAATAAGAATTTTTCCTTACTGGCGCGCAATTAGGTGACCAAACCTCTCCTTAGACAGAACTTTCTAGACATTGTCAATAATGTTTTCTAATAATATTATTCAGATAATATGAATTATTGATTCGATAATGAAAAATACTGTGTAGTGACAATTATTGAAACAACAGTAATATATACTATCAACGCAGCAATTATTGAATCAATAAAATAAAATACTGAACAGTAATTAATGTAACAATTATTGAGTAGTGCCTTCTTACGTAAGAATCAATAATTGGTGCAATACCGTGCGCTACTGTGCAACAACGCGTATTACTGTGTTTTAACCACCGGGTATTCCAACAGTGTTAAATGTAACAACTACGCCGTTATTTATAAACAACTTATACTTGTCGTTTTCTTCATCCAATCGCTTTCCGTTATGGGGGGCACAAAAGAATACGACATCGTACGAATATTTCCCGACAGCAAGAATATTCCACGACCAAACGAATATTCCCCGACAAAAATGAATATTTTATAACCACCTTCTTATTTAAAATATTTGCACAGTTTACCCATAAGTAACCACATTAATCAAATCAACCATTACTATTTCAAAATAATAAATAGAGGAAAATAAATTTCATTTATTAATAATTTGGGGTCTTACAATCGTCATCTCGTCAACACGATGCCACGTCACGTCGTCTTAAACATCTCTACGCAACAATGTCCCACAAGACTAAACCAATCCCGAGTGACTATTATGCGGGGTAACGGATGAAAGTTGAAGCTTTAAGACCGGAGGGCATCGTCCGATCTTCAATGACTTCGTACAAACTCTAATCCTATGTCATCGTACAACTCTCGACAACGGCAGTTCGAAATAAGTCCTGTATACCTCAAACGGATGCCCGGATTGCACTTTTGAAAGTTCGAGTGGACATTATAGTGCCCAAGTGCACGTACTTTGAGACGACCAGACCCGACAAATTCAGACCCACCCGGGTTGCCTCTGGTACACTTGCGGCTCAGCCGCAGGTACACCTACGGATAAAATGCCTATAAATAAAGGTCTTGGGCAGCCCATTTTGCAAGAGAAAAAGGCGAGGAAGTCCTGCCCAATTTGCTCTGCACTCACCCCATGCAGTGTACTTTCCCCTTTTAAACACATGTGAGCTCATATATATCCCTTTTTTTGCCTACAAAAGTCAGTGTTTACCCACTCTAAAGATATAGAAGTCTTCTTTAGCAGTCAACTGTAAGCCTTTTCACACACTTTAGAGTCTTTCTCTTCATCTTTGTACACACCCTTCTACACGTTGGGAGTCGTGTTGCTTGCTTTTGCCCTGACTTCGGTCCGTGGTTTCATTTCAGTCTATATATATATATATATATATATATATATATATATATATATATATATATATTGACTAACATTATCGAGTTATGCCTCGATTGAGCCTAGACTTCGGTCTGGAGCATTTATTTGCTTTAATATATATATATATATATATATATATATATATATATATATATATATATATATATCTACATTTATATATATTAATTGTGTGTCGAACTTTGTTCGATGAGCCTAGACTTCGGTCTGGAGCGTTTACTCGCTTTTGTATATATATATATATATATATATATATAAATAAATAAACTGAGGTCGGACTCTATTCGATGAGCCTGAATTTTATATCCGGTGCGTTTATTTTCTTTTATATATATATATATATATATATATATATATATATATATATATATATATATATATATATATATATATATATATTTCATCCCACCTGGAGTTTACTTCGTGGTGGTTGATCGCTTTTACAGCTTTCTTTACGTTTCGTCCTGCCTGGAGTTTATTTCATGGCAGTTGATCGCTTTGTACAGCTTTATTTACATTCTGTCCCGCCTGGAGTTTCCTTCGTGGCGGTTGACCGTATTTACAGCTTTATTTACGTTTTGTCCCGCCTGGAGTTTCCTCCGTGGCGGTTGATAGCTTTTAACAGCTTTATTTACATTTTTGATCCCACATGGAGGTGCTTCTTGGTTGGTGATCATGTCTATATATATATTTATAGCTTTTATATATATACATGCTTACTGCTTTCATACAAATGGTGGTATCTTGTGCGCCTAGGAATCATACGATCACAGATTCAACCTATTGGATCTAGATTCGGTTCCCGTGATGGACATTTTCAGCTGTAAGCAGCTTGTAAATTATTCTGCGGTGTTTGAATTTCCTCATATGGTTTTCATACCCACAAGGAAGTCGACATTATGTTTGTACATTATTTTAGTACGGATGCCTCGCATCTGTCAAATAAAAATCAATCAAGCCGAACACTTAATAAAATGGGAGTGTAAAAGGTCTCAATTATTATTGAGCATCAGGGTTTAAAAAACCTTTTTATAAAATATCATTGCTATATCTTGCTAAAAAAACTGAATTTTTACATAAATTCAAACCTTGTCTATATAGGTTCGAATGAGGCCTCGCACTACTTCCAAATAACAGCACATTGACCCACACACACACATTCAGATAATAGTTTCTTGAAAAGAGGAGGTCACCGTGGTAACATGGATGTCGAGGGGTGCCTAAAACCTTCCCCCCGCATAACCAAGTCCCTGAACCCTAATGAATCTCGGTTTCACCGACCCGTTTAGCAGTGTCACATCACTAGGTCAATGTGCAAACCTTTTCTCGGTTGTGTTGGTACAACCATTTAAAAAACCAAATGGCGACTCTTAACAGTCCATCGTCAACATTATACATGTCGGACCTTTTTTACTTGTTTTTTCAAACAAATCTCACCTAAAATGAGAACACCAAAGAACAAGTAACGGAAAGGGACATCCAAAAATCCCGATGTCGACAACAGTGTCAGAATACACCACTAGGTTTAATGAGTTGGCTAGGTTTGCCCCGCATCAAGTTGATACGGAGGCTAGAAAAGCGACAAGGTTTGAGCTGGGATTAAAACCCTGGCTCTACAACAAGGTGGCAGTGTTGCAAATCCCTACATTTGCAGCACTCATGGAGAAAGCAATTATAGCTGAGGAGGGGAGTGAGGCCATGAGCCTCTACAACAAGGAAATGAAGAATAAGGGTAAGGTTGAAGGAGCTGGGAAGGTTGAAATTAATAGTGGGAGTAGGCGTGGTAATAGCAAGAGGAAGGGGAACTATTTTGGCAATATTCAGATCAAGCAGGAAGGAGTTAAGAAGCAAGTTGTGCAGTGTGGAAACTGTAGAAAGAACAACTTTGGAGAATGTCTGAAGGGAAAATTCGTATGCTATAAGTGCGGGCAAGAGGATCATATCTCTCCCAACTTCCCCAATCCTAGGATAAACAGTGGGTGTTTTCTGTGCAGATCGACTGAGCACAAGGTGAAGGATTGTCCGAAGAGGAGGGCGGAGGCAGGAAGTGCAAACACGGGCACTGGCAGAGGGACTTTAGCAATCACAAGACCGACTTCGTCAAACAAGCCAACAAAATCAACAACAAGGGTTTACAACATAACTGTCCAGGATACGATGGCAGCTGGCAATGGAACTCCAGGTATTATTCGTATAACTTTTATTTCCTTATACATGATTTTTCTATATATAGTAAATAATTTTTTAAAGAAATTTTGAAGGAGGAATTTGAGTTCTTTTAGAAATCAAATTTTTTCGTTTAATCAGATAGACAAGTTTTATGTGAATAGTTAAAGATCAGTTCGATTAAAGTTGATCAAGATCTAATTTAAATAATTGTGTATGCTATGTACCCTGGTATGTATAGGTTTTAAAAAGGTAATTCCGGGGACGGAATCTTTATAAGGGATGGTGAATGTAACAACCCGATATTTTTTATATAATTAAATCAGAAATTTTGCGTATTAATTTTTTTTTAAAGGATGAAGATTTATACAAGATAAGGTGTATATGTTTTTATGTGATAAATAAAAATATATTTATTACATGAATATTTACAAATAATTTTATTTTAGAGTTATTGATTATTATAAATTATATTCTTATAATAATTAATTTTATACTAAAAATGTTTTTATTAATTATTTTCCATGAAAATATAATTATATATTATTTAAATAATATATGAAATGATTTTTAGAATAATTATAATAATTATTTTATTATATGAATTTTTGTACAGCTTATTAAGTTAATTATTTTACCTTAATTATTAAGGTTAAATATGGAAGAATAAATCAGATATGGAATCCAAACCCTAATCATTGATTTTTATCAAGGAATAAAAATAATAATAATAATATAATAATATTATATTATAATTTTTTAGTGCTAAAAATAGGTACTATATGTGGACTGACAATGGTTGGTCAATTATGGTGTATTATGTCAAACCCTAGTTTTATTATGCTAAACCCTAATTTGAGATCCAAATTAGATTACAAAATTATTTTATAATTGTGTAATGTGATTTATGACCAGTATTATAAATATTAACATTAACTAGAAAAACCCTAATTATGGGAAACCCTAATTGTAAATTAGAAACCCTAATTATAAGATAGAAACCCTAATTTTCAATTTAAAACCCTAATTTGTTAAATTGGTAACCCTAATTTTTAATTGTAAGATAAATGCTAATTTATGGACATTAAAACCCTAATGTTCATGTATAATGTAATTAGAAAATTAAACAAAATTAAGAAACCCTAATTTCATTTTTAAAGATTAAAATTTCCATTTTTAGTTTATTTACAAAATTCTAGAAATTAAAATTTTTGATAACCTTAGGGTTAAATCCTAAGGGTCAAATCCTAAGGGTTTGCCAAGATTACAATTGTGCCATTAAATTTGTAAGCCAAGTGACCAAATTGCCCTTTTCTTAAATTTTTAAAGTTAAATAGAGTTATGGCCAACATTGTTGCCACATCTCTTAAGATACTACCAAACACTTAGTATCAGCCAATTGAAGCCACATAATAACCTTCTCAACCACAAGAATCAATTTAGGGTGATTAAAGAAAGTAAAAGTCCAAAGAATTGGCTCATTTGCTATCTAGCACCCAACCAAGTCTCTCTCTCTCCACACTCACGAATTCTAGTAGCATTTCAGTCCCAAAAGCAAGCCCCACTACCTTCATTAACATATCAAGAAGCCAGAATCAAGTATTATTCAAGTTAGGTATAAACCCTAAAAGCCAAATCTGATCTTTGATTCCATGATAGATGTTGTGTTTTAATGTTAAAATGTGTTGTATGTAGTGTATAATGATGATCTGGGTTACAAGATGTTAGATCCATAACATATAGAGGCTCTGATTTGAAGATTTAAAAAAATCTGAAAATTATATTTTTGATGTCTGACAACCAAATGTTAGGCCCTGTAGATCTCTGAATGTTTATTCTTTTTGTGTTTTTAAGCTTTAATCTTGTAGTATGCTATGAGAGCTTTGCTCTGGAACTCAAATCAGGGTCATATCGGTTGTAGGTTGCAAGTTATGGGTGGTCAAACACCGTTGACCAACCATGACTGAACAAGTTCTGGGTAACCCAGAACGAGCCCAGAAAGCTCTAACAAGATTTTCAAGAGCTTAGATCTGATAGTGGTTTGATGTTTCGTTATGGTTCTTGAATCTAAGTTGTAGTATGTTTGTTAGACTACATCCTCATGCATTAAGATCACATATATAGTAAACAGGTTGAAAATTGTGGCCGGTCAATGTGACAACCCGATATTTTCTATATAAATAAATCATAAATTTTGCGTATAATTTTTTTTTTATTTATTTATTAAAATAAATATGAATGATATGTGTCAAGGTAATGTGTAATTATAATTATGTGTGATAAATAAAATTTATTTATTACATTAAGTATTGCATATAAATTTATTTTAGAATTATTGATTATTATCAATTATAATTTTTATACTAATTAATTCCTTATTGGAAATATTTTATTAATTATTTTTCAAGAAAAATATAATCTTATATTATTTAAATAATATAGAAAATGATTTTAGAATAATTATTTATTTTAAAGGTAAAAATACGGGAAAGGTATTATGTAAGTATTTATGTGATGAATATAAAATATATTTATTACATGAATGGTTATGAATAATTTTATTTTAGAGTTATTACTCATTATAAATTATATTCTAATAATAATTGGTTTTATAGTAAAAATGTTTTTAATGTTTATTTTTCATGAAAATATGATAATTATATTATTTAAATAATATATGATATGATTATAGAATTATTATAATAATTATTTATTATATGAAATTATTTCAGAATAGTTAAGTAAATTATTTTTACTTAATTATAAGGTTAATTATGATAGATAAATCAGATATGGAATCCAAACCCTAATTCTGGGTTTTGATCAAGGAATGAGAATAATAATATTATATTATTATTTATCAGTTTTATAGATATGTATGATTATATGTGTAATGTTAATGTGTGGAATAGTTTTAATATATTTCGATCAAACCCTAATAATATTTTGATAAACCCTAATTTTGATTCCGGGATAAGGAATAATGATAATAATATAATATTAATTATATTTTAATTTTTCAGTGCTATAAATAAGTACTGTATATGTGTGGACTGATAATGTTGGTCAAATTATGTGTAAAATATCAAAACCCTAGTTTAAGCTGTTAAACCCTAATTTAAAAGTCAAATGTCAGTTTAATACTGTTATGCAATCATGTTAAGGTGAATTATGTTGTGTATTGGGGAAATTTAAAATTAATTAGGAAAAATCCTAATTATACTTGGAAAACTGAATTAATTAGAAACCCTAATTAATTGGGAACCCTAATTACTAAATTCGGTAATCTAATTCTGAATTTAGAAATCTTGATTAGTAATTATAAACCCTAATTATTAATCGTATTCCCTAATCGTAAAATTAGAAATCTTAATTTTATTATTTTAACCCTAATTTTCAAAAAACCCTAGTTATTAATTTTAAAAACCTTATTAATTTTTCCTAAATTAAAACCCTAATTTGCTTTTAGTTAATACTAATGGATAAATTGAGAAAGGTAATGTTAATTAGTGTTTTCTAAACATTATTAACAAGGTGTTAAGTAGATTCAAAACATTTATTAAGAAACCTAAATTATTTTACAAACCCTAATTATAAAATTTAGAAACTAAAATTGTATTTATTTATTTTAAACCCTAAAATTGGAAATCCTAAATTTGGTTTATTTATAAAACCTAAAATGTTCCAAACCCTAAACCCTAATCAAACCCTAAACCCTAAGGGTTTGCCAAAGGACAAGAATGCCATTAAAATTATTTATTAAAAGACTATTATGCCCCTAATTGAATTATTTTGGCTAGAATAGGTTTTGACATTTAGGGGAAGTTGGTGACCAAACCCAACAACCCCATGTGATGATAATTGACAGCAACAAGCTACTAATCTCAGCCAATTCATGCATCATGTTGTCTATATAAGAAATTAGAGAGAGAATTTCATTTTTGTTTACTAAAATTTCACAATACTCAATCAACATTCATTCTCTCTCAAACCTCCGAAATTCCCAAGCATTTCAGTCCCTTTATCAAGCCCCACGTCCACCATAAGCCAATCACAAACAGATCGGAAGCCAAAAATCAAAAATCAAAGCATAAAGGTATAAAATCTCAAAATCTTGAAATCCTTTGATTCTTTGTTAATTGATGAAATTGATTTGTTAAATATGTGTAATAAGGTGTCAATTGATGATCTGGGTTGATAAATCAAAGATCCATAACATCAAAGTGTACGAATTTGAAGTTTTAAGCAAGTTGGAAAAAAACCGAATCTGTGATTTTTCATCAAATGTCAGGGCTTATAACTCTTTACTCGATCATGATTTTTTGTTGTTTAAAAGTTGTTATACGTAGTCTGTAATGTGGTCTTTAGTATCCAAAAAGACGCAGGTCCATATCTATTGTGTATAAAACGTTATTTAAGGTCAAAGTGAGTTGACCGGCATTGACCAGACAAATTCTGGGCAGCCCAGAATTTTCTAAGTGTCAATTTTTCAGACAAAGTTTGACCATACTTTATCTGCTTTATTTCTTGTTTTTCTGATGATGTTAAGTGTTATCGTTGTATTCCTACATGAGGTCTACATACTGAAATTGATATATCACACAAACATTACACGGATTGCAAGTTATAGAGGTCTAAAGTAGGCACCTCGAGCTGTTCTTCGTGAAGAACAGCTCTGACAAGATACTTTGATGGCTAATAACTCTTAGATCTGATGTTTTCTAGCCATGATGTTTGTTGTTAATTATAGTATTACATGACATCTACAAGATGTATGTGTTATATCTCCCAGAAACAATTTTTACAGAAAGTTATACATGGTCAAACATGGCATGTTGATCACGAAACTGTCAGTGTTCTTGAGCTCAAGAACACCTACAGCGACGCTTTTTGTCGCTAAAGACCTACAGCGACGGTTTATTATTATTATTTCCGAAAATTAATTAATAAATAGAAAAAAATAGTTTTTAATTATTAAAAATACAAAATAAATTATTAAAAATTATTTTAAATTCTGAAAATTAGTTTTTAATTATTTTAAATATATTTCATATATATTTAATATTTTTGGAATATTAAAAGTATTTAATTTATTTAATTATAATATTAAATAAATTATTTAAAAATGATTTTAATATTTAAAAAATCATTTAAAATTATATTAAGGTATAAGAAAATAATTTCAGTTATTTTTGATAACTTTTAATATTATGTGATAATTTTCATTAATAAATTACTATTAATGATAATTAAGTTATTTATTAAATGAATTAAATAAATGAATTAAAAATGATTTTATTAAATTAAAAATAATTTTAAATAAGAATAAGGTATTTAAAAATATTTTAAGTTATAAAATATAACTTTTAATATTTAAAGATAAATTTCATTAATTAATTATTATTAATGATATTAAAGTTATTTAATAATTATATTTAATAATTTAGTTTAAAAATGATTTTTAATATTATAATAATCATTTTAAATGAAAATAAAGTGTTTAAAGATATTTTAAGTTATAAAATATAACTTTTAATATTTAAGGGATATTTTCATTAATAATTTAATATTAATGATATTTATTTAATGATTAATGATATTAAATTTATTTAATAATTATATTAAATAAATAGTTTAAAAATGGTTTTATTTATTTAAAAATCATTTAAAAAGGATATAAGAGAATTAAAAATATTTTAAAGTTGTAATTAATGACTTTTAATATTTAGATAATAGTTCATTAATATTTAAATATTAATGGTAATTATTTAATAATGATTTTAAGTGTTTTAAAAATCATTTAAGGGTAATATTAATACGTTAAGAATATTTTGAGTTATTATACATAACTTTAATATTTTGGCAATGGTTTCATTAATAATTTAATATTGAATAAATGTTAATGATAATAGAATTGTTTGATATTTAAATCATTTAATAATGATTCTGATATTTTAAAAATTATGGTAAATGGTAATAATTATTTTATAATTATTATAAGGTCATGAAAAATGATATGACTGTTATTTAATTAGTCTAAATGGATATTGAACAACTGTTTAGAGTCTTAGACTCGATATTTACCTGATAAAGCTGTCGGTAGACCGACATGATTCAGAAATTGATCTGGACTTAGAAATTTAGTTAGTTAATTATTTTATTTGTGATTCAATGGTGGATAAAGTTGTGTGACAATGTGATTAGGAATGAGTTAACTGTTTGTTTGTGATGCAATGACTGTGAAACATGTATGACAATGTGATTAGGTTATGTGTTGACTGCAATAAGTAGTACTATGTGTTATGATATGTGATTCTAATCGAATAAATGATCTTATTAATGATAGGTTTCGGTATAACAGATAGATCTAAGTTACGTATATTGTAAGCAGCGCATCAGGCAAGTATCCTACCTTTGCATTTTCTTTATGCATTGGACAAGTGTAAGAATGTTTCAAAGTTATATTATTAATGTACAGATTGTTAAGCCTATATTATATACGCCCATTGATTATCAACATGTTAGTATATGATAATTCAGTTATATATATTATGTTCATTAATTTCTATAAATGATTATACAAGTGTCCCCACTTGGATAATTATGGTATTTAATCACATGTTGATACATCTTTGATATACATATATGTTGATTTATATAAGACCTTTGTTATGAAAATCCGACAGATATGAACATCCCGATAATGGGGAAATTTTTATGCGCTACGACGGACAAAGGATGAACGATAATATCGTTCTAGCAATGTAGTATTGATCAATACAGGGCCCATGGACTGTACACCCTTAGGCCCGTAAGCAATGCCGGTTTACAGATGAATTTCTGTTTAACCTTTTCGAAAATGAAAAACAATGTTCATAATATGTCCCAGAAACCCCATGTATAGTCAATACACATTTTCAAAAATTTGAACGAGGGTTGTTATGTTATTGTTATTGGTACAAATTACTTCACAACTATTGACTGGTTGTAGAAGAATATTATAAAGAAAACATTTAAATTCTTTCAGCTTATATATATATATATATATATATATATATATATATATATATATATATATATATATAATACTTGCTGGGCACTCAAATGCTCATTCTTGCTTAATTTAAATGTTTTCAGCTAAGTGTGAACAGCTAGAAGGGATCGGCCAAGATCAAGTGAAATAGAAAGCAAACACAATTTGTTTATTTGTATCATTTGTAATAGCTAGATTGTACTAAGTTATGATATGTATTATATATCATGTAAAGAATGTAGTAAAGGTTGCGTTCTTGGGATTAGACTCTGATAAATGTAAGTTAAATTTGATAAATCTATATTATTGTTATTATTATTAGTATTATTCCGCTCATAGAAATGGTATCGTGAAGTACCGAATTCGGGTTTCAAGTATCCGGGTTCGGGGACTTTACAGTCAAACTAGTTAAGTCGATCATGTTTTCTGTTTTCTAGGTAACCCAGAAAACATGAGAACATGACGACTGACATAGTTTGACCAGACTAGATCTCGCGGTTGTGTTGTTGTTGTTATGATTTTATGTGATAGATCTCTTGTCCTACATGTTGGCTACACACTGAAACTTTTAGATCACAAAAACAATACACGATCAACAAGTTGTGGAAGCCCAAATATGGTTAGTCGAACTGTTCTTCATTTCTGGGTAACCCAGAAAATGAAGAACAGCTCTGACAGCTTGTTCATGGATTTATATTTTTTTAATGTGTTATGATCTTGTCCAGAACTTGTTATACACTTGTAGTATGACATTAATACTACACGATGTGATCAATAGCTTGCCCAGAAACATTAATGATATTATAAAAATTATTTTAAATGAAAATAAAGTGTTTAAAGATATTTTAAGTTATAAAATATAACTTTTAATATTTAAAGGATAATTTCATTAAAAACTTAATATTAATGATATTAATTTAAAATTAATGATATTATAAATTTATTTAATAATTATATTAAATAAATAGTTTAAAAATAGTTTTATTAATTTAAAAATCTTTTCAGAAGGATATAAATTAATTAAAAATATTATTAAGTTATACTCAATGACTTTTAATATTTTGATAAATAAAACATTAATACTTTAATATTAATGATAATTATTTAAAAATAATTTTAAAGATTTTAAAAATCATTTAAGGGTAATATAAATACTTTAAAAGTATTTTGGGTTATTATAAATAACTTTAATATTTTGGCAATGGTTTCATTAATAGTTTAATATTAATTAAATATTAATGATAATAGAATTATTTAATATATAAATCATTTAATAATGATTCCGATGTTTAAAAATTCATGATAAATTATAATAAATATTTAAAAATTATTTAAGTCATTTAAAAATAATATGACTGATACTAAGTTACAGGATAGAGTCTTAGACTCGATAATTACCCAATAAAGTCGTCGGTACACACCAACATGTTTCAGAAATTGATCTGAACTTAAATAATTTGATTTGATGTGTGTTTATTTGTGATTCAATGGTTGTTGAACATGTGTGATAATGTGATTAAGTTATGTGCTGACTGCGAAATGCAGTACTATGTGTTATAGTATATTGTTCTAATCGAACGAATAATCTGATTAATGATAGGTCGTGCTATAAAAGATAAAACTAAGTTGCAAATTGTAAGCAGCGTATCAGGCAAGTATCTTAACTCACTACAAAAAAAATGAAGCTTCAGCAACAATCGATTTTCATTGCTAAAGGTGCCAAATTTAGTTGCAAAAGGGTTTTGGCAACGACTTTACTGTCGTTGCGCCTTTCGTTGCGCAATGAGCGTTGCTAATTGTTCCACAACGAACGTATTTTTTCGTTACCAAAAGTAATACATTTTGTAACGAAATTTGACTTTCGTGCAGAGACATCGATCCTTTAGCAACAAAATATATTGTTACAAAATAATTAAAATTTTGTTGCTAAAAACCCCATTTCGTTGCAAAAGCATGCTAATTGGCAACGAAATGAACTCTCTTTTTTGCAACGACAATGCATTTTCGTTGCAATTGACACCATTTTACAACGACATTTTTCGTTTCAGTAAATTATGAAAATTGTTGTCTGAGCTTGCTTTCGTTGCGGAATGTAAACTTTTTAGTAACGATTTTTGTTGCTGATTATATTATTTAGCAACGACATTATGCTGAATCAGCAATGAAAATGTTTGTTGCTGGTTATTTTTCAATAGCAACGAAAGTCGTCGATTAGCAACAACATTATATGTTGTCGTTTCTTTATATGTACAACGAAAGTTGATATAATTTACAACGATAAAAAATGTTACCTTTTATTTTAATATTAGCAACAATATCCTCTCCGTTGTTATTAAGTTAATTTTTCTTTGCCAAATATTATATTTTTAATGCCATTAGCAACAAAAATTTGTTACTAAATGTATAAAAAATTATTGCTATATTTAA
Organism: Panax japonicus; assembly: GCA_020205505.1. Lineage (NCBI taxonomy): Eukaryota > Viridiplantae > Streptophyta > Magnoliopsida > Apiales > Araliaceae > Panax > Panax japonicus. The sequence continues at coordinate 35,360,240 of CM035113.1, read as the reverse complement.
ACTTGTTCAATACTTTGGTAACGAATTATATTGTTGCCAAATCAAAATTTGACATTTTTTGTGTACCTGGCTGGCTCAATGTCCCATAAACAAATAATGGCAAAAATATAAAAAACTAAAATATTATTAACTTAATAAAATCATCCACTACATAATCATTCATTATCTTTACAATTAACCATCTAAAACTACCATAGTTCTTCAATCAAAGTATATATCTACATATAGAGAGAGAGTACACTTCAAAATTTCGTCCCTTGTCTTCTGTAAACGTAGCACGAAAATTCATCATTTAAAAGATGCAATGCAGTATTGAAGGAGGTAGCTATTTCATGATCATCATCAACATCAACATCATCATGTAAGTATCAAATGTAAGACCCCGGCTTTTTATAAATAAAATTGAATTTTCCTCTAATTATTATTTTGAAATAATAAGGTGTTAATTTGATATAATATTTTGGTTATGGGTGAAATGTAAAAATTTTGCAAAATAAGCAAGTGGTTATAAAATATTCAATTATCGGGGAATATTCGTTTGGTCGTGGAATATTCTTTCTGTCAGGAAATATTCGTAAGACGGCGCAGCCATTTGTGGGCCCCATAACAGATAACGGTCGGATGATGAAAACGACAAAATTGAATAACAGCGTAGTTGTTACCATTAAGACTGTTGGAATACCGAATGGTTAAAATACAGTAATACGTTTGGTTGCACAGTAACACACGGTATTGCACAGTATTGTTGAATTATTGATCCTTACGTAAGAAGGCACTACTCAATAATTGTCACAGTAGTTACTGTTCAATATTTTATTTTATTGATTCAATAATTGCTGCATTGATATTATATATTATTGTTGTTCAATAATTGTCACTGCACAGTATCTCCATTATCAGATCAATAATTCATATTATTTGAATAATATTATTAGATAGCATTATTGGCAATGTCTAAAAAGTTCTGTCAAGGAGAGGTTTGGTCACCTAATTGCGCGCCAATAAGGAGAAATCCTTATCGGAAAGCCTCATGTTGATCGATTTCGCAATCAATGAATACGTGCAAGTATACACGGTCAGCAAGTAATAAAGTGAAAGTAGAGTATCGTTCACATTAGAAATTATTTAATAAAAATTACCAAGTACTAACTCTTAACCAAATCAATTTTATTTAAACAACCAATAATTGTGATTTTTCTAATTAAGAAAACTAAATTAAAATAATTAAAAGAGATTATTCTAAAAGAAAGCAAATAAACAACTAAAATTTGAATGAATTCAGATAAATAAGGATTAAGACTCCAATATTCCCAATTATGAATTATAAATCAATTATTCAACTATTCTAATTATTATGTCTACTGAATTGTTAACAGGAATTCTCAAATGTCAAAAGCCCTCTCTCGAGTGATCAATTGCCTTCTATTTAACCCAGATTAATTTTGTTATATCTCTATGCAAATCAATTGAATTAAACTCGCCACAATCCCAATTCCTTATGTGTTACATGCGGCAAATAGATATTCTCATTCTATTCACAAACCTAATTATTTAATGTGCAAATAACTAAGTCACATGTCACCATGTCCAGTTCTAACCCTAAAATTCCTTTCTCATTTCATTCTAGAGTAACAATGTAATTACTGATCAGATAATTAATCAATAAGCACAAAACAAGATGAACAATTCACTTACACATAAATAATTAGAATAAATCAAATAATCAATTCATAATCATAAAAAATTCAATTGAAATCTTAATGAAAGAGTTAGTTCATAATTAATGAATTAAAATCAAGAATCCACAATTGAATAGACATTAAAAGATAAAAGTAAGAGAAGAGAGAGAAGAGAAGAGAATATAATTTGTTGTCAGCAAATCTGATGCTCCCCTCTTGCTCTTGCTCATGATCTTCAATGGTCTCCAAGTTGCTTCAATCTCCAAAACTAATAAGAACTAGAGTTATGTTCTAATCTAAAGGAGTGTTTAATCTAGTCTAATCTATGTAATCTCTCCTTATTTTATGTCTTACATCATGTATTTATAGGTTACAAGTCCAATTTTTAGTTTAGGAACAAATCCAATCCAATTTGGAGTCAAAAAGGTGTCAAAATTCGCCGAAAACGCGTCCAGGTCGCACCCAACCTCTTCTCCAGCGCCCCAGCACTGTTCACGACGCTGAGAATCTGCCTTATAGTGCCCCGGCGCTGTAAATAGGCTTAAAATTAGCGCCCCGGCACTGTTACAAGTTTTGACATTTTCTGCTCTGACGTCCTTTGGGAAAATGGTCATAACTTCTTCGTCCGAACTCCAATTTTGATGATTCAAGATGTTCTGAAAAGAGGAAAAGTAGATCTACAACTTTCGTTTTTTAAAAGTTTCGAAATAAGGTCCGGAGCTATAGTCAAAGTGGCTCTGAAGTGACTGCTGTGTAAATGGCAAGCTGAAAACGCAAATCTAGCCACCCCAAACGTCGATCCAAGTAACTTTTGCTCCAATTCCTACAAAACAATATAAAACATGCATGAATAGACACAAACACATAAAAACATCCTAAAAGACTTGAGAACAACAATAAATTAAGCCCAAATATATCCAATTCATGTGTATAAAACTCACTCATCAAATACCCCTAAACTTAAACATTTGCTTGTCCTCAAGCAAAAACACAAAAGAACTAAAAATAAATAAAATAACTCAACTAAATGAATGCATATGCATAATCTACTTCCTAATATACCTACGAACCGAGTAATAAATTAGTATGATATATAGCAACAGGCCTCAAAGATATCATTGGTACTCAAATAATATATCCAATCAAGTCAAAGTCCATAACTTAACCAATTAGTCAACCCAAACCTGTCATCACCCATGTTGTGTGTGTGTGTGTGCTTGTTAACCATTTTAACCAACCACAGTTCAAGATAATCACATAACAAACTTCTTATAAGAAAAATTTCAGTTCCAATTCAATTACTTTTGTGAACATGACAACTCCGGTTAAAACTAAGTAATTGTCAAATCTAAGGGTAAATACAGAATTTATTTATACTTTTATTCAACCGCGAGGGCATTTTTGCTCTTTCTCGTGTGTTTTTTTCATGGATGTACAATGTCTCATTCCATTAGGCTAACAATGTCATCACTTAACGAGCTTTCAACCAACGACTTCCAGACCATATAAGACCTTAGGGCGCTAGGTGTTAAGACACCCCTTCGAGCGTACTTGCTCAAGTAACAAAGGCCCTGAAACAAAACTAACCACGATTTTTTTATTCTTCTTTTTTTTCATCATCTCTTTTCTTTTTTTTCTTTTTTCTGTATTTTCTATTTTTTTTCTTCATCAATTTTTTTTTAGTATATATATCCCATAGATTTCTCCAAACTCAAGTTTTTACGTCATTCCAACCTTTATCGCCAGTTCACTAATTTCCTTAAATTTTAACAAAAATTTTTCCTCAGAAACAAATTATGAAACCCTTGAACCAAGTGGATTAAAACAGTTAAACTTTAAGTGCTAACCGGTTACATAAGTTTCAGACAGGCTCAGATTATCATCATGATTAAAATTAGAACTCATCATCAATTATCAACACTGTTCAAGTTAACATGCAAAATCAATCTTATTATAGGCCGAGCTAAGACCACACCAACCTATCACAGATTCATGCAAAAATAAAAAAAAATTATACTACATGAACACATATATGAAGATGCAAAAAAAATACCATGTATTATATGCAACCTAAAAAAACATAATGCTAACACATAAAAAAATAAACTACTATGCAGATAACTAACTATATGCAATACGACACTAAAATGCCCCCAAACTTAAACTAGACATTGTCCTCAATGGCTACAATAGAAATAATTAAAGCAGAGGACTTCCCAGAAAATATAGCAATCTTCCTCCTTGTTCGCTAAGTTTGGAGAATATGCTAAACACATGGAACAAATTGGGCACCACACTTGAATTTGACTTGAATAACCTGTAAACCCATGATAGAAGCAATTTTATTAAATCCTAAATAAATGTAAATTCAAAACTACTAATATAAAACTTAATAAAAACTAAAAATAAAAATTAAACTTGGGTTGCCTCCCAATAAGCGCTTGTTTTACACTCTTTCAGCCTGACTTTGTCTGGTCAACACTATCCAATTCCTCTTCGAAAGTTGAGAAACCCACCATTCATCGAAAATAATATTGCTTTTAGTAGGTTCCCATTTGTAATAGTCATTGTATTAAAGTCACCTAGCATGCTTTCTTTAGATAAGATCACATTCAAGAACGTCCAGCATCTAGGTGGTTTTTTCATTGTGTCTGCAAATATATTCTGGCATTAAGGCTTGTCAGACACAACAATTTCTTCTTATATCTTCTCCAGCTCATCGCACCATGGTTTCGAAGGTGTACCTGATTTTACATCACAGAGTATTGGCGACGACATGACTACCAATCGGACAAGGTTTTGCAAATCTAACCGGACTCTTGAACTGTGAAGGAGAAGGCACTTGAAGTATAAATAACATTGGCTCATCATCATTGGTTCTCACAATTAGTTCTTCACCGACTTTGTTGTCATTATCCCCACTTGTCTCCTCTTTTTCATCTCGTGACTCATCCGATTGTATATTTGGCTCGGGCTCACCATCGAGCTCATCATCAATCTCGTTATCCATGTCATAGAACCAAGTGTATTGAAGATGAAAGTTCAACGCATGTGCTATCTGCCCCAATTGATTTTTCAAATTCTTGATCGACGCATTTTTGCTTTGTGTATTCAGATCTGTTTTATTTTGTTTTCTTTTATGTTCCTCGTGTTTCTTTTCAGAAGCTGTAATAAATCTATCCAAGGCTTCTTCCCAACTTGCTTTTCGCTCTGGTTGTTGTGTCTGATTTTGAAACCCTGAATTATTTTGTTGTCTCGGGGCTTGAGTTTTAGCTTGATTGTTACTCCATGAAAAATCCGGGTGATACCCCCAATCATGATGATAGTTGTTGGGATAGACATAATTATTGGGGTAATCACCACCATAGTGTACCGGCTCGAAACTGATGGCGCATTGATGACTCATATGATTTCCAACACAATAATCACAAACCATTGCTACTTGATGTGTGGATCGTGGACTCCATGTTTTCATTGGTCAAGTCATGTTCGTGTATGGCCATTGATACGCAAAGTCATCCATGGTACCTAAAAAAATATAGGAAGGGAATTAAAAATAAAAATAAAAATATTTAAATTAAGACTAATTTGATTGAAATTAATATTGATAAATAATTATTAAATTAATTCCCCGACAACGGCGCCAAAAATTTGTTGATCGATTTCGCAATCAATGAATACGTGCAAGTATACACGGTCAGCAAATAATAAAGTGAAAGTAGAGTATCGTTCCCACGAGTAATTATTTAATAAAAATTACCAAGTACTAACTCTTAACCAAATCAATTTTATTTAAACAATCAATAATTGTGATTTTTCTAATTAAGAAAATTAAATTAAAACAATTAAAAGAGATTATTCTAAAAGAAAGCAAATAAACTAAAATTTGAATGAATTCAGATAAATAAGGATTAAGACTCCAATATCCCAATTATGAATTATAAATCAATTATTCAACTATTTCAATTATTATGTCTACTGAATTGTTAACAGGAATTCTCAAATGCCAAAAAGCCCTCTCTCGAGTGATCAATTGCCTTCTATTTAACCCAGATTAATTTTGTTATATCTCTATGCAAATCAATTGAATTAAACTCGCCACAATCCCAATTCCTTGTGTTACATGCGGCAAATAAATATTTTCAATCTATTCACAAACCTAATTATTCAATGTGCAAAAAACTAAGTCACATGTCACCATGCCCAGTTCTAACCCTAGAATTCCTTTCCCATTTCCTTCTAGAGTAACAATGTAATTACAGATCAGATAATTAATCAATAAGCAAAAAGCAAGATGAACAATTCACTTCAACATAAATAATTAGAATAAATCAAATAATCAATTCATAATCATAAAAAATTCAATTAAAATCTTAATGAAAGATTTAGTTCATAATTAATGAATTAAAATCAAGAATTCACAATTGAATAGACATTAAAAGATAAAAATAAAAGAAGAGAAGAGAATCTGTTGTCAACAAATCTGATGCTCCCCTCTTGCTCTTACTCTTGCTCTTGATCTTCAATGGTCTCCAAGTTGCTTCAATCTCTAAAACTAATAAGAACTAGAGTTATGTTTTAATCTAATGGAATATTTAATCTAGTCTAATCTATGTAATCTCTTCTTATTTTATGCCTTACATCATGTATTTATAAGTTACAAGTCCAATTTTTAATTTAGGAACAAACTCAATTCAATTTGGAGTCAAAAAGATGTCAAAATTCGCCCAAAACGCTTCCAGGCCGCACCCAACCTCTTCCCAACGCCCAAACACTGTTTACGACGCTGAGAATCTGCCTTATAGCGCTCTGACCCTGCAAATAGGCTTAAAATTAGCGCTTCGACGCTGTTACAAGTTGACATTTTCTGCTCCGACGTCCTTTGAAAAAATGATCATAACTTCTTCGTCCGAACTCCGATTTTGATGATTCAAGATGTTCTAAAAAGAGAAAAGTAGATCTTCAACTTTCGTTTTTTAAGAGTTTCGAAATAATGTCCGGAGCTATAGTCAAAGTGGCTCTGAAGTGACTGCTGTGTAAATGACAAGCCAAAAACGCGAATCTAGTCACCCCAAACGTCGATCCAAGTAACTTTTGTCTCAATTCCTACAAAACAATATAAAACATGCATGAATAGACACAAACACATAAAAACATCCTAAAAGACTTGAGAACAACAATAAATTAAGCCTGAATATATCCAATTCATGTGTATAAAACTCATCATCACCCCCTCTTTTCTGGAAACGGCCTATTTGTCATAAATATGATTCTGTAATATTATTTGTGAGTAAATTAATTATTGATTCATATAATAAAAAAATATTTATTTTATGTAAATATAAATGTTGGATATATTTATTGTGATTAAAAATGGAATAAATGTTGAGGTATTTTATCAGTATTTTTGTCGGAATAGAGGTATGAAAAATTAAACAAGTGTTTTTGAGATATATTGCGTGAGTTATAATTTTTAATCCTACCGTTGGATCGTTGTAATTTTTGGATATTTTATACATATATAAGTTTAGTATATATCCACAAATTTTGAACCGTTAAAAAATAAACGTATGATTTGTTATGAATTTTAAGAGGTGGCTGATTCGAAAATTAAGTTTATAAATAATTTTGGTGAAAAATTCTAGAATTGAGTGGGCCCCACTTGTGATTGATGAAAAAATGTGCTAAATTTTATTTCAAATATAGTGGATGGCAATAGTAGCAGGTAAAGCAATCAGGTTGCAGATCAAGTCTGCTTCGGTATGCTAGCATTCTCCTATAAATAGAGAGTTAAGTTAGAATTAAAAATCACACCAGAAACATAAGTTTTCTCTCTTTCTCTCTTTCTCTCTATATTATCGAGCGTATTCTTGTGAGTATTTTGATACTTTGAGTGTTGTTATACGGTGCAAGTTCCTTCAGCGCTATATACAGTATTCCAGCCAGAAGTATTATCTTTTTGAGGTAAGAGATGTTATTTTCTTCGTAAGTGATATTATTTCTTCAATATCATTATGCCAAATTATTGGTTGGAACTTTTTATCAAATTTAAAACTTTTCATATCGAGATTACTATTCATGAGTTACTATTCACGAGTACTATTCACGAAGCATGATGATTTTTCTTGTGAAAATTTCTATCTTTTGGTGTTGAAGTTACTATTCACGTATACGACACTATTCACCGAAAAATAAATTTTTCTTCTTTTTTATCCAAGATGTCTATTATGGTTATTATATTTGATTGTATCCATATTTTGATCTTTATTCTTGAATTTTACTTCAAAATTGATTATTATAGAGTATTATTGATCTTGGATAAATTGTAATACGAATCTCTAATATTTCTTATTTTGTTTCATTGGATTCATTTCTTTAATATATTTTTCATCATCTTCAGTCCTAAATGATGATATTACTGAATATCTTTGGCATATAGTGTAAAGATGAATGATTAACTGATGAATATCTTTGGCCTGTAGTGCAAAGATGAATGATTACCTTATGAATATCTTTGGCCCGTAGTGCAAAGATGAACATGACCAACTGGTGATACAAATGAATATCTTTGGCCTGTAGTGCAAAGATGAATATTTGATTCAACATGTATATTGATTGATGTTACAGGAATAAAATATTGATGATGGACTTTTAAATCTTAGAAGATAGTGAAATTCTTTCTCTACTTAACTCTTCTAATGGATTGTTGTTTACGCTGCAGTTGTTGATCTAAAAACTTATTGTCTATTATATTTTATCAGATTTTTTCTTGTTGAAGATTGATGATAATTTGTTGTATATTATATTAATCATAATATTCTTTACTGCTCTAGTTGAGCTCACCCTTTTTTTTTGTTCCATTGTTCTTCTCAGGAGAAGAGAATTTAGCACGAACTAGCCGAGGTATGGAGTGATGATTCAAGATAGTTGTTTTAGTAGTCCTCACTATTTTATAAAATAGTATACCAATAATTGTAATGAGGACTTATTTGAGTGTGAATATTATCTAGAAGACTATTTGTATTTAAACTTACAGTATGTGTTGTCATATTTTGCACAACAATTGTATTATTGAAATTATCATTTGCTTTCTGTACCATGTATTTGACGACTCGAAATGGGTGTTGTATACCTATTTTTGAAATAATATATTTTAAAATGAATACTTTAATTACAACTATAGCTAGAATAAGAAAAAAAATGAGTTTAAAAGTATAGTATTAATGAATAAATTTTAATTTATTTATTTTTAATAAATACAATTATCAATAATCTAAATTACAATTCAAATGACTTTTCATCCTTTTTGAAATTCTAAATTTTGATTTTAAAATGAATGCTCTAATTACAATTATAAATAGAATAAGAAAAAAATAATAATAAATTTTAAAGTATAGTTCATTAATTCTAAATTAATTCGAACCTAACACATTTTAATAATAAAATTATATTATTCATTGTTATTGTCTCCTGTTATCACAAGTAAATTTTGAAAGTACAAAATTTATAACAAGCTAATACCTATATACCTATATATATATATATATATATATATATATATATATATATATATATATATAATTAAATACTTATCCATATGAAATATTTCAAATTGTAGTTAGAGTGGGAAGATTTTTGGGATAATATTTCATTTTTCGTGTTTAATTTTTTATTGCTAGTACTTTATTCACCTTTGTATTGAATTTTACTTTTTTATGAGATAATTGATTAATTCTTTTGTGATATAGTTTAATTTATGAGATCTTAATTTCTATATTCTAGACATTCGTTTTTTGGTTGGAATAACTTGTGTTGATTGTTAATAGATTTTTTTCATATTTCGGTGTGGGATAATCATAACAGTTGAAAATTTTTGTTATATTTTTTATACAGTTTGATTTCATTAAAAATAATTAATTAATACCCTTTTTATAATATACCCAAGGATCCCAACGGGGGATATACATATTTACACTTGTAAAGTCATCATTTGTCAAGCATTCATATATAAAATGAGCAAAATACGGATCAATAAAAATGTAATTAAGTTTGGTAAGTAATTAATTTGACATCGCAATTAAGTTTTTTGAGTAAAAAATTTATAACAAGTTAATAATTATAGTAAGTTAATATATAAAGCAATATGGTCATACACAGTTGTGTATAATTTATTTGTACATAGTCTGCCAAAATTATATCGTTTTGGCAGATTTTTTTTATTTATTAAAAAACAGCTTCTCTCATCCCAAATCAGAAATCAAAAATAAATATGTCAAAACGACGCAGTTTTGAAAGACTGTGCACATAGAATATACATGGTTATATATATATATATATGGGCCCCATTTTTGGCAATCGGTTGTCACATGTACTATTTCAACAACCATAATCTATACCGTTGATCGCAACATTGGATGTCACGGATTGAAATGGATTTCCCCATGCTGCTACAGGCTGTAGCGACATGAGAAATTACTCATTTGCTCATGTGCTACACTGTCTACCGCTACAAGTTATGGCGGTAGTTTAGTTAACTAATAAATTAGAATGGCTTAGTGGTAGCTTAATGGCCCAATAACCTATAGGTCTTAGATTCAAAACTTAGCTGTGATATTTTTGTTTCTTATGTTATATTTTTTGTGTATTAGATAAATTCTATTACCATCTATATATATATATATATATATATATATATATATATATATATATATATATATATATATATAAACAAATATTCATATAAATTTATATTTAAAATTTATAAACAAATATTTATTTATAAATTTATAAAAATTTCATCTAAAATTTATAAATTTTAGATATGAATATTTTTTATAAATATTTATATGAATATTTAGAGATAAATTTATAAATATTTATATGAATATTTGTTTACATATATATATTTATATATAAAAATATTCATAGTTACTTTATATATTTAGTTTAATATTGAGATTTGTTTAGTTTTTATTTAGTTTGACAAGAAATTTTTAAAATAATATATATGTGTATATATATATATATAATTATATATATATATATAATAAAATAATAATTTTTAAAAAGACTCTTATATAAATATATGGTCCTATCAAAATCATAAATTAATAATTCTTTTAAATTACAAATATATTTAGGATAATCTTGTAAAATATGATTTTATTCTTTTAAATTACAAATATATCTAGGGTTATCGGTAAAGTTTTATTCGACTGTGTGGATGTGTGATTATATTTTTTTCTCAACTATTTATTTTACTACGTTAATTTTATTCTCTTAACAAAATGACGCTCTCTTTAATCCGATGTGTTAACCAACATGTAGATCTAGTAGTAACATGCAGATCCAATTACCGAATTATGACTGTTATTATTATTATTATTATTATTATTATTATTATTATTATTTGGTTAAATCGGGGAGGAGACTGTTGTGTCGTTAAATAACGGCGTTTAATCTCCCATGGATCTTTCATCCATTTTTCATCATTCTGTTCAATAAACAATACTGTTTCTTCCACATAAGTGTTGGGAATATACTGTTCAGGTAAAAGGAGAATATCCTTTACTGTTGGTTGGCTAGAAGAAGCCGAAGAATTACTGGTCTGAGTATTGAGACTGGGGAATTCTGTATAATAGAGATTCCTGCCTCGGCCTCGTTGGCCACGGCCACGACCTCTACTGGTCATTCCTGCAAGTATTCTCTGGTTAGAAAATCCGGTAAAGAATTCTGTTTTCCTTTGATATATTCAATATCAAAGTCGAATACTGATAAAATACTTTGCCAAGTAGCAAATATCTGTTTAGATGCCAGATTTTGAACATCTTTTTTCTGTAAAGGAACAGCATGCTCAAAGGTTTTAATAATCCTTTTGCTGATAAAATCAAAGGTTCCAATTTTATAAATTGTTTCTGGTTTGATTTTAGGAATAGTCCATTTATCAAGGGCTTCCTTAACATCCTGATAAGCTATAAGTTCAGTAGCTTCAACTGTAGAGGCTGAAGCATTAGCTACGGTTGAAAGAGAGGTTGAAAAATCAGTCATTTTTCAAAGTGATCATATATGCGTAATTTATAAGTAATATATTGATTCCTTTACTCAAGTTTTTTACTACCAGAATCCGATTCAAAACCATTCTTGGTTCATCAGAATCTGTCCAGAAGTCCTAAGAAATAAAATTCCCAATTGGTTTTTCATTTGGTGGGATAAAATAGGTATTACTATTGAAACCCTACCAGAAAAAGTACAAACAGCATTTAAGGAATGGCAAGCTGCCTATTCCCATATACCAGTAAATAAAGAACTGTCTATGCAGAAGTTATTTGTCCATTTCATAATCCGCTTTGGAATACCTTGGATATGGAAGTGGGATTTTCAATGTGACTACCAGAACAAGATCCCTCGCCTGAAAAGAGTTTTTTTTACCAAGTGGTGGGACAAAGGGCTTAACCCTAATTTACCAGAACTCCTCAAATCTATAAAAGGACATACCCAGGCCTGTTTAGATGTTATGCCACAGAGCCTTCCAGCATCTGCACCAGTAAACCCTTTTGTTAAAATCCAAATAGATTTAAAACAAAAGTTTCCTGAATTAACTGAAACAGAACTATTGGTCAAAACTATGGATTATATGAAGACACAATTTCTACAATCCTTAGCACCAGATGATGCTTCCATGAAAACAGTTTCCACTGATGGAGACTCTGAACAGGATGAGAACCAGTTCAATGTACTAGCCGGAGAGAGTCAAGAACCCGAACCCACCATGGGTGATTTTTGGGATTCTCTCACCAGCATGATTTCTGAAAAGATGGAACAAGACAAAAAAGGAAAAGGAAAGTCATAAAGACGTTCCACTAACAGACATCAATCAGCAGAAGAAGACAACCACCTGTCCTCTACAGTATTCCCACCAGCAGAAAGAAGCAGCCAGCTGTCCTCCATTATCAGAAGACGCCAACCAGCTGTCTTCCACTCATCCGACAGTTTGTCTCATGCCCTCCACTTCTCATGGCTGAGATTTAAAGAAGAAGAGATAAGGGTTGCCCACTAGCAGCACGCCAGATTCTTCCTTATCTTTTCTCTTGTATAAATTGGGAGGCCTCACCCGTTGTTGAGGCAGATCTATCTTTAGCTTTCCCTTGTAATCCCTCTCTCTATCTCTGTAATCAATATTCAAATAAATAAATTTGAAGTTTGAAGATATCCGGATTTCTCTGTAAGTTTTAAATTATTGCTTCTGTCAATTATTATGTTTCTTTGTTAGAACTTTTAGATTACCATACTGAAAACAGTAATCGTTTTTTAACAGCATACCAAACTGCAACAAACAGTTATAATCGTTCTTATTTTTTAGAACAATTTCATAAATCAGAAAATTATATTGTTTTAACAAAAACAGCCATACAGGAAGAAACCTGTCGGCTCATAGCCTTGGGTAGAACCCCTACCCCCTAAACAGTAGTTCATGAGATCATATATGTGATAATTTATCTGTTAATATATATTTAATATGTTTTTAAAATTCCATGACATGTATTAATTAAGAAAGATCAGGGATAATTTTTGATTAAGTGGGACGTCACCAAAGTCGCGTTTTGATTCTCGGCCTTTATCCGTGTTAAGGAGTGTGGCTATATTTCTTGTAAATCGTTGACAGACGTGCTTAATCTTTTCCTATCTCGATCCTCTTTTCCTATCTCGATCCTCCCCCTAATTGGTATCAGAGCCATGTTAGATTATTAACATATTAAGCAATATATTACTTATAAATTACGCATATATGATCACTTTGAAAAATGACTGATTTTTCAACCTCTCTTTCAACCGTAGCTAATGCTTCAGCCTCTACAGTTGAAGCTACTGAACTTATAGCTTATCAGGATGTTAAGGAAGCCCTTGATAAATGGACTATTCCTAAAATCAAACCAGAAACAATTTATAAAATTGGAACCTTTGATTTTATCAGCAAAAGGATTATTAAAACCTTTGAGCATGCTGTTCCTTTACAGAATAATGATGAAATTTTATATTTATTGCATGTTGAAGATTTATATCCCTTTTTGCAAAAATATAAATATGTTCATATAGGACTTGTCCAAGTTGCTTTTAAGCCCTTGACTTTACTTGGCCAAAACACCAGTATTCAGTGCACACTTAGAGATGGTAGGTGCCTTAACTGGAAAGCGTCTCTCATGGGAGCTATTGAAACTAGCCTTGCCCATGGACCAGTATATTTTAACATTTACCCGAATTTAAGTGTTGCCCTTACTGATAATAATCTGTCAAAAGTATTAGAAATGAGAATAATTTCTCATGGTTATGAATACTTACCAGGATCTCCTCCTTTTGCCATATTATTCCGAATTCATCTTAAAGTTTTAACAACTTTAAATCCTTATATCAGAAAACAAACCCAACAAGGACATACTGTCCTTATTGACACAAACCTCTTCAGTAGCCAAGTGGCTATTCCCAGAATGATTCCTTGGGAAGAAATCACTTTCCCAAAACAATGGCAAATTACTAATGCCGTTCCTACCAGACCTATAATCAGACAGAATCTTGAAGATGTTATTCAAACCAGTAATGGAAATGTTTATCTAAAATTCCAAAGACCTTTTACCCGAAGTCGGTCTATTAACAATATTTCTTATAATATTGACTTTCCAGAATCTTCTAGACAATCTGTGTCTGACCCTTTAGAATCTGTCTATCAAGAATCTAAAAATCCCAGCAATGAGTCTGTCAAAAATGAAGACATTGTTAGAGGAATTCATATTTCTGAAAACCAAATACCTCATGGTATTTATGAGGCTACTCCTCAGAACAGAAGGCCTTACAGCCCAACTGCTAGTGATATGAATTTTGAATGTTAAATGGATTTTTCCCCTAATAGCAAAATTCGCCAATGTTTAAATCAGGAATTCATGCAGGATAAATACCAGAACTTTAGGAATTGGTATTTTAAAAATCATGATAATAATAAGTTAGCAGAGATTAAGGCTAATTATTATGCTTATCTGAATAATAATCAGTGTATTTTATCATTTGTTAAATGGTATTATGATTTTGTCTCAAAATCAGACTCTTACACTGAGACCCAACTGAATGTTTTAACTGGAATTCAAAAAGATTGGATTACCACTAATGGTAATATTATTCAATCAATTCATCCTCCTCCTAAGTCTCTTGAACTTAGTCCTGGAAATGAAAATCTGAAACCCTTAGTTATTAACCCGTATGTTGATATTTCTGAAGTCTCTCACCAACAACAGGAAGTTAAAATAAAGGATATTTTGCCTTTGTCAAAACAGAATAATTATACTAATCTATTCCTTCAAACTGTAGGAAAACAGTTAACCAGAATTGAAGAACAGGTTAATCATATTAATGATAACTGTCAAAAAATCCCTCAAAAGGTTGACCTTCAACCAGTAACTATTAAACCGCCTTTAGAAGTTAGTAATTTTAAAATGAAATCTTCTAAAAACAGTGATAGTTTTATTGATAATCTTTTAAACAAAATGAAAGATTTAAAACTAACACCCGCATCCTCGTCCCAGCTCAATATGATGTCTGGACAACCTTCCTCTCATACTAGTAATAGTAATACTGAAAATGAGGAAGACGATTCTGATATTTCCCCTATTCATATTTTTGAAATCCAGAATAATTTCCAGGAAATGCAAAATATTAATAAAACTACATATAGTCAAAAACCCATCAATAGAATGGCTTTATCTGGACCCAGTAGGTATTATTACCCCAGACCTACTCCTCAGGATATTCTGTATGAAGAAGACTTTCTTCACTCCCAGAAATCTTACCACGGTAAAACTATTTATGAATGGAATATCGATGGTAAAACAGAATATCAGATTTTTGAAACCATCCATCATATAATGATGTATGCTACTGTTTGCAAACAGAACGATAACACAGACCATCAGATCTGTCGATTCTTAGTGAATGGATTCACCGGTATTCTTAAAGGATGGTGGGATAATGTACTCTCTGATAAACAGAGAACAGAAATCCTTCAATCATACAAAGAAGAAACTGACTCCGTTACAACACTTCTAACCAGAAGAGAAGATGCTTGTTACACTTTAGTTCAAGCTATCGTTCATCATTTTGTAGGACCAGGACAGATCAATACTGATAGAAGTAGAGAACTTTTACAGAACCTTCGTTGTCCATCTTTAACCCATTTTAGATGGTATAAAGATGTTTTCTTAATGAAAGTCATGCAAAGACCAGATGCTAACAGTGAACATTGGAAAGCCAAGTTCGTAGATGGACTTCCTACTTTCTTTGCTGAAAAGGTCAGGAAAAAGCTTAGAGATAAGCATGACCGTATGAGTATACCTTATGACCAGTATTCTTATGGCCATTTAATTTCAGTAATTATAGAAGAAGGATTATCATTATGTAATGATATGAAACTTCAACAATTAATGAAAAAACAGAATCTTACTAAAAGGCATGAAATAGGAGAATTTTGTGACCAATTCTCTTATGATACAAAATTACAGTATCCTCATAAAACTAAAAAACAGCAAACTTCTAGACCCTCTAGATCTTACAGAAAACGTTCTTCTAAGAAATCTTCAAAGAACAAAACACCTGAAAAATCTTCCAAGAAAAGAAAAAGTAGCAATAGGAAAGATAAATCTAAAATCCAATGCTATAAATGTGGAAAAACAGGACACTTTGCTAATAAGTGCAATTCAAAGTTAAAACAGAAGCTTAATGAATTATCCCTTAATGAGGAAATCAAACAGCAAATTCTTAATTGTTTATCAAATGATGAATCTGAATCTAGCTCAAATAATGACTTGGCTGAAGTCTATTCAGAATCTGATAATAATTCTGACACTGAACCATGTCAGACCTGTACTATCAATAACTGTAATACTGCTACTGAAGCTAATTACTGGAAAGCTATTGTTGAAATGAATGGTTTAGATATTGGAGGTCCCAGCATTAATGTTCTAACAGACCACCAAAAAACTCTTCTCGACCTAGCTGATCAGATTAAAGATCCAGAAATTAAATTAAAATTTTTAGAAATCTGTTATACAAAACAGAAGGATGAAGACACTCTTCCCCTTAATCAGTACAGTATGAAAGAAGTAATGAAACGTATTCAAGGCGTTTCTACAGTTGAAAAACCTACTACTATACAGGATTTAAAAAATGAAATAAATATTTTAAAATCTGAAGTAAAACAATTACAGAATAATAACATTATTATCTTTCAAGATTTAACCAATATTAAAAATAAGTTAAATCATAAACAAGATAATACAGAATCCTCTAAACAACCCGAATCTTCTGATAAACCAGAATCTTCTGAACAATACTTAATGCTTATGAATCAAGTAGTCTTCCAGAAATGGTATATTAGAATTACTTTTATTATAAAACCAGATTTTATTATAAAAGATGCCATTGCTCTTGTAGACAGTGGTGCTGACATGAACTGTATCCAAGAAGGATTAATTCCTACTAAATATTTCCAGAAAACTACTCAATCCCTAACCAGTGCAAGCGGTAACACAATGAATATTAAGTATAAAATTCCCGAAGCCTTAATCTGTAATCAAGGCCTTTGTCTGCCTACTTCTTTTGTTCTTATCCGTAATATGAATCAAAGTATCATTCTAGGCACTCCCTTTTTATGTCTTTTAATGCCTATTACAAAAATTGATACTTTAGGAATTCATACAACTCTTAACAACAGACATATTGTTTTTGAGTTTATTACAGAACCTTACACTAAGGAATTAAATCAAGTTAAAAACATGATTTATTCTAAAGAACAACAGATCAATTTTATTCAAAAGGAAATAAAATTTCTTACAACAGAACAAAGAATTTTACAACCTTCGTTACAGGAAAAGATAAAGTTAATCCATAAAACTCTTCAAACAGAAATCTGCAGCGATGTCCCGAATGCTTTCTGGAACAGGAAGAAGCATATTATTTCTCTTCCTTACATCTCTAATTTTAATGAGAAAAATATTCCTACTAAATCCCGACCTAGTCAGATGAAGAAAGAATATTTACTTCTTTGTAAAAATGAGATTGAATCTCTTCAACAGAAAAAGCTAATAAAACCTAGTACTTCTCCTTGGAGTTGTACAGCTTTTTATGTCAATAAAAATTCAGAAATAGAGAGAGGAACTCCTCGTCTCGTTATAAATTACAAACCACTGAATGAAGCTCTTCAATGGATTAGATATCCTATTCCAAATAAGAAGGATCTTCTTGACCGTCTTCATGATGCCACAATCTTCTCTAAATTTGATATGAAATCAGGATTTTGGCAAATACAAATTAGAGAACAGGATACTTATAAAACTGCTTTTACAGTACCCTTTGGTCATTATGAATGGAATGTTCTTCCATTTGGTGTTAAAAATGGACCTTCAGAATTTCAACATATCATGAATGATATTTTTAATCCCTTTACTGAATTTATCATCTGTTATATTGATGATGTTTTAATTTTCTCATCTTCTATTGAACAGCACATTAAACATTTAAACATTTTTAAAAATGTTATCATAAAAAATGGTTTGGTTGTTTCTGCTCCTAAAATGAAACTTTTCCAGACAAAAATCAGATTTCTTGGACATAATATTTCCAATGGAACTATTATTCCCATTGATAGATGTATTGAATTTGCATCTAAATTCCCGGATGAAATCAAAGATATTAATCAACTGCAAAGATTTTTGGGAAGCTTAAATTATATACGAGATTACTATCCGAATCTTTCCCAAGATGCTTCTATTCTGTATGCCCGTCTTCGGAAAAATCCTTTACCTTGGACAACAGAACATACTGATGCAGTAAAGAAAATTAAATCTAGAGTTAAACAGTTACCTTGCTTATCTCTACCAAATCCAGAATGGAAAAAGATTGTTCAGACCGATGCTTCCAACACAGGATATGGAGGTATTTTAAAACAATTTAATCCTAACAGTAATAACGAGGATCTTATTCGTTTTACATCAGGAACTTGGAAAGGACCTTCTTTAAATTATCCTACTATCAAAAAAGAATGTCTTTCAATTGTTAAATGTGTTTTAAAATTTCAGGATGATCTTTTGAACCAACACTTTTTAATTAGAGTTGATTGTTCAGCAGCCAAACAGATCTTTAAAAAAGATGTTCAAAATCTGGCATCTAAACAGATATTTGCTACTTGGCAAAGTATTTTATCAGTATTCGACTTTGATATTGAATATATCAAAGGAAAACAGAATTCTTTACCGGATTTTCTAACCAGAGAATACTTGCAGGAATGACCAGTAGAGGTCGTGGCCGTGGCCAACGAGGCCGAGGCAGGAATCTCTATTATACAGAATTCCCCAGTCTCAATACTCAGACCAGTAATTCTTCGGCTTCTTCTAGCCAACCAACAGTAAAGGATATTCTCCTTTTACCTGAACAGTATATTCCCAACACTTATGTGGAAGAAACAGTATTGTTTATTGAACAGAATGATGAAAAATGGATGAAAGATCCATGGGAGATTAAACGCCGTTATTTAACGACACAACAGTCTCCTCCCCGATTTAACCAGTATCGATATGTTTATGAACAGATCATTCTAGAAACAGCATCAATGGATATAAAGCATACGCTTCATGATCCATCAAAAACAGCAAGTCCAATACAATACAGTAAAACAACTATCAAGAGCATTATGCCTCTTGCTAATTGGGGTATTAATCCTCATACTACCCGTACCATTGACTCTAGTCATTCAACAGAAACTAGATACAGTTATTGGGATTATATTGATTCCTTTACTCAAGTTTTTTACTACCAGAATCCGATTCACAACCATTCTTGGTTCATCAGAATCTGTCCAGAAGTCCTAAGAAATGAAATTCCCAATTGGTTTTTCATTTGGTGGGATAAAATAGGTATTACTATTGAAACCCTACCAGAAAAAGTACAAACAGCATTTAAGGAATGGCAAGCTGCCTATTCCCATATACCAGTAAATAAAGAACTGTCTATGCAGAAGTTATTTGTCCATTTCATAATCCGCTTTGGAATACCTTGGATATGGAAGTGGGATTTTCAATGTGACTACCAGAACAAGATCCCTCGCCTGAAAAGAGTTTTTTTTACCAAGTGGTGGGACAAAGGGCTTAACCCTAATTTACCAGAACTCCTCAAATCTATAAAAGGACATACCCAGGCCTGTTTAGATGTTATGCCACAGAGCCTTCCAGCATCTGCACCAGTAAACCCTTTTGTTAAAATCCAAATAGATTTAAAACAAAAGTTTCCTGAATTAACTGAAACAGAACTATTGGTCAAAACTATGGATTATATGAAGACACAATTTCTACAATCCTTAGCACCAGATGATGCTTCCATGAAAACAGTTTCCACTGATGGAGACTCTGAACAGGATGAGAACCAGTTCAATGTACTAGCCGGAGAGAGTCAAGAACCCGAACCCACCATGGGTGATTTTTGGGATTCTCTCACCAGCATGATTTCTGAAAAGATGGAACAAGACAACAAAGGAAAAGGAAAGTCATAAAGACGTTCCACTAACAGACATCAATCAGCAGAAGAAGACAACCACCTGTCCTCTACAGTATTCCCACCAGCAGAAAGAAGCAGCCAGCTGTCCTCCATTATCAGAAGACGCCAACCAGCTGTCTTCCACTCATCCGACAGTTTGTCTCATGCCCTCCACTTCTCATGGCTGAGATTTAATGAAGAAGAGATAAGGGTTGCCCACTAGCAGCACGCCAGATTCTTCCTTATCTTTTCTCTTGTATAAATTGGGAGGCCTCACCCGTTGTTGAGGCAGATCTATCTTTAGCTTTCCCTTGTAATCCCTCTCTCTATCTCTGTAATCAATATTCAAATAAATAAATTTGAAGTTTGAAGATATCCGGATTTCTCTGTAAGTTTTAAATTATTGCTTCTGTCAATTATTATGTTTCTTTGTTAGAACTTTTAGATTACCATACTGAAAACAGTAATCGTTTTTTAACAGCATACCAAACTGCAACAAACAGTTATAATCGTTCTTATTTTTTAGAACAATTTCATAAATCAGAAAATTATATTGTTTTAACAAAAACAGCCATACAGGAAGAAACCTGTCGGCTCATAGCCTTGGGTAGAACCCCTACCCCCTAAACAGTAGTTCATGAGATCATATATGTGATAATTTATCTGTTAATATATATTTAATATGTTTTTAAAATTCCATGACATGTATTAATTAAGAAAGATCAGGGATAATTTTTGATTAAGTGGGACGTCACCAAAGTCGCGTTTTGATTCTCGGCCTTTATCCGTGTTAAGGAGTGTGGCTATATTTCTTGTAAATCGTTGACAGACGTGCTTAATCTTTTCCTATCTCGATATCAAAGTCGAATACTGATAAAATACTTTGCCAAGTAGCAAATATCTGTTTAGATGCCAGATTTTGAACATCTTTTTTAAAGATCTGTTTGGCTGCTGAACAATCAACTCTAATTAAAAAGTGTTGGTTCAAAAGATCATCCTGAAATTTTATCCTCCCCCTAATTGGTATCAGAGCCATGTTAGATTATTAACATATTAAGCAATATATTACTTATAAATTACGCATATATGATCACTTTGAAAAATGACTGATTTTTCAACCTCTCTTTCAACCGTAGCTAATGCTTCAGCCTCTACAGTTGAAGCTACTGAACTTATAGCTTATCAGGATGTTAAGGAAGCCCTTGATAAATGGACTATTCCTAAAATCAAACCAGAAACAATTTATAAAATTGGAACCTTTGATTTTATCAGCAAAAGGATTATTAAAACCTTTGAGCATGCTGTTCCTTTACAGAATAATGATGAAATTTTATATTTATTGCATGTTGAAGATTTATATCCCTTTTTGCAAAAATATAAATATGTTCATATAGGACTTGTCCAAGTTGCTTTTAAGCCCTTGACTTTACTTGGCCAAAACACCAGTATTCAGTGCACACTTAGAGATGGTAGGTGCCTTAACTGGAAAGCGTCTCTCATGGGAGCTATTGAAACTAGCCTTGCCCATGGACCAGTATATTTTAACATTTACCCGAATTTAAGTGTTGCCCTTACTGATAATAATCTGTCAAAAGTATTAGAAATGAGAATAATTTCTCATGGTTATGAATACTTACCAGGATCTCCTCCTTTTGCCATATTATTCCGAATTCATCTTAAAGTTTTAACAACTTTAAATCCTTATATCAGAAAACAAACCCAACAAGGACATACTGTCCTTATTGACACAAACCTCTTCAGTAGCCAAGTGGCTATTCCCAGAATGATTCCTTGGGAAGAAATCACTTTCCCAAAACAATGGCAAATTACTAATGACGTTCCTACCAGACCTATAATCAGACAGAATCTTGAAGATGTTATTCAAACCAGTAATGGAAATGTTTATCTAAAATTCCAAAGACCTTTTACCCGAAGTCGGTCTATTAACAATATTTCTTATAATATTGACTTTCCAGAATCTTCTAGACAATCTGTGTCTGACCCTTTAGAATCTGTCTATCAAGAATCTAAAAATCCCAGCAATGAGTCTGTCAAAAATGAAGACATTGTTAGAGGAATTCATATTTCTGAAAACCAAATACCTCATGGTATTTATGAGGCTACTCCTCAGAACAGAAGGCCTTACAGCCCAACTGCTAGTGATATGAATTTTGAATGTTAAATGGATTTTTCCCCTAATAGCAAAATTCGCCAATGTTTAAATCAGGAATTCATGCAGGATAAATACCAGAACTTTAGGAATTGGTATTTTAAAAATCATGATAATAATAAGTTAGCAGAGATTAAGGCTAATTATTATGCTTATCTGAATAATAATCAGTGTATTTTATCATTTGTTAAATGGTATTATGATTTTGTCTCAAAATCAGACTCTTACACTGAGACCCAACTGAATGTTTTAACTGGAATTCAAAAAGATTGGATTACCACTAATGGTAATATTATTCAATCAATTCATCCTCCTCCTAAGTCTCTTGAACTTAGTCCTGGAAATGAAAATCTGAAACCCTTAGTTATTAACCCGTATGTTGATATTTCTGAAGTCTCTCACCAACAACAGGAAGTTAAAATAAAGGATATTTTGCCTTTGTCAAAACAGAATAATTATACTAATCTATTCCTTCAAACTGTAGGAAAACAGTTAACCAGAATTGAAGAACAGGTTAATCATATTAATGATAACTGTCAAAAAATCCCTCAAAAGGTTGACCTTCAACCAGTAACTATTAAACCGCCTTTAGAAGTTAGTAATTTTAAAATGAAATCTTCTAAAAACAGTGATAGTTTTATTGATAATCTTTTAAACAAAATGAAAGATTTAAAACTAACACCCGCATCCTCGTCCCAGCTCAATATGATGTCTGGACAACCTTCCTCTCATACTAGTAATAGTAATACTGAAAATGAGGAAGACGATTCTGATATTTCCCCTATTCATATTTTTGAAATCCAGAATAATTTCCAGGAAATGCAAAATATTAATAAAACTACATATAGTCAAAAACCCATCAATAGAATGGCTTTATCTGGACCCAGTAGGTATTATTACCCCAGACCTACTCCTCAGGATATTCTGTATGAAGAAGACTTTCTTCACTCCCAGAAATCTTACCACGGTAAAACTATTTATGAATGGAATATCGATGGTAAAACAGAATATCAGATTTTTGAAACCATCCATCATATAATGATGTATGCTACTGTTTGCAAACAGAACGATAACACAGACCATCAGATCTGTCGATTCTTAGTGAATGGATTCACCGGTATTCTTAAAGGATGGTGGGATAATGTACTCTCTGATAAACAGAGAACAGAAATCCTTCAATCATACAAAGAAGAAACTGACTCCGTTACAACACTTCTAACCAGAAGAGAAGATGCTTGTTACACTTTAGTTCAAGCTATCGTTCATCATTTTGTAGGACCAGGACAGATCAATACTGATAGAAGTAGAGAACTTTTACAGAACCTTCGTTGTCCATCTTTAACCCATTTTAGATGGTATAAAGATGTTTTCTTAATGAAAGTCATGCAAAGACCAGATGCTAACAGTGAACATTGGAAAGCCAAGTTCGTAGATGGACTTCCTACTTTCTTTGCTGAAAAGGTCAGGAAAAAGCTTAGAGATAAGCATGACCGTATGAGTATACCTTATGACCAGTATTCTTATGGCCATTTAATTTCAGTAATTATAGAAGAAGGATTATCATTATGTAATGATATGAAACTTCAACAATTAATGAAAAAACAGAATCTTACTAAAAGGCATGAAATAGGAGAATTTTGTGACCAATTCTCTTATGATACAAAATTACAGTATCCTCATAAAACTAAAAAACAGCAAACTTCTAGACCCTCTAGATCTTACAGAAAACGTTCTTCTAAGAAATCTTCAAAGAACAAAACACCTGAAAAATCTTCCAAGAAAAGAAAAAGTAGCAATAGGAAAGATAAATCTAAAATCCAATGCTATAAATGTGGAAAAACAGGACACTTTGCTAATAAGTGCAATTCAAAGTTAAAACAGAAGCTTAATGAATTATCCCTTAATGAGGAAATCAAACAGCAAATTCTTAATTGTTTATCAAATGATGAATCTGAATCTAGCTCAAATAATGACTTGGCTGAAGTCTATTCAGAATCTGATAATAATTCTGACACTGAACCATGTCAGACCTGTACTATCAATAACTGTAATACTGCTACTGAAGCTAATTACTGGAAAGCTATTGTTGAAATGAATGGTTTAGATATTGGAGGTCCCAGCATTAATGTTCTAACAGACCACCAAAAAACTCTTCTCGACCTAGCTGATCAGATTAAAGATCCAGAAATTAAATTAAAATTTTTAGAAATCTGTTATACAAAACAGAAGGATGAAGACACTCTTCCCCTTAATCAGTACAGTATGAAAGAAGTAATGAAACGTATTCAAGGCGTTTCTACAGTTGAAAAACCTACTACTATACAGGATTTAAAAAATGAAATAAATATTTTAAAATCTGAAGTAAAACAATTACAGAATAATAACATTATTATCTTTCAAGATTTAACCAATATTAAAAATAAGTTAAATCATAAACAAGATAATACAGAATCCTCTAAACAACCCGAATCTTCTGATAAACCAGAATCTTCTGAACAATACTTAATGCTTATGAATCAAGTAGTCTTCCAGAAATGGTATATTAGAATTACTTTTATTATAAAACCAGATTTTATTATAAAAGATGCCATTGCTCTTGTAGACAGTGGTGCTGACATGAACTGTATCCAAGAAGGATTAATTCCTACTAAATATTTCCAGAAAACTACTCAATCCCTAACCAGTGCAAGCGGTAACACAATGAATATTAAGTATAAAATTCCCGAAGCCTTAATCTGTAATCAAGGCCTTTGTCTGCCTACTTCTTTTGTTCTTATCCGTAATATGAATCAAAGTATCATTCTAGGCACTCCCTTTTTATGTCTTTTAATGCCTATTACAAAAATTGATACTTTAGGAATTCATACAACTCTTAACAACAGACATATTGTTTTTGAGTTTATTACAGAACCTTACACTAAGGAATTAAATCAAGTTAAAAACATGATTTATTCTAAAGAACAACAGATCAATTTTATTCAAAAGGAAATAAAATTTCTTACAACAGAACAAAGAATTTTACAACCTTCGTTACAGGAAAAGATAAAGTTAATCCATAAAACTCTTCAAACAGAAATCTGCAGCGATGTCCCGAATGCTTTCTGGAACAGGAAGAAGCATATTATTTCTCTTCCTTACATCTCTAATTTTAATGAGAAAAATATTCCTACTAAATCCCGACCTAGTCAGATGAAGAAAGAATATTTACTTCTTTGTAAAAATGAGATTGAATCTCTTCAACAGAAAAAGCTAATAAAACCTAGTACTTCTCCTTGGAGTTGTACAGCTTTTTATGTCAATAAAAATTCAGAAATAGAGAGAGGAACTCCTCGTCTCGTTATAAATTACAAACCACTGAATGAAGCTCTTCAATGGATTAGATATCCTATTCCAAATAAGAAGGATCTTCTTGACCGTCTTCATGATGCCACAATCTTCTCTAAATTTGATATGAAATCAGGATTTTGGCAAATACAAATTAGAGAACAGGATACTTATAAAACTGCTTTTACAGTACCCTTTGGTCATTATGAATGGAATGTTCTTCCATTTGGTGTTAAAAATGGACCTTCAGAATTTCAACATATCATGAATGATATTTTTAATCCCTTTACTGAATTTATCATCTGTTATATTGATGATGTTTTAATTTTCTCATCTTCTATTGAACAGCACATTAAACATTTAAACATTTTTAAAAATGTTATCATAAAAAATGGTTTGGTTGTTTCTGCTCCTAAAATGAAACTTTTCCAGACAAAAATCAGATTTCTTGGACATAATATTTCCAATGGAACTATTATTCCCATTGATAGATGTATTGAATTTGCATCTAAATTCCCGGATGAAATCAAAGATATTAATCAACTGCAAAGATTTTTGGGAAGCTTAAATTATATACGAGATTACTATCCGAATCTTTCCCAAGATGCTTCTATTCTGTATGCCCGTCTTCGGAAAAATCCTTTACCTTGGACAACAGAACATACTGATGCAGTAAAGAAAATTAAATCTAGAGTTAAACAGTTACCTTGCTTATCTCTACCAAATCCAGAATGGAAAAAGATTGTTCAGACCGATGCTTCCAACACAGGATATGGAGGTATTTTAAAACAATTTAATCCTAACAGTAATAACGAGGATCTTATTCGTTTTACATCAGGAACTTGGAAAGGACCTTCTTTAAATTATCCTACTATCAAAAAAGAATGTCTTTCAATTGTTAAATGTGTTTTAAAATTTCAGGATGATCTTTTGAACCAACACTTTTTAATTAGAGTTGATTGTTCAGCAGCCAAACAGATCTTTAAAAAAGATGTTCAAAATCTGGCATCTAAACAGATATTTGCTACTTGGCAAAGTATTTTATCAGTATTCGACTTTGATATTGAATATATCAAAGGAAAACAGAATTCTTTACCGGATTTTCTAACCAGAGAATACTTGCAGGAATGACCAGTAGAGGTCGTGGCCGTGGCCAACGAGGCCGAGGCAGGAATCTCTATTATACAGAATTCCCCAGTCTCAATACTCAGACCAGTAATTCTTCGGCTTCTTCTAGCCAACCAACAGTAAAGGATATTCTCCTTTTACCTGAACAGTATATTCCCAACACTTATGTGGAAGAAACAGTATTGTTTATTGAACAGAATGATGAAAAATGGATGAAAGATCCATGGGAGATTAAACGCCGTTATTTAACGACACAACAGTCTCCTCCCCGATTTAACCAGTATCGATATGTTTATGAACAGATCATTCTAGAAACAGCATCAATGGATATAAAGCATACGCTTCATGATCCATCAAAAACAGCAAGTCCAATACAATACAGTAAAACAACTATCAAGAGCATTATGCCTCTTGCTAATTGGGGTATTAATCCTCATACTACCCGTACCATTGACTCTAGTCATTCAACAGAAACTAGATACAGTTATTGGGATTATATTGATTCCTTTACTCAAGTTTTTTACTACCAGAATCCGATTCACAACCATTCTTGGTTCATCAGAATCTGTCCAGAAGTCCTAAGAAATGAAATTCCCAATTGGTTTTTCATTTGGTGGGATAAAATAGGTATTACTATTGAAACCCTACCAGAAAAAGTACAAACAGCATTTAAGGAATGGCAAGCTGCCTATTCCCATATACCAGTAAATAAAGAACTGTCTATGCAGAAGTTATTTGTCCATTTCATAATCCGCTTTGGAATACCTTGGATATGGAAGTGGGATTTTCAATGTGACTACCAGAACAAGATCCCTCGCCTGAAAAGAGTTTTTTTTACCAAGTGGTGGGACAAAGGGCTTAACCCTAATTTACCAGAACTCCTCAAATCTATAAAAGGACATACCCAGGCCTGTTTAGATGTTATGCCACAGAGCCTTCCAGCATCTGCACCAGTAAACCCTTTTGTTAAAATCCAAATAGATTTAAAACAAAAGTTTCCTGAATTAACTGAAACAGAACTATTGGTCAAAACTATGGATTATATGAAGACACAATTTCTACAATCCTTAGCACCAGATGATGCTTCCATGAAAACAGTTTCCACTGATGGAGACTCTGAACAGGATGAGAACCAGTTCAATGTACTAGCCGGAGAGAGTCAAGAACCCGAACCCACCATGGGTGATTTTTGGGATTCTCTCACCAGCATGATTTCTGAAAAGATGGAACAAGACAACAAAGGAAAAGGAAAGTCATAAAGACGTTCCACTAACAGACATCAATCAGCAGAAGAAGACAACCACCTGTCCTCTACAGTATTCCCACCAGCAGAAAGAAGCAGCCAGCTGTCCTCCATTATCAGAAGACGCCAACCAGCTGTCTTCCACTCATCCGACAGTTTGTCTCATGCCCTCCACTTCTCATGGCTGAGATTTAATGAAGAAGAGATAAGGGTTGCCCACTAGCAGCACGCCAGATTCTTCCTTATCTTTTCTCTTGTATAAATTGGGAGGCCTCACCCGTTGTTGAGGCAGATCTATCTTTAGCTTTCCCTTGTAATCCCTCTCTCTATCTCTGTAATCAATATTCAAATAAATAAATTTGAAGTTTGAAGATATCCGGATTTCTCTGTAAGTTTTAAATTATTGCTTCTGTCAATTATTATGTTTCTTTGTTAGAACTTTTAGATTACCATACTGAAAACAGTAATCGTTTTTTAACAGCATACCAAACTGCAACAAACAGTTATAATCGTTCTTATTTTTTAGAACAATTTCATAAATCAGAAAATTATATTGTTTTAACAAAAACAGCCATACAGGAAGAAACCTGTCGGCTCATAGCCTTGGGTAGAAC
This sequence comes from Panax japonicus, assembly GCA_020205505.1. Lineage (NCBI taxonomy): Eukaryota > Viridiplantae > Streptophyta > Magnoliopsida > Apiales > Araliaceae > Panax > Panax japonicus. Next base: position 35,331,518 of record CM035113.1, on the reverse strand, counting down.
CCCTACCCCCTAAACAGTAGTTCATGAGATCATATATGTGATAATTTATCTGTTAATATATATTTAATATGTTTTTAAAATTCCATGACATGTATTAATTAAGAAAGATCAGGGATAATTTTTGATTAAGTGGGACGTCACCAAAGTCGCGTTTTGATTCTCGGCCTTTATCCGTGTTAAGGAGTGTGGCTATATTTCTTGTAAATCGTTGACAGACGTGCTTAATCTTTTCCTATCTCGATATCAAAGTCGAATACTGATAAAATACTTTGCCAAGTAGCAAATATCTGTTTAGATGCCAGATTTTGAACATCTTTTTTAAAGATCTGTTTGGCTGCTGAACAATCAACTCTAATTAAAAAGTGTTGGTTCAAAAGATCATCCTGAAATTTTATCCTCCCCCTAATTGGTATCAGAGCCATGTTAGATTATTAACATATTAAGCAATATATTACTTATAAATTACGCATATATGATCACTTTGAAAAATGACTGATTTTTCAACCTCTCTTTCAACCGTAGCTAATGCTTCAGCCTCTACAGTTGAAGCTACTGAACTTATAGCTTATCAGGATGTTAAGGAAGCCCTTGATAAATGGACTATTCCTAAAATCAAACCAGAAACAATTTATAAAATTGGAACCTTTGATTTTATCAGCAAAAGGATTATTAAAACCTTTGAGCATGCTGTTCCTTTACAGAATAATGATGAAATTTTATATTTATTGCATGTTGAAGATTTATATCCCTTTTTGCAAAAATATAAATATGTTCATATAGGACTTGTCCAAGTTGCTTTTAAGCCCTTGACTTTACTTGGCCAAAACACCAGTATTCAGTGCACACTTAGAGATGGTAGGTGCCTTAACTGGAAAGCGTCTCTCATGGGAGCTATTGAAACTAGCCTTGCCCATGGACCAGTATATTTTAACATTTACCCGAATTTAAGTGTTGCCCTTACTGATAATAATCTGTCAAAAGTATTAGAAATGAGAATAATTTCTCATGGTTATGAATACTTACCAGGATCTCCTCCTTTTGCCATATTATTCCGAATTCATCTTAAAGTTTTAACAACTTTAAATCCTTATATCAGAAAACAAACCCAACAAGGACATACTGTCCTTATTGACACAAACCTCTTCAGTAGCCAAGTGGCTATTCCCAGAATGATTCCTTGGGAAGAAATCACTTTCCCAAAACAATGGCAAATTACTAATGCCGTTCCTACCAGACCTATAATCAGACAGAATCTTGAAGATGTTATTCAAACCAGTAATGGAAATGTTTATCTAAAATTCCAAAGACCTTTTACCCGAAGTCGGTCTATTAACAATATTTCTTATAATATTGACTTTCCAGAATCTTCTAGACAATCTGTGTCTGACCCTTTAGAATCTGTCTATCAAGAATCTAAAAATCCCAGCAATGAGTCTGTCAAAAATGAAGACATTGTTAGAGGAATTCATATTTCTGAAAACCAAATACCTCATGGTATTTATGAGGCTACTCCTCAGAACAGAAGGCCTTACAGCCCAACTGCTAGTGATATGAATTTTGAATGTTAAATGGATTTTTCCCCTAATAGCAAAATTCGCCAATGTTTAAATCAGGAATTCATGCAGGATAAATACCAGAACTTTAGGAATTGGTATTTTAAAAATCATGATAATAATAAGTTAGCAGAGATTAAGGCTAATTATTATGCTTATCTGAATAATAATCAGTGTATTTTATCATTTGTTAAATGGTATTATGATTTTGTCTCAAAATCAGACTCTTACACTGAGACCCAACTGAATGTTTTAACTGGAATTCAAAAAGATTGGATTACCACTAATGGTAATATTATTCAATCAATTCATCCTCCTCCTAAGTCTCTTGAACTTAGTCCTGGAAATGAAAATCTGAAACCCTTAGTTATTAACCCGTATGTTGATATTTCTGAAGTCTCTCACCAACAACAGGAAGTTAAAATAAAGGATATTTTGCCTTTGTCAAAACAGAATAATTATACTAATCTATTCCTTCAAACTGTAGGAAAACAGTTAACCAGAATTGAAGAACAGGTTAATCATATTAATGATAACTGTCAAAAAATCCCTCAAAAGGTTGACCTTCAACCAGTAACTATTAAACCGCCTTTAGAAGTTAGTAATTTTAAAATGAAATCTTCTAAAAACAGTGATAGTTTTATTGATAATCTTTTAAACAAAATGAAAGATTTAAAACTAACACCCGCATCCTCGTCCCAGCTCAATATGATGTCTGGACAACCTTCCTCTCATACTAGTAATAGTAATACTGAAAATGAGGAAGACGATTCTGATATTTCCCCTATTCATATTTTTGAAATCCAGAATAATTTCCAGGAAATGCAAAATATTAATAAAACTACATATAGTCAAAAACCCATCAATAGAATGGCTTTATCTGGACCCAGTAGGTATTATTACCCCAGACCTACTCCTCAGGATATTCTGTATGAAGAAGACTTTCTTCACTCCCAGAAATCTTACCACGGTAAAACTATTTATGAATGGAATATCGATGGTAAAACAGAATATCAGATTTTTGAAACCATCCATCATATAATGATGTATGCTACTGTTTGCAAACAGAACGATAACACAGACCATCAGATCTGTCGATTCTTAGTGAATGGATTCACCGGTATTCTTAAAGGATGGTGGGATAATGTACTCTCTGATAAACAGAGAACAGAAATCCTTCAATCATACAAAGAAGAAACTGACTCCGTTACAACACTTCTAACCAGAAGAGAAGATGCTTGTTACACTTTAGTTCAAGCTATCGTTCATCATTTTGTAGGACCAGGACAGATCAATACTGATAGAAGTAGAGAACTTTTACAGAACCTTCGTTGTCCATCTTTAACCCATTTTAGATGGTATAAAGATGTTTTCTTAATGAAAGTCATGCAAAGACCAGATGCTAACAGTGAACATTGGAAAGCCAAGTTCGTAGATGGACTTCCTACTTTCTTTGCTGAAAAGGTCAGGAAAAAGCTTAGAGATAAGCATGACCGTATGAGTATACCTTATGACCAGTATTCTTATGGCCATTTAATTTCAGTAATTATAGAAGAAGGATTATCATTATGTAATGATATGAAACTTCAACAATTAATGAAAAAACAGAATCTTACTAAAAGGCATGAAATAGGAGAATTTTGTGACCAATTCTCTTATGATACAAAATTACAGTATCCTCATAAAACTAAAAAACAGCAAACTTCTAGACCCTCTAGATCTTACAGAAAACGTTCTTCTAAGAAATCTTCAAAGAACAAAACACCTGAAAAATCTTCCAAGAAAAGAAAAAGTAGCAATAGGAAAGATAAATCTAAAATCCAATGCTATAAATGTGGAAAAACAGGACACTTTGCTAATAAGTGCAATTCAAAGTTAAAACAGAAGCTTAATGAATTATCCCTTAATGAGGAAATCAAACAGCAAATTCTTAATTGTTTATCAAATGATGAATCTGAATCTAGCTCAAATAATGACTTGGCTGAAGTCTATTCAGAATCTGATAATAATTCTGACACTGAACCATGTCAGACCTGTACTATCAATAACTGTAATACTGCTACTGAAGCTAATTACTGGAAAGCTATTGTTGAAATGAATGGTTTAGATATTGGAGGTCCCAGCATTAATGTTCTAACAGACCACCAAAAAACTCTTCTCGACCTAGCTGATCAGATTAAAGATCCAGAAATTAAATTAAAATTTTTAGAAATCTGTTATACAAAACAGAAGGATGAAGACACTCTTCCCCTTAATCAGTACAGTATGAAAGAAGTAATGAAACGTATTCAAGGCGTTTCTACAGTTGAAAAACCTACTACTATACAGGATTTAAAAAATGAAATAAATATTTTAAAATCTGAAGTAAAACAATTACAGAATAATAACATTATTATCTTTCAAGATTTAACCAATATTAAAAATAAGTTAAATCATAAACAAGATAATACAGAATCCTCTAAACAACCCGAATCTTCTGATAAACCAGAATCTTCTGAACAATACTTAATGCTTATGAATCAAGTAGTCTTCCAGAAATGGTATATTAGAATTACTTTTATTATAAAACCAGATTTTATTATAAAAGATGCCATTGCTCTTGTAGACAGTGGTGCTGACATGAACTGTATCCAAGAAGGATTAATTCCTACTAAATATTTCCAGAAAACTACTCAATCCCTAACCAGTGCAAGCGGTAACACAATGAATATTAAGTATAAAATTCCCGAAGCCTTAATCTGTAATCAAGGCCTTTGTCTGCCTACTTCTTTTGTTCTTATCCGTAATATGAATCAAAGTATCATTCTAGGCACTCCCTTTTTATGTCTTTTAATGCCTATTACAAAAATTGATACTTTAGGAATTCATACAACTCTTAACAACAGACATATTGTTTTTGAGTTTATTACAGAACCTTACACTAAGGAATTAAATCAAGTTAAAAACATGATTTATTCTAAAGAACAACAGATCAATTTTATTCAAAAGGAAATAAAATTTCTTACAACAGAACAAAGAATTTTACAACCTTCGTTACAGGAAAAGATAAAGTTAATCCATAAAACTCTTCAAACAGAAATCTGCAGCGATGTCCCGAATGCTTTCTGGAACAGGAAGAAGCATATTATTTCTCTTCCTTACATCTCTAATTTTAATGAGAAAAATATTCCTACTAAATCCCGACCTAGTCAGATGAAGAAAGAATATTTACTTCTTTGTAAAAATGAGATTGAATCTCTTCAACAGAAAAAGCTAATAAAACCTAGTACTTCTCCTTGGAGTTGTACAGCTTTTTATGTCAATAAAAATTCAGAAATAGAGAGAGGAACTCCTCGTCTCGTTATAAATTACAAACCACTGAATGAAGCTCTTCAATGGATTAGATATCCTATTCCAAATAAGAAGGATCTTCTTGACCGTCTTCATGATGCCACAATCTTCTCTAAATTTGATATGAAATCAGGATTTTGGCAAATACAAATTAGAGAACAGGATACTTATAAAACTGCTTTTACAGTACCCTTTGGTCATTATGAATGGAATGTTCTTCCATTTGGTGTTAAAAATGGACCTTCAGAATTTCAACATATCATGAATGATATTTTTAATCCCTTTACTGAATTTATCATCTGTTATATTGATGATGTTTTAATTTTCTCATCTTCTATTGAACAGCACATTAAACATTTAAACATTTTTAAAAATGTTATCATAAAAAATGGTTTGGTTGTTTCTGCTCCTAAAATGAAACTTTTCCAGACAAAAATCAGATTTCTTGGACATAATATTTCCAATGGAACTATTATTCCCATTGATAGATGTATTGAATTTGCATCTAAATTCCCGGATGAAATCAAAGATATTAATCAACTGCAAAGATTTTTGGGAAGCTTAAATTATATACGAGATTACTATCCGAATCTTTCCCAAGATGCTTCTATTCTGTATGCCCGTCTTCGGAAAAATCCTTTACCTTGGACAACAGAACATACTGATGCAGTAAAGAAAATTAAATCTAGAGTTAAACAGTTACCTTGCTTATCTCTACCAAATCCAGAATGGAAAAAGATTGTTCAGACCGATGCTTCCAACACAGGATATGGAGGTATTTTAAAACAATTTAATCCTAACAGTAATAACGAGGATCTTATTCGTTTTACATCAGGAACTTGGAAAGGACCTTCTTTAAATTATCCTACTATCAAAAAAGAATGTCTTTCAATTGTTAAATGTGTTTTAAAATTTCAGGATGATCTTTTGAACCAACACTTTTTAATTAGAGTTGATTGTTCAGCAGCCAAACAGATCTTTAAAAAAGATGTTCAAAATCTGGCATCTAAACAGATATTTGCTACTTGGCAAAGTATTTTATCAGTATTCGACTTTGATATTGAATATATCAAAGGAAAACAGAATTCTTTACCGGATTTTCTAACCAGAGAATACTTGCAGGAATGACCAGTAGAGGTCGTGGCCGTGGCCAACGAGGCCGAGGCAGGAATCTCTATTATACAGAATTCCCCAGTCTCAATACTCAGACCAGTAATTCTTCGGCTTCTTCTAGCCAACCAACAGTAAAGGATATTCTCCTTTTACCTGAACAGTATATTCCCAACACTTATGTGGAAGAAACAGTATTGTTTATTGAACAGAATGATGAAAAATGGATGAAAGATCCATGGGAGATTAAACGCCGTTATTTAACGACACAACAGTCTCCTCCCCGATTTAACCAGTATCGATATGTTTATGAACAGATCATTCTAGAAACAGCATCAATGGATATAAAGCATACGCTTCATGATCCATCAAAAACAGCAAGTCCAATACAATACAGTAAAACAACTATCAAGAGCATTATGCCTCTTGCTAATTGGGGTATTAATCCTCATACTACCCGTACCATTGACTCTAGTCATTCAACAGAAACTAGATACAGTTATTGGGATTATATTGATTCCTTTACTCAAGTTTTTTACTACCAGAATCCGATTCACAACCATTCTTGGTTCATCAGAATCTGTCCAGAAGTCCTAAGAAATGAAATTCCCAATTGGTTTTTCATTTGGTGGGATAAAATAGGTATTACTATTGAAACCCTACCAGAAAAAGTACAAACAGCATTTAAGGAATGGCAAGCTGCCTATTCCCATATACCAGTAAATAAAGAACTGTCTATGCAGAAGTTATTTGTCCATTTCATAATCCGCTTTGGAATACCTTGGATATGGAAGTGGGATTTTCAATGTGACTACCAGAACAAGATCCCTCGCCTGAAAAGAGTTTTTTTTACCAAGTGGTGGGACAAAGGGCTTAACCCTAATTTACCAGAACTCCTCAAATCTATAAAAGGACATACCCAGGCCTGTTTAGATGTTATGCCACAGAGCCTTCCAGCATCTGCACCAGTAAACCCTTTTGTTAAAATCCAAATAGATTTAAAACAAAAGTTTCCTGAATTAACTGAAACAGAACTATTGGTCAAAACTATGGATTATATGAAGACACAATTTCTACAATCCTTAGCACCAGATGATGCTTCCATGAAAACAGTTTCCACTGATGGAGACTCTGAACAGGATGAGAACCAGTTCAATGTACTAGCCGGAGAGAGTCAAGAACCCGAACCCACCATGGGTGATTTTTGGGATTCTCTCACCAGCATGATTTCTGAAAAGATGGAACAAGACAAAAAAGGAAAAGGAAAGTCATAAAGACGTTCCACTAACAGACATCAATCAGCAGAAGAAGACAACCACCTGTCCTCTACAGTATTCCCACCAGCAGAAAGAAGCAGCCAGCTGTCCTCCATTATCAGAAGACGCCAACCAGCTGTCTTCCACTCATCCGACAGTTTGTCTCATGCCCTCCACTTCTCATGGCTGAGATTTAAAGAAGAAGAGATAAGGGTTGCCCACTAGCAGCACGCCAGATTCTTCCTTATCTTTTCTCTTGTATAAATTGGGAGGCCTCACCCGTTGTTGAGGCAGATCTATCTTTAGCTTTCCCTTGTAATCCCTCTCTCTATCTCTGTAATCAATATTCAAATAAATAAATTTGAAGTTTGAAGATATCCGGATTTCTCTGTAAGTTTTAAATTATTGCTTCTGTCAATTATTATGTTTCTTTGTTAGAACTTTTAGATTACCATACTGAAAACAGTAATCGTTTTTTAACAGCATACCAAACTGCAACAAACAGTTATAATCGTTCTTATTTTTTAGAACAATTTCATAAATCAGAAAATTATATTGTTTTAACAAAAACAGCCATACAGGAAGAAACCTGTCGGCTCATAGCCTTGGGTAGAACCCCTACCCCCTAAACAGTAGTTCATGAGATCATATATGTGATAATTTATCTGTTAATATATATTTAATATGTTTTTAAAATTCCATGACATGTATTAATTAAGAAAGATCAGGGATAATTTTTGATTAAGTGGGACGTCACCAAAGTCGCGTTTTGATTCTCGGCCTTTATCCGTGTTAAGGAGTGTGGCTATATTTCTTGTAAATCGTTGACAGACGTGCTTAATCTTTTCCTATCTCGATGGGGAGGATCGAGATAGGAAAAGATTAAGCACGTCTGTCAACGATTTACAAGAAATATAGCCACACTCCTTAACACGGATAAAGGCCGAGAATCAAAACGCGACTTTGGTGACGTCCCACTTAATCAAAAATTATCCCTGATCTTTCTTAATTAATACATGTCATGGAATTTTAAAAACATATTAAATATATATTAACAGATAAATTATCACATATATGATCTCATGAACTACTGTTTAGGGGGTAGGGGTTCTACCCAAGGCTATGAGCCGACAGGTTTCTTCCTGTATGGCTGTTTTTGTTAAAACAATATAATTTTCTGATTTATGAAATTGTTCTAAAAAATAAGAACGATTATAACTGTTTGTTGCAGTTTGGTATGCTGTTAAAAAACGATTACTGTTTTCAGTATGGTAATCTAAAAGTTCTAACAAAGAAACATAATAATTGACAGAAGCAATAATTTAAAACTTACAGAGAAATCCGGATATCTTCAAACTTCAAATTTATTTATTTGAATATTGATTACAGAGATAGAGAGAGGGATTACAAGGGAAAGCTAAAGATAGATCTGCCTCAACAACGGGTGAGGCCTCCCAATTTATACAAGAGAAAAGATAAGGAAGAATCTGGCGTGCTGCTAGTGGGCAACCCTTATCTCTTCTTCTTTAAATCTCAGCCATGAGAAGTGGAGGGCATGAGACAAACTGTCGGATGAGTGGAAGACAGCTGGTTGGCGTCTTCTGATAATGGAGGACAGCTGGCTGCTTCTTTCTGCTGGTGGGAATACTGTAGAGGACAGGTGGTTGTCTTCTTCTGCTGATTGATGTCTGTTAGTGGAACGTCTTTATGACTTTCCTTTTCCTTTTTTGTCTTGTTCCATCTTTTCAGAAATCATGCTGGTGAGAGAATCCCAAAAATCACCCATGGTGGGTTCGGGTTCTTGACTCTCTCCGGCTAGTACATTGAACTGGTTCTCATCCTGTTCAGAGTCTCCATCAGTGGAAACTGTTTTCATGGAAGCATCATCTGGTGCTAAGGATTGTAGAAATTGTGTCTTCATATAATCCATAGTTTTGACCAATAGTTCTGTTTCAGTTAATTCAGGAAACTTTTGTTTTAAATCTATTTGGATTTTAACAAAAGGGTTTACTGGTGCAGATGCTGGAAGGCTCTGTGGCATAACATCTAAACAGGCCTGGGTATGTCCTTTTATAGATTTGAGGAGTTCTGGTAAATTAGGGTTAAGCCCTTTGTCCCACCACTTGGTAAAAAAAACTCTTTTCAGGCGAGGGATCTTGTTCTGGTAGTCACATTGAAAATCCCACTTCCATATCCAAGGTATTCCAAAGCGGATTATGAAATGGACAAATAACTTCTGCATAGACAGTTCTTTATTTACTGGTATATGGGAATAGGCAGCTTGCCATTCCTTAAATGCTGTTTGTACTTTTTCTGGTAGGGTTTCAATAGTAATACCTATTTTATCCCACCAAATGAAAAACCAATTGGGAATTTCATTTCTTAGGACTTCTGGACAGATTCTGATGAACCAAGAATGGTTGTGAATCGGATTCTGGTAGTAAAAAACTTGAGTAAAGGAATCAATATAATCCCAATAACTGTATCTAGTTTCTGTTGAATGACTAGAGTCAATGGTACGGGTAGTATGAGGATTAATACCCCAATTAGCAAGAGGCATAATGCTCTTGATAGTTGTTTTACTGTATTGTATTGGACTTGCTGTTTTTGATGGATCATGAAGCGTATGCTTTATATCCATTGATGCTGTTTCTAGAATGATCTGTTCATAAACATATCGATACTGGTTAAATCGGGGAGGAGACTGTTGTGTCGTTAAATAACGGCGTTTAATCTCCCATGGATCTTTCATCCATTTTTCATCATTCTGTTCAATAAACAATACTGTTTCTTCCACATAAGTGTTGGGAATATACTGTTCAGGTAAAAGGAGAATATCCTTTACTGTTGGTTGGCTAGAAGAAGCCGAAGAATTACTGGTCTGAGTATTGAGACTGGGGAATTCTGTATAATAGAGATTCCTGCCTCGGCCTCGTTGGCCACGGCCACGACCTCTACTGGTCATTCCTGCAAGTATTCTCTGGTTAGAAAATCCGGTAAAGAATTCTGTTTTCCTTTGATATATTCAATATCAAAGTCGAATACTGATAAAATACTTTGCCAAGTAGCAAATATCTGTTTAGATGCCAGATTTTGAACATCTTTTTTAAAGATCTGTTTGGCTGCTGAACAATCAACTCTAATTAAAAAGTGTTGGTTCAAAAGATCATCCTGAAATTTTAAAACACATTTAACAATTGAAAGACATTCTTTTTTGATAGTAGGATAATTTAAAGAAGGTCCTTTCCAAGTTCCTGATGTAAAACGAATAAGATCCTCGTTATTACTGTTAGGATTAAATTGTTTTAAAATACCTCCATATCCTGTGTTGGAAGCATCGGTCTGAACAATCTTTTTCCATTCTGGATTTGGTAGAGATAAGCAAGGTAACTGTTTAACTCTAGATTTAATTTTCTTTACTGCATCAGTATGTTCTGTTGTCCAAGGTAAAGGATTTTTCCGAAGACGGGCATACAGAATAGAAGCATCTTGGGAAAGATTCGGATAGTAATCTCGTATATAATTTAAGCTTCCCAAAAATCTTTGCAGTTGATTAATATCTTTGATTTCATCCGGGAATTTAGATGCAAATTCAATACATCTATCAATGGGAATAATAGTTCCATTGGAAATATTATGTCCAAGAAATCTGATTTTTGTCTGGAAAAGTTTCATTTTAGGAGCAGAAACAACCAAACCATTTTTTATGATAACATTTTTAAAAATGTTTAAATGTTTAATGTGCTGTTCAATAGAAGATGAGAAAATTAAAACATCATCAATATAACAGATGATAAATTCAGTAAAGGGATTAAAAATATCATTCATGATATGTTGAAATTCTGAAGGTCCATTTTTAACACCAAATGGAAGAACATTCCATTCATAATGACCAAAGGGTACTGTAAAAGCAGTTTTATAAGTATCCTGTTCTCTAATTTGTATTTGCCAAAATCCTGATTTCATATCAAATTTAGAGAAGATTGTGGCATCATGAAGACGGTCAAGAAGATCCTTCTTATTTGGAATAGGATATCTAATCCATTGAAGAGCTTCATTCAGTGGTTTGTAATTTATAACGAGACGAGGAGTTCCTCTCTCTATTTCTGAATTTTTATTGACATAAAAAGCTGTACAACTCCAAGGAGAAGTACTAGGTTTTATTAGCTTTTTCTGTTGAAGAGATTCAATCTCATTTTTACAAAGAAGTAAATATTCTTTCTTCATCTGACTAGGTCGGGATTTAGTAGGAATATTTTTCTCATTAAAATTAGAGATGTAAGGAAGAGAAATAATATGCTTCTTCCTGTTCCAGAAAGCATTCGGGACATCGCTGCAGATTTCTGTTTGAAGAGTTTTATGGATTAACTTTATCTTTTCCTGTAACGAAGGTTGTAAAATTCTTTGTTCTGTTGTAAGAAATTTTATTTCCTTTTGAATAAAATTGATCTGTTGTTCTTTAGAATAAATCATGTTTTTAACTTGATTTAATTCCTTAGTGTAAGGTTCTGTAATAAACTCAAAAACAATATGTCTGTTGTTAAGAGTTGTATGAATTCCTAAAGTATCAATTTTTGTAATAGGCATTAAAAGACATAAAAAGGGAGTGCCTAGAATGATACTTTGATTCATATTACGGATAAGAACAAAAGAAGTAGGCAGACAAAGGCCTTGATTACAGATTAAGGCTTCGGGAATTTTATACTTAATATTCATTGTGTTACCGCTTGCACTGGTTAGGGATTGAGTAGTTTTCTGGAAATATTTAGTAGGAATTAATCCTTCTTGGATACAGTTCATGTCAGCACCACTGTCTACAAGAGCAATGGCATCTTTTATAATAAAATCTGGTTTTATAATAAAAGTAATTCTAATATACCATTTCTGGAAGACTACTTGATTCATAAGCATTAAGTATTGTTCAGAAGATTCTGGTTTATCAGAAGATTCGGGTTGTTTAGAGGATTCTGTATTATCTTGTTTATGATTTAACTTATTTTTAATATTGGTTAAATCTTGAAAGATAATAATGTTATTATTCTGTAATTGTTTTACTTCAGATTTTAAAATATTTATTTCATTTTTTAAATCCTGTATAGTAGTAGGTTTTTCAACTGTAGAAACGCCTTGAATACGTTTCATTACTTCTTTCATACTGTACTGATTAAGGGGAAGAGTGTCTTCATCCTTCTGTTTTGTATAACAGATTTCTAAAAATTTTAATTTAATTTCTGGATCTTTAATCTGATCAGCTAGGTCGAGAAGAGTTTTTTGGTGGTCTGTTAGAACATTAATGCTGGGACCTCCAATATCTAAACCATTCATTTCAACAATAGCTTTCCAGTAATTAGCTTCAGTAGCAGTATTACAGTTATTGATAGTACAGGTCTGACATGGTTCAGTGTCAGAATTATTATCAGATTCTGAATAGACTTCAGCCAAGTCATTATTTGAGCTAGATTCAGATTCATCATTTGATAAACAATTAAGAATTTGCTGTTTGATTTCCTCATTAAGGGATAATTCATTAAGCTTCTGTTTTAACTTTGAATTGCACTTATTAGCAAAGTGTCCTGTTTTTCCACATTTATAGCATTGGATTTTAGATTTATCTTTCCTATTGCTACTTTTTCTTTTCTTGGAAGATTTTTCAGGTGTTTTGTTCTTTGAAGATTTCTTAGAAGAACGTTTTCTGTAAGATCTAGAGGGTCTAGAAGTTTGCTGTTTTTTAGTTTTATGAGGATACTGTAATTTTGTATCATAAGAGAATTGGTCACAAAATTCTCCTATTTCATGCCTTTTAGTAAGATTCTGTTTTTTCATTAATTGTTGAAGTTTCATATCATTACATAATGATAATCCTTCTTCTATAATTACTGAAATTAAATGGCCATAAGAATACTGGTCATAAGGTATACTCATACGGTCATGCTTATCTCTAAGCTTTTTCCTGACCTTTTCAGCAAAGAAAGTAGGAAGTCCATCTACGAACTTGGCTTTCCAATGTTCACTGTTAGCATCTGGTCTTTGCATGACTTTCATTAAGAAAACATCTTTATACCATCTAAAATGGGTTAAAGATGGACAACGAAGGTTCTGTAAAAGTTCTCTACTTCTATCAGTATTGATCTGTCCTGGTCCTACAAAATGATGAACGATAGCTTGAACTAAAGTGTAACAAGCATCTTCTCTTCTGGTTAGAAGTGTTGTAACGGAGTCAGTTTCTTCTTTGTATGATTGAAGGATTTCTGTTCTCTGTTTATCAGAGAGTACATTATCCCACCATCCTTTAAGAATACCGGTGAATCCATTCACTAAGAATCGACAGATCTGATGGTCTGTGTTATCGTTCTGTTTGCAAACAGTAGCATACATCATTATATGATGGATGGTTTCAAAAATCTGATATTCTGTTTTACCATCGATATTCCATTCATAAATAGTTTTACCGTGGTAAGATTTCTGGGAGTGAAGAAAGTCTTCTTCATACAGAATATCCTGAGGAGTAGGTCTGGGGTAATAATACCTACTGGGTCCAGATAAAGCCATTCTATTGATGGGTTTTTGACTATATGTAGTTTTATTAATATTTTGCATTTCCTGGAAATTATTCTGGATTTCAAAAATATGAATAGGGGAAATATCAGAATCGTCTTCCTCATTTTCAGTATTACTATTACTAGTATGAGAGGAAGGTTGTCCAGACATCATATTGAGCTGGGACGAGGATGCGGGTGTTAGTTTTAAATCTTTCATTTTGTTTAAAAGATTATCAATAAAACTATCACTGTTTTTAGAAGATTTCATTTTAAAATTACTAACTTCTAAAGGCGGTTTAATAGTTACTGGTTGAAGGTCAACCTTTTGAGGGATTTTTTGACAGTTATCATTAATATGATTAACCTGTTCTTCAATTCTGGTTAACTGTTTTCCTACAGTTTGAAGGAATAGATTAGTATAATTATTCTGTTTTGACAAAGGCAAAATATCCTTTATTTTAACTTCCTGTTGTTGGTGAGAGACTTCAGAAATATCAACATACGGGTTAATAACTAAGGGTTTCAGATTTTCATTTCCAGGACTAAGTTCAAGAGACTTAGGAGGAGGATGAATTGATTGAATAATATTACCATTAGTGGTAATCCAATCTTTTTGAATTCCAGTTAAAACATTCAGTTGGGTCTCAGTGTAAGAGTCTGATTTTGAGACAAAATCATAATACCATTTAACAAATGATAAAATACACTGATTATTATTCAGATAAGCATAATAATTAGCCTTAATCTCTGCTAACTTATTATTATCATGATTTTTAAAATACCAATTCCTAAAGTTCTGGTATTTATCCTGCATGAATTCCTGATTTAAACATTGGCGAATTTTGCTATTAGGGGAAAAATCCATTTAACATTCAAAATTCATATCACTAGCAGTTGGGCTGTAAGGCCTTCTGTTCTGAGGAGTAGCCTCATAAATACCATGAGGTATTTGGTTTTCAGAAATATGAATTCCTCTAACAATGTCTTCATTTTTGACAGACTCATTGCTGGGATTTTTAGATTCTTGATAGACAGATTCTAAAGGGTCAGACACAGATTGTCTAGAAGATTCTGGAAAGTCAATATTATAAGAAATATTGTTAATAGACCGACTTCGGGTAAAAGGTCTTTGGAATTTTAGATAAACATTTCCATTACTGGTTTGAATAACATCTTCAAGATTCTGTCTGATTATAGGTCTGGTAGGAACGGCATTAGTAATTTGCCATTGTTTTGGGAAAGTGATTTCTTCCCAAGGAATCATTCTGGGAATAGCCACTTGGCTACTGAAGAGGTTTGTGTCAATAAGGACAGTATGTCCTTGTTGGGTTTGTTTTCTGATATAAGGATTTAAAGTTGTTAAAACTTTAAGATGAATTCGGAATAATATGGCAAAAGGAGGAGATCCTGGTAAGTATTCATAACCATGAGAAATTATTCTCATTTCTAATACTTTTGACAGATTATTATCAGTAAGGGCAACACTTAAATTCGGGTAAATGTTAAAATATACTGGTCCATGGGCAAGGCTAGTTTCAATAGCTCCCATGAGAGACGCTTTCCAGTTAAGGCACCTACCATCTCTAAGTGTGCACTGAATACTGGTGTTTTGGCCAAGTAAAGTCAAGGGCTTAAAAGCAACTTGGACAAGTCCTATATGAACATATTTATATTTTTGCAAAAAGGGATATAAATCTTCAACATGCAATAAATATAAAATTTCATCATTATTCTGTAAAGGAACAGCATGCTCAAAGGTTTTAATAATCCTTTTGCTGATAAAATCAAAGGTTCCAATTTTATAAATTGTTTCTGGTTTGATTTTAGGAATAGTCCATTTATCAAGGGCTTCCTTAACATCCTGATAAGCTATAAGTTCAGTAGCTTCAACTGTAGAGGCTGAAGCATTAGCTACGGTTGAAAGAGAGGTTGAAAAATCAGTCATTTTTCAAAGTGATCATATATGCGTAATTTATAAGTAATATATTGCTTAATATGTTAATAATCTAACATGGCTCTGATACCAATTAGGGGGAGGATCGAGATAGGAAAAGATTAAGCACGTCTGTCAACGATTTACAAGAAATATAGCCACACTATTATTGTTATTATTATTGTTATTATTATTATTATTATTATTATTATTATTATGACTGTTATTATTATTATTATTATTATTATTATTATTACTGTTATTGTTATTGTTATTATTATTATTATTATTATTATTACTGTTATTTTTATTATTATTATTAGTACTATTATTATTATTATTATCTTAATTTAAGTCAACATTTTAATAGTCGTTGCAAAAGTTGTATAAAATATGCAACGAAAATAAAATTTGTTGCCAATGAATGTGGTCCATATTAGGCAACGAAATATAGTAACAAAAAAACTTTCGTTGCCCACGATGAGGAGAAATCAAGTGGTTAGAAATTTTGCAACGAATTTTGTTTCAAAATTTTGCAACTACTTATGAATTTCGTTGCAAAAAGTGAAAGTCTGACACAATCTGCAATGAATGACAAGTTTCGTTGCTAAACATACACTTTTAGCAACGACTTATAAAGTCGTTGCCTGAAAAATCGTTGATAAAGCCCCATTTTTAGTAACAAAAAAACTTTTGTTGCCCACGATGACGGGAAATCAAGTGGCCGAAAATTTTGCAACGAATTTCTAACGAACTTTTTTTCCGCCAATGAATTAGCAACAAAATTTTGCAACGACATATGAATTTCGTTGCAAAAAGTGAAAGCCTGACACAATCTGCAACGAAGGACAACTTTCGTTGCTAAACATATACTTTTAGCAACGACTTATAAAGTCGTTGCCCGAAAAATCGTTGTTAAAGGCCCATTTGTTGTAGTGTGTTGAGTAAAATCTAATTACACACAACACGCAAGTATACGTGGTCAACAAGTAATAAAGTGATAAGTTGAGTGTCGTTCCCACAGAGAATTCTAATTAATAAATCCCAACTACTAATACTATATCAATTCAATTTTATTCAAACAATGATAAATTATAATTTCCTGAATTATTAACACAAAATTAAAAACTTAAAGATATTATCCTAAAATAAGAGAATAACTAAGCTAATACTTAAGTGAATGACTTCCGATAGGTAAAGATTAAGACTTCAATATCCCCAATTATGAAATATAAATCAATTACCTACTCATCCCAATTATCATGTCTACTGAATTGTTAACAGGAATTCTCAAATGCCAAAAGCCCTTTTCCAAGTGATCAATTGACTTCTATTTAATCCAAATTAGTCTTGCTATATTCCTATGCAAAATAATTGAATTAAACTCTTTCCAATCCCAATTCCCTATATGTTACATGCGGTGAACAGATATTTCCATTCAATTCACAAACCTAATTATTCACTTTGCAAATAACTAAGTCACATGATATCATGCCCAGTTCTAACCCTAGAATTCCTTTTCCAATTCCTTCTAGAGTAACAAGGTAATTATTGGCTAAATAATTAAGCAATAGAGTCAAAACATGATAAACAATTCACTTCAACATAAATAATTAGAACGAGTGAATAACTAATTTATAGTCATAAAAGATTCAATTGAAATCTTAATTAAAGAATTAGTTCATCACAGAAATAAAAACCATTAATTGTTGACAAATCATCTTTAAAGAATTACAAATTGAAAATAAGGAGAAAAAGAATAAACTCTGTAACCAATCCTTAATCTCCAAGCAATCTTGTGTAGCCGTCAATGAAAGAACTCGTTGAATCCTCCCAAGAATAATCAAAATCTCCCCCTTTATTTCAGCACTTAGTTTCTTTTTATATCTTGCCACAATCCTCATCCAATTAGGTTTTACATTAGCTCCCAATGACCAAATTAAGTCAAACCAGAAGTCAAACACGCTAATCCAGTCAATGCCAGCCGAGGCTCAGCGCCCCGGCGCTGTAGATAGTGTAGTTTCCAGCGCCCCGGCGCTGGACTTCTCCAAAATCACCATATTGCCATTAAATGCTTGAATTTCCCATAATTGCCCCTTCAGCTTCCAAATCTGCAAACAAGATATAAACACAATAAAAATGCTACTAAATAACTTAAGAATGCAATAATTTAAGTCCAAATATATCCAATTTATGGATATACTACCCATTCATCAAATACCCCCAAACTTAAATCGTTGCATGTCCTCATGCGATAAAACATAAGATCACAAAACAAAACTAAACATCATGCAAATGCAAACTATTTATATTTATATGTTCTTAATTCCAGCAATTCAAAAGCTCACGTATATCCATATGCCTCAGAAAAATCACGTAAACATGCTAATTCATCATGCAAAAGCAGATCAACAATATCCAAACAATCAACGGATCTAAATCTATTATTACTGATATTGTGCGTGTGTGTCCAACAACCATGCTAACCCATGAAAGACAAAAATATGAAAGATAATAAATTTCTTAGTAAGCATCATACAGTGTAAACTTGAGAACTCATCAAATATACTTGTTTCAACTGAACTCAAACACTTACCCGAATTCAAAAGTCAGAATGGAATACTTATGCCCTTTTTTTTTATTATATAAATGACTGTGCAATGTCTCATCCCATTAGGCTAACAGTGTTACCCCTTAGCGAGCTTTCGACCAACGACTCCCAGACCATATAAGACCTTAGGGTGCTAGGTTTTAAGATACCCCTTCGGGCGTACTTGCTCAAGTAACAAAGGCCCCGAAACAAGACTAGTCACCCTGTATATATATATATATATATATATATATATATATATATATATATATATATATATATATATATATATATATATATATATATATTAATAGACGGTTGGTGAGTGCGTTTTACGCTCCGTCTCACGCTTGTGTTTATGGGGAGTGTTTCTCCTCAACCCACCACAAGACTCAACATTTTTTTAGCTTATATATTCCAAATATTTTCCCCCAAACTCGAGTTTATGCATAAATTCAGTCTCCTCTAGCTATTCAAATTGTTCTCCCATATCACTAGCAATCCTCCTTTAGAACTCTATTATCTAACCATTTAAACTATCATAGCCAACATGGTCGTTTTTTCAAAGTGCCTTCCTATAATATCAATGTCAAACAGATAAAGATCCAATTCATGTCAAGAAAATCATATCTCTGAATCAACAATCCTTACTAGACTTGTTCATGCAATTCTACTTTCATCCTTGGCCCCAGATATACGCACTATCAAAAACTGGAATTAACATGCAATCCTAAATGCAACTTTACTCATAATCAATCCACACACTAATAACAAACTACAACTTTTAAAAATAAAACCTAACTACCCCCAAACTAATCTAGAGCAATGTCCTCATGCGAAAAATAAGGCAAAATAAAACAGAGGACTTCCCTGTCGAGCTTATTCCTCTGGTGGAGCATCATCGTCCTCGCTCATCTCTTGATCGGAAGGGGGAAATACTGGCAGAACGGGAGCCGTTGGGAAATGGCTAAGTGGAACGCCCGGATGGGTTTGGACGGTTAGTGCATTCTGTGCAGCAAATTGGTCAACTAAATACTTGAAAATCACATCTTGGCGTTCCGATAAGCGCACATTCTGGGACTCAATGTTATAAAACCAGCCGTCTATCTCCCGCTGGACAGCTTCAGGGACCACACCTCGATGAGCTGCTGTCGATGGGCCGTAAGTAGGTGGAGCCTGAGGTGGTGGGGCTTGTGTAGACGTAACTTGGGGAATAATGAAACCCGGTCCCCTAGGGTGATTAGCTCCCCCTGACCACACTTTATAACGACGGATCAAGTTGTGGTCCAACACGGGCATAGGAGTTTGAATCATCTCGTCGGATTTCCATTTGACCCCAAACTTAGCACATAATACGCAGATCAGTGACGGATGTGGTAACCCTCCTGTGGTCCCGCCGCGAGAAGCGCGGAGCATAGATTGCTGAATAAGATGGCCGACATCAATGCTGAGGCCTTGTATGATAGAGTATAATAGCACAGCCCTTTCTTTGGTTACGTGACTCACATGTATGCAGGGCATCAATTTAGCGCAAATGAAGGCATACCATGCCTTTCCATATAGACTGAGGTGAGACAATGGGAAAGTCATGCGGCCACGCTCATGCATGGTCCATATAGTGCCCGGTTGACACAGCTCCCGAATAATCTTTTCATAGTCCGGCCCATCACTCACTAGTCTAGCATATTCATCATGAAGGCCCTCTAATGGTAGTTGATAGTACCCATTTATATCCTCCTCACCGATTTCCACGGTTTTACCTCTGACAAATACCCCATAATGGTCATGCTCGGGCAAGTTGGCGTAAAATTCTTTGACAACTGCAATCACTGCTGGGTCAGGCTGTTCGGTGAGGGAGAACCAATTTCGTTCAGCAATCATCACTGCTATTTCTCCATCCTTGGTTTGATCAGGACGGAGACCACGTTCGGGGACTAGTGAGCGGGTGGCCATGCGGCTGTAACGTTCTTGAGCCGCGACACTAACAAAACGCCTGCTGTCAAATTTTGGAGGTGAAATCGAAGCGGCCCCTGACCCTTCGCCTCGATGACGTTTGAATGCCATGTAGAGAATTCTGCAAATAAAAACATACTCATATTTTAGCTTTAAAAAGAATTCACGGTTGGATACATGTGTGAATAGCAGTACCCCGAAACTGTATATTATGAGTACACAGGCGGGGATGAGGCATGAAACTGGCAAGTATTTTAAGCTACACATGAGTATTAACTTAGACAATTTGTCAAACACCTAGGCAGCAACTGATAACTTGATTACAACCATCACTAATTCCCTATCTATTCATGCCATGCTTGTAGCATTCACTAACCTCGTGTGTATGAGTATGTCAAACAGGAGCGAGTTATCTATGATCTCTATTGGATTTTCGAGATGAACAGAATAAGGAAGACAATCTGGATTCGCAAAAATTGAAATACACATCAAGTCATACCTTTGCTACCTTTAAAGAATTTGGAGGAGTAGAATTCGGCACACAAGAAGCAGACAACCAATGTGGAACGAAGTAATTGACGCGTGGTAGATGTGTGGAAGAAATATTATCCAAGGTTCAAATTCTTTGTGATAGGGAGAGGGAGAGAGGCGTATAGGAGAATGGGAGAGAGATGGTCGCGTAACTGACCTGATGTGCCGGCGTGGGAATGGTGTGGGGCGAGAAGGACACGGGCAAGATTTAAAGTAGTAAGGCATAACCTGATCCCAGCGCCGGGGTGCTGGGTTTTACCTTGCATGGAGCGCCGGGGCGCTGTAGGACAGAAACGGTTGGGATGGTCTAGCGCCGGGGCGCTGGAAAGGAACTGGAAGCCAGCGCCGGGGCGCTGTCGCCTGTCTGTGTAACTGACATACATGGAAAATTTTAAGAATTAGGCTAGCAAAATCTTACTCTTCAATACTATAAGATAAAAGGAAAAATAAGAGAATTTTAAACCTAAGAAAAAATTTAAAATAAAATCAAATAACGTAAAAATTATAGATCTTAATGGGTTGCCTCCCAAGAAGCGCTTGGTTTACAGTCGTCAGCCCGACTTTTTGGTGTTGTTCAATTGTCCACTGGTTCGGAGAGGTACCGGACCGTAGCTTGACGTTCGATTGGTCCACTCCAATAGTGTTTCAGGCGTTGACCATTGACCTTGAATGTACGCCTTGAGTTCGGTTCCTCGACCTCAATGTTTCCGTGTGGAGTGACAGATATAACTACAAATGGCCCGGACCACCTGGATTTCAATTTTCCCAGAAATAGACGCAAGCGTGAGTTGAACAAAATTACTTGTTGGCCAGGTTCAAATGTTCTATCAAGAATTTTTTTATCGTGCCAAGCTTTGACTTTCTCCTTGTAGAGCTTAGCATTTTCGTAAGCATTGAACCGGAATTCATCCATCTCGTTCAACTGCTGTAACCTTTTCTCACCCGCTGCTTCTAGATCAAAGTTTAGTTTCTGAATGGCCCAGTGTGCACTGTGTTCTAGCTCGACCGGGAGGTGACACGCCTTTCCAAATACCATTCTGTATGGTGACATGCCGATCGGATTTTTGTACGCTGTTCGATAGGCCCATAAAGCATCGTCAAGACGCAATGTCCAATATTTCCGTGACGGATTGACTACTTTTTCCAGGATCCTCTTAACTTCCCTATTCGACACCTCCGCTTGGCCATTGGTTTGTGGGTGATATGCAGCTGCAATTTTGTGATGAACCCCATACTTTACAAGCAATTTGGTGAACTGCTTGTTACAGAAGTGAGTTCCCTCATCACTTATTATAGCTCTCGGTGTCCCAAATCTGGTAAAAATGTTCTTCTTTAAAAATCGGATAACAACATTGGCATCATTCGTGGGTAACGCTGCGGCCTCTACCCATTTGGAAACATAATCGACTGCTAATAAGATGTAGTGATTATTAAAAGAAGATGGAAATGGTCCCATAAAATCGATTCCCCACACGTCGAATAGTTCCACCTCTAGAATTGTGTTAAGTGGCATTTCATTGCGCTTGGAGATATTACCTACGCGTTGGCATCGATCGCATTTCAGCACAAAGAGATAAGCATCTTTGAATAAAGAAGGCCAGAAAAATCCCGATTGTAGTACTTTTGCTGCTGTTCTATCACCGGAATAATGACCTCCGTAATCTGAGGAGTGGCAGTGGCCTAATATACTATCCATTTCTTCATGGGGTACACAACGTCTTATCATTTGGTCTGCACATGCTTTAAACAGAAATGGTTCATCCCAATAGTATTGCTTCACATCGTGGAGAAACTTCTTTCGTTGTTGTGAGGTCAAATCCGGCGGTAACACTTTGGCAACCACATAGTTGACATAGTCAACATACCAAGGTAATATGGTAGTTACCTGGAACAGTTGTTCATCCGAAAATTGTTCATTAATCACGAAGTTTTCTTCTTTCTGTTCCTCTTTATTTTCTAACCGAGACAGATGATCCGCCACTTGATTTTTTGTACCTTTTCTGTTCCGGATCTCCAGATCAAATTCTTGTAACAACAGTACCCACCGTATTAATCGCGGTTTAGCATCTTTCTTTTCAATCAGATATTTAATAGCCGAATGATCAGTGTAGACAATTACCTTGGTGCCGAGGAGATAAGCTCTGAATTTGTCAAAAGCAAACACTACTGCAAGTAATTCTTTTTCAGTTGTTGTGTATTTTAGTTGGGCATCCGTCAATGTCTTACTAGAGTAGTAGATCGTATGAAAAATCTTATCATGACGTTTTCCCAATACGGCTCCCACCGCGTAATCACTGGCGTCGCACATCAATTCGAACGGTAAAGACCAATCGGGTGCTACAATAATTGGTGCAGAGACCAATTTCTTCTTTAATACCTCAAATGCCTCGATGCATTCCTGATCCATCTTAAACGGTACATCTTTTTCCAAGAGTGAGCATAGGGGTTTCGAAATCTTTGAAAAATCTTTAATAAAGCGTCTGTAGAACCTTGCATGTCCCAAGAAGCTCCGAATGCCTTTTACAGATGATGGAGAAGGCAGTTTCTCAATTGTATCAATCTTCGCTCTATCCACCTCCAATCCGGTGCGGAAACCTTATGTCCCAGATTAACCCCTTCTTGTACCATAAAATGACATTTTTCCCAGTTAAGCACCATGTTAGTCTCCACACATCTTTTTAACACCAAGATCAGATTCTTCAAACACGAGTCAAAACTATCACCGAACACGGAGAAATCATCCATGAATACCTCTAAATTCTGTTTGACCATATCGGAGAAGATTGCCATCATACAGCGTTGAAAAGTTGCTGGCGCATTACATAAACCAAAAGACATACGCCGGAATGCAAACGTATCGTATGGACATATGAACGTGGTCTTTTCTTGATCTTCCGGCGCTATGGCAATTTGATTGTACCCAGAATATCCATCTAATAGACAGTAGAATTGATGTCCCGCTAACCTGTCCAACATCTGATCAATGAACGGCAAGGGAAAGTGATCCTTGCGTGTGGCTTTATTCAACTTGCGATAATCCATACATACTCTCCAGCCTGTAACAGTTCTAGTCGGGATGAGCTCATGATATTCGTTTTTTACCACAGTCATACCCCCCTTTTTTGGTACACACTGTACAGGACTTACCCATGAACGGTCTGAGATTGGGTAAATAATACCGGCATCCAACCATTTTATAATTTCCTTCTTCACCACATCTTTCATAATGGGATTTAACCTTCTTTGCATCTCAATGGTTGGTTTTGATCCCTCTTCCATTAAAATTTTATGCATACAGAAAGATGGACTAATACCTCGAATGTCCGCTATAGTCCACCCAATCGCTGTTTTGAACTCGCGCAGAACCCGTAGCAATTTTTCTTTTTGGGTGTCAGTTAACGTTGTCGAAACAATAACTGGTAGAGTCGAATCTTTCCCTAGATAAGCATATTCAAGATGAGAGGGGAGTGACTTTAATTCCAACACCAGTGGCTCTTCTATCGAGGGTTTGCACTTTTTACCTTCCGTTTTGGGCCTCTCCAGGGTGTCGAATGGTTGATTACTTTTCCGATAGAATGATGATGTGTCTAGCCATTTGACCTGCTCATTGTCCGCATCAACACCATCGTTGTCTGTATACGTAAGAAGTTCCTTTCTAGCTTTCGATCTAGTGTGCATACACGAATTCCTGCCAATCCAAGAAGAAAGATTAAGTAGCGTTCAAATTAAAACCGAATTGATTATAACTAATATGAAATTAATATTACTAAAAATTCCCCGGCAACGGCGCCAAAAACTTGTTGAGTAAAATCTAATTACACACAACACGCAAGTATACGTGGTCAACAAGTAATAAAGTGATAAGTTGAGTATCGTTCCCACAGGGAATTCTAATTAATAAATCCCAACTACTAATACTATATCAATTCAATTTTATTCAAACAATGATAAATTATGATTTCCTGAATTATTAACACAAAATTAAAAATTTAAAGATATTGTCCTAAAATAAGAGAATAACTAAGCTAATACTTAAGTGAATGACTTCCGATAGGTAAAGATTAAGACTTCAATATCCCCAATTATGAAATATAAATCAATTACCTACTCATCCCAATTATCATGTCTACTGAATTGTTAACAGGAATTCTCAGATGCCAAAAGCCCTTTTCCAAGTGATCAATTGACTTCTATTTAATCCAAATTAGTCTTGCTATATTCCTATGCAAAATAATTGAATTAAACTCTTTCCAATCCCAATTCCCTATATGTTACATGCGGTGAACAGATATTTCCATTCAATTCACAAACCTAATTATTCACTTTGCAAATAACTAAGTCACATGATATCATGCCCAGTTCTAACCCTAGAATTCCTTTTCCAATTCCTTCTAGAGTAACAAGGTAATTATTGGCCAAATAATTAAGCAATTGAGTCAAAACATGATAAACAATTCACTTCAACATAAATAATTAGAATGAGTGAATAACTAATTTATAGTCATAAAAGGTTCAATTGAAATCTTAATTAAAGAATTAGTTCATCACGGAAATAAAAACCATTAATTGTTGACAAATCATCCTTAAAGAATTACAAATTGAAAATAAGGAGAAAAAGAATAAACTCTGTAGCCAATCCTTAATCTCCAAGCAATCTTGTGTAGCCGTCAATGAAAGAACTCGTTGAATCCTCCCAAAAATAATCAAAATCTCCCCCTTTATTTCAGCACTTAGTTTCTTTTTATATCTTGCCACAATCCTCATCCAATTATGTTTTACATTAGCTCCCAATGACCAAATTAAGTCCAACTAGAAGTCAAACATGCTAATCCAGTCAATGCCAGCCGAGGCTCAGCGCCCCGGCGCTGTAGATAGTGTAGTTTCCAGCGCCCCGGCGCTGGACTTCTCCAAAATCACCATATTGCCATTAAATGCTTGAATTTCCCATAATTGCCCCTTCAGCTTCCAAATCTGCAAACAAGATATAAACACAATATAAATGCTACTAAATAACTTAAGAATGCAATAATTTAAGTCCAAATATATCCAATTTATGGATATACTACCCATTCATCATAGTGACTTTGCATTTTCTTTATGCAATGGACATGAGTAAAAATGTTTCTGAAATATATTATTACTGTACAAATTATTAACTCTATATTATATATGCTCATTGATTATCAGCATGTTAGTATATGGTAATTCAGAGATATATTCTGTTCGTTAATTTTTATAAATAGTTACACAAGTGTCCCCACTTGGATAGTCATTGTATTTAATCATATGTTGATACAATTTTGTTAATTACCCGTATACATATATGTTGAATTATAGATTATTGTTGAACAAGATAAAACCTTACTATTATCCAACTGAATTGCTTTGGTTTGGAACCCAACTGATGATTGGGTAATATACCCATGAATCGGATATATCTGAGCTTAAATTTATGCATTCTCGGGTTATTTAGAATTATTTTTCATGTGTTTAGGTATCGTTTTGTAGATGTGGGAGCTGTAGGAGCAATTGGTGGATTTTGAGTTGAAAAAGGGCATTTTGGCAATTTCCTGCACCTCAGCGCCGGGGCACTCAAGTTAGTTCATATCCCTGCGCCGGGGCGCTGGACCGTGATGTCAGTTGACCAGGGAACGCGTTTGACTTTCGTTTGACTTGCTGAATGGAGGTTGTTTGAAGCCAAATTGGATTTGGATTGCTAGGGTTTGGATAAGTGGAGTATATAAAGGTTGAAAGAGGGAACTATCATTCACAATTGGAGGCTAAGCAAAGGATTACTTGAAAATTAAGGATTGGCTCAAGAGTTTTTCACATTATCCTTATTTTTAATTTGTGTAATTCTTAAAAGATGATTTTTCAAAGATTGTTGGTTTTAATTTCAGTTATGAACTAATTCGTTAATTAAGATTTCAGTTGAACCTTTTATGGCTATAAATTAGTTATTCAATTTATTCCAATTATTTATGTCAAAGTGAATTATTTATCTTGCCTTGTATTTATTGATTAATTATTTGGCCAGTAATTACCTTGTTACTCTAGAAGTAATTGGAAGAGGGATTTTAGGGTTAGAACTGTGCATGATAACATGTGACTTAGTTATTTGCATAGTGAATAATTAGGTTTGTGAATTGAATGTAAATATATGTTCACCGTATGTAACACATAAGGAATTGGGATTGAAGGAGTTTAATTCAATTATTTTATATAGGAATATAGCAAGATTAATCTGGATTAAATAGAAGTCAATTAATCACTTGGAAAAGGGCTTTTGGCATTTGAGAATTCATGTTAACAATTCAGTATGCATAATAATTGGGATAATTGGATAATTGGTTTATAGTTCATAATTGGGGATATTGAAGTCTTAATCCTTATTTATCTGAATTCATTCTTTCAAATCTTAGTTTTATTTATTTGTTTTATTTTAGAGTAATCTTTCTTAAATTGTTTAATGTAGTTTCATTATTTCAGAAAATCACAATTTATAGTTGTTTAAAAAAATTGGATTGATATAGTACTAGTAGTTGGAATTTATTGATTAGAATTCTCTGTGGGATCGACACTTTATCTTATCACTCTATTACTTGTTGACCGTGTACACTTGCACGTATTCATTGATTGCGAAATCGACCAACAAGTTTTTGGCGCCGCTGCTGGGGACTTCTTTATTAATATTAATTCCATATTAGTTATAATAAATTTGGTCTTAATTTAAACGTTACTTATTTTTCTTATATTTGCAGGAAATCTTTGCGAGTGTATGCACACTAGATCAAGGGCTAAAAAGGAACTTTTTCCGTATACAGACGACATCGAAAGGAAGTTTCGAAAATTGCGGTTGACTAGTGAGGTTATAGAGTTGGAAGAAGAGTTGGCAGACCAGGAAATACCCGTGAACATGGCAGGGAACGAATAGAAATCACTTAGGGATTATGGCGTACCGAATGTCACGGATATACAATCGAGTATTATGAGGCCTGCAATCAATGCGAACAGTTTCAAGATAAAACCGGGAACAATTCAGATGCTACAGAATACATGCCAGTTTGGGGGTAATTCAAAAGATGATCCTAATGAGCATATCTTGAGTTTCTTGGAAGTTTGCGACACCTTCAAATTCAACAATGTATCAGAAGATGCTGTAAGGTTGAGGATGTTCCCGTTTAACTTGAAAGATAAAGCTCGAAGTTGGCTACATTCTTTGCCCCCTGGTTCAATCACAGTGTGGGATGACTTAGCTCAAAAATTTCTAGATAAGTTTTTCCCACCAGCGAAGTCGGCAAAAACTACGGAACGATATTCTCACCTTTGCACAGTTCGACTCAAAATCATTATATGAGGCATGGGAAAGATTTAAGGATATGCTCCGTAAGTGCCCACATCACGAAATTCCACAGTGGATGCAGTTGGGTATATTCTGTGACGGGTTGCATGCGACCACTAGAGCTAGTATTGATGCAGCAGTAGGGGGAGCAATCATGTCTAAGAATTTTGATGAGGCATATCAACTGTTAGAGATGATGGCCAATAATAACTATCAGTGGCCCATGACTAGGTCTAACCCTCCAAAAACATCGGGAAAGCTTGAGGTGGATCCAATGACAGCATTGGCAGCACAAGTGGCCGTAATAGCTAAGAAAATGGAGACATGAAGTCCACCATCTACGCAGCAAGTAGCAATGGTTTGTGAGTTATATCCTGGGAGTCATGCTACAGATCAATGTGCCATAAATGCAAAATCAGCTCAGTTCGTAGTGAGCTATAGTCGATCTACCCATCCGTATCCGAATCAAAATATATATAATCCAGGTTGGAGAAATCATCCGGGATTTTTATGGAGTAACAATCAAGCTCAAGCTCAAGCGCCTAGACAGCAAAACACATCCGGATTTCAAAATCAGATTCAACAACAACCAGAGAGGAAATCAAGTTTGGAAGAAGCCTTGGAAAAATTCATTAGAGCTTCTGACAAAAGGAACAAGAAACAAGACAAAAAAATGAATCAAGTAGAGCAGAATATGCAAAGCCAAGGTGCGTCGATAAAGAATCGGGAAAATCAAGTGGGGCAAATAGCACATGCACTGAATAGCTGACCACTTGGAACACTCCCGAGCGATACAGAGAAAAACCCGGGCAGAGATGAGCATTGTAAGGCTGTAACTCTATGAAGTGGAAAGGATTTGCAAGAGACAGTCAAGGATAGGGAAACAAGGGATAACGTATCAAGTGAAATAGAGGAAGTTGTGGACATAGAAAAACGTCCAGATGAAATCGTTGAGTAGAAAGAACCGAAACCAACCATCACAATGCCGCCCATACCGTATCCGCAGAGGTTTCAGAAATCCAAGTTGGATAAGCAGTTTTCAAGATTCTAGGATATTTTCAAAAAACTGCATATCAACATCCCATTTGCCGAAGCCTTGGAACAAATGTCGAGTTACGCCAAGTTTATGAAGGTGGTTTTGTCGAGGAAAAGGAAATTGGGTGAGTTCGATACAATGGCATTAACCGAAGAGTGCAGTGCAATTATACAGAATAAGTTACCTCCGAAGCTCAAGGATCCAGGTAGCTTTAATATTCCATGTGAAATTGGAAATCAGTTTTCGGGACGAGCATTGTGTGATTTGGGGGCCAATATAAATTTAATGCCATTATTCGTCTATAGCCAGTTTGGACTTCAAGCTCCATGACCGACAAATATCTGTTTGCAGTTGGCGGATCGTTCAGTTACATATCCATGAGGTATTATTGAGGATGTTTTAGCCAAAGTGGATAAATTCATCTTCCCTGGGGATTTCTTTATCTTGGATTGTGAAGTAGATAGCGAAATTCCAATTATTCTTGGGCGACCATTCTTAGCAACTGGAAGAACGTTGATTGATGTGCAAAAAGGAGAACTGACAATGCGAGTTGAGGATCAGCAAGTTACCTTTAATGTATTCAAGTCAATGTCTTATCCGAAAGAAAAAGGTGAGTGTATGCGGGTGGATATCATGGAGGAATTAGTTAATCACAAGTTCTGTGGAAATTATTCGGAGGACCCGCTAGAATCCATTTTGCTCAGGATGGACGATGATGGTATTGAAGATGACGATGAGTATGTCAAATGGCTAGATTCATCATCTTTCTTCCGGAAGAGCAATCAACCATTCGACACCCTTGATAGGCCCAAAACAAAAGGTAAAAAGTGCAAACCCTCAATAGAAGAGCCACCGGTGTTGGAATTAAAACCGTTACCATCTCATCTGGAGTATGCTTATTTGGGAAAAGATTCTACCATACCAGTCATTATTTCAACAGAGTTAACAGACACGTAAAAAGAGAAACTGCTAAGGGTATTGCGATAGTTCAAAACAGCAATCGGATGGACCATAGCAGATATTCGAGGTATAAGTCCGTATTTTTTTATGCACAAAATTCTACTAGAAGAGGGGGCGAGACCAACCATTGAGCAACAAAGAAAGCTAAACCCCATTATGAAGGATGTGGTGAAAAAGGAAATCATTAAGTGGTTGGATGCTGGCATTATTTATCCAATCTCGGACAGTTCATGGATAAGTCCTGTACAGTGTGTACCAAAGAAAGAGAGTATGACGGTGGTGAAGAACGAAGTTAATGAGCTCATCCCTACTATAACTATTACAGGCTGGAGAGTATGTATGGATTACCGCAAGCTAAATAAAGCCACACGCAAGGATCACTTTCCCTTGTCATTCATTGATCAGATGTTGGACAGGTTAGCTGGACATCAATTCTACTGTCTGCTAGATTGATATTCTGGTTATAATCAAATTGCCATAGCTCCGGAAGATCAAGAAAAAACAACCACATTCACATGTCCATACGGTACGTTTGCATTTCGGCGTATGTCTTTTGGTTTATATAATGCATCAGCGACCTTTCAACGGTGCATGATGGCAATCTTCTCAGATATGGTCGAACAGAATTTAGAGGTATTTATGGATGACTTCTCCGTGTTCGGTGATAGTTTCGACTTATGTTTAAAAAATCTGATTTTAGTGTTAAAACGATGCGTGGAGACTAACCTTGTGCTTAACTGGGAAAGTGTCACTTTATGGTGCAAGAGGGGATTATTCTAGGGCATAAGGTTTCTGCATCAGGATTAGAGGTGGATAGAGAAAAGATTGAGACGATTGAGAAACTACCTCCTCCATCATCTGTGAAGGGAATACGGATCTTCTTAGGACATGCGGGCTTTTAAAGACGCTTCATTAAAGATTTTTCCAAAATTTTAAAACCCTTATGTTCCCTCTTAGAGAAAGATTTACCGTTCAAGATGGATCAGTCATGCATTGAAGCTTTCAAAGTTCTAAAGAAGAAACTGGTGTCAGCTCCCATTATTGTGGTGCCCGATTGGTCTTTACCGTTTGAATTAATGTGCGACGTCAGTTACTACGCAGTTGGAGCAGTGTTAGGACAACATCACAACAAGATTTTTCACACAATCTACTACTCCAGCAAGATGTGGACAGATGCTCAATTGAATTACACAACCACTGAAAAAGAATTACTTACGGTTGTGTTTGCCTTTGACAAATTCAGAGCATATCTCATTGGGACCAAGGTAATTGTCTACATTCTACCATTAAATACCTGATTGAGAAGAAGGATGCCAAACCGTAGTTAATACGGTGGGTATTGTTGTAACAAGAATTTGATTTGGAGATCCGGGATAGAAAAGGTACCGAAAATCAGGTGGCGGATCATCTTTCTTGGTTGGAAAATGCAGAGGTGCAAAAAAAAGACAACGTACTGATCAATGAAATTTTTTGGATTAACAGCTTCTCCGAGTAACTATAATATTTTTGTGGTATGTCGATTACGTGGTTGCAAAGGTGTTACCATCGTATTTGACTTCACAGCAACATAAGAAGTTCCTCCACAATGTTAAGCAATACTATTGGGACGAACCATTTCTGTTTAAGGCTTGCATGGATCAAATGATTAGACGTTGTGTGCCTCATGAAGAGATGGACAACATATTAGGACATTGCCACTCATCAGATTACGGTGGTCATTATTCCGGTGATCGAACAGCGGCTAAGGTGCTATAATCAGGATTTTTCTGGCTTTCTCTATTCAAAGACGCTTACCTCTATGTGCTGAAGTGTGATCGGTGCCAACGTGTAGGAAATATCTCTAAGCGGAATGAAATTCCACTCAACACAATTTTGGAGGTTAAACTGTTCGACGTGTGGGAAATCGACTTTATGGGACCTTTCCCATCCTCTTTCAATAATCAGTACATTCTGTTGGCGGTAGATTACATTTCCAAATGGGTAGAAGCCGCAGCTTTACCTACAAATGATTCCAACATTGTTCTCTGATTCTTAAAGAAAAACATCTTCACACGATTTGGGACGCCGAGGGTGATAATAAGTGATGAGGGAACTCATTTTTGTAATAAGCAGTTCACTAAATTGCTTATAAAGTATGGGGTTCGTCATAAAATTGTTGCCGCATATCATCCCCAAACAAATGGTTAAGCGGAAGTCTCCAATAAAGAGGTCAAGCGAATTCTGGAAAAGGTGGTCAATCCGTCAAGAAAAGATTGGTCATTGCGGCTTGACGATGCCCTATGGGCATATCGAACAGCTTACAATAATCCTATAGGCATGTCACCCTACAGAATGGTCTACGGAAAAGCATGTCACCTCCCAGTTGAATTAGAACATAGTGAACACTGAGCCATACAGAAACTTAACTTCGATTTACAAGCAGCAGGTGATAAAAGGTTACTTCAGCTGAACGAGATGGACGAATTTCGGTTCAATGCATATGAGAACGCAAAACTCTATAAGGAGAAAGTCAAAGCTTGACATGATAAGAAAATTTTGGATCGAACATTTGAACCGGGCCAACAAGTCTTGCTTTTTAACTCTCAATTACGTTTATTTCCCGAAAAATTGAAATCTCGTTGGTCGGGACAGTTTAAGGTTGTAACTGTCGCATCGTACGGAAATGTTAAAATCGAGGAATCGAATTCAAAGCGCACATTCAAGGTGAACGGTCAATGACTTAAGCACTATTGGAGTGGACTCATCGATCACCAATCTACAGCCATACACCTCTCTGATCCAGCAACCAAATGAGTAACACCGAAAAGTCGGGCTGACGACTATAAACCACGCGCTATAGGGAGGCAACCCCACGAGTTTTAGTTATTCTATTTTAATTTATTTTAAATTTTCTTCTTTTTCTCTAATTTTGTTCATTAGACACTAGTATATATGTTTTCATAACAATCTTCATGCAATCCATGTCTTGTGTTACCAGGTTAGTCAAAATTTGAGCTAGGGACCACCATCAGATTCTGACCACCAGACCCCCGACGCTCAATTTCAAAACAAACTCAGCGCCCCGGTGCTAGGGGCTACCAACAGATTCTGGAGTCCAGCACCCCTGCGCTTGGATGCTATTCAAAACCAGCGCCCCGGCGCTAGGGGCATTAAACATCTTCTGGATAGCAGCGCCCCGACGCTATAATACCTTTATAACCCAGCGCCTCGGCGCTGGGGAACGGTTACAAGAGAAATGAGCCCAACACAACGTTTCGATTCCCACTCTTTCCTTTAAAGTCTCCTTACGTCTGTTTTTCACATCCCACTAATGCTCTCTTATATTAACTGATCTCACATATTTTGATAGAGCATAACTTGTGACACCATTTCATATCTCACCTCTGTGACTCTCCCAAAACAGGTACACATCACCCATCCTGGGTCGCCAGATACAAGGTATTGAATTCAAATACAACTTAATAATACAACTGTCGTGTAAAATACGACTAAACATATGCTGTGAGTTTTAATACAAATATTGTCATCTAGACAATATACAAACTCAATGGGGGTCCTCATTACATTTATTATCAAACTATTTCACATAATAGTGAGGACTACTAATGCACCATCTAGGACCATCACTCTGTTCCCCGACTAGTCCCTGCTACATTTTCATTTCCTGAAGAGAATAGTGAAAGAAAGGATGAGCTTAACTAGCCCAGTAAGAAATATTATGACTAAGATAATGCCGAATAAATTATCATTAGCCTTCAACAATGTTAAACTGATAAAATATAATAGACAACAAGTTTAACTGCAGCGGATCAAGCAATCCATTAGAAGAGTCAAGCAAGGTATAAAATCTACTATCTTCTATGATTTAAAAAGTTTTTCATCAACTTTATCGCTGAGACTCAGCTTAATAATTAAAATCGAATCATCCCTGCTCCACGACCAAGGATATTCATGTAATCATCAATGGTCATGACTATACCGAATAATCCCTAGTCATAATCATATCAACAACTGTCCACCAATGAACTACAGGCCAATGAGGACTTTTACCACATAATTCGTCACATTACGGTCATGATTATATCGAATAATTCCTGGTCATAATCATACCAAGTCCATCTATGCATGTAAGCCAAGGATGACTTTCATCACAATATAAGCATGAGGATGATGACAATGACATAATAATTCAATAAAACAAGTTCAAGAATAAATTTTAAAGATTTATAAGTTAATTTATCCAGGAACCAATAACGTCCAATTTGTCAACATGATACTGCTTTGTAGAGTAAAATTCAAGAATTCTCAGAAGAATATTTCCATAAAAAGATACTGGATGAAGCGCAAATATCAAGGATATTCCACTAATTTCATGGAGTATAGAAGCCAAAGCTTTAACCAACTGAGTATAATATAATATATGAAACTGCACATGGATTTTCACCCGCCTTGCGGTAATCCACCTATACAGATCATTTTCATAAATTAATAAGGAATGAATACACAGGATCATTCACCATGCATGTGGTAATCCACATAGACAGATTATTCCAACAGAATAATAAATAATGGAATAACAGAAGGATTCACCATGCGTGCGATAGACTGTACCGATAGGTTATTCCCAACAGAATAATAAATAATGAAACCAGGTCTGGCGTAAACGCACAGACAGGATATTCCGACAGAATAATAAATAATGGAACCAGGTCCAGCGTAAATGCACAGACATGATATTATGATAGAATAATAAAGAACGGAATATTAGAAGAATTTCACCATGTATGCGGTACTTCGCATAAACAGGTTATTCCAACAGAATAATAAGAATGGAATAATAGAAGAATTTCACCAAGTATAGGGTATCCCGCGTATACAGGTTATTCCAACATAATAATAAAGAATGGAATAACAGAAGTTCTCTGCATGAATAAGAAAGAAAGAATACCCCTTATGAGTACAACAAATAATATCCCTTACCTTAGAAAAACTGAATACTGAAGTAGTGAAGTAGTAGAATACTTTTCTTCTTTCTCTCTATAGTTTCTCTCTCTAGAGTTTCAGTGAATTCGTAAGAAATAATGAAGGAATGAGCTTCTATTTATAGGAGAATGGACTGAATAGTAACTAATTCATGAACGGACCAGATTGATTTACTTTTAAACGGACGGTCCATATTGGTTTACTATTAAAACTTAAAGCAACGGTCCATACTGATTTACTATTAAAACTTTAAACAGTGATCCATATTGATTTAGCATTATACTTTCCACCAGTGGTCCATATTGATTCATTATTATATCTTCAATCAACGGTCTAAAAAATTAGCATATCTCCTCATGGAATAATATTGTACCCAAAAATGATTTGGACCGAACAAAAATATATCTTACGGGTGAATAGTACCCCGTGAATAGTAACTCGTGAATAGTAACTCGTGAATAGTATTCCAACACGAAAAGTGTCCTGAATACCCAATTGAACAATATAACCTCCAGACATCAATTATACTAACATAAATAAGTCCAACACAATGGAACTATAAAATTCATCTTTAATCAACAAGAACTTATTCATCATTAATATTATAATTCACAATATTTAACAACCAGGTCGTTCTAAGGAAAGAGGGGGCTTTCCGATAAGGATTTCTCCTTATTGGCGCGCAATTAGATGACCAAACCTCTCCTTGACAGAACTTCTAGACATTGTCAATATTTCAAATAATAATATGAATAACTTTGTCGTCTCAATTATTGATTTAATAATATATCATATTATGTAGATGATACTGTTACAATAATTGAATCAATAATATGAGAGATATGATGCAGCAATTACTGTAGCAATAATTGAGTATAACTGAGTGACTTCTTACGTAAGCATCAATAATCAATACCGTGCGCTACTATGCAACCACGCGTATTACTGTACTTTTATTACCGGGTAGTTCAACAGTTTTAACGGTAACACCTCCGCCGTTATTTTTATAGAAAGATATTTTTGTTGTTTTCTAACTACAACAATACTTCCATTGTGGGGTCCACCAATGATTGTGCCGTCGTACGAATATTCCCTCTTAAAATGAATATTCCCCGATCAATCGAATATTATATAATCACTTGCTTACTTTGCAAAATTTGTAAATATTACCCACAACTATAACATTATATCAAATCCACAACATAATATTCAAAAATATATTTAGAGAAAATTATTCTTTATTCATAAAAGTTGGGGTCTTACAACCTCTTTTTCTTCACGTGTTCAGTAATTGTCATCAACTACTTCCATATTCAAGGTATGTAATGCTTTAATTCTAAATCTCCATCGCATGCTGGTAATTGAAATTAATATTTACTTTGATTCTATTTTTCCCCTTGATTAAGAGACATGCTATCGTTCTTTCGTTCGGTTTAAACTACCTCTTGCATGCCTCTCACTCTTCTTAGATTTATTAACAGCCACGTGTTATCGATTTTGGGTGATTGAATGTTTGAAATTTGAATTGCTAGATAATGATGTGACAAGAGAGTTACGAATTGCCCATAAGGTGTTTGATGTTTTTCCTGACTCAATGCTCATGGTTAAATTTCCGCACAACACCCAATCCGTGCACTGAATTCACTTGCACACTTGTTATCACACTAAGAACAATCTATTTTTTGACTGGAATATCTTAAGAATGAGATTTTACACTTTCTTGATGCATACTTGGTGTCCTATTTCAACGGGACTTTTGTTTTGCCGAATGTCAACATGCATTGCCTATTGGATTGTAATTGCTAAAAATTTTGGACTACATATCATGTCCATAATTCTCTACCTATATACCGAATGTATGCGGTCAGTTGCCATTCTATTACTACATGTCACATCTTTTGGGCGAACCATGTACTTCTTTCAT
This sequence comes from Panax japonicus, assembly GCA_020205505.1. Lineage (NCBI taxonomy): Eukaryota > Viridiplantae > Streptophyta > Magnoliopsida > Apiales > Araliaceae > Panax > Panax japonicus. The sequence goes on along the minus strand of CM035113.1, from coordinate 35,294,478 downwards.
GCTATTATGTATCTCACTACACCCACAACCATGCTACATAACGTCCACTTATCGGGAAGTTTGGGGGTAATACCATGGGTACGTTTATCCAAACTAAAATTATGTCCAATGCTAATACATGTGTATGCCATTATTTGCAGAATTTTTCTACATGACTTCCAAGCTACAACGTGACGAGGGTTCCGGGTCAGCCTCAGCCCAAATTTGACAGTCGAAGGTTTGTCTCCGTTGAGGCACAGGAGCGCTACAACAAGATTGCTACCCGCTCTCTCATCCCTGAACGAGGTTTAAGGCCAAATCAATCCAAAGACGGGGACATATTAGTCATGATAGTCGAGATGAATTGGTTCCAACTCAGCGAACAACCCGATCCAGCCATGATTGCAGTTGTCAAAGAATTCTACGCCAACGTGTCCGAGCACTTCCACTATGGGGTGTTTGTGAGGGGCAAGACTGTCAAAATTGGTGATGAAGACATTAATGGTTGTTATCAACTGCCATTAGACGGACTCAACGACGAATATGCAAATCTTTTGAGTCAAGGTCCAAATTATGAGAAGATAATCCGTCAGCTTTGTCAACCGGGCACCACATGGACAGTGCATGAACGTGGCAGCATGAATTTTCCCCACTCTCACCTCAATTTATATGGGAAGGCATGGTATGCCTTTATTTGCACCAAACTCATGCCATGCACATATGTGAGCCATGTCACCAAAGAGAGGGCGGTACTGCTATATTCGTTAATTCAAGGCTTGCAAATTGATGTTGGTCACCTTATTCAGCAGTCTATTCTCCGAGTGTCACGAGGAGGGACCACAGGAGGGTTACCCCATCCGTCTCTCATTTGCGTTTTGTGTGCTAAGTTTGGGGTCAAATGGAAATCGGATGAGATGATTCAAATGCATATGCCAGTTTTGGACCATAAGTTGATAAACAGGTATAAAGTGTGGACAGGTGGGGAAAACCACCCTAGGGGATTGGGTTTCATAATTCCCTTTGTTGAAGCTACACAAGCCCCACCACCTCAAGCTCCACCTACTTATGGTCCATCCTCCACAGCTCATCGTGGTGTGGTTCCTGAAGTTGTCCAACGGGAAATTGACGGTTGGTTTTACAACCTTGAATCCCAGAATGTCCGTTTGTCTAAACGTCAAGATGTTATCTATAAGTATATGGTCGACCAATTTGCTGCTCAGAATGCCATGCATGCCCAACTGTACCCGAGCATTAACCTTAGACAGTTCCCTGCTGCTCCTATTCTGCCTATGTTCCCCCCTTCCGATCCAGAGATGAGCAAGGACGATGATGCCCCACCCGAGGAATAAGATCGTCAAGGAAGTCCTCTGTTTTATTTTGCTTTATTTTTCGCACGAGGACATTGCTCTAGATTAGTTTGGGGGTAGTTAATTTGTACTTGCAGTCATAGTTTGTTAATAGTTTGTGGATTTGGATTGTTATTGTTAGTTAAATATTGCATTTAGGATTGCATGTTAATTCCAGCTTTTATAGTACGTATGTTTGGGGCCAATGATGAAACTCAAATTTGCATGAACAAGTCTAGTAAGGATTGTTGAGTTAGTGATATGATTTTCTTAACGTGATTTAAATCTTTATCTATTTGACACTGATATTATCAGGATATCACATTTTTTAAAAAAATGACCATGTTGGCTAAGGAAGTATTAAATGGATAGATAATAGACTTCTAAAGGATGAATGCGAGTGAAACGAAGGAACAATGTGAATAGCTAGTGAAGACTGAATTTAGACATAAACTCAAGTTTGGGGGGGAAATATTTGGAATATATAAGCTTATAAAAAATTTTAAAAAAAAGCGTGGCATGCTTGTCTAGTTTTGTGGCCTTTGTTACTTAAGTAAGTAAGCCCGAGGGGATTGTCTCTACACCTAGCGCCCTTAGGTCTTAATGGCTTGGGAGTCATTGGTCGAAAGCTCGTTAAAGTAACACTGAAAAGCCTAAGGGAATAAGACAATGCTTAGTCAAGACGTAAAAAATATATATATAAAAAAAACTAGTAATAATAAAGCGGGAAAAGTGCAAAAAGCCCCGTTATAAAAAAAAGAAAAAAAAGAGCATAAGTATTCTATTTTGACCCTTGAACTTTGGTAGTTGTTTGATTTCAGCCGAATCTAACGTATTTGATGAGTTCTCAAGTTTACACTGTATGATGCTTACTAAGAAATTTATTATTTATCATATTTCTACCTTTCATTGGTCAGCATGGTTGTTGAACACACACTCATGGTATCAGTAATAACAGATTTAGATTTATTGATTGTTGGGATATTATTGAACTGCCTTAACATGATGTATTAGCATGTTTTTATGATTTGTCTGAGGCTTATGAATATATGTATGCTATTGGATTACTGGAATTAAGAACGCATAGATAGTTTGCATTTGCGTGGTGGTTAGTTTTTCGTGTTATTTTGTGTTTTGTTGCTTGAGGACAGGCAACGATTTAAGTATGGGGGTATTTGATGATTGGGTAATATACCCATGAATCGAATATATCTAAGCTTAAATTTATGCATTCTCGGGTTATTTAGAATTATTTTTACTGTGTTTAGGTATCGTTTTGCAGATGTGGGAGCTGTAGGAGCAATTGGGGGATTTTGAGTTGAAAAAGGGCATTTTAGCAATTTCCTACACCTCAGCACCGGGGCGCTCAAGTTAATTCATATCCCAGCGCCGGGGCGCTGGGACGTGTTGTCAGTTGACCAGGGCACGCGTTTGACTTGCTGAATGAAGGTTGTTTGAAGCCAAATTGGATTTGGATTGCTAGGGTTTGGATAAGTGGAGTATATAATGGTTGTTTTAATTGAAAGAGGGGACTATCATTCACAATTGGAGGCTAAGCAAAGGATTACTTGAAGATTAAGGATTGGCTCAAGAGTTTTTCTCATTCTCCTTATTTTTAATTTGTGTAATTCTTAAAGGATGATTTTTCAAAGATTGTTGGTTTTAATTTACGTTATGAACTAATTCGTTAATTAAGATTTCAATTGAACATTTTATGGCTATAAATTAGTTATTCAATTTATTCCAATTATTTATGTCAAAGTGAATTATTTATCTTGCCTTATATTTATTGATTAATTATCTGGCCAGTAATTACCTTGTTACTCTAGAAGGAATTGGAAGAGGAATTCTAGGGTTAGAACTGGGCATGATAACATGTGACTTAGATATTTGCATAGTGAATAATTAGGTTTGTGAATTGAATGGAAATATCTGTTCACCGCATGTAACACATAAGGAATTGGGATTGAAGGAGTTTAATTCAATTATTTTATATAGGAATATAGCAAGATTAATCTGGATTAAATAGAAGTCAATTGATCACTTGGAAAAGGGCTTTTGGCATTTGAGAATTCCTGTTAACAATTTAGTATGCATAATAATTGGGATAATTGGTTTATAGTTCATAATTGGGGATATTAAATTCTTAATCCTTATTTATCTGAATTCATTCTTTCAAATCTTAATTTTATTTATTTGTTTTATTTTAAAGTAATCTTTCTTAAATCGTTTAATGTAGTTTCATTATTTCAGAAAATCACAATTTATAGTTGTTTAAATAAAATTGGATTGATATAGTACTAATAGTTGGAATTTATTGATTAGAATTCTCTGTGGGATCGACACTTTAACTTATCACTCTATTACTTGTTGACCGTTTACACTTGCACGTATTCATTGATTGCAAAATCGACCAACACTAGAAAAGTATGAACATCCCGATCAAGGGAAAATATTTATGCGCCCAAGGGGGACAGAGTGAATGATACCCTCGTTCTTGCATGTAGTGTTGATCAATACAGGGCATAACGGGTTGATCAGCCTGTGCCCGTAAGTTATGACGGTTTGTAGATGAATTTCTGTTTTAACCTTTTCAAAAATAGAAAACATTTTTCATAGTACGTCACCTTAACCCTATTTATAGTCAATACGTAGTTTCAAAAATTTGAAAGAGGGTTGTTATGTTATTAATATCGGTTCAGATTACTTCACTACTATTGATTTGTTGTAGAAGGGTATTATAAAGAAAATATTTAATTCTTTCAACTTATATATATATATATATAATTGCTATTACTTGCTAAGCACTCAAATGCTCATCCTTGCTTAATTTAAATATTTTCAGCTAAGTGTGAACAACCAGAAGGCTCTGCCAAGAACAAAGGAAAAGGGAAAGTTGCTGAATAAGTGTTATGCTATATATTATGTAATAGTTTAGATATTATTAAGATAAGTATGATATGTATTATCTATCATGTATTATAAGGAATGTTTAAAGGTCTCTTACCTGGGGATTAGACTCTGATGATATGTAAATTAAGTTGATCTTTATATTATTATTATTATTATTATTAGTATTATCCCGCTCATAGAAATGATATCGTGAAGCACCGAGTTCGGGTTTCAAGTACCTGGATTCGGGGGCTTTACATTATCAAACTTGCACCACCTCCCCTAATAGTAAATCATGTGAATTAATAGTAAATCATGTGACTCAATAGTTCTAAACATGTGAAAAAATAATTACAGTATAATACATTCATCTATACCTCCATTTTTAACATAGTCATACAAGTATTATCCATTTTGCACCAATTCCCCTAATTAAATAATGTGAATCAATAGTACACACATATGAACACATAGTTATAAGCATGTAAAATAATAGTAATTAATTGCTCATTTATCCGATTAATTATTCGATTGGTCAATATAACCTCCAGACATCAATTATTATCGAAATAAAAGTCGATTTCCACTAACACTAATAATCCCAATACAATGGAACTATCAATTTTATCTTTAATCAACACGAACTTATTCATCATTAATATTATAACTCACAATATTTAACAACCAGGTCGTTCCTAGGAAAGAGGGGGCTTTCCGATAAGGATTTCTCCTTATTGGCGCGCAATTAGGTGACCAAACCTCTCCTTGACAGAACTTCTAGACATTGTCAATATTGCAAAAAATAATATGAATAACTTTGCCATCTCAATTATTGATTTAATAATATAACATTTTATACAGATGATATTGTGACAATAATTGAATCAATAATATGAGAGATATGATACAGTAATTATTGTAGCAATAATTGAGTATAACTGAGTGACTTCTTATGTAAGCATCAATAAACAATACTGTGTGCTACTATGCAACCACGCGTATTACTGTACTTTTACTACCGGGTAGTTCAACAGTTTTAACGGTAATACTTTCGCCGTTATTTTTATAAAAAGATAATTCTGTCGTTTTCTAACTACGACAATACTTCCGTTGTGGGGTCCGTCAATGATTGTGTCGTCGTACGGATATTCTCCGACAAAAAGAATATTTCCCGACCAAACGAATATTTTATAACAACTTGCATACTTTACAAAATTTATAAATATTACTCACAACTATAACATTATATCAAATCCACACCATAATATTTAAAAAAATATTTTGAGAAATTTAAATCTTTATTCATAAAATTTGGGGTCTCACATACCCTTTGATATACTCTGAAGTATTAAGGACTATGACAAAGTAAAATTTAGAATACATAAGGTACTATGATGATCTCAAGTCCAAGGATCATTTGTACAAATATCATTATAGGAACTCTTATTGTCAGGTAAGTAAAACTCTATTAGGTGTTCTTTAAGCGAGTCACGTTCAATGAATTTATTCTCTAATAATCACCTACATACTTGTTTTAGTGTCTCCACACAAATGATTATGAGATCAATCATTCTCTTCAACAGAGCAAGCATAATATGTACTAATCTATCCGAAATTAGTAACCCCACATTAGTGATCCATCGATTAGGAATATTTTAGTTTCGAGCTATCTTGAATTTAGATCTTATTAGCATGATCAACATCATAATTCTAAAAGTTTTGCTTCAAAACTATGAGTTTATCACATTTATTTAATTCAACTAATTAAACATGGATAAAAATGCTTTTAATTTAATAAATTCTTTTATTAATAAATGAACAAAATTACAAAGTAATACTCATCACATCCTATGTGATTAGCTTGAGGGCATACTACTTTCAATTCCTAACATAGTAATTATCTAACACAGTCAACCCACTTGCAGTCCATTCTTAAAATGGTCAAAATTATTCAGCTAATAGTTGCCTGTAATTTACTAGATTTCTTCTAAGTTGGTATTGTAATTAGGCGTGCTCATCGGTAAAAAACCGAACCAGTACTGAAAATACCGAACCGGTATCGATCCGAAATTACCAGAAAAATAAGAACCGAAATCGTTACCGAATTACCGGTTCGGTACAAAATCGATACCAATTTTTTCGGTTCGGTTTTCGATTATACCGCATGGTAATATATATAATTATTAATAATAATTAAATAATTTTTTTATATATTAATAATTTTTTAAAAAACTAAGAAATCATTAAATATTAATAATAATTAATATATAAAATACAACTATAAAACATTATTAATATATATAAAAAACTAATAAAACTACTATTATATAGAAATTATTAATATAAAAAAATATTTAATATATATATTTACAAAACATTAACTACTCCCTCTGTCCCAAATTAATTGCTCAGTTTTGACTTTTTTTTAAGTCAAATTGACTATTTTTAGAATTAATAATTAAGCATATATAAATATATTTCTAAAATTATAAAAATTGGGATTAGTAATAAATTGTATCTACTTTCTTTTAGTTATAATCTCTTTACCTATATTTTAACAAAAATAATAAAAGATTAGTTTTAAAATGGTCAATTTGACTTTAAAAAGTCAAAATTGAACAATTAATTTGGGACGAAGGGAGTATTAATTATTAAATTATTAAATTTTGATATTTTGGTTTTTTATCGAATTCAAAAAAGTCATTACCGTTATCGGAACTGTGACAACCCGATAATTTTGAATATTTTAAAAAAAGTTATTAATTTATTTAGGGTTCAATATTAGAACCTAGACAGAAAATAAGTGAATGCGTTTAATATTTTTGAGAATGAATTTTGATGATTTCAAAAATTCTGTGAAGGATTTAGATGAATTATTCAGGATTAAGGGTATGCGTGACTATGTTATATGAAAATGTTATTATACGTGTACAATATGTGGTTAAGGGTTGACCAGATAAACGATATATGTAACAAACCCTATGTATATATTAAGAATTTCAACGTTCGGTTAGAAAACCCTAACGATTAATAAGAAACCTTAGAAATCGGTTCTGAAAACCCTAATTTCAGTTTTGAAAATTCGAAACCCTAATTCGATGTATGAAACCCTAATCTGCGAACTTAAATGACTATTATATTGATTAAGTGCTATTAATTATAATATTAATTAGGGTAAAGCTTAATTAATTAGCAAACCCTAATTTCAAATTTAGAAAACCCTAGTTTCTGGATTATGAACCCTAATTTATAAATAGGGAAAACCTAATTATTAATTTAATAATTGTAATGATAATTAGGAAATGTTAATCCTAATTTTTAAGTTATAGTAATTAGAAAACCCTAATCTAATTATGAAATCTAATTTTTAAATTAGAAAATTATTTTTCTATTAAAAACCCTAATTTTGGGTTATAAACCCTAATGCCCAATTTTGACCCTAATTGCTTAATTAGTAATTTTAATTAGGATATGTTAATCCTAATTAGCAAGATTTAAGTTATGATTAAGAAATTTTAATATAATTAGAAAATTTTAATTATAATTTAGAAATATTAATTTTCGATTTTTAGAACCTAAATTGGAAATTTTAGAAATTAAATTGCAAACCCTAAAGGGTTTGGCCATTTACTAGAATGCCATTAAAATTAATTGCTAAATGACATTTTACCCTTTGTTGCATAATTGGACATAACTTGTATTTGTTGTCCTAGTGAGTGGTTCATCAAACCCTAGCCTAGCATATGACTTTTATACAAGCTATCTCAGCCAATTTGACAGCCAAATACATTGCATTTGTATCAATTTATAAGATTAAAATGAGAGAAAGTAAGTCACTTTACTTTTCCAAATAACCAAGACCTTCTCTCTCTTCCAACTTCAAAATCTAGAGTGAGAGGGAGTGGGAACAAAACCATTATTGTAAGACCCCAAATTATTAATAAATGAAATTTATTTTCCTCTATTTATTATTTTGAAATAGTAAGGGTTGATTTGATTAATGTTGTTAGTTATGGGTAAAATGCGCAAATATTTTAAATAAGCAGGTGGTTATAAAATATTCATTGTTGTCGGGGAATATTCGTTTGATCGTTGAATATTCTTGATGTCGGAGAATATTCGTACGACGGCGCAGTCTTTTGTGGGCCCCATAACGGAAAGCGATTGGATGAAGAAAACGACAAGTATAAGTTGTTTATAAATAACGGCGCAGTTGTTACCGTTAATACTGTTGGAATACCCGATGGTTAAAACACAGTAATAAGCGTTGTTGCACAGTAGCACACGGTATTGCACCAATTATTGATTCTTACTTAAGAAGGCACTACTCAATAATTGTTACAGTAGTTATTGTTCAGTATTTTATTTTATTGATACAATAATTGCTGCGTTGATATTTTATATTACTGTTGTTTCAATAATTATCACTACACAGTATTTTTCATTATCGAAACAATAATTTATATTATTTGAATAATATTATTAGAAAACATTATTGGCAATGTCTAGAAAGTTCTGTCTAAGGAGAGGTTTGGTTACCTAATTGTGCGCCAGTAAGGAGAAATTCTTATTGGAAAGCCCCCTCTTTCCTAGGAACGACCTGGTTGCCAGTACTATGATTCTGTAATATTATTTATGAATAATTAATTATTGATTTATATGATGAGGAAAATATTGATTTTATGTGGATATAGATGGAGAAAATTTTTAAAGTGACAATTGTTAAAAAATGATATTTTATCTATTCTGATAAAATAATTTATTATTATATTTTAATAATATAATAATGGTGATATTTTTACAATGAATGTGGGATATATGAGTATATGAGGAAGAAGAATATTTTTGTTGCATTAAATGATTAACACATGTTTTGTGTGTCGGTGGACCCCATTTCTTGACTGAAATTTGATTATAGCTTGTAAAATTGTCCTTTTATGGATTTCGGTCAATTTCTGTTTGGAATTTGGAAAAACTTTCTTCTGCAAAGTTGTAGAGAAATGAATTTCCTATAAAAATTCGCGAGATTCAACTTTTCTAATAAAATGGCTATTTAATATGAATTATTGAAGTTCTGAAGTTCCGAAATAATTGATTTTTGAAAGTTTTAGTTAATTTTAATAACAAAAACATTTTTTTTGTTTTTGTCATTAGTGGTGGCTGATTTCAGATGGTCAAGAGGTGCATAGGAAATTTTGATATATATAATAATATTATATTAAATTTTCTGCTTTGGTGTTCTAAGCATTTTCCTACAAATAGAGTGTTTAGGTTAGAATTGAAAATCACACCAGAAACTAAAGATTTCTCTCTCTTTCTCTCTCTATAATATTGAGTGTATTTTGTGAGTATTTTAGTAATTTGAGTATTGCTATACGGAGCAAGTTCTTTCAGCACTATATCCAGTATACCAGTCAGAAGTATATCCTTTTTAGGTAAGGGATATTATTTTCTTCTCAAATGATATTATTTCTTCAATATCATTATGCTGAAATATTGGTTGGAACTTTTTATTAAATTTGGAACTTTTTCATGTCGGGGTTACTATTCACGAGTTACTATTCAGGAGTTACTATTCACGAGTTATTATTCACGAGTACTATTCACGAAGCATGATGATGTTTTTTGTGAAATTTCTATCTTTTGGTGTCGGAGTTATTATTCACGTATACGACACTATTCATGTATACGGCACTATTCACGAATACGGTAATATTCACAAAAAAAATTTAATTTTAGTTTTTCGTCCAAAATATCTATTATGGATACTAGCTTTGATTGTATCCATGTTTTGATTATTCTTGAATTTTACTCCACTATGATTATTTATGAGGTATTTTTGGACATGAAATAGCTGAAATACGAATCCTTAATATTTATTCTTTTGTTTCACTGGATTCGTTTCATTTAAAATATTTTTCATCATCCTCCGTCCTATATGATGATATAATTGAATATCTTTGGTATGTAGTGCAAAGATTAATGATTTCTGATGAATATCTTTGGCCCATAGTGCAAAGATGAATAGGTGTTTAGATGAACATAACCAACTGGTGAAATCTTTGGCCTGTAGTGCAAAGATGAATACTTAATTCCAGATATATATTGATTGATGTTACAGGGATAAAATATCGACTACGAACTTTTAAATTCATATATAGAAGATAGTAGTTTGCATTCTCTACTTAACTCTTCTAATGAATTATTATTTCCGCTGCGAGGATTGATTTAAAACTGGTTGTCTATTGTATTCTATCAGATATTTCCCTGTTGAAGACTAACAATAATTTGTTCTATGTTATCTTAGTCATAATGTTCTTTACTGGGCTAGTTGAGCTCACCCTTTTCCTTGTTGTTCCATTTTTCTTCTCAGGAGGCGAGAATGTAGCGAGTACTAGTCGGGGTGTGGAATGATGGTTCTAGAAGTGGTTCTAGCAGTCTTCACTATTCTGTAGAATAGTGTATTAATAATTGTAATGAGGACTTATTTGAGTGTGGATATTGTCTAGATGACAATATTTGTTTTTAAACTCACAGTTTTTATATTGTTTTAATAAAGTTGTAGTTGTTTCTGTACCATGAATTTTGACGACTCAGAATGGGTGTTGTATACCTATTTTGGGGGCGTCACAATTATCAGTTATTAGCTCTCCTTAAACAGATCACAAGGATAAGAATCAAGATCAGCATTAGAAATGTATAAAAACCCTAATTTTTTAAAAATCTTTTGATTTGATGTTAAAAGTTGTAATTGATTGGTTAAAGATGTGTAATAAGGTGTCTTTTAGTGATCTGGGTTGTTAAATCCCAAATCCATAACATCAAAATGCTCGGATTTGATGATTTTTTAAATCTGGGAAAAGTTGGAAATATGGCCTGACAAGCTAATGTCAGGGCCTGTTAATCCTTCTCAGTTTTTGCTTTGTGTTGTTCTATGTTATAAATGTGTTCTATGTCATGAGGACTTTGATCTGAAACTAGAAACATGGCCAGATCATGAGTAGATTGAGAGATATGAGCAGTCAAACTGCGTTGACCGGTCATGGAGACTGAGTTTTCGGGCAACCCAAAAACCCAGATCTCATCTGACAACATTTTCTGAGCCTTTGATCTTGCAGTATGTTAGTGTTTTGGTTATGTTGTTGTTTTCTCCTTATAATATGGTATAATGAGTACATAATTAAACCATTAGTTCACCAAGAATGCACATAGAATCAATGATATTGTTGGTCAAAGTACCGTTGACCATCTGTTGGGTTGCATTTCTGGAAAATCCAGAAACCTTCAAGACCCGTATTTCTGACAAGGTTTGACTGGCTTGAATATTGTGAATTAGTTGTTGTTATGATGATCGGTTGCTATAAGATTGTACCCTGACATGTGGTCTACAGTATTGAACCAATAGTTCACCCAAACAAGATATGAGGATCGAAAGCTAGTACCCTCGACTGTTCTTCATTTTCTGGAAAACCCAGAAATGAAGAATAGTGTTGTCAAAAAGTTTGGAAGCTTAGATCTCTCAGATCTGATGTTGTATGACCATGATACTTGATTTAACTTGTAATATTACACGAGCACTATAATTATAACACCTTAGCAAATCCAAAAACGTCTTATCCAAGAAATTGTTAACGATCAAACTAGGCACCTGCTAACTGGCGATGAAGTTCTGGGTTTCTTCAAGAACAGCCCAAGAACAACTATAGCGATGGGTCTGTCACTATAGAGCCCTTTAGCGACGGTTTTATTAATTTTGAATTTCTGATTTTCCAAAAATTATTTAAAAATCGAATTAAATGGTTTTTAATTATTAAAAATACAAAATAAATTCTGAAAAATTATTTTAAAGTCTAGAAAATAGTTTTTAATTATTTTGAATATATTTCATAAATATTTAATATTTTTGGGATATAAATGGTATTTAATTTATTTAATTATAATATTAAATAAATTATTTAAAAATGATTTTAATACATAAAAAATCATGAAAAATAATATTATGGTATAATAAAATATTTTAAGTTATTTTCAGTGACTTTTAATATTTTGTGATCAATTTCATTAATTAATCAATATTAATGATAATTAGTTTATTTAATATATATATTAAATAAATTATGAAAAAATAGAATTAATAATTTATAAATCATATAAAAATGATTTAAGGGTTATAAAAATATTTTTAAGTTATAAAATATAACTTTTGATATTTTGTCATGAAAATATTAATATTTTAATATTAATAGCAATTACCGGATAATGAATTTAATTGTTTAAAAATCATATAAAGGTGATTTTAAAATATTAAAAAATACTTTATGATATTATAATATTATGACATGTATTTCATTAATATTTGATAATAAATAAATATTAATGATAAAAGAATTGTGGCTTATTTAATTCGTTTAAATACGATTTTAATGATTAAAAATTCATGATAAATAGTAATAATTATTTAAAAATTATTACGAGCTGACGAAAAATATTTTGACTGATAATAAATTATCAGAGATAATTGTTAGGTGTTAAGACAGAGTTTAATTGAACTTAGACTCGATAAAAGTCCGATTAGACCATCAGGATATCAAATTTGTGTCGGGTTCAACTCAGACTGCAATAGTTTGACTTGATACCGAGTCCTATGTGTGTCGTAGACTGATAGGGTTATGTGTTATGTGTTATGTGTTTAGGTTATTCTATGTATATCTATATATATAATAGTATTATATTGTGATGATATTATTCTAATATTGGAGATCTATATTACTAATATTAGGTCTTCGGATAAAGCGTTATAAATTGTGTTGCGGTAATCAACGGTTCAGACAAGTTTTACTTAACTCTACTAATTGTTATTTCATTCGGATATGTTTATGGTTAATCTTTGATGATTGCTATATTGAATTGTACTATGTACATATTGCATGTATAAGTCAGGTATGAAAAACCGATCACCTTCATTACCATTCAGTTCAGATATATTTGTTCATGTTCAATACTTGTTCAGTCAAAAGTTTGTTCCTGCTAGTTCACAATTATATTGTTGAATTATAGCCAACTTATTATTCAGATTCTTTCAATCATGATATATCGTTAAATTATTGAATTTAAACTTGCTGGGCAATCCTTATGCTCACCCTTGCTATATCATGATAAAACATTATAGATTAAGGCGAATGCGTCGGATACAAGGAAAGGTTAAAAACAGTTTTAGCTTAAAGTTAATGTGCGCGATTAAATTTGTATAAATATTGTATATTAATATTATTATAAGTTATATAAGTTATGAATTGTGTATAAGTTAAGGTTACTCGACCTTGGGGAATAGTGTGTAATGTATTGTATAAACAATTTATGTTTATATCTTCCGCAAATATAGAAATAGTGATAGAATGATCGAACTAGATCTGCGGTGATTTGGGACCTCGGATTCGGGGCCCTCATAGTTGGTATCAGAGCTGTTGGTTATAAACCTAGGGTAGTGATACCTTAGACAAATAACTGCAATGATTAGGATAAGATCTAACTCACACAGAGTTAGTCGGTCAGTAAGATTCAAAGACGAATCTCGGCGAGTTGTAAGATACAGAGTTCCTTAACTCTGATAATAAAGTTGAAAAGTAGTGATGAATAGATCGAGTCTAATAGACTAAAAGTGCAGGGATAGGAGATCGTAAAACAAAACAATCAAGATATAGAAATGAATCGTAACATATACGATGAGATCACTCCGTGATCTGATAAAGTGATAGCAGGGAGAAGAATCAATCTAATGATTGGAAATTTTACAGCAAGATTGTTGTGTGAATTGGTACAGATTCAGGAAAGGATTATGAATACAAGTTGAATGAAATTCGTATTGAGAAGGGAGTTAGTGTTAGGTGGGGATTCGATTGAGGATTCATGTAGGCAGCTGAGTTGTATGATTCCTTGTGTGGGCAGGGAATTGTACTTGGTGTAACAACTACTTAGTTCTGACAATGATAATCATTGAAATGTTTGTGTCGCACTATTTGATATATGCATGTTAAGAGGGTGATTCTTTTCTCATGTGTATAACAGCTAGATAGGTCATAGGTAGAGGATATAAGGTTAAATACGAGTTCTTAAAACTCATACTTATGTGACATTCTTGATTCATAGTTATATAAAACGTTTATGAACCCCTCAGCGAATGGACGCCAAAGGTCTGACTAGGACAAGTTTTTAAACTCATATGATTGTGGCAAGTAAATGAACTCAAGTGTGGTTTTACGAACTCGGTATAGTTGTGTATAAATGGAGAATTGAGGATTATAGGAACAGATAGATTGTTAAGCAAATGATTATTAGTTAAGATATAAGTTTTCTAAAACTCCTAGCTATGTTAGACCTCGAAATTTTGACATCAAGCTAAATACGCACTATGTGCTTTTAATATATATATATATATATATATATATATATATATATATATATATATATATATATATGTAGACTCGTAATCATTTTTGAAATGGTTTAAAGTATAGTCTATGCTACTTATTTCAGCCAGACACAAATGATTTGAAACATCAAAATATATTTTATTTATCACTCATGTACCATTTAACCTGGTGCAGAGATGATAAAAAGGTGATGGCGTTGTAAATACAAGAATACTTTGTGTGAGTTTGATCTAAAAATCGTTATTCCACTATTGTATGATGTGTTATGACAAAGTCATATAATGACGACATCCTCAAACGGACTGTTAATACAGTACGACATCATGACGTCATTCTCAAAAATATTTTCAAAAATTTTAATTTGCCAACGGAGTTTGGCTACACCTAAATAATTCTATTGAATTGAATTATTGATACGAGTCTATACTATTCGATTCAGCTAGACTAAAGTTTATGAAAACTCTAAGTGTTCATTGAAAGAAATTTTTTGAACCAAATTGTTTTGGTGCGAATATAATAAGACTGAGGTAGAATTTTTGTGTCTATGGCAGTGACGAAAAATAGATAAAAGCAGTACTTGGCCAGTACAGGGCATATCGGGCTAATCACCCTTTGTGTTCGTAAGTTATGCCGGTTTGTGGATGAATTTCCGTATAACCTTTGCGAAAATGACAGACAAATAGTCTATATGACTCCTCAGCAAAATTTGAAAACTTTTACTCTTGTGAGTGGTGTATTGGGTAGGAGGTGAATGTGTATGAATGGTGTAAGCAGTATGGTGTAAGGTGTAAGGTAAATTTCGAGGACGAAATTTTTAGAAGAAGGGATGAATGTGACAACCCGAGAATTTTGAATATTTTAAAAAAAATTATTAATTTATTTAGGGTTCAATATAAGAACCTAGACAGAAAATAAGTGTATGTGTTTAATATTTTTGAGAATGAATTTTGAGGATTTCAAAAATTTTGTGAAGGATTTAGATGAATTATTCAGGATTAAGGGTATACGTGACTATGTTATGTGTAAATGTTATTATACTTGTACAGTATGTGGTTAAGGGTCAAAGGTTGACCAGATAGACGATATCTGTAACAAACCCTAGGTATATATTAAGAACTTCAACGTTTGGTTAGAAAACCCTAACGATTAACAAGAAACCTTAGAAACCGGTTCTGAAAATCCTAATTTCAGTTCCAGGAATTTGAAACCCTAATTCGATGTATGAAACCCTAATCTGGGAACTTAAATGATTATTATATTGATTAAGTGCTATTAATTATAATATTAATTAGGGAAAAGCTTAATTAATTAGCAAACCCTAATTTCAAATTTAGAAAATCCTAATTTCTGAATTAGGAACCCTAATTTATAAATATGGAAAACCTAATTGTTAATTTAATAATTGTACTGATAATTAGGAAATGTTAATCCTAATTTTCAAGTTATAGTAATTAGAAACCCCTAATCTAATTACGAAATCAAATTTTTAAAATTTTAAATTATTTTTCTATTAGAAACCCTAATTTTGGGTTATAAACCCTAATGACCAATTTTGACCCTAATTGCTTAATTAGTAATTTTAATTAGGATATGTTAATCCTAATTAGCAAGATTTAAGTTATGATTAAGAAATTTTAATATAATTAGAAAATTCTAATTATAATTTAGAAATATTAATTTTCGATTTTTAGAATCTAAATTGGAAATTTTAGAAATTAAATTGCAAACCCTAAAGGGTTCAAACCCTAAACCCCAAGGGTTTGGCCGTTTACTAGAATGCCATTAAAATTAATTGCTAAATGACATTTTTACCCTTTGTTGCATAATTGGACATAACTTGTATTTGTTATCCTAGTGAGTGGTTCACCAAACCCTAGCCTAGCATATGATTTTTATACTAGCTATCTCAGCCAATTTGACAGCCAAATACATTGCATTTGTATCAATTTATAAGATTAAAGTGAGAGAAAGTAAGTCACTTTACTTTTCCAAATAACCAAGACCTTCTCTCTCTTCCAACTTCGAAATCTAGAGTGAGAGGGAGTGGGGAACAAAACCATTATTAGTTATTAGCTCTCCTTAAACAGACCACAAGGATCAGAATCAAGATCAAGCATTAGAATTGTATACGAACCCTAATTTTTAAAAATCTTTTGATTTGATGTTAAAAGTTGTAATTGATTGGTTAAAGATGTGTAATAATGTGTCTTTTAGGGATCTAGGTTGTTAAATCCCAGATCCATAACATCAAAATGCTCGGATTTGATAATTTTTGAAATTTGGGAAAAAGTTGGAAATATGGCATGACAAGCTAATGTCAGGGCCTGTAAATCCTTCTCTGTTTTTGCTTTGTGTTGTTTTATGTTATAAATGTGTTCTATGTCATGAGGACTTTGATATGAAACTATAAACATGTCCAGATCATGAGTAGATTGAGAGATATGAGCAGTCAAACTGCGTTGACCGGTCATGGAGATTGAGATCCGGGCAACCCAGAAACCCAGATCTCGTATACCAACATTTTCTGAGCCTTTGATCTTGCAGTATGTTAGTGTTTTGGTAATGTTGTTGTTTGTTCCTTATATTCTGGTATAATGAGTACATAATTAAACCTTTAGTTCACCAAGAATGCACATAGAATCAATGATATTGTTGGTCAAAGTACCGTTGACCATCTGTTGGGTTGCATTTCTGGAAAATCCAGAAACCTTCAAGACCCGTATTTCTGACAAGGTTTGACTGGCTTGAATATTGTGAATTAGTTGTTGTTATGATGATCGATTGCCATAAGATTGTACCCTGACATGTGGTCTACAGTATTGAACCAATAGTTCACCCAAACAAGTTGCAGGATACAAGATATGAGGATCGAAATCTAATACCCTCGACTGTTCTTCATTTTCTGGAAAACCCAAAAATGAAGAACAGTGTTGTTAGAAAGTTTGGAAGCTTATATCTCTCAGATCTGATGTTGTATGACCACGATACTTGATTTAAGTTGTAATATTACACGAGCACTATAATTATAACACATTAGAAAATCCAAAAACGTCTTATCCAAGAAATTGTTAACGGTCAAACTAGGCACCTGGTAACTGGCGATAAAGTTCTGGGTTTCATCAAGAACAGCCCAAGAACACCTATAGCGACGGGTCTGTCACTATAGGGCCCTTTAATGACGGTTTTATTAATTTTGAATTTCTGATTTTCCAAAAATTATTTAAAAATCGAATTAAATGGTTTTTAATTATTAAAAATACAAAATAAATTCTGAAAAATTATTTTAAAGTCTGAAAAATAGTTTTTAATTATTTTGAGTATATTTCATAAATATTTAATATTTTTTGGATATAAATGGTATTTAATTTATTTAATTATAATATTAAATAAATTATTTAAAAATGATTTTAATACATAAAAAATCATGAAAAATAATATTATGGTATAATAAAATATTTTAAGTTATTTTTAGTGACTTTTAATATTTTGTGATGAATTTCATAAATTAATCAATATTAATGATAATTAGTTTATTTAATAAATATATTAAATAAATTATGGAAAAATAGAATAAATGATTGATAAATTATATAAAAATGATTTAAGGGTTATAAAAATATTTTTAAGTTATAAAATATAACTTTTGATATTTTGTCATAAAAATATTAATATTTTAATATTAATAGAAATTACAGGATAATGAATTTAATTGTTTAAAAATCATATAAAGGTGATTTTAAAGTATTAAAAATATTTTATGATATTATAAATATATTATAATATTATGACATGTATTTCATTAATATTTGAAAATAAATAAATATTAATGATAAAAGAATTATGTGGTATTTAATTCATTTAAATACGATTTTAATGATTGAAAATTCATGATAAATAGTAATAATTATTTAAAAATTATTACAAGCTTACAAAAATATTTCGACTGATAATAATATATTTGAGATAATTTTTAGGTGTTAAGACAATGTTTAATTGAACTTAGACTCAATAAAAGTTCGACTAGACCGTCGGGATGTCAGATTTGTGTCAGGTTCAACTCAGACTGCAATAGTTTGACTTGATATCGAGTCCTATGTATGTCGTAGACTGATAGAGTTATGTGTTATGTGTTATGTGTTTAGGTTATTCTATGTATATTTATATATATAATTGTATTATATTATGATGATATTATTCTAATATTGAAGATCTATATTACTAATATTAGGTCTTTGGATAAAGTGTTATAAATTGCGTAGGGGTAATCAACGGTTTAGACAAGTTTTACTTAACTCTACAAAGAGTTGTTTCATTCGGATATGCTTATGATTAATCATTGCTGATTGCCATGTTGAATTGTACTCTATATATATTGCATGTGTGAGACCCCAGATTTTATGAATAAAGATTTAATTTTCTCGAAATATATTTTTTTAATATTATGGTGTGGATTTGAGATAATGTTATAGTTGTGGGTAGTATTTATAAATTTTGTAAAGAATGCAAGTTGTCATATTATATTTGATTGGTCGGGGAATATTTTTTTTATCAGGGAATATTCGTGCAATAGCACAATCATTGGTGGACCCCGCAACAAAATTATTGTCGGATTGAGAAAACGAAAAAAAATATTTTATGAACATAACGACGGAAGTTTTACCGTTAATACTGTTGAACTACTCGGTAGTAAAAGTACAGTAATACGCGTGGTTGCATAGTAGCATACGGTATTAATTATTGATGCTTACGTGATAAGTCACTCAGTTTTGTTGGTATTATTAATGTAATAAAATAGAATACTTTTATAAGTTTATTCTATAAATAGAATATATTATATTTTATTATGCACAGTGTTGCATAGTGTCTGCATAGTAAAATCTTTTTATATAAAACAGAATACTTTTATAAAGTTATTCTATAAATAAAATATAGTATATTCTATTATGCATAGTGTTGCATAGTGTGTGCATAGTATTTTGAATAGTAAAATCTTTTTATATAAAACAGAATACTTTTATAAAGTTATCTGTTTTATTAGACAATAATTAGAATATATTATATTTTACTATGCATAGTATTTGCATAGTACCTGCATAGTGTTTGCATAGTAAAATCTTTTATAAAGTTATTCGTTTTATTAGATTATAAATAGAATATATTATATTTTATTTAAAAGATTTTGCTTTAAATATGGACCATCAGATTAAAGTAAATCAATCTGGACCGTTCATGAGTTAGTTACTATACAGTCCATTTTTCTATAAATAGAAGCTCATTCCTTTATTATTTTCTTACGAATTCACTGAAACTCTAGAGAGAGAAAGAAGAAAAGTGTTCTGCTACTTCACTACTTCTATATCCAGTACTCTTCTTTCTAAGGTAGGGGATATTATTTGTTGTACTCGTAGGGAATATTATTTGTTGTACTCGTAAGGGGTATTCTTTCTTTTTCATGAAGAGAACTTCAATTATTCCATTCTTTATTATTCTATTGGAATAACCTGTATACGCGGGATACCCTATACTTGGTGAAATTCTTCTGTTATTCCATTATTTATTATTATGTTGGAATAATCTATCTATGCAAAGTACTGCATACATGGTGAAATTCTTCTAATATTCCGTTCTTTATTATTCTGTCAGAATATCATGTTTGTACGTTTACGCCGGACCTGGTTCCATTATTTATTATTCTGTCGGAATATCCTGTCTGTGCGTTTACGCCGGACCTGGTTCAATTATTTATTATTTGGTTCATAGTTGGTATCAAAGCTTAGGGATATGATCCCTGGCTAAGATGTGAGATTAGAACTAAGAGGGGAGAGACGGAGAATTCCTTCTCTAGTATGACCTACCTAAGTTTATTTGGTATTTAATTGGTCGATCAAAGTATAGGGATAATATGTTATATGTTAATTACCCTTTATTTTGTGGCAGTATCTGAAAATGACATCCGAGAATGTTGAGAATAGCAATGGAGCACAAGAGACCGTTGAGTCTCCACATATTAATAATCAGGAGAATGTGCATCAAGAAGGCGACAATCCTCATGCAAACAACAACACTTACCAAATGATGAATGATGGATTGTTCAGAGGCTTTATGCAATTCATGAAACATCAGGCGAGAGCGGCTCCTGTCCAAAATGTAGGTGGAAACACTGGAAACTCTCGGACGGTCACCGCTAAATAGTTCAAGGAGCTGGGACCACCGGAGTTTATTAGAGAGCCAAAACCACTTAAGGCGGAAGCATGGATAAATCAGATCACAAGGATATTTGATGTCTTGGGATGCTGCAAGGAGCAAAAGGTTCCCCTTCGCCACCTTCATGTTGCGTGAAGAGGCAGATTACTGGTGGAAATCTGTAAAATGTACCCAGCCTGACGCAATCAAGATGTCTTGGGAGAAGTTCCAAGAGCTATTCAATGACAAGTACTTTCCCGAGAGTATTCGTCGCATGAAAGAAGTTGAGATTATCAAATTAGAACAAAATAATATGACTGTGTCGCAATACGAGGATAAATTTGCGGAATTATCCCGGTTTGTATCCCATTTGGTCGATAATGAGGAGCGAATGACACGAATGTTTTTAAGAGGTTTTAAACCGGAGATACGTCAATATCTTATTTCTCATAAACTGTGTTTGTACTCAGATGTTGTAAATAGGGCTCAGTTATTGGAGCACGGTAACGAGTCAACGCAACCTAGAGAAAGCAGCCGGCAGCATGAAAATACCAGTGGTATCAGTCATCAAAACGGTGACAACAAACGTGGAGGGAATCAACATGCCAGAAATGGTAACCACTTCGGTGGTAATCATGGCCAAGACATTAAAATGGACATTTCAAGAAAAGGAGATTCAACAATGATGAAAAGACGTCAGCACTAGCAACTGTGGTTAAGGAAGGAGAACGACCACCTATCATATGCTTCAAATACGGAGGGGAGGGACACATTAGTCCAAACTGCGCGATGCCATCAAAAGCATGTTATAATTATGGAAGAGAAGGTCACTTAGCCCAATTTTGTCGTTCACTAAAGCCAAGTTCAGCCAGGATGGAGGCACCAAAGGCCGTCCCAGAAAATTCAAAGCCGGTAGTGCAAGGGAAAGCGTTTGTTGTGACCACCCAGAAAGCAAGGAACCCAAATGAGGTCATCACGGGTAAGCTTATCATAAACTCTAGCGAAGTCTATACCTTATTTGATACCGGTTCTACCCATTCTTTTATTTCTCCTACTTGCGCTCAACGATTAAATTTGACTCCGGAGAAATTAGACTTTGACTTATCTGTAGAAACTTCGTTGGGAGAAACCTTCATTACATCCACTGTTTATAAGTCTTGTTTGGTTCAAATCGGTACCCTCACATTACCTGTCGATCTTATTTCATTAAAAATACTTGCATTTGACATAATTCTAGGGATTGATTGGTTAACTACTCATCATGCAAAAATTGATTATTTTCGTAAGGTTGTTAGCTTTTATATTCCTAATCAACCTATTATGCGAATTCAAGCGACCAAACCATTAAAATCAATCACAGTCATCTCAAGCCATAAACCATTTCGTTTATTGAAAAACGGATGGGAAGCTTTCTTAGCCCACGTCACAGATCTAAACAAAAAATACGTCAGTTTTGAATAATATTTCCATTGTTAATGTATTTCCTGACGTATTCCCTGAAGAACTTCCTAGCCTACCCCCAGAGCGTGAAATTGAATTTTGTATCAACCTTGAACTCGGTACAAAACCCATTTCCAAATCACCATATCGAATGGCTCCTATTGAACTTCAGGAGTTAAAGACCCAATTGCAAGAATTGTTAGATATTGGTTTCATTCGTCCTAGTACGTCTCCTTGGGGTGCTCATGTTCTATTCGTGAAGAAGAAAGATGGGAGTATGCGACTTTGTATTGATTATCGGGAGTTGAATCATGTCACCATCAAAAATAGGTATCCATTGCCACGTATTGATGATCTGTTTGACCAGTTGCAAGGAGCCAAATTCTTTTCAAAGATTGATCTTCGTTCTGGATATCACCAATTGAAGATTAGAACCGATGACATTCCAAAGACGGCTTTCAGAACTCGGTACGGGCATTATGAATTCTTAGTCATGTCCTTTGGATTGACTAATGCTCCTACTGTCTTCATGGATATGATGAACCGAGTATTCAAGGAATATTTAGATCACTTTGTGGTCGTTTTTATTGATGACATCCTTATTTATTCCAAAAGCCGTGAAGATCATGAGAAACGGTTGAGGCTGATACTCCAAAAGCTTCGTGAATACAAGCTTTATGCCAAGTTGAAGAAATGTGAGTTCTGGCTTGAGGAAGTAATATTCCTTGGGCACGTGGTATCAAGTCATGGAATATATGTTGACCCAGCAAAGATTGAAGCTATTCAAAGCTGGGAGTAACCTAAATCAGTGACCGAAGTATATAGCTTTCTCGGCTTAGCTGGTTATTATCGGAGATTCGTGGAAGGGTTTTCTCAAATTGCTACTCCACTAACTCAACTGACTCGGAAAGATACAAAGTTCAGTTGGAGCGAGGAATGTGAGAAGAGTTTTCAAAAACTCAAGAGGAGACTCATTTCAGCACCTGTTCTAACAATACCATCTGGTTCGGAGGGATTTGTCATCTACAGTGATGCTTCGGCCAAAGGGTTAGGATGTGTTCTCATGCAACATAGGAAATTCATAGCCTATGCCTCACGACAAGTCAAAAAATATGAGAGGAATTATCTTACTCATGATCTAGAGTTGGCAGCTGTTGTCTTCGCACTAAAGATTTGGAGGCATTACTTGTATGGGGAGAAAGTGGAGATCTTTACGGATCATAAAAGCCTCAAATATTTCTTCACTCAAAAGGAACTCAACATGCGAAAATGACGTTGGCTTGAACTATTGAAAGATTATGATCATACCATCCAATACCATCCTGAAAAAGCGAACGTGGTAGCTGACGCATTGAGTAGAAGATCATATGCAAGAGCGAATGTGATATTGTCAACGCAAAGGCCCATTTTGTGTGACTTGCAAAGGATGGAGATAGAGTTAAAGACTCCAAGGACCCATGTGATGATGGCGAATATACGAGTAGAACTGACTTTAATTGATATAGTTAAAGCTGCTCAAGCTACAGACCTGGAGCTGATGCGTGTGAGGAAGAAAGTGCAAGAAGGTGCTATTCCGGAAGCAAGAATCGATGAATAAGGAATACTTCGAGTCAACTCCAGACTTTGTGTTCCTAACGACCCTGATTTAAAGTATAAAATCATGATGGAGGAGCATAACACACCGTTTGCAATCCATCTTGGGAGTACTAAAATGTATCATGATATTCGTCATACATTTTGGTGGAGCAATGTGAAGAGAGAGATAGCGCTGTTTATCTCATGGTGTCTAACGTGTCAACGAGTCAAGGCAGAGCATCAAGTACCAAAAGGTCCATTGCAACCACTTGAAATTCTAGAATGGAAGTGGGAGCACATTACCATGGATTTCGTTACCGGTCTTCTGATTAGTGAGTTTTATACACATGAATTTGATACATTCAAGCTTAATTTAATGTTATTCTCAAGTCTTTTAGGATGTTTTTATGTGTTTGTGTCTATTCATGCATGTTTTATATTGTTTTGTAGGAATTGGGACAAAAGTTACTTGGATCGATGTTTGGGGTGGCTAGATTCGCGTTTTCGGCTTGCCATTTACACAGCAGTCACTTCAGAGCCAATTTTACTATATCTTCGGATATTATTTCGCAAAACTTCAAGAATGAAAGTTGTATATCTACTTTTCCTCTTTCCAAAACATCTTGAATCATCTAAATCGGAGTTCGGACGAAGAAGTTATGGCCATTTTCCCAAAGGATGTCGGAGCAGAAAATGTTGGAAAAAGGAGCAAGCGCCTAGGCGCTCCAGCCAAGGCTAAATCAAGCGCCTAGGCGCTCCAAGTCAGTAACCATTCATCTGACCAAGCGCCTAGGCGGTCCAGACAGCACAAAATCAAGCGCCTAGGCGCTAGGAAGCAGAGTTTGAGCGCGGGGAAAGGCTTGGTGCGGGCCTGGACGCGTTTTGGGCGAATTTTGACACCTTTTTGACTTCAAATTGGATTGGGTTTGTTCCTAAGCTAAAAATTAGACTTGTAACCTATAAATACATGATGTAAGGCATAAAATAAGAGGGGATTACATAGCTTAGCTTAGGGATTACATAGCTTAGCTTAGAGATTACATAGATTAGACTAGATTAAACACTCCATTAGATTAGAACATAACCCTAGTTCTAATTAGATTTGGAGATTGAAGCAATTTGGAGACCATTGAAGATTTAAAGTAGGAGCAAGGAGGGAGCGTCAAGTTTACTGACAATAGATTATTTCTTCTCATCTTCTTCTATCTTTATCTTTTAATGATTATTCAATTGTGGATTCTTAGTTTAAATTCAATAATCATGAACTAATTCTTTGTTTGAGATTACAATGGATCTTATTGTGTAGTTTATTTTAATATGCTTCGTTATCAATTATTATTTTCTATTAAGAGGATTGTCTATTATGATTTGGAATTAATTGTTTAATTGATTGGCCATCAATTACCGTGATAATCTATATGAACTCGAGAGATGAAGTATAGATTTAGATCTAATCATGATAGCATGTGTTCAGGATTTTGTTAGTAGCTTAAACTTGATGAGTGTTAAGGTAGAGATATGTTTGACGCCACATGTAATCTTATAGAGAACTTGTTCTTCAACTTTCTTCAATTGTAATTCATATAGAGATATAGTGGGTTAGTTGGTTAAGGTGTTTAACGGATTTCTATCTTAATTGTGGATTGACGTTAATACGGTATTAGTGCATCGATAGGTGGTTAATACTACTTTCGTGTTCTTGATTAACAATTTGGGGTAGAGAATAATTGATGAGAAGTGTGTTAATCTAAATGAAGTAATAAGTGAAGTTGTGATCTTAATTCTCCATAATCTGATTTTTAATTAGTAGTAATTAGAATTAGTTTAGTTAAATATTTTAATTTATAATATTAAATTCATTTGTTTAAATAAGATTGAGTTGGTTACGGGTTAGTACTTGGTGATTTTTATTAAATAATTCTCTGTGGGAACGATACTCAACTTATCACTTTATTACTTGTTGACCACGTATACTTGCGTGTTGTAAGTAACTAGATTTTACCCAACAAGTTTTTGGCGCCGTTGCCGGGGAATTAGTTTAATATTTTTTACCAATATTAATTTCAATCAAATTAGTCTTAATTTAAATATTTTTATTTTTATTTTTAATTCTCTTCCTATATTTCTCTCTTTTCAGGTACCATGGATGACTTTGCATATCAATGGCCATACACGAACATGACTCAACCAAAAGAAAAGGAGATTGACAGACTCGCGACACTTTCCGCAATGTCAGCACAAATTAAAGAACTTTCGAGGAAGTTGGACGTTATCGCAGCCCAACAGAGTCAAAGGATGGCAATCATGTGTGACTATTGTGCTGGCAACCATCTGAGTCATCAATGCACTGTTAGTTTTGGGCGGCGAAAACAAGGTGGTGTATACCTCAACCAGTATGCATATGATAATTATCATCAAGTTTGGGGGTATCACCCGGATTCTTCAGGGAGCTACAACTATCAAGACCAATACTCTGCTCCAAATCCAACATATCCATCAAATTTCTCAAATCCACCTCCAATGCAACAAGAAGACAATTCAGATTTCAAGGAATTCATGTTAAGGATTATAGCAGAAAAAGAAGAGATGATAATGAGTCAGGAGTTATCAACCCAAAATTTTAATAATCGAATGGAACAACTCCTCACTGCCTCAACCAATGGTCCTCAATACATGGCTTCCGAGACTGAAAAAGAAATGTCAAGGTTGGAGGAATTGGTGTCCAAGTTCATAGCATCAAATGAGGAGAGAATGAGTAATCAAGCGAGGTCAATTCAAAATCTTGCGGATCAGATAGAGCAAATGACCAAAGCCGTAAGCAACCTTCCTCCAAACACTTGGTTTTATGACATGGATGACGAAAGTGATGAAGAACCTGAACCAAATCTACAACTAGATGAGCCTCGAGATGTTGAAAAAGAGGAGACAAGTAGGGATAATGACAACAAGGTCGGTGAAGAACTAATTGTGAGAACCAACGATGATGAGCCGATGTTATTTATGCCTAAAGTGACTTCTCCTCCACAGTTCAAGAATCTGGTTAGATTTGCAAAACCTTGTCCAATTGGTAGTCATGTCATTGGCAATACTCCATGTGACATAAAAGCGAGTACAACTTCGAAGCCATGGTGCGATGAGTTGGAGAAGATAGAAGAAGAGATTGTTGTGTCTGACAAGCCTCAATGCCAGAATATATTCGCAGACACAATGGAGAAAACGCCTAGATGTTGGACGTTCTTCAATCTAATCTTATATAAACAAAGCATGCTAGGTGACTTTAACTCGATGGTTATCACAAATGGGAACCTACCAAAAGCTATATTATTTCCGATGGATGGAGGGTTCCTCAACTTTCGAAGAGGAATTGGATAGCATTGACCAGAAAAAGTCAGGCTGAAAGACTATAAAACAAGCGCTTATTGGGAGGCAACCCAAGTTTAATTTTTATTTTTAGTTTTTATTAAGTTTTATATTAGTAGTTTTGAATTTGCATTTATTTAGGATTTAATAAAATTGCTTCTATCATGGTTTTACAGGTTATTCAAGTCAAATTCAAGTGTGGTGCCCAATTTGTTCCATGTGCTTAGCATATTCTCCAAACTTAGCAGGCAAGGAGGACGATTGCTATATTTTCAGGGAAGTCCTCTACTTTAATTTTTTCTATTTCAGTCATTGAGGACAATGTCTAGTTTAAGTTTGGGGGTGTAATTGTCCAGCTCCAGTTCATGCATGTAGTATTCATCTAGTGCATTCATATAGTATTTAGTTGATAGTTTTTCATGTAGTTTGCATTCATTAAAAAAAAAATTAGTATTTGCATGTTTCCAGCCGTTAGATAGTTTAAGTCTGTTTTGGCCAGTGATGAGATTGGAATTGAGTAGACAAGTATAGTATTGTCTGTTAAGACTTTGATGTGATTTCTTGTCATGATTTGAATCTTTACCTGTTTGAAACTGATATAATAAGGATAGCACAGTAAAAATAACTATGTTGACTGATTGACTTTAAATTGACACATAATGGACTTCTAGAGGATAATGTTAGTTTGAATGAATGAAAGACATGAATAGGCGAAGATGACTGAATTTAGATAAAAACTTAAGTTTTGGGGAAAAATTTAGGATATATAAGCTAAAAAAAAAATAAAAAAAATAAAAATTACCGTGGCTAGTTTTGTTTCGGAGCCTTTGTTACTTGAGCAAGTACGCCCGAAGGGGTATCTTAAAACCTAGCGCCCTAAGGTCTTATATGGTCTGGGAGTCGTTGGTCGAAAGCTCGCTAAGGGGTGACACTGTTAGCCTAATGGAATGAGACATTGCACAGTCATGGTTAAAAAAAGGAAAAAAATAAAAAAAAAAGAAATATAATAAAACGGGAAAAGAGCAAAAAGCCCCCGTGATGAAAAGTAAAGCATAAGTATCCCGGATTGGACTCTTGAACTTGGTGGATGTTTGACTTTAGTTGGATCTAGCTTGTTCGTGAATTTTGTGAATTTGCACTGTATGATGCCTTCGAAGATATCTATTATGTCTTAAATTTGACTTTATATCAGTTAACATTGTTGTGGAGCACACACGCACTATATCAGTGATAACAGTCTAAAATTTGATGATTGATTGAGAAATTACTGATTTGTTTAAATATGATGTATTATCATGTTTACTTGATTTCTCTAAGGCCGGTTAAATAGACTTGTTTCTGCCATTACTGTTGGATTCGTAGGCATATAGATTAGTTTCATTACATTGCATTGCATAACATTTTTGTGTTTTTGCTTGAGGACAAGCAAATGTTTAAGTTTGGGGGTATTTGATGAGTGAGTTTTATACACATGAATTTGATACATTCAAGCTTAATTTATTGTTGTTCTCAAGTCTTTTAGGATGTTTTTATGTGTTTGTGTCTATTCATGCATGTTTTATATTGTTTTGTAGGATTTGGGACAAAAGTTACTTGGATCGATATTTGGGGTGGCTAGATTCGCGTTTTCGGCTTGTCATTTACACAACAGTCACTTCAGAGCCAATTTGACTATAGCTTCGGATATTATTTCGCAAAACTTCAAGAATGAAAGTTGTAGATCTACTTTTCCTCTTTCCAGAACATCTTGAATCATCTAAATTGGAGTTCGGACGAAAAAGTTGTGGCCATTTTCCCAAAGGACGTCGGAGCAAAAAATATTGGAAAAAGGAGCAAGCGCCTAGGCGCTCCAGCCAAGGCTAAATCAAGCGCCTAGGCGCTCCAAGTCAGTAACCATTCATCTGACCAAGCGCCTAGGCGGTCCAGACAGCACAAAATCAAGCGCCTAGGCCCTAGGAAGCAGAGTTTGAGCGCGGGGAAAGGCTTGGTGCGGGCCTGGACGCGTTTTGGGCGAATTTTGACACCTTTTTGACTTCAAATTGGATTGGGTTTATTCCTAAGCAAAAAATTAGACTTGTAACCTATAAATACATGATGTAAGGCATAAAATAAGAGGGGATTACATAGCTTAGCTTAGGGATTACATAGCTTAGCTTAGAGATTACATAGATTAGACTAGATTAAACACTCCATTAGATTAGAACATAACCCTAGTTCTAATTAGATTTGGAGATTGAAGCAATTTGGAGACCATTGAAGATTTAAAGTAGGAGGAAGGAGGGAGCGTCAAGTCTACTGACAATAGATTATTTCTTCTCATCTTCTTCTATCTTTATCTTTTAATGATTATTCAATTGTGGATTCTTAGTTTAAATTCAATAATCATGAACTAATTCTTTGTTTGAGATTACAATGGATCTTATTGTGTAGTTTATTTTAATATGCTTCGTTATCAATTATTATTTTCTATTGAGAGGATTGTCTATTATGATTTGGAATTAATTGTTTAATTGATTGGCCATCAATTACCGTGATAATCTATATGAACTCGAGAGATGAAGTATAGATTTAGATCTAATCATGATAGCATGTGTTCAGGATTTTGTTAGTAGCTTAAACTTGATGAGTGTTAAGGTAGAGATATGCTTGACGCCACATGTAATCTTATAGAGAACTTGTTCTTCAACTTTCTTCAATTGTAATTCACATAGAGATATAGTGGGTTAGTTGGTTAAGGTGTTTAACGGATTTCTATCTTAATTGTGGATTGACGTTCATACGGTATTAGTGCATCGATAGGTGGTTAATACTACTTTCGTGTTCTTGATTAACAATTTGGGATAGAGAATAATTGATGAGAATTGTGTTAACCTAAATGAAGCAATAAGTGAAGTTGTGATCTTAATTCTCCATAATCTGATTTTTAATTAGTGGTAATTAGAATTAGTTTAGTTAAATATTTTAATTTATAACATTAAATTCATTTGTTTAAATAAGATTGAGTTGGTTACGGGTTAGTACTTGGTGATTTTTATTAAATAATTCTCTGTGGGAACGATACTCAACTTATCACTTTATTACTTTTTGACCACGTATACTTGCGTGTTGTGCGTAACTAGATTTTACCCAACAAGTTTTTGGCGCCGTTGCCGGGGAATTTGTTTAATACAGTTTTACCAATATTAGCTTCAATCAAATTAGTCTTAATTTAAACATTTTTTTTAATTCTCTTCCTATATTTCTCTCTTTTCAGGTACCATGGATGACTTTGCGTATCAATGGCCATACACGAACATGACTCAACCAAAAGAAAAGGAGATTGACAGACTCGCGACACTTTCCGCAATGTCAGCACAAATTAAAGAACTTTCGAGGAAGTTGGACGTTATCGCAGCCCAACAGAGTCAAAGGATGGCAATCATGTGTGACTATTGTGCTGGCAACCATCCGAGTCATCAATGCACCGTTAGTCTTGGGCCGGTACAGTATGGTGGTAACTACCTCAATCAGTATGTATATGATAATTATCATCAAGTTTGGGGGTATCACCCGGATTCTTCATGGATTTACAACTATCAAGACCAATACTCTGCTCCAAATCCAACATATCCATCAAATTTCTCAAATCCACCTCCAATGCAACAAGAAGACAATTCAGATTTCAAGGAATTCATGTTAAGGATTATAGCAGAAAAAGAAGAGATGATAATGAGTCAGGAGTTATCAACCCAAAATTTTAATAATCGAATAGAACAACTCCTCACTGCCTCAACCAATGGTCCTCAATACATGGCTTCCGAGACTGAAAAAGAAATGTCAAGGTTGGAGGAATTGGTGTCCAAGTTCATAGCATCAAATGAGGAGAGAATGAGTAATCAAGCGAGTTCAATTCAAAATCTTGCGGATCAGATAGAGCAAATGACCAAAGCCGTAAGCAACCTTCCTCCAAACACTTGGTTTTATGACATGGATGACGAAATTGACGAAGAACCTGAACCAAATCTACAACTAGATGAGCCTCGAGATGTTGAAAAAGAGGAGACAAGTAGGGATAATGACAACAAGGTCGGTGAAGAACCAATTGTGAGAACCAACGATGATGAGCCGATGTTATTTATGCCTCAAGTGACTTCTCCTCCACAGTTCAAGAATCTGGTTAGATTTGCAAAACCTTGTCCAATTGGTAGTCATGTCATTGGCAATACTCCAAGTGACATAAAAGCGAGTACAACTTCGAAGCCATGGTGCGATGAGTTGGAGAAGATAGAAGAAGAGATTGTTGTGTCTGACAAGCCTCAATGCCAGAATATATTCGCAGACACAATGGAGAAAACGCCTAGATGTTGGACGTTCTTCAATCTAATCTTATATATACAAAGTATGCTAGGTGACTTTAACTCGATGGCTATCACAAATGGGAACCTACCAAAAGCTATATTATTTCCGATGGATGGAGGGTTCCTCAACTTTCGAAGAGGAATTGGATAGCATTGACCAGAAAAAGTCAGGCTGAAAGACTATAAAACAAGCGCTTATTGGGAGGCAACCCAAGTTTAATTTTTATTAAGTTTTATATTAGTAGTTTTGAATTTGCATTTATTTAGGATTTAATAAAATTGCTTCTATCATGGTTTTACAGGTTATTCAAGTCAAATTCAAGTGTGGTGCCCAATTTGTTCCATGTGCTTAGCCTATTCTCCAAACTTAGCGGGCAAGGAGGACGATTGCTATATTTTCAGGGAAGTCCTCTGCTTTAATTTTTTCTATTTCAGTCATTGAGGACAATGTCTAGTTTAAGTTTGGGGGTATTTTAGTGTCGTATTGCATGTAGTTAGTTATTTACATTGTAGTTCGTTATGTTTTCGGGTTATTTACATTTAGTTTTTGCTTTCAGTTTTTTTGTTTAAAAAAAAAAAATTTAAAAATCGCAAAAATAGTAGTTAGTTTACTATGTTTGTTGCAGTTAGTTTATATTTGTATGATTCCAACTGTTAGATAGTAAAAGTTTATTTTGGCCAATGATGAGACTTGAGTTAAGTAGATAAATATAGTATTAAATATTCAGGCTTTGATGTGATTTCTTGTTATGAATTGAATCTTTTCCTGTTTGAAACTGGTATAATTAAGGTTAGCACGTTAATAACAGATATGTTGACTGATTAAGTTTAAATTTATACATAATGGATTTCTTAAGGATAATACTAATGTGAAGGAATGAAAGACATGAATAGGCGGAGATGGCTAAATTTTGATAAAAACTTAAGTTTGGGGGGAAAATTTGGGATATATAAGCTTCGTTAAAAAAAAAAGAAAGAAAAAAATAAAATAAAAATTATCGTGGCTAGTTTTGTTTCGGAGCCTTTGTTACTTGAGTAAGTACGCCCGAAGGGGTATCTTAAAACCTAGCGCCCTAAGGTCTTATATGGTCTGGGAGTCGTTGGTCGAAAGCTCGCTAAGGGGTGACACTGTTAGCCTAATGGAATGAGACATTGCACAGTCATGGTTAAAAAAAATAAAAAAAATAAAAAAAAGAAATATAATAAAACGGGAAAAGAGCAAAAAGCCCCCGTGATGAAAAGTAAAGCATAAGTATCCCGGATTGGACTCTTGAACTTGGTGGATGTTTGACTTTAGTTGGATCTAGCTTGTTCGTGAATTTTGTGAATTTACACTGTATGATGCCTTCGAAGATATCCATTATGTTTTAAATTTGACTTTATATCAGTTAACATTGTTGTGGAGCACACACGCACTATATCAGTGATAACAGTCTAAGATTTGATGATTGATTGAGAAATTACTGATTTGTTTAAATATGATGTATTATCATGTTTACTTGATTTCTCTAAGGCCGGTTAAATAGACTTGTTTCTGTCATTACTGTTGGATTCGTAGGCATATAGATTAGTTTCATTACATTGCATTGCATAACATTTTTGTATTTTTGCTTGAGGACAAGCAAATGTTTAAGTTTGGGGGTATTTGATGAGTGAGTTTTATACACATGAATTGGATACATTCGAGCTTAATTTATTATTGTTCTCAAGTCTTTTAGGATGTTTTTATGTGTTTGTGTCTATTCATGCATGTTTTATATTATTTTGTAGGAATTGGGACAAAATTTACTTCAATCGATGTTTGGGGTGGCTAGATTCGCGTTTTCGGCTTGCCATTTACACAGCAGTCACTTCAGAGCCAATTTGACTATAGTTTCGGATATTATTTCGCAAAACTTCAAGAATGAAAGTTGTAGATCTACTTTTCCTCTTTCCAGAACATCTTGAATTATCTAAATCGGAGTTCGGACGAAGAAATTATGGCCATTTTCCCAAAGGACGTCGGAGCAGAAAATGTTGGAAAAAGGAGAAAGCGCCTAGGCGCTCCAGCCAAGGCTAAATCAAGCGCCTAGGCGCTCCAAGTCAGTAACCATTCATCTGACCAAGCGCCTAGGCTGTTCAGCCAAGGCCATATCAAGCGCCTAGGCGCTAGGAAGCAGAGTTTGAGCGCGGGGAAAGGCTTGGTGCGGGCCTGGACGCGTTTTGGGCGAATTTTGACACCTTTTTGACTTCAAATTGGATTGGGTTTGTTCCTAAGTTAAAAATTAGATTTGTAACCTATAAATACATGATGTAAGGCATAAAATAAGAGGATATTACATAGCTTAGCTTAGGGGATTACATAGATTAGACTAGATTAAACACTCCATTAGAACAAAACACTAGTTCTAATTAGATTTGGAGATTGAAGCAACTTGGAGACCATTGAAGATTTGAAGTAGGAGCAAGGAGGGAGCGTCAAGTCTACTGACAATAGATTATTTCTTCTCATCTTCTTCTATATTTATCTTTTAATGTGTATTCAATTGTGGATTTCGTTACCGGTCTTCTGATGAGTGAGTTTTATACACATGAATTTGATACATTCAAGCTTAATTTAATGTTATTCTCAAGTCTTTTAGGATGTTTTTATGTGTTTGTGTCTATTCATGCATGTTTTATATTGTTTTGTAGGAATTGGGACAAAAGTTACTTGGATCGATGTTTGGGGTGGCTAGATTCGCGTTTTCGGCTTGCCATTTACGAAGCAGTCACTTCACAGCCAATTTTACTATAGCTTCGGATATTATTTCGCAAAACTTCAAGAATGAAAGTTGTATATCTACTTTTCCTCTTTCCAAAACATCTTGAATCATCTAAATCGGAGTTCGGACGAAGAAGTTATGGCCATTTTCCCAAAGGATGTCGGAGCAGAAAATGTTGGAAAAAGGAGCAAGCGCCTAGGCGCTCCAGCCAAGGCTAAATCAAGCGCCTAGGCGCTCCAAGTCAGTAACCATTCATCTGACCAAGCGCCTAGGCGGTCCAGACAGCACAAAATCAAGCGCCTAGGCGCTAGGAAGCAGAGTTTGAGCGCGGGGAAAGGCTTGGTGCGGGCCTGGACCCGTTTTGGGCGAATTTTGACACCTTTTTGACTTCAAATTGGATTGGGTTTGTTCCTAAGCTAAAAATTAGACTTGTAACCTATAAATACATGATGTAAGGCATAAAATAAGAGAGGATTACATAGCTTAGCTTAGGGATTACATAGCTTAGCTTAGAGATTACATAGATTAGACTAGATTAAACACTCCATTAGATTAGAACATAACCCTAGTTCTAATTAGATTTGGAGATTGAAGCAATTTGGAGACCATTGAAGATTTAAAGTATGAGCAAGGAGGGAGCGTCAAGTCTACTGACAATAGATTATTTCTTCTCATCTTCTTCTATCTTTATCTTTTAATGATTATTCAATTGTGGATTCTTAGTTTAAATTCAATAATCATGAACTAATTCTTTGTTTGAGATTACAATGGATCTTATTGTGTAGTTTATTTTAATATGCTTCGTTATCAATTAGTATTTTCTATTGTGAGGATTGTCTATTATGATTTGGAATTAATTGTTTAATTAATTGGCCATCAAGGTCTTCCCAAAGTTTCTCAAGGCATAGATGTGATTTGGGTCATTGTTGATAGATTGAGCATGTCTGCTCATTTCTTACTGATACGAGAAACTTATACACTTGAACGTCTTGCTCGTATGTACATTAAAGATGTTATAAGATTGCATGGTATGCCAGTATCCATAGTTTCTGATCGAGACCTAAGATTCACTTCAAGATTTTGGGTTAGTTTGTAAAAAGCTATGGGCACGGATTTACGATTTAGCTCGGTATATCATCCTCAGACGGACGGGCAGTCAAAGAGGACGATTCAAACTCTTGAAGATCTATTAAGACTCTATGTCCTTGACTTCAAGGGAAGTTGGAACAAGTTCTTACCATTGGTGGAGTTTTCTACAACAACAGTTACCAAGCAAGTATTGGCATGGCTCCATTCGAAGCGTTGTATGGAAGAAAATGTCGTTCTCTAGTATGCTGGGATGAGGTGGTTGAAGCAACGTTGTTGGGAACGGAGTTGGTACGTATGACTACGAAAAAGATTCAAGTGATCCGACAACGTATAAAAACCTCACAAGATCGACAAAAGAGTTATGTTTATCTTCATCGAAAGGACTTGGAATTCGATATCGGAGATCATGTGTTGTTACGTGTTGCTCAATGAAAAGGAGTTATGAGATTTGGAAAGAGAGGAATGCTCAATCTTCGATTCATCGGCCCATTTTTAATCCTTGATCGAGTAGGAACTGTGGCCTATAGACTCGCTTTACTGCCAAGTATGTCTCGTGTTCATAACGTTTTTCACATATCCATGTTACGTAAATATATGGAAGACCCGAACCACATTATTGAGTTAGAACCGGATGAAATAGCGGAAGATTTGACGTATGAAGAGGTTCCTGTTCAAATCTTGGATAAGAAGGAACATATTCTACGCTCCAAGGTTATACCTCAAGTCAAAGTTTTGTGGAGAAACCACGATGTTGAGGAAATGACTTGGAAGTTAGAATCTGAAATGAAATCAAGGTATCCTTACCTCTTCAATATACCAGGTACGTACCCTAATTTCGAGGGCGAAATTTCATAAGAAGGGGAGATTGTAAAACCCCAACTTTTTGAATAAAGATGAATTTTTTATAAATATTATTTTTGAATATTATGGAGTAAAATTGATATAATGTTATAGTTGTGGGTAATATTTATTATTTTTTCAAAGTATGCAAGTTGTTATATAATATTCGATTGGTCGGGGAATATTCGTTTTAACAGGGAATATTCGTACAACGGCACAATCATTGGTGGACCCCACAACGTAATTATTGTCGGATTGAGAAAACGACAAAATACTTTATAGAAATAACGGCGGAAGTTTTACCGTTAACTGTTGAAACACCCGGTGTTAAAAGTACAGTAATACGTGTGATTGCATAGTAGAACACGGTATTAATTATTGATGCTTACGTGATAAGTCACTCAGTTTTGTTGGTATTATTAATGTAATAATACAGAAAATCTTTTTATATAAAACAGAATACTTTTATAAAGTTATTCTATAAATAGAATATATTATATTCTATTATGCATAGTGTCTGCATAGTGTTTTGCATAGTAAAATCTTTTTATATAAAATAGAATAATTTTATAAAGTTATCTAATTTATTAGACAATAATTATAATATATTATATTTTATTATGCATAGTGTTTGCATAGTGCCTGCATAGTGTTTGCATAGTAAAATCTTTTATATAGTTATTCGTTTTATTAGATTATAAATAGAATATATTATATTTTATTTAAAAGATTTTGTTTTAAATATGGACCTTCAGATTAAAGTAAATCAATCTGGACAGTTCATGAGTTAGTTACTATGCAGTCCATTTTTCTATAAATAGAAGCTCATTCCTTCATTATTTTCTTACAAATTCACTGAAACTCTAAAAAGATAAACTATAGAGAGAAAGAAGAAAGTATTCTGCTACTTCACTACTTATATATCCAGTACTCTTCTTCTTAAGGTATGGAATATTATTTGTTGTACTCATAAGGGGTATTCTTTCTTTCTTATTCATGAAAAGAACTTCTGTTATTCCATTCTTTATTATTCTGTTAGAATAACCTGTATACGCGGGATACCCTATACTTGGTGAAATTCTTCTATTATTCTAATCTTTATTATTCTGTTGGAATATCCTGTCTGTGCATTTTACGCCGGACCTGGTTCCGTCTTTATTATTATTCTGTTGGAATATCATGTCTGTGCGTTTTACGCCGGACCTGATTCCGTACTTATTAGTATTCTGTTGGAATAACTTGTCTATGCAAGGTACCACATAAATGGTGATTTCTGTTGTTATTTCATTCTTTATTATTCTGTTGGAACATCTTGTCGGTGCGAATTTCGCCTGACCTGGTTCCGTTATTTTGTATTATGTTGGAATAACATGTCTATGCGAAGTACCGCATGCATGGTGATTTCTTTTGTTATTCCATTCTTTATTATACTCAGTTGGTTAAAGTTTTGACTTCTATACTCCATGAAATTAGTGGTATATCCTTGATAATTGCGCTTCACCCAGTATCTTTTCATGGAAATATTCTTCTGAGCATTCTTAAATTTTACTCTACAGAGCAGTATCATGTTGACAATTTAGACGTTATTGGTTCTTGGACAAATTAATTCTTGAAATTGTTTTATTGAATTCTTATATCATTGTCATCATCCTCATATTTATATTTTTTGAAAGTCATCTGTGGCCTGTAGTGCATAGATGGACTTGGTATGATTATGACCAGAGATTATTCGGTGTAATCATGACCATAATATTACAAATGATGTGGTAAAAGTCCTCATTGGCCCGTAGTGCATTGATGGACAGTTGTTGAAATAATCATGACCATTAATGAATACACAAATATTCTTGGCCCGTAATGCATGGATAATTGTGGTCGTGATACTAAAAAATATCCTTGGCCGTAGTGCAGGGGTGATTCGATGATGTGGATTATTTATTAAGCTGAGTCTCAGCGATAAAAGTCATGAAAAACCTTTTAAATCATAGAAGATAGTAGATTTTATTCTCTACTTGACTCTTCTAATGGATTGCTTGTTTCCGCTGCAGTTAAACTTGATGTTTGTTATATTGTATCAGTTTAACACTATTTACGGCTAGTGATAATTTATTCTGCATTATCTTAGTCATAATATTTCTTACTGGGCTAGTTGAGCTCACCCTTTTTTCACTGTTCTCTTTAGGAAATGAGAACGTAGCTGGGACGAGTCGGGGAACGGAGTGATGGTACGGATAATAGTATTAGCTAGTAGTCCTCACTATTCTGTTAAATAGTGTGACAGTAAATGTAACGAGGACTCATTCTGAGAGTGGATATTGTTTAGAAGACAGTATTTGTATTTAAACTCATAGCTCTCTTGTTGTATAATTAAGATTGTATTTATGTTCAGTACCATGTATTTGGCGACTCAGAATAGGTGATGTATACCTATTTTGGGGGCGTCACAATCTTCACCTCTTCGACATACCAAGTACGTACGTAAATTTCGAGGGCGAAATTTCATAAGGAGGGAAGATTGTGAGACCCCAAATTTTATGAATAAAGATTTAATTTTCTCGAAATATATATTTTTTAATATTATGGTGTGGATTTAAGATAATGTTATAGTTGTGGGTAGTATTTATAAATTTTGGAAAGTATGCAAGTTGTCATATTATATTCGATTGGACGAGGAATATTTGTTTTATCAGGGAATATTCGTGCAATGGCACAATCATTGGTGGACCCCGCAACAAAATTATTGTCGGATTGAGAAAACGACAAAAATATTTTATGAACATAACGGCGGAAGTTTTACCGTTAATACTGTTGAACTACTCGGTAGTAAAAGTACAGTAATACGCGTGGTTGCATAATAGCACACGGTATTAATTATTGATGCTTACGTGATAAGTCACTCAGTTTTGTTGGTATTATTAATGTAATAAAATAGAATACTTTTATAAAGTTATTCTATAAGTAGAATATATTATATTCTATTATGCATAGTG
Source organism: Panax japonicus (assembly GCA_020205505.1). Taxonomy (NCBI): domain Eukaryota; kingdom Viridiplantae; phylum Streptophyta; class Magnoliopsida; order Apiales; family Araliaceae; genus Panax; species Panax japonicus. The sequence goes on along the minus strand of CM035113.1, from coordinate 35,255,273 downwards.
TTGTATAGTGTCTGCATAGTAAAATCTTTTTATATAAAACAGAATACTTTTATAAAGTTATTCTATAAATAGAATATATTATATTCTATTATGCATGGTGTTGTATAGTGTCTGCATAGTATTTTACATAGTAAAATCTTTTTATATAAAACATAATACTTTTATAAAGTTATCTGTTTTATTAGACAATAATTAGAATATATTATATTTTATTATGCATAGTGTTTGCATAGTGCCTGCATAGTGTTTGCATAGTGCCTGCATAGTGTTTGCATAGTAAAATCTTTTATAAAGTTATTCATTTTATTTGATTATAAATAGAATATATTATATTTTATTTAAAAGATTTTGCTTTAAATATGGACCGTCAGATTAAAGTAAATCAATCTGGACCGTTCATGAGTTAGTTACTATGCTGTCTATTTTTCTATAAATAGAAGCTCATTCCTTCATTATTTTCTTACGAATTCACTGAAACTCTAGAGAGAGAAACTATAGAGAGAAAGAAGAAAAGTGTTCTGCTACTTCACTACTTCTATATCCAGTACTCTTCTTTCTAAGGTAGGAGATATTATTTGTTGTACTCGTAGGAAATATTATTTGTTGTACTAGTAAGGGGTATTCTTTCTTTCTTATTCACGAAGAGAACTTCTGTTATTTAATTCTTTATTATTCTGTTGGAATAACCTGTATACGCGGGATACCCTATACTTGGTGAAATTCTTCTGTTATTCCATTATTTATTATTATGTTAGAATAACATGTCTATGCAAAGTACTGACTACATGGTGAAATTCTTCTAATATTCCGTTCTTTATTATTCTGTCGGAATATCCTGTCTGTGCGTTTACGCCAGACCTGGTTCCATTTTTTATTATTCTGTCGGAATATCCTGTTTGTGCGTTTACGCCGGACCTGGTTCCATTATTTATTATTCTGTCAGAATATTCTGTCTGAGCGTTTACGCCGGACTTGGTTCCATTATTTATTATTCTTTTGGGAATAACCTGTCTGTGCAGTCTATCGCACGCATGGTGAATCAATGTGACAACTCCAAAATAGGTCCATTCCATCCAACCTATTCTGAGTCACCAAATACATGGTACAGAAAATAACTACAATTTTATTACAACAATTGTCATGCAAAATACAACAACACATATGATGTGAGTTTGGATACAAATATATACCAACTGTGACTCTCATCCCAACCTTGGACATCACGTCACAATGACACCTTACATAAAGATATAGTCAAAAACTGTTTTAGAAATTAGAATCTTTGGGAAATGCTCAAGGAAACCTTCGTACATGGGAGTCCATGCTTCTAGGTTATGATAGATATCATATGGCCACAGAATTATCTTTGGTTGACCCAATAGACCCCAAAGAAAAATGAGAAGATTACTATCATATTCTTTCCAATGGTGTGTCTTCTCTTGACATATCATTATCTCCACTGTCTCTAATTGAGAATTATACTTCAAACAAACATCAAGATTATATAGGTAGTGCTCGTAAATATACTCAGCAAGTAGATGAGCACAATCCTGTCTTATAATGACACGAGATTTTATGTCATTAGACATCTTGTATGATAGTGTCAAAACAACCTTCCAACGTTGGGTTCGCCTCACCCTAGTTTATTCACCAAATATAACTACTAAATGATGACCACCGTTCTATTCCCCTGTTACCCCCGCTCGACCCAGCTACACTTTTATTACCTGAAAGGAATTGTGAAGCAAAATGGTGAGCACAACTAGCTCAGTAAAGAATATCATGACTAAAGATAATTAAATTATCAATAGCCTTCTTCAACAATAAATCAGAGATTTAGAACATATGGTAGATGATAAAAATTTCAACCATAGTTGTAGCGGAACGAGCAATCCATTAGAAGTGTCAAATAGACTATAAAGTCTATTATCTTCTCTATGTTAAAAATCCACCGATAATATTTTATCCCTGTAACATCAATCAACAATTTTGGTCCACAATCATATTAATAACTCAAAATCATAATTGTAGTTCTAAATTCCTCTTCTCATCCAGGACGAAGATAATTTTCATCACATATCTTTACCTGAAACATCAAAGTTCATGGTTACACCAAATCACATTTTATGTTCATAATCATACTAATAACTTCATCTTTGCACTACGGCCAAAGATATTCGTCAATAGTTCATCTTTGCACTAGTGGCCAAAGATATTCAACAACATGTCATCTTTGCACTACGGGCCAAAGATATTCATCAACAATTCATCTTTATACTATAGGCCAAAGATATTTCTCAACAGTTCATATTTGCACTACAGGCCAAATATATTAATATCTCAAAGAAATATATAATCATTTCAGAATTTATATAAACAATAATTATAACCATGTTGATCATTTCACCTTTTCACTTAAGCTAAAGATATTCAATTATAAATTCAATGGTCATGATCATACCAGTCAACAATTCAACTTTGCACTACTGGCCAAAGGGAACCCATAGTCATGATCATACCAAAAATCTACCCATCTTTACACTCAAGTCAAAGAGAAATATCATCATTAGGGTTATAAAAATGTTATATATAATAGTAAAATCAATATAATCAAAACATATAGATTTAATCTAAAGAGTAATATTCATAAATCAACTATAATTTGGTTAGAAAAAGAAACCAATTTTGTCACGAATAGTAACTCGTGAATAGTAACCCATGAATAGTAACTTCGTGAATAGTAACTCATGAATAGTAACTCGTGAATAATAACTCATGAATAGTAAACCCGACACAAAAAGGTAGAAATTCCACAATAAAATCCATACCAATATTTCGGTATAATGATATTGAAAAACATTTCTTAAACTTATAAATAATTTATTTTAATTGTTTACACTTTACTAAATAATGCATTTAATCATCTTAAAATATCAAACTCATAAGATTTAATCACCAAATAACCAAAACCCTCATCAAAAATCTGTATATACCTCATATAGGATTCTCAAGCCATAAAATCCTATTTTCCAATTTTCTTACTTCACATAACATATTTAATTCATTTACTCATAACTAGTCTATTTTCATGAAAAATATCAAATCAGCTCCAAAAAGTATTTCTTTTCTGGAATTTAGCAGAATATAGTCCCATATTGAACATATAGTTTTCTCAGAATTTTTAAAATTCATTTACTATTTTTCATATGGTCAAAATCGCCTAATATTTAGATATTTATCATAAATTATACTTTTATCCAAAAATTTCTAAATTCACAGAGTACACTGATATTATATAGATATACTTCCAATAAAAATTTCATCAATTTTGGAGTTAACCACAAGGAGTTATAAGCGGTTACTTTTAAAATAGTCTTTTCCCATAAAATTCATAACTCTTAATCTATACATCCAAAAATCACTATTTTTGGAAACAATCAATAAAACTCATCAAAATATCATTTCAAATTTTTCCAGAATTTTCTGAAGGTCGAAAGAAGTACGAACTGAAAAATATAATAACCCTTAAAATCCCTTACCTCAAAAGAGCAATATTTCTAACATAAATATCGGATATAATGCTGAATGAACTTGCGTCGTATAGCTACACTCAAGATATCTAAATACTAACAAAAACATGCTTGATGACATAGAGAAAGAGAGAAAACTTATGTTTCTGGTGTGATTTTCAATTCTAACATAAGCACCTATTTATAGGAAAATGCTAGAACGCCATAGCAGACTAAAATAATAAAATATATTATTTCTTATTCAAAATTTTACGCATGTGCTAAGTTGGAATTTAGATCAGCCACCATTGAAAAAATTTCCAGCAACCCATATGTATTCAACATAAGTGGGTCCCACCCATAATTTAATAAAAATCATTTTATTTTTCAAAACTTCAACAATTCATAGAAATTAGTCCGGTTATCAGAAAAATACGAATTTTATGTCCATTCTGACTGAAATCGAATTATCTACAACTTTGTAGCTTTGAGTTTTTCTAAATTCCAAACCAAAAATATCTGAAATCCACAAACGGATGATTTTTAATACCTCCATACTATCAAAATACTGATAAAACACCTCAGCATTAATTTCTTCATTTTTATCCATATAAAAATAAATATATCCATCATTTATATCCACATAAAATAAATATTTCCTTATCATATAAATCAATAATTAATTATTCACAAATAATATTATAGAATTATAATAATGACAACCAGGCAGTTCCCAGGAAAGAAGGGGATTTCCAATAAGAATTTCTCCTTACTGGCGCACAATTAGGTGACCAAACCTCTCCTTGACAGAACTTTCTAGACATTGCCAATAATGTTATCTAATAATATTATTCAAATAATATGAATTATTGATCTGATAATGGGAAATACTGTGCAGTGATAATGATTGAAATAACAATAATATAAAATATCAACGCGGCAATTATTGAATCAATAAAATAAAATATTGAACAATAATTATTGTAACAATTATTGAGTAGTGTCTTCTTACGTAAGAATCAATAATTCGAAAATATTGTGCAATACCGTGTGTTACTGTGCAATAACGCGTATTACTGTATCTTAACCACCGGGTATTCTAACAGTGTTAACAGTAACAACTATGTCGTTATTTATAAAAACTCAAATTTTGTCGTTTTCTTCATCCAACAGTTATTCGTTATAGGGCCCAGAAATGGCTGCGCCGTCGTACGAATATTCTCCGACAGAAAGATATTCCACGACCAAACGAATATTCCCCGACAATTGAATATTTTATAACCACATTCGTATTTTAAAAAAAAATCATATCTCACCCTTAACTTGAAACTTTTATTAATTTAATCATTTACTGAATTGTAATTATAAAAAAAATTGAATACTTTTATTTCATAAAAATCTAGGTCTTACAATCTCCCCTTCTTATGAAATTTTGTCTTCGAAATTTACGTACCTGGTATTTCGAAAAGTTGAGAATACCTTGCTTTCAATTCAGATTCTATGTCCCGGGTCATCATGATTTCTCCATTGCTCATCTCCCGTGATAACTTCATTTGAGTTCTTCACTTGTTGGGATGTCATGAAAATTGCCATCCCTCGAACTACCCAGTTTTGACTTGTCTGGGGCAGCATTTGGTGTCATCACTACCGTTGGAATATACTTTTCTATAGGACATATTCCTCTTTCAACTGCCTCATCGTACTCCTGATTCATGATCTGAATCATCAATCTTCGATCCATATCGAATTCAGGTTGACCGCTCTGTACAGGGTAATTCAAAACTTGATGTTGGGTTCTCCCAATTGCTTTCCAAAAAGAGAAATTCATATTATCTATTTTAGCCTTCTTAGATCGGACATCTCTTTCCACAATATCCACGTGTCGTGCGCCTTTTGTCCATGCATCACTTATTCTCACTCGTTAAGTTTTTTCTTCTTTCAGCTCAGATTCCATCTTTATCATCTTATACTCTGCCAAAGAATGCTTCTGTTCAAGCATCACTTATCCGGTAACACAAGCTTGAATTATTGCATCCTTTTGTTCCACGACCGCCTGCCGTTCTTTAGCCTGCTCTACTAACTCATGAACACGATTTTGCAATTCTATATTTTGATCATATAATACCTCTAATAAATTCTCCTCAGGTACCTCTTCTACCTCTTCTTCCTCACTCTCAGTTGTTACCTCTGTGACTATCTCGGGTGCAACTATCAATTCTTCACTCACCACAAGAATATCTCTAATTCCTTCTTCGTCTGACATCACATTATCATGGTTAGTGATTAGAGGTATCCCCACAGTCTCATTCACTCCATTGTTAGCATTCTCAGCTGTCATTCTCAAATATTGCCATAAAACGAGGGTTAATTAAGCAAATTAACATATCACATAATATCCGTATATTATGACCGACCAACAAATAAGCTTAGGTAGGACACACTAGCGAAGGATTTACTCATCTCTTCCCTCCTAGTTATATTACCCGATCTTCGCCAGAGACCATATCCCTAAGCTTTGATACCAAATGTGACAAATGTCCCATCATTGGACAGCACCTCACATTGGTACCTATCAGTTTGCCACCGTAGAACGGCGTCCCCTACGGAGAGTCTGGTTCGGTGCATCCCCCATCAACAGGAAGTCACTAGCGAGAGGCTCGGGGCTCTTTACTTATAGCTATGATACCAAATGTGACAACCCCAAAATAGGTCCATTCCATCCAACCTATTCTGAGTCGCCAAATACATGGTACAGAAAATAACTACAATTTTATTACAACAATTGTCGTGCCAAATACAACAACACATTGAAAGAAACCAAATTATTAATAAATGAAATTTAATTTCCTCTATTTATTATTTTGAAATAGTAAGGGTTGATTTGATTAATGTGGTTAGTTATGGGTAAAATGCGCAAATATTTTAAATAAGCAGGTGGTTATAAAATACTCGTTGTTGTCAGAGAATATTCGTTTGGTCGTGGAATATTCTTGCTGTCGGAGAATATTCGTACGACGGCGCAGCCTTGTGTGGGCCCCATAACGGAAAGCGATTGGATGAAGAAAACGACAAGTATAAGTTGTTTATAAATAATGGCGCAGTTGTTACCGTTAATACTATTGGAATACCCGGTGGTTAAAACACAGTAATACGCGTTGTTGCACAGTAGCACGCGGTATTGCACCAATTATTGATTCTTACGTAAGAAGGCACTACTCAATAATTGTTACAGTAATTACTTTAATGATTCAATAATTGTTGCGTTGATATTTTATATTACTGTTGTTTCAATAATTGTCACTACACAGTATTTTCCATTATCGAAGCAATAATTCATATTATCTGAATAATATTATTAGAAAACATTATTGGCAATGTCCAGAAAGTTCTGTCTAAGGAGAGGTTTGGTCACCTAATTGCGCGCCAGTAAGGAGAAATTCTTATTGGAAAGCCCCCTCTTTCCTGGGAATGGCCTGGTTGCCAGTACTGTGATTCTGTAATATTATTTGTGAATAATTAATTATTGATTTATATGATGAGAAAAATATTGATTTTATGTGGATATAGATGGAGAAAATTTTTAAAGTGACAATTGTTAAAAAATGATATTTTATCTTTTCTGATAAAATAATTTATTATTATATTTTAATAATATAATAATGGTGATAGTTTTTCAATGAATGTGGGATATATGAATATATGAGGAGGAAGAGTATTTTTGTTGTATTAAATGATTAACACATGTTTTGTGTGTCGGTGGACCCCATTTATTGACTAATATTTGATTATAGCCTGTAAAATCGTCCGTATATGGATTTCGGTCAATTTCTGTTTGGAATTGGGAAAACCTTTCTTCTGCAAAGTTGTAGAGAATTGAATTTCCTATATAATGTAGTGAGATTCGAGTTTTCTGATAAAAGAGCTATTTATTATGAATTATTGAAGTTCCGAAGTTCCGAAATAATTGATTTTTGGAAGTTTTATTTATGTTTTGAAAGAAAAAAGTTTTTTAAATGTTTGTGGAAATCTTAAACATGTGTTAGATGGCTGAAATCTGATTTCAAAGTGGGCGTAGAAATTTGTTTTATATATAATATTATTATATTCAATTTTCTGCTTTGGTGTTCTAAGCAATTTCCTATAAATAGGGTGCTTATGTTAGAATTGAAAATCACACCAGAAACTACAGATTTCTCTCTCTTTCTCTCTCGATATATTGAGCGTATTCTTGTGAGTATTTTAGTACTTTGAATATTGCTATACGGTGCAAGTTCTTTCAGCACTATATTCAGTAATCCAGTCAGAAGTACTATTCTTTCTTAGGTAAGGGATGTTATTTTATTCAAAAATGATATTATTTCTTCAATATAATTATGCCGAAATATTGGTTAGAAATCTTTATCAAATTTGGAACTTTTTCATGTCGGGGTTACTATTCATGAGTTACTATTCACGAGTTACTATTCACGAGTACTATTCATGAAGCATGATGATATTTTTATGAAAATTCTATCTTTTAGTGTCAGAGTTACTATTCACGTATACGGCACTATTCACGTATACGGCATTATTCACGAATACGACACTATTCACAGAAAAATTAAATTTTCTTTTTTGTGTCCAAGATTATCTGTTATGATTCCTATCTTTGATTGGATCTATGTTTTGGTCTTCATTCTTGAATGTTACTCCACTCTGGTAATTTATAAAGTATTTTTGAACTTGGATTGTTTAAAGTACGAATCCTTAATATTTGTTCTTTTATTTCACTGGATTCGTTTCCTTTAAAATATTTTTCATCATCCTCAGTCCTAAATAATGATATTACTGAATATCTTTGGCATGTAGTGCAAAGATGAATGATTTTCTGATTAATATCTTTGGCCCGTAGTGCAAAGATAAACAGGTGTTTAGATGAACATGACCAACTGATAAATATCTTTGGCCCGTAGTGCAAAGATGAACAGGTGTTGAGATGAATATCTTTGGCCCGTAATGCAAAGATGACTATTTGATTCAAGATGTATATTGATTGATGTTACAGGGATAAAATATCGATGATGGACTTTTAAATTCATAGATGATAGTAGATTTCATTCTCTACTTAACTCTTCTAATGAATTGTTGTTTCCGCTGGAGTTGTTGATCTAAAACTTGTTGAAGACTAAGGATAATTTGTTGTACATTATCTAAGTCATAATATTTTTTGCTGGGCTAGTTGAGCTCACCCTTTTCCTTTTTGTTCCATTTTTCTTCTCAGGAGAAGAATATATCGGGAACTAGTCAGGGTGTGGAGTAATGGTTCAAGACAGTTGTTTTAGTAGTCCTCACTATTTTGTAAAATAGTGTATCAATAATTGTAATGAGGACTTATTTGAGTGTGGATATTGTCTAGAAGACAATATTTGTATTTAAACTCACAGTTTATGTGTTGTCGTATTTTGCACGACAATTGTATTAATGAAGTTGTAGTTATTTATGTATCATGTATTTGGCGACCCGGAATGGGTTGGATGGAATGGACCTATTTTGAGGGCGTTACAGTTGGTATCAGAGCTTAGGGATATGGTCTCTGGCGGAGATCGGGGAATAGAACTAGGAGGGGAGAGACGAATAAATCCTTCGCTAGTGTGTCCTACCTAAGCTTATTTGTTGGTCGGTCATAATATAGGGGTACTATGTGATTTTTTAATTTGTTAAATTAACCCTTGTTTTATGGCAGTATTAAAGAATGTCGACTGAGAATGTTAACAGTGGAGTAAATGAGACCGTGGAGACACCTTTGCTCACCAACGAGGAGAACGTGCAACAGGCTAGCAATATTCCTCCTGTAAACAACACCACTGAGCAGATGATGAACGACGGGATATATAGGAGTTTTTTGCAGTTCATGCAAAACCAGACGAGGGAGACTCGTGTACAGAATACGAGTGGAAATGATAGCAACGCGCGGCTTGTCACGGCCAAGCAGTTTAAAGAGTTGGGACCACCAGAATTTAAGGGAAAACCGGATCCGATCATGGCGGAAACATGGGTCAAGCAAATTACCAAGATATTCGATGTCTTGGGATGCACAGAGGAACAGAAGGTTCCATTCACCACCTTTAAGTTCCGTGGCGAGGCAGATTACTGGTGGGAGTCTGTGAAACGTACCCAGCCTGCCGCACTCCGCATGTCTTGAGAAACATTTCAGAAACTTTTCAACGAAAAATACTTTCCTGAAAGTATTCGCCATATGAAAGAGGTAGAGTTTATTAGACTAGAACAAAATAACATGACGGTGTCCCAATACGAGGTGAATTTCGCAGAGTTATCCGGGTTTACACCTCATTTGGTAGAGAATGAGGAACGAATGACGAGGATGTTTCTGAGAGGTTTAAAACCCGAGATTCGGCAATATCTTATCTCTCATAAATTTTCTTTATATTCAGATGTTGTCAACAGGGCTCAATTATTAGAGCGAGATAGCAAGTGTGTTCAACCAAGAGACCGCAACCAGGATCATACCGCTGACAGCAGTCATCAGAACAACGATAACCAGCGGAGAAAGAAAAATACGGACAAGAGCGATAACCACTCTGGTGGTAATCGTGGCCATGAAAATAGAAGAAGCGAGTCGGGGGGAGATTTTAAAAAGAGGAGATTCAATAATGATACTGCGAAGACGTCAGCACCAGCAGCAACTGGTTTTAAGGGAGGAGAACGACCACCGGTCGTATGCTATAAATATGGAAAAGAGGGACACATCAGCCCAAACTGTCCACAACGGTTAAAGGTATGCTATAATTATGGAAAGGAAGGACATATCGCTCAAGATTGTACGGTAGTGAAACCAAGCCCAGTGGGGATGGTGACTCAAAAGGCTATCCCAGAAAAGTCAAAGTCAACGGTTCCTAGAAGAGCGTTTGTCGTGACTGGTCAACATGCGAAGAACCCAAATGAGGTAATCACGGGTAAGCTAATCATAAATTCATGCGAAGTTTATACATTACTAGATACCGGTGCTACCCATTCATTTATCTCTCCTGCTTATGCTCAACGTTTAAACTTGACTCCGGAGAAATTAGACTTTGACCTATCTGTGGAAACTCCGTTAGGAGAAACTTTCATCATATCCACTGTTTATAAATCTTGTTTGATCCAAGTTGGCACCATCGCATTACCTGTTGACCTTATTTCTTTAAAGATACTTGCTTCTGTTGTGATTTTGGAGATTGATTGATTAACTACTCATTATGCCAAAATTAATTGTTTTTGTAAGGTTGTTAGTTTTCATATTCCTAACCATCCTGTTATTCGAATTCAAGCAACCAAACCATTAAAGTGAAACTCTTTAATATCAAGCTATAAAGCCATTCGTTTATTGAAAAACGGATGTCAAGCTTTCTTAGCCCATGTCATGGACTTGAACAAAAATACGTCAGATTTTAATGGTATTTCTGTTGTTGGTAAAATCCCTGACGTATTTCCTGAAGAATTTCTTGGCCTACCTCCAGAGCGTGATATTGAATTTTGTATCATCTTTGAATCCGGTACAAAACCCACTTCTAAAATCTCATATCGAATGGCTCCTATTGAACTTCAGGAGTTAAAAATTCAACTATAGAATTTGGTACCCGAGCCTTTATCTGGTGACTTCCTTTGTGGAATGCACCGAAGCCAGACTCTCCATAGGGGACGCCATATTTGTACGGTAGTAAACTGATAGGTGTCATTGTGACATGCTATCCAAGATTGGGATATGAGTCACAGTTGAGAGCAACCTAAGTAAGTAATCGAAATATGTAGCTTTTTATGCTTAGCTGGTTATTATCGAAGATTTTGTGGAAAGATTTTCTCGAATCAATACTCCATTAAAGCAGCTAACTCGTAGAGATACAAAATTCGAATGGAGCAATGAATGTGGAAAGAGCTTCGAAGAACTCAATAGGAGACTCATTTCAGCACATGTTCTGACCATACCATCCTCGAAAAGCGAACATAGTGGCTGACGTGTTAAGTAAAAGATCGTATACGAGTACGAATGTGATATTGTCAAAGACCCATTTCATATAACTTACAAATGATAAATATATAGTTAGAGACTTTAGGGACTCATGTGATGATATACAAGTAGAACCGACTTTAATCTATAAAGTTAAAATTGTTCAAGCTACACACCTGAGCTGATGAATATAAAGAAGGAGGTACAAGAAGTCGTTATTCTAAAAGCGAGAATCGGCGATGTGAGGAAAGCTCAAACCTTCGATTTATTAGCCCATTTGAAATCCTCGATCGAATAGGAACTGTGGCCTATAGACTCGTTTTACCGCCAAGTATGACGCGTGTTCATAACGTTTTTTGTGTATCGATGTTAAGTAAATATGTGGATGACCCGAACCACATTATTGAGTTAGAACCAGACGAGATAGGAGAAGATTTAATGTACGAGGAAGTACCATTCAATATCTTGGATAGGAATGAGCATGTCCTACGCATGTCAATTTCGAGGACGAAATTTCATAAGGAGGGGAGGTTGTAAGACCCCAAATTATTAATAAATGAAATTTAATTTCCTTTATTTATTATTTTGAAATAGTAAGGGTTGATTTGATTAATGTGGTTAGTTATGGGTAAAATGCGCAAATATTTTAAATAAGTAGGTGGTTATAAAATACTCATTGTTGTCGGAGAATATTCGTTTGGTCGGGGAATATTCTTGCTGTCGGAGAATATTCGTACGACGGTGCAACCTTGTATGGGCCCCATAATGGAAAGCGATTGGATGAAGAAAACGACAAGTATAAGTTATTTGTAAATAACGGCGCAGTTGTTACCGTTAATACTATTGGAATACCCGGTGGTTAAAACACAGTAATACGTGTTGTTGCACAGTAGCACACGGTATTGCACCAATTATTGATTCTTACGTAAGAAGGCACTACTCAATAATTGTTATAGTAATTACTTTATTGATTCAATAATTGCTGCGTTGATATTTTATATTACTATTATTTCAATAATTGTCACTACACGATATTTTCCATTATCGAAGCAATAATTCATATTATCTGAATAATATTATTAGAAAACATTATTGGCAATGTCTAGAAAGTTTTGTCTAAGGAGAGGTTTGGTCACCTAATTGCGCGCCAGTAAGGAGAAATTCTTATTGGAAATCCCCCTCTTTCCTAGGAACGGCCTAGTTGCCAGTACTGTAATTCTATAATATTATTTATGAATAATTAATTATTAATTTATATGATGAAGAAAATATTGATTTTATGTGGATATAGATGGAGAAAATTTTTAAAGTGACGATTGTTAAAAAACGATATTTTATCTTTTCTGATAAAATAATTTATTATTATATTTTAATAATATAATAATAGTGATAGTTTTACAATGAATATGGAATATATGAGTATATGAGGAGGAATAGTATTTTTGTTGCATTAAATGATTAACACATGTTTTGTGTGTCGGTGGACCCCATTTCTTGACTAATATTTGATTATAGCCTGTAAAATCGTCCGTATATGGATTTCGGTCAATTTCTGTTTGGAATTTTGAAAACATTTCTTTTGCAAAGTTGTAGAGAATTGAATTTCCTATAAAAAGTCGCAAGATTCGAATTTTCAGATAAAAGAGCTATTTATTACGAATTATTGAAGTTTCGAATTTCCAAAATAATTGATTTTTGGAAGTTTTATTTATGTTTTAAAAGAAACATTTTTTAAATGTTTGTGGACATCTTAAACATGTGCTAGATGGCTGAAATCAGATTTCATAGTGGGCGTAGGAATTTGTTTTATATATAATATTATTATATTTAATTTTCTGCTTTGGTGTTCTAAGCAATTTCCTATAAATAGGGTGCTTATGTTAAAATTGAAAATCACACCAGAAACTACAGATTTCTCTCTCTTTCTCTCTCGATATATTGAGCGTATTCTTGTGAGTATTTTAGTACTTTGAGTATTGTTATACGGTGCAAGTTCTTTCAGCACTATATTCAGTATTCCAGTCAGAAGTACTATTCTTTCTAAGGTAAGGGATGTTATTTTATTCAAAAATGATATTATTTCTTCAATATAATTATGCCGAAATATTGGTTAGAAATTTTTATCAAATTTGGAACTTTATTATGTCGGGATTACTATTCATGAGTTACTATTCACGAGTTATTATTCACGAGTACTAGTCACGAAGCATGGTGATATTTTTGTGAAATTTCTATCTTTTAGTGTCAGAGTTACTGTTCACGTATACGGCACTATTCACGTATACGACACTATTCACGAATACGATACTATTCACAGAAAAATTAAATTTTTTTTTTTGTGTCCAAGATTGTCTGTTATGATTCCTATCTTTGATTGGATCTATGTTTTGGTCTTCATTCTTGAATGTTACTCCACTCTGGTTATTTATAAAGTATTTTTGAACTTGGATTGTTTAAAGTACGAATCCTTAATATTTGTTCTTTTGTTTCACTGGATTCGTTTTCCTTTAAAATATTTTTCATCATCCTCAGTCCTAAATGATGATATTACTGAATATATTTGGCATGTAGTGCAAAGGTGAATAATTTTTTGATTAATATCTTTGGCCCGTAGTGCAAAGATAAACAGGTGTTTAGATGAACATGACCAACTGATAAATATCTTTGGCCCGTAGTGCAAAGATGAACATGTGTTGAGATGAACATGACCAACAGATGAATATCTTTGGACCGTAGTGCAAAGATGACTATTTGATTCAAGATGTATATTGATTGATGTTACAGGGATAAAATATCGATGATGGACTTTTAAATTCATAGATGATAGTAGATTTCATTCTCTACTTAACTCTTCTAATGAATTGTTGTTTCCGTTGTAGTTGTTGATCTTAAACTTGTTGTCTATTGTATTCTATAAGATTTTTCCATGTTGAAAACTAAGGATAATTTGTTGTACATTATCTTAGTTATAATATTTTTTACTGGGCTAGTTGAGCTCACCCTTTTCCTTTTTGTTCCATTTTTCTTCTCAGGAGACGAGATTATAGCGGGAACTAATCAGGGTGTGGAGTAATGGTTCAAGACAGTTGTTTTAGTAGTCCTCACTATTTTGTAAAATAGTGTATCAATAATTGTAATGAGGACTTATTTGAGTGTGGATATTGTCTAGAAGACAATATTTGTATTTAAACTCACAGTTTATGTGTTGTCGTATTTTGTACGACAATTGTATTAATGAAGTTGTAGTTATTTCTGTACCATGTATTTGGCGACTCAGAATGGGTTGGATGGAATGGACCTATTTTGGGGGCGTCACACATATGCTGTGAGTTTGGATACAAATATATACCAACTGTGACTCTCATCCTAACCTTGGATAGCACGTCACAATGACACCTTACATAAAAGTATAGTCAAAAACTGTTTTAGAAATTAGAATCTTTGGGAAGTGATCAAGGAAACCTTCGTACATGGGAGGCCATGCTTCTAGGTTTTGATAGATATCATATGGCCACAGAATTATCTTTGGTTGACCCAATAGACCCCAAAGAAAAATGAGAAGATTACTATCATATTCTTCCCAATGGTGAGTCTTCTCTTGACATATCATTATCTCCACTGTCTCTAATTGAGAATTATACTTCAAACAAACACCAAGATTATATAGGTAGTGCTCGTAAATATACTCAGCAAGTGGATGAGCATAATCCTGTCTTATGATGACACGAGACTGTATGTCATTAGACATCTTGTATGATAGTGGCAAAACAATCTTCCAACGTTGGGTTCGCCTCACCCTAGTTGATTCACCAAATATAACTACTAAATGATGACCACCGTTCTATTCCCCTGTTACCCCCGCTCGACCCAGCTACACTTTTATTACCTGAAAGGAATTGTGAAGTAAAAGGGTGAGCACAACTAGCTCAGTAAAGAATATCATGACTAAAGATAATTAAATTATCAATAGCCTTCATCAACAATAAATCAGAGATTTAAAACATATGGTAGATGATAAAAATTTCAACCATAGTTGCAGCGGAATGAGCAATCCATTAGAAGAGTCAAATGGACTATAAAGTCTATTATCTTCTCTATGTTAAAAATCCACCGACAATATTTTATCCATGTAACATCAATCAATAATTCTGGTCCACAATTATATTAATAACTCATAATCATAATTGTAATTCTAAATTCCTCTTCTCATCCAGGACGAAGATAATTTTTATCACATATCTTTACCTGAAACATCAAAGTTCATGGTTACACCAAATCACATTTCCTGTTCATAATCATACTAATAACTTTATCTTTGCACTACGGCCAAAGATATTCGTCAACAGTTCATCTTTGCACTACTGACCAAAGATATTCAACAACATGTCATCTTTGCACTACGGGCCAAAGATATTCATCAACAATTCATCTTTGCACTACAGGCCAAAGATATTTCTCAACAGTTCATATTTGCACTACAGGCCAAATATATTAATATCTCAAAGAAATATATAATCATTTCAGAATTTATATAAACAATAATTATAACCATGTTGATCATTTTATCTTTGCACTTAAGCTAAAGATATTCAATTATAAATTCAATGGTCATGATCATATCAGTCAATAATTCAACTTTGCACTACTGGTCAAAGGGAACCCATAGTCATGATCATACCAAAAATCTACCCATCTTTACACTCAAGTCAAAGAGAAATATCATCATTAGGGTTATAAAAATGTTATATATAATAGTAAAATCAATATAATCAAAACATCTAGATTTAATCTCAAGTGTAATATTCATAAATCAACTATAATTTGGTTAGAAAAAGAAACCAATTTTGTCATGAATAGTAACTCGTGAATAGTAACCCATCAATAGTAACTTCGTGAATAGTAACTCATAAATAGTAACTCGTGAATAGTAACTCATGAATAGTAAACCCGACACAAAAAGGTAGAAATTCCACAATAAAATTCATACCAATATTTCGGTATAATGATATTGAAATAACATTTCTTAAACTTATAAACAATTTATTTTAATTGTTTACACTTTACTAAATAATATATTTAATCATCTTAAAATGTCAAACTCATAAGATTTAATCACCAAATAACCAAAATCCTCATCAAAAATCTGCATATACCTCATATATGATTCTCAAGCCATAAAATCCTATTTTCCAATTTTCTTACTTCACATAACATATTTAATTCATTTATTCATAACTAGTCCATTTTCATAAAAAATACCAAATCAGTTCCAAAAATATTTTTTTTCTGGGATTTAGCAGAATATAGTCCCATATTGAACATATAGTTTTCTCAAAATTTTTAAAATTCATTTACTATTTTTTATGTGGCCAAAACCGCCGAATATTTAGACATTTATCATAAATTGTACTTTTATCCAAAAATTCCTAAATTCACAGAGTACACTGATATTATATAGATATACTTCCAATAAAAATTTCATCAATTTTGGAGTTAACCACAAGGAGTTATAAGCGGTTACTTTTAAAATAGTTTTTTCTCATAAAATTCATAATTCTTAATCTATAGATCCAAAAATCACTTTTTTGGACACAATCAATAAAAATCATCAAAATATCATTTCAAATTTTTCTAGAATTTTCTGGAGGTCGAAATAAGTACGAACTGAAAAACATAATAACCCTTAAAATCCCTTACCTCAAAAGAGCAGTATTTCTGACTTGAATATTGGATATAATACTGAACGAACTTGCGTCGTATAGCAACACTCAAGATATCTAAATACTAACAAAAACATGCTTGATGATATAGAGAGAGAAAATTTATGTTTCTGGTGTGATTTTCAATTCTAACATAAGCACATATTTATAGGAAAATACTAGAACGCCATAGGAGACTAAAATAATAAAATATATTATTTCTTATTCAAAATTCTACGCATGTGCTAAGTTAGAATTTAGACCAGCCACCATTGAAAAAATTTCCAGCAACTCATGTGTATTCAACATAAGTGATAATTTAATAAAAATCATTTTATTTTTTGAAACTTCAACAATTCATAGAAAATAGCCCGGTTATCAGAAAAATACAGATTTTATGTTCATTCTGACTAAAATCGAATTCTCTACAATTTTGTAGCTTTGAGTTTTTCCAAATTCCAAATCAAAAATATCTGAAATCCACAAACGGATGATTTTTAATACCTCCATACCGTCAAAATACTGATAAAATACCTCAGCATTAATTCCTTCATTTTTATCCACCTAAAAATAAATATATTCATCATTTATATCCACATAAAATAAATATTTCCTTATCATATAAATCAATTATTAATTATTCACAAATAATATTACAGAATCACAATAATAACAACCAGACAGTTTCCGGGAAAGAGGGGGCTTTCCAATAAAAATTTCTCGCCGGCGCGCAATTAGGTGACCAAACCTCTCCTTGACAGAATTTTCTAGACATTGCCAATAATGTTATCTAATAATAATATTCAAATAATATGAATTATTGATCTGATAATGGGAAATACTGTACAGTGATAATGATTGAAACAACAAAAATATAAAATATCAACTCAACAATTATTGAATCAATA
Source organism: Panax japonicus (assembly GCA_020205505.1). Lineage (NCBI taxonomy): Eukaryota > Viridiplantae > Streptophyta > Magnoliopsida > Apiales > Araliaceae > Panax > Panax japonicus. Next base: position 35,237,173 of record CM035113.1, on the reverse strand, counting down.
AAATAAAATATTGAACAGTAATTAGTGTAACAATTATTGAGTAGTGTCTTCTTACGTAAGAATCAATAATTCAAAAATAATGTGCAATACCGTGTGCTACTGTGCAATAACGAGTATTACTGTATTTTAACCACTGGGTATTCCAACAGTGTTAACGGTAACAACTACGCTGTTATTTATAAAAACTCAAATTTTGTCGTTTTCTTCATCCGATAGTTATTCGTTATGGGGCCTAGAAATGTCTGCGCCGTCGTACGAATATTCTCCGACAGAAAGAATATTCCACTACCAAACGAATATTCCCCGACAATTGAATATTTTATAACCACTTGCGTATTTTGAAAAAAATTCATATCTCACCCTTAACTTTAAACTTTTATCAATTTAATCATTTATTGAATTGTAATTTTAAGAAAAATTGAATACTTTTATTTCATAAAATTCAGAGTCTTACAATCATTATGTTATTCCATTCTTTATTATTATGTTGGAATAACCTGTCTATGTGGATTACCACATGCATGGTGAATAATCCTTCATATTCATTCCTTATTAAATTGTGGAAATGATCTGTCTACGTGGATTACCGCATGACGGACAAAAATCCATTTGCAGTTTCATACATTCTATTATACTTAGTTTGTTAAAGTTTTGACTTCTATACTCCATTAAATTAGTAGAATATCCTTGATATTTGCGCTTCATTCAGTATCTTTTCATAGAAATATTCTTCTGAGCATTCTTGAATTTTACTCTACAAAGCAGTATAATGTTGATAATTTGGACGTTGTTGGTTCCTGGATAAATTAATTCTTGAACTTGTTTTATTGAATTATTATGACATTGTTATCATCCTCATGTTTATATTATGTTGAAAGTCATCTATGGCCTGTAGTGCATAGATGGACTTGATATGATTATGACCAAGGATTATTCGGTATAATCATAACCGTAATGTTACAAATGATGTGGAAAAAGTCCTCATTGGCCGTAATGCATTGATGGATAGTTTTTGGTATGATTATGGCTATGGATTCTCTTTGGCCGTAATGCAAAGATGAATTATTTTATGGCATGATCAGGACCGTTGATGAAAATATGATTATCTTTAGCCGTAGTGCATGGATAATTCGTGGTCGTGATACTAAATAATATCCTTGGCCGTAGTGCAGGGGTGATTCGATGATGTGGATTATTTATTAAGCTGAGTCCCAGCGATAAAAGTGATAAAAAAAACCTTTTAAATCATAGAAGATAGTAGATTTTATTCTCTACTTGACTCTTCTAATGGATTGCTTGTTCCGCTGCAGTTAAACTTGATGTTTGTTATATTGTATCAGTTTAACACTGTTGAAAGCTAATGATAATTTATTTTGCATTATCTTAGTCATAATATTTCTTACTGGGCTAGTTGAGCTCACCCTTTTGCTTTTATTGTTCTCTTCAGAAAATGAGAATGTAGTTGGGACTAGTCGGGGAATAGAGTGATGGTCCTAGATGTTTGCATTAGTAGTCCTCACTATTCTGTGAAATAGTGTGATAATAATTATAATGAGGACTCCTTTTGAGTTTTTATACTCTCTAGTAGACAATATTTGTATTCAAACTCACAGTTTATGTTTTGTCGTATTGTACACGACAATTGTATTATTAAGTTGTATTTGAATTTTGTACCATGTATCTGGCGACCCAATATGGGTGATGTATACTTTTTTTGGGGGCGTCACGGCATGTATAAGTCAGGTATGAAAGGCCGATCACCTTCATTACCATTCCGTTCAGATATATTTATTTATGTTCAATACTTGTTCAGTCAAAAGTTTTTTCCTGCTAGTTCACAATTATATTGTTGAATTATAGCCAGCTTATCATTCAGATTCTTTCAATCGTGATATATCGTTAAATTATTGAATTTAAACTTACTGGGCAATCCTTATGCCCACCCTTGTTATATCATGATAAAACATTGCAGATTAAGGCGAATGCGTCGGATACAAGGAAAGGTTAAAGACAGTTCCAGCTTAAAGTTAATGTGCGCGATTAGATTTGTATAAGTATTGTATATTAATGGTATTGTAAGTTAAATAAGTTATGAATTATGTATAAGTTAAGGTTACTCGACCTTGGGGAATAGTGTGTAATGTATTGTATAAACAATTTATATTTATATCTTCCGCAAATATAGAAATAGTGATAGAATGATCGAACCGGATCCGCGGTGATTCGGGACCTCGGATTCGGGGCCCTCACAGGTACCGAAAAGTGTTAAAATATCGAAAAACCGGTATCGAAAAAACAGGTACCGAAAAAACTCGGTACCGCCAATTTCGATAAAAAACTGAAAGAAATCGAAAATTTTGTGCACCCCTACTTGTAATTAGCTTCTTTTGGGCTCTTTTTCTTGGCTTGTTTTGTGATTTGCTTCTTTCAGACTTGCTTATCTTGTGTAGTATATGATTAGGGTCAACTATTCTCATTGTCAATTAATTTTGAATTAAAAATTTTGATATATTTATATGCTAGATTTGTGCCCATTTATAAATCTAACACTACGAGTTCACATAAATACATAATAGTTCTTTCTTTTTTCTTTATAGCTTTGGACTTACTTAAATATTTTTAAAAATTAAATTGGTTTTATATTAAATTAAATTATATATTTTATATATATTTTGGGGAATAAAATATTTGTATACTCTTATACATCTTTTGTGAGACGTTGTTGTGCGATGGATCCTAATTTTATTTTATTAAAGGAGAACACAAAAAAGAAGAACAAAAAAGTAAAAGATAATTACTTTTTTAAAATTTTGATATTTTTTTAAATAAAATTCGAACTCCCACTTCATATTTTTCAAATCACACATATTTCTGCACCAATATTTTTTGACTTTTATTCAATATTTTATTTAATTTTAACTACACCATATATATTTATATATATATATATATATATATATGTAGTGCGTCTTAAATATATTAGTACTAAGAGTAATGCTATAGACACAAATTATTTTATAAACATTTTATAAACTGTTGATGTGGCATACTCTACATCACCATATTGATTACCAACTTGTTTCAATATAGTATTCGGCCCCACACAATATGCTGAGCTGAAGTATGCTACATCAGCAATTTATAAAATATTTATAGAATAATTTATGTCTCTAGCATTATTCTTAGTACTAATATAAAATTTCTATCTGAATATTAAAATTAAATATAAATATATTTGAATTTGAATTATTTATAATTTTAAAAATATAAATTAATTAAATTTAAATATTCAATTTTCATATATGCATAAAACATCTCGTAATATAAGTTTGTTACCCACCACAAATTTATAGTAATACTCCCTCCGTCCCATGATAAAAGTCCTTATTACTATTTTGGGTAGTCTCATGTTAAATGTCCATTTTCCTTTAATAACCAAACTTTTACACATATTTTTCTATTATACCCGAAAATTAAATATCCCATACTTTTCTTTTTCTAATTCTCTCTCCATATTTAATAATATTATTATGGATAATTTTGTCATTTTATAACTTTTCTTGGGACCGAGGGAGTAGTAAATACCGACGTAGCTTGATAACTTTTAGACTAAAACACAAAATGCACCCCAAACTTTACTTCCTATTTATCTGTGCACCCCAAACTTAAAAAGGTGTCTAAGTACACCCCAAACTTAATATTGCGTTAGAAAATGCATATTTTTACCAATTAGCCGGTCAAAAGTGACCGGCTATGACCGGCTAAGACTTGAATGTTTATTACAGAGGGGGTAAGATTGGTAATTTACACTTTAAATATAAGAATTTTAAAATAGTTACCATACAATTCAAAAACAATAATAGAATTTTCGGTAAATTCTGTTTTTAGAATTTTAAAATTTTAAAAACAGTTTTTACAAAAATAGAATTTTTTAAAAATAATTTTTTACAAAATATTCTGTTCCAAACAGAATTTTAAAACAAATTTTTACAAAACAGAATTTTTAAAAACAGAATTTCAAAAACAATTTTTTGAAAAACAATACAGTTTTTTAATACAAAAACAAATTTTTTAAAAAATACGGTTTTTAAAAAAAAAAACAAATTTTTTTAAAACAAAATAAAAATCTTTTATTAAAAAATTTGTTTTTTTAAAAAACATAATTTTATTTTGTTTTAAAAAAAATTCTGGTTTTAAAATCAAAAACAATTTTTTTTAAAAAAATACGGTTTTTAAAAACAAAAACATTTTTTTTAAAACAAAATAAAATTCTTTTACTAAAAAATTTGTTTTTGTTTTTAAAACCAGAATTTTTTGTTTTTGAAACAAAATAAAATTCTGTTTTTAAAATTTATTTGTAACAGTTTAAAAAATTCTTGTTTTAAAAACAAAAACAAAATTTTTAAAAATAGAATTTTATTTTGTTCTAAAAAATATTCTATTTTTGAAAACAAAAACAAATTTTTAAATAAAAGAAATTTATTTTTATTTAAAAAAAATTGTTTTTGTTTTTAAAAACCGTATTTTAAAAAAAAATGTTTTTGCTTTTAAAATTGAATTCTTTTTTTGAAAAATTTGTAACAAATTTTAAAATAAAATTTTAAAACTGTTACAAAATTTTAAAAAAATTTAAAAATTTTAAATTGTTACAAATTTGTAACAAATTTTAAAATAAATTTTTTAAAATGTTACAAAACAAATTTTAACTTGTAAAATAAAATTTTGTTTTTGAAAAATTTTATTTTTGTAAAAAAATTTTATTTTTGTAAAAAATTCTATTTTTGTATAAACTTTTTTTTGAAATTTTGAAATTCTATTTTTAAAATAGATTTCTGTTTTTAAAATTCTGTTTGGAACAAAATATTTTGTAAAAATTTGTTTTAAAATAAAAACTGAATTTATCCAAAATTCTATTATTGTTTTTGAATTGTATGGTAACTATTTTAAAATTCTTATATTTAAAATGTAAATTACTAATCTTACCCTCTCTATAATAAACATTAAGCCTTAGCTGATCATAGCCGGTCACTTTTGACCGACTAATTGGTAAAAGTGTGCGTTTTGTAACACAATATTAAATTTGGGGTGTATTTAGACATCTTTTTAAATTTGGGGTGCACAGATAAATAAGAAGTAAAGTTTAAATTGCAAAGATAAATAGGAAGTAAAGTTTGGGATATATTTTGTCTTTTAGTCTAACTTTTATTGCACATTAAATTTCAACCAAATATATAGCTCAGAATTTAAAAATATTAAACCTTGTCTTTTCTGGTTATTCAGCGGGCGCTACCCTTTGTACATATTTCTCCCAGCTCTCTTCCTCTCTTCCATCTGTGAACAGACAACACAACATACTTCTCTCCAAAACCTGAATTTCAGCGAAGATGCACTCACATCACTTGCTCCTCGAAGAACCTATACGGATGGCTTCAATTCTTGAGCCTTCTAAATCCGTAAGAATCAAATTCAACAACAATTTCAGTTGATCAGTTTTTAGGACTATGAGCTTATGTTTTAACTTAGTAAATTTTATAGGACAGATGTATAAAGTTGCGTTTAATAATTGTGCAAACCAAGTGTTTGATCTTATGCTAAATGATTTTCCTTTTTGTTTGTAGAATTTCTTTTCTGCGATGTCGAAGATCGTGGGAACACTTGGCCCAAAATCTCGGTCAGTAGAGGTTATTACTGGATGCCTGAATGCTGGAATGTCTGGTACTCTTTTATTCTTTTGTTGTCCATTTTATTTGTGATGGTTTGTTGCTGTTTGCATATATGTAATTTAAATGTGATTTTGATTAGTTGAAATTATGGATTCAAGGAAGGAAAACCTCAAGCTTAGTTAAAGTTCATGTTTGAAAATCAAAGTTCTAGTTTTGAGGAAAATTCAAGCTTAGCATACGTTATGGTTAATATTCAAGTTACTTAAATGTATGAGATTTTGTTGAATTGATTGAAAGTTTAATTTAATTTTGAGAAGTTCCAAAAAGGAAATGTGGACTATTGTTTTATGAGGAAGGAAGTTTTACCAATGCCTTAAATGCTCATTTTGTCTTACCAAAATCAGTAAGTTTATAAAGGCACAAGGTTGAAAATGTAATTCTTCCTGCTCTTTGCTAATTTATCTGGGTGGTTAAAATAGTTTCCTAAGACAAAATAAGTTGGACTAAATAGAGATGATCTTAGATGTTGAATTTGTTAGGTTATCTGGTTCATTCTTTGATTTTCTTATTTTCCCCTTGTAGTGGCACGGTTTGATTTTTCATGGGGTGACACTGAGTTTCACCAAGAAACATTGGAAAATCTTAGGAAAGCAATCAAGAGTACAAAGAAGCTCTGTGCTGTAAGTTGGTTATTCTTGCTTCCAACTTCAGCAAATTGCATTTTACTTTTAATTATCCACGCTTAATTAGAATTTACTATTTTATACTCTTTCTTCTTTTTCAAGGTTATGCTAGACACCGTTGGTCCAGAGTTGCAAGTTGTCAACAAAACTGAGCATCCCATTTCCCTTCAGGAAGATTCCTTTGTGGTTCTAACACCCGATCAGGACAAAGAAGCTACTTCAAATTTATTGCCAATAAATTTTCATGGGTTATCAATGGTAAATATTTTCAAGTAAAATATTTGGGTCAGTTGTGGAACAATTTATCCTAAAAATCATGTGCACATGCATGAGTGCAAGGAAAAATAAACGTAAACTGTGAAGGTGCCTATCAGCATGATTTGGAAGCAAAAATAAAACATAAACTCATGGTTGGTTTAAAATCATCTAAAAAGTCTTTAAGTAAAGTTGCTCCACCTATGTAGGGTGTTGGGAAGGGTAAACAAGAGCCAGAGTTAAAAGTTGGTATATTTGCCTTTCTTTTTATTAAAGAAGAAATATTTGGCATTTTTTGTGTAAGTGTCTGCTTCTTTACAACGTTCCACATTTGGCATATTTGTTCAAATGGCTGCTAATTTGACTCGAAGCTGCATATTCTGCTGCCGTGCTGCGACAACCCAAGTAACTCACAAGGTTCAACAAGAACTATCCCCTGGTTTATAGCATATGAAACTATATTAGGCTTCTACTCCTACAGTTTTTCGTTCTTTTTATAAAAATACATTCCAAAAATAAGTTAATTTTACTTGAAATTTATCTTGGCACAAGGGAAAAATGGAAAGAAAATTGAGGCCATATGATCCTGTCATTTTGGGGTACTCACTACTCTGATGGATGAATTTGGTAAGGTCTACTCTCTCGTCCCAGTATAAGTAATTGGGCTTGCATCATGCGATGTCCCAAAAAAGGTGATTTGATTCGACCCAAACCCTACTTTCTGCAGGGTTATAATTAAAAGTAGCACAATTACTTATCTCCTTAAACCGTGTGCATTCAAACCAATTCAGTTAATTAGGATGGAGGTAGTAATATAGTTTTGGAATTGTTAGGTTACTTGATTGGTCCATGCAAAGCTCCATTGTCTCACCATATCGGGAGTTCACTGAACACAACAACTCTACTAGATCTAGGGTTTCTGATGTAATATATAGCACAGAGCAGAGAACACTCTTGTAGTTGTAAAACCAAATCTTTGAGTTGAACAAACTTTCAAAAGTTATCCCGATTTTAAATTGCTTTTCTTTCGTGTTTTTATAGTCGTCTGAATCGGCATGCTTGTGCTTTAACTTATAGAAGCGATAGCAATAATTTGAAGGGTTGTAATTCCTGTATTCATTTTATTGTGCATTTACGTCTAGACTAAAATCTGTCAAAATTATATTGATAATTGAGGTTGTTGGCTGCAGGCAGTGAAAGCAGGAGATACTATTTTTATTGGCCAGTACTTGTTCACAGGAAGTGAGACGACTTCCGTTTGGCTGGAGGTAAGCTAATGATGGAAACAAAACTACTAGTCCTAGACCCATATGGATTTTGTGTCTGGGATTTAAGGAGTGTCTAACTTTATAAATTGAGATAGGCAGTTAAGCATATCAGGTATTCAGGTCAATTTGCTCTCTTTCTTTCTCATTCTTTAAGAGTAGAAAAAATGATTATATGGGCTGAAATTTTTGTGGTTAAAACACTACTTATTTTAACTGTTGCCGGAGGACATAAGACTTCTTGGGCAAGCCAAAAGCTGCCCTGCATTTTGAGTGAGTTTTTGGAGGACACAAGACTTCTTGAAAAAAAGTAAGCTAATTAAACATTATGGTAATAACATGCATAATTGTGGCTTCACCAGATCACTGCTGTCTTGTCTCCTAGCTTTGGGAGGTCCCTCTGCATCCGTTCTAAAATATAAGGTTATTATTGACTTTTTGAAATTTGAGACGTTTTCAAACTCAAGATTGACATAGATTCATTTAGTTTTAGTCAATGCAATGATGAATATTGTAAACTATCTAAATGTTGTACTAGTTATAAGGTTTATTGTCTCGTCATTTTTAATGAACCATATTAATTTTGAGTTTGAAAATGTCTCAAATTGATTTCCAAAGTCAACTGTGATCTTCTAATTTGGAACAAAGAGAGTATTATATATGGATTAAATTTTAACCTTAGTAAAGTTTTGAGTTTGATGTCTAAGACTACATGTTGAACTTTATTTTTTCTATGATACAGGTAACAGAGGTGAAAGATGAGGATGTGGTTTGTCTGATTAAGAATTCAGCCACTTTATCTGGGTCATTGTACACCTTACATGTCTCTCAGATTCGCATTGATCTGCCCACCCTCACTGATAAGGATAAGGAGGTACAATTTTCTTTTTTGCATCAGATGCTTTTGTTGAAAACCAGCCTCATGAATGATGAGAACCCATGCTACTTCACCAACCTGTGCTGGTGAATGTTTGCATCTTTGAAATATTATGGACTTGCTGGAAGGAATAATAGAACTTGTTATTTTTGCTAAACTCTGGTAGTTACTGACATTTGGAACTAGGAACTCCCATACTTAAACGATGGCTGATTCTCTCAACAGGTTGCCTTGACCAACTAACAGCTTCTTGATTTTTGATAGTTAGTGTTTCATATTTGTTCGACACCGATGAGGCATCCTTTAGTATTTTGCTACCTTCAACAAAAGACAAAAAAATTCACTTTAATTTTACATTGTCCATACTGTTTTCTTATCATCTAATGTTTGCAATATTTCATGATGACTATAGGTTATAAGTACATGGGGTGTCCGAAACAATATAGATTTTCTTTCATTGTCATATACCCGACACGCAGAAGATGTTCGTCATGTAAGACCGATCCTACTTGGTTTTATTCTCAAGTTACTCTTATTAAATCAAGTTATTCATTCAATGCAGTTGGCTTCCTTTTCATTTGTATTCTTCTTCTTTCCCGTCAGTACACAGTTTTCATATTTCTGATTAAGCTTTTAATCAATGGCACAGTTTCACAGTACCTTGTCCAATTTATTAATGATTTTCCTTGCTGTCATATAGGCTCGTGAATATCTTTCTAAATTGGGTGACCTTAGTCAAACTCAGATTTTTGCTAAGATTGAAAATGTGGAGGTGAGATGCCTAGTACTAAAATTTCAAATTAGGTTGCTCCTTGTGAATCTGCATGTAAACCTTTTATTCCCCCCCCCCCTCCCAAAAAAAATAAAATAATAACAATAAAAAAATCCTGCAGGGGTTGAACCATTTTGATGAGATCCTGCAAGAAGCAGATGGCATCATCCTATCACGTGGAAATCTCGGGATAGATCTCCCACCAGAGAAGGTCATTTTCAATAACATACAAGTGCCCAAAAATCATTCTTCATAAAATATGTCAACAACCCCCATCCTGAAGGGGAGTGAGGTTAATTTGCTATTCATGCAACCAACATGCCCATAATCATAGTTTCAAATTTGGATACACAACATGTATAGAAAATTTATCTTCATGATATTGATATGTATTACAATACTTTTTCATTTGATAAGATATGTTCATACCTTTAAAACATGTTGATATTAAAAATTCGTAGAAAATTGAGTTTTAATTAAAATGAACAATTATACAATGTATAACTAATAAAATGAGACATTTCAACTTCCAAACACCTATCACTTTCCAATCAACCAAATATATTCTTAACTTTCTTAAGAAAAATAGGCGAGTTTCATTTTACGCTTTAACATGAAACTATTATAATTGCAATACATAATGTATAAGATACGTCGTCGTACTATTGGATAACTTTATTCATACCTTTAAAACATGTTGAAATTAAAAATTAGTAGAAAATTGAGTTTTAATTAAAATGAGCAATTATACGTATAACTAATAAAGTGAGACATTTCAACTTCCAAACACCTATCACTTTCCAATCAACCAAAAATATTCTTCACTTTTTTAAAGAAAAAATAGTTGAGTTTCATTTTTACGCTTTAACATGAGACTATTATAAATGCAATACATAATGTGTAAGTTATGTCATCGTACTATTGGATACATAGTTATTTGGGATAGGGAGGTGGGATTTGTATCCTCAAGACATTTTTTTATGTCTTATCGAATATCATAGGATTCTGATAACTATGCCTATAGCCGCTAATCTTTGTACAGAAACACCTTATGGCCACATTGGTACAAAAATATACATGGGTAGCATGTAAATAGAATAATCTTATTTTGAACAGTGCTGAAGGGATGAAGTTCTTGATTGTAATAAACTAAGTATCACTGATTTTTTTTAAAGTTCTCTTCTATTTATTCTGATGTGTGTACATTCTTGAATACATATCTTCTGCATTTGCTGCTTGTAGTTGAGTTTAATTTTGTTGATGAAATAGTCCTCATTGATGTTCAGGTATTTTTATTTCAAAAGGCAGCCGTTTACAAGTGCAACATGGCTGGGAAGCCTGCAGTGGTTACTCGTGTTGTTGATAGTATGACTGACAACTTAAGGCCCACTCGCGCTGAGGCCACTGATGTTGCCAATGCTATACTGGACGGTAACTTTCAGTTCTCTGATAGGTGATTCGTTCCTTTTGCTGTTGTTAGGGGTTCTTTATACTTTTAATTTTGCTCTGGGAAGTATCTAGTTTTGGTCTACTCCTGTATTATCAATAATAACTTTTGGTAATTTTATATGTTTGACCTTTTATCAATAGATCACAAACAAGACTCGTTAATATGGATACATTCGTTTGTAACCTTATCTTTTTGTCATTATTTTTTCAGGTAGTGATGCAATACTTCTTGGTGCAGAGACCTTGCGGGGTTTATATCCTGTTGAGACTATTTCAATTGTTGGTAAAATTTGTGCCGAGGTAGGTTTTCCTGCTTTATCTTACGATTCTTTTTCCCTTAATAAATGTTGAAATTTGTTTGAGGGCAAATACTATCAAATGCTAAACTTCTTCCAACATCCATATCCCATGTGTTGCCTTTGCCATTGTTGAAAGAAAAGCAGAAATCAGATGTATGCTCGAATTCTACTTTCCTCCTGATTTCACACAAGCCTCTGGGGGCAATCGCTTGCAGTCATCCAGTCCGGATATCTCTCTGTCTTGTTATCTTTTTGATAGGTAGATTATCCTAGTAATACGATATTTGTATACTGACTAGCTTCTCTTCTCCCTTGTTTTCTCTGACATCCATTTTAAGGTTTCTCTTTCTTGATTGTCTATGTCTGTAGTTGTAGATCCTAAGGTCCCTGACTAATTCTAGACTAGGTTTTAATATGTTGAGGAAATAACTTATCAGTTGAAGTGCTGCTTTTTAAATTCCCTGCAGCCTTTTAGAGGATTTAGCATTTCAGATCTCCATAGGAATTCGGGGCAGTCCTTGCAATAGGCTATTGTACTTTTTCACATTTGTTGTTAGTGGACATCTCCTTTATCTAAAAGAAATATGTTTATGCTTTACAGTATTCTTGCTAGCAACATGCACATATTAGCTTCAGTGTCAACTTAAGCTCTGTTTGTGTGTGTTGGCATGTGTGTGCTTGTATGTGTGTGTGTTCCTTGGTCGCTCCCTATTAAAAATTAAAATATAAGTGGTTGGGATTGGTCTAGCAGTTTATTCCATCAGTATCTGTTCAAAATTTTGATCTTCATAAAGGTTAAGCTTGTGCTTTGTGCAGGCTATATGTCTGCTATTGTGTTGTCCTTAAATGGTGATAGTATACTTCCAATTCCATGTCTGATAGTTAGTCTAGGCATTATGTTAAGAAGAAAGATATGAATTATTTTGATACACGTGGGAGCAAATGATACCAAATTGTCTCAAATTTGATATGCTCAATTTCAAAACAATGTTATTACTTAACTGCTGGATGTATGATCTTGATCCTTGGGTCTTATCCTACGGGTCAAACTTATTCAAATTAAATGATGTCTGCAGGCTGAGAAGGTTTACAATCAAGATCTATATTTTAAAAGGACTGTCAAATATGTTGGAGAACCAATGACACATTTGGAATCTATTGCTTCCTCTGCGGTATTTTGATCGGAAAATTTTGCATTCATTTTATACTGCCTCATCAAAGTATGTTTTGGTTGAGTGAATGGTTCTTTAAAGAAGTAGCTCATGCTAGTGATATTATGATATGTACTTATAGGTGCGTGCTGCCATCAAGGTGAAGGCGTCTGTTATTATATGCTTCACTTCAACCGGAAGAGCTGCAAGGTCTCTCTCTTCTCTCCCCTGCCCAACTAGAAGTTGATTTTCAAAATGCAATTTTGTGGTTGTGTTTCTCACATCATTTTATTTAATACCTTTAACATGGTGATCCTTTGTACTGCATAACATATATATAGTTGTTGTGAACTTATTTATAAGTGTTCAGTTCAGTCATATATACTGCCTCCTAAACTATTTATAATAATGCAGATTGATTGCAAAGTATAGGCCTACAATGCCTGTGATATCTGTCGTCGTTCCTCGACTCAAAACAAATCAACTTCGCTGGACATTTACTGGTGCTTTTGAGGTATATTACAAGTTTATGCTTATTGATACTTTGGTGTCCCAAGTTTTGAAAACCTCATTTTTCTTATATGGCTCAACAGTGGGATTCTTCTTTTTGTTCTACAGTTTGTTTTACAAGTTTGATTACTACACTGCTCTGGCTAAATTTCCAACCACAGAATAAAGTTCCAACATGACTTTGTAGAGATTGAAGTTTATATTCTTTCACTAGTTCAAGTTAATCTTTCATTATCTCCATTTTATCTGAAAAAATGTCTCACCATTTCCCATAATGTTGAGTACCTGATGGAAGAGCAAAGAAAACTAACAAGTACACATGCTGGTAACAGCTCTGGGGAGGAAAATCTTATCCGGTTATGGGATTATTTTCATTTTTATCATTCTCTAGTTGTACTGCCCCTTCTACTGTTGTCGTCCAATATTTGTCAATATTGATGCATTTACTAACCTTTTGGAGTTGTGTCATTAATGCATGACTGAAATGTGGTTTACACAATTCAGCAATTTTCGTTCTTGGTGTGATGATTCTAAAAACTTTACAAACATTTATTAATGGAGGAGCCATACTTCAGTTATATAAAATCTACTTTTGGTATTTATTGTGCTTCTATTTCATCTATTAAATAATCGTTTATCTTAAGAGATCTTGCTTCATTCGGTTATCCAAATATACTTGCTTCATATTAATATTTCAAAAGTGTTTTTAATATATAATTTTCTGTCTCGTCTATTTATTCATCCTTATTGTCAGAGCTTCTGTTCTCCGTTCATTATGTATTTGCAAATAGAAACTCATTATTCTCTTTTGTTTTTTGGTGATTTTGGCAGGCAAGACAATCTCTTATAGTTAGAGGCCTTTTCCCCATGCTTGCGGATCCTCGACATCCTGTAAGATCTATTTGGGGTCTAATGAGCCCCTTCTTAGACTCTCTTCTTTCTTGCTTTCTGCTGATAAATTTTTCGTAATTTATTTTCCATGTTTTGCATTGTCTAGTTATCTATTTACGTTACTGAACCTCCCTTTTAATGCAGTTGTCTTTTCAATAATCCTCTTTTTATTTGTATTTTTAATTCCCCCCCTTTTTTCTTTTCCTTGTTGTACCCGCATATAACAATCCTTACACTAGTGATAGCCCTAATTTCCCGTAGTGTAATCTTAATCGGAAAATTTTAGATAAAAAAGAAATGTTAAAAACCTTAAAAAGAGGGATGGATCGAGAATTTTTATTGGCTTGAGTACTTAAATTATGACAAACATGTAGGACACGATTTAGCTGAGCCGAGATTTGCCACCTGATTGTGTCTCTACCATTGATGTGCAAGTGCACAACGTCAAGCAAAGGTCGAGTTACAGATATTAGATTAATTTTAAAATCCTAAATTTAAATTTCAGGAAAATTAGAGATAAAGATGGTGGAGATGATTAACTAACTAAATTACGCAAACTACTCCCTCTGTCCCAAATTATCTGCTGTTTTAGCAGAAAAATTTTGCCCCACAATATCTACTTTTTCAAGATTTCAATGCATTTTTTCCCTTTGTTTTTCAAGTTTGCCCCTTTACCTTAATTGTTGATAGTCATTACTCATTCAAGGCTCTCCTCTTTTTTAAGCATCCTTTTCATATTCCCACCAATAAGAATGTGATTGCCAAAGTTATGCTTCTGAAAAGACCTTGGCACACTCTTTTATGGACAATCTCCTTTTACTAAAGCCTTAATTGCAGAAAACAAAAAATCAGCACATAAGGGTATTTTAGTATTTTTATCACACATATTGGTATGTGTGTGGAACTCTAGAACAACAGATAATTGGGGACGGAGAGAGTAGCAATTAATAACGAAAACTATTAATGAGAAAAAATTTACTTAGGAAGCCGAATCCACTAAATATTAACATAATAAATAATTTCTTATTTTCCGAATCAAGTCCTAATTTGTTTTTCCCTTCCCTTTAAATATAACGATTCTTATAATTAATATGGGAAAGTATAAGTTACGAAAAACTCACATATTAACTATGACTTATCAAAACCCTTTAATTAACATAAGAATCATGTATGAATTTTAAACCAAGGTAAATATGAAGGTGAAAATAATTAGGCATTAATATCGGAACGAAAAGAAAATATTAACATGCAATACCTAGTTTCATCATCTCAGTGAAAATAAATAATATTATTACCATATTTGTTAAGGCGACGCCTAGTCGTCTAGTCGGTTCGAGGAAGACAACTCGTTTGGGCGACTTAGTGGAGGTGTGAAAGGCGAGCGACTAGGAAAGGAATGTTGAGATATTTCACATGAATCCCACATCGGATAAATTAAAGAGTATAGATGGGTTAATAAGTATGGTGAAGCATGAACCTAATAGGTTAACCTTTTAGGTAAGGAGGTGATCCAACATGCTTATTGGACCAGTCTACACAGATGTTCAATGCATTTTTGATGAATTGATGTGCTACAAGTGGTATCAAAGCCCATGGTTCGTTGGGATCAAGTATCAGGTTGACACTCCAGGTTGGAGCATTCGCAGGCCGCGTGTTACTTAATCCGTTAATTGTTGGGTGTGGGTCCTCACCCAGGAAAGGAATCCAAGTTGAAAAAGGATTTATTTGTTAGATTGGTTGGTGACTAAGACAAAGAGATGTGATCATTAATTTAATTAGGAGAATAAATTATTTCCAATCCATAATAGGAATGGATTAGGAAGAGTACTATAAATAAGGCTACGAGGGAGTCTTATTTTTCAAATGAGAGAAGCTTGGTAGCAAGAAGATACTGAAAGAATAAATTGAGAGAATTACAGTTTGTTGCTAGTGGGTATTCGCCGCCATTTCCATTCAATTGAAAGCTTGAAGACTTTATTGCTTGTAGTGTTTTTGAGTGGTGAAGTTAATTAAGTTTCTCAACCTTATTAAATGTAAATATGTACCCTCTCAATTTATTGTGTAACCTCAAGTTTTAGGGCATAAAGCTTAGGAGGATTATTGTTAGCCCATTATTTTGATATACTGGAGATTTGGAGTTTGGCCTGTGGTTTTTTCCTTTAAGGGGTTTTTCACGTTAAATATTGTGTCTTGCTTGTGGATGGTTGTTATTTTCATTCTCATTATTGGGTTTGTTAATTTCCTATTTAATTGCACAAAGAGAGAAAAGTAATTCCTAGGATTGAGATTATTTTAGGTGTATTTTTCCCAAAAATGGTATCAAGAGTTTGGTTATTTTTGTGATTTTTTTGTGCGAATTAAATGGAGGATTGGACATCAGGTTGCATTATTAAATTCACTGCTACAAATTATGTAATTTAGAAGCCAAGAAGGGAGGATTTGCTTTACTGCAAGGATTTGTACGAGCCACTTGAGAACGATGGAGTTAAGCCAACAAACAAGAGTGACGCGCAGTGGAACAAGATGAATATGAAGACTATTGGTCTGATCAGATCGCGGATTGATCAAAGTTTGTTTCATCATGTTGCCACGGAAACTAAAGCCTATGCTCTCTGGTAGAAATTGGAGTCCATGTATGAAAGAAAGGCGGAGCAAAATAAAGCTTTTTTGATTAGGAAGCTTGTGAATTCTAAGTTCAAGGATGGAAACTCCGTTGTAGAAAACTTGAGTGATTTTCAGAGTTTGATAAATCAGTTGAATACGATAAAGATGATCATTGATGATGAGATGCAGGCTTTGTTGTTGTTGAGCTCTTTGCCTGATAGCTGGGAGACATTGGTCGTATCGTTGAGTAACTCCGCTCCTAATGGCAAGCTGACTATTGATACAGTCAAGGATAATTTGTTTAGTGAGGAACAGAGGCGAAGAGATAACATGGTGATTAGTGCTGAGTCACAAGTTTTTGTCGCACAGAGTAAAGACATAAATAAAGAGAGAAGCTCTCCTGAAGATGACAAATCCAGGAGAAGGTCAAGAGATAGAAAAGAAGTAATTTGTTTTCACTGTTAGAAACAGGTCACATAAGGCGAGAGTGCAAATTTTTGAAGGAGAAGTCTAAGGAAAAAGATGAGGATAAATATTCGATTGTGTATCTATCCGATGTTAATGTAGCCATTGTTTGTGATGATAAACTCAAGTGCCATGTTAATTATTGGATTATTGATTCGGGTGCTTCGTTCCAAGCTACTTCGCGTGGTGAGATATTCACATCCACACTAGTGGTGATTTGGGCTATGTACAAATGGGAAACGGAAGTGCATCCAAGATAATAGGCATTGGAGATATTTGTTTAGAGACTAACAGTGATTGCAGGTTGATGCTGAGAGAAGTCGGACATGTTCCGGATAGTCGTCTTAATTTGATCTCTACTGGTAAGCTTGATGACAATGGTTATAAAAGTTAATTTGGTGAAAGTCAGTTGAAGCTCACTAAAGGGTATCTAGTGGTGACTAGAGGTAAGAAGGTAGACACTCTTCACACGATGCGGGCGCATGTGAGAGGTGTTGAAGATGGGGGAGTTGGGCGAAAAAGAATGTGGTACAAAGTTGTGCAAGATGGGAGAAGGAAATTGATAGCTTGCAGCTAGTGTATAAAGCGGTTGTGAATGAATTTGGCAAGCAAAAGCCTATCAAGTTTGAGTTAGATCCTCCCATTGAGAAGAACCATGTCAATGAGACAAATTCGAACATGAAGAAAGTTGAAAGTTCCAAGAAACTTGAGTTGAGCCAAGATTTTGTTGGAATTAACTCCGAGTGAGGAGTTGTGGTTAGTGATCCCTCCTCTCATTGGCTCGGAGGGGGAGATTGTTGGGTGTGGGTCCTCAACCATGAAAGGAATCCAAGTTAAAAAAGGATTTACTTGTTAGATTGGTTGGTGACTAAGACAAGGAGATGCGATCCCTAATTTGATTAGGATAATAAATTATTTCTAATTCATAATAGGAATGGATTAAGAAGAGTACTATAGATAAGGCTATGAGGGAGTTATTTTTTATATGAGAGAAACTTGGTAGCAAGAAGGTACCGAAAGAATAAATTGAGAGAATTACAATTTGTTACTTGTGGGTATCCGCCACCATCTCCATTCAATTGAAAGCTTGAAGACTTTATTGCTTGGAATGTTTTTGGGTGGTGAAGTTAATTAGGTTTCTCAACCTAATTAAAGGTAAATTTGTACTATCTCAATTTATTGTGTAACCTCAAGTTTTATGATAAAAAACTTGGGAGGATTATTGTAAGTCCATTATTTTGATATAGTGGATATTCGAAGTTTGGCCTGTTGGTTTTCCCTTCAAGTGTTTTCCACGTTAAATATTGTGTCTTGCTTGTGGATGGTTATTTGTTATTTTCATTCTCATTATTGGGTTTGTTGATTTCCTATTTAATTGCACAAAGAGGGAAAAGTAATTCCTAGGATTGAGATTATTTTAGGTGTATTTTTCCCAACAGTGGTATCAAGAGCTTGGTTATTTTTGTGATTTTCTTGTGCGAATTAAATGGACGATTGGATAGCAGGTTGATGATTAAGCTCACTACTACAAATTATGCAATTTGGAAGCCAAGAATGGAGAATTTACTTTACTGCAAGAATTTGTACGAGCCACTTGAGAACGATGGATTTAAGCCTACAAATAAGAGTGACGCGTAGTGGAACAAGATGAACGTGAATACTATTGGTCTGATCAAATCGTGGATTGATCAAAGTGTGTTTCATCATGTTGTCATGGAAACTAAAGCCTATGCTTTCTGGCAGAAATAGGAGTCCATGTATGAAAGGAAGACGGAGCAAAATAAAACTTTTTTTATTAGGAAGCTTGTGAATTCCAAGTTCAAGGATGGAAACTCCGTTGTAGAACACTTGAGTAATTTTCACAGTTTGATAAATCAGTTGAGTAGGATGAAGATGGTCATTAACGATAAGATGCAGGCTTTGTTATTGTTGAGCTCTTTGCCTGATAGCTGGGAGACGCTGGTTGTATCCTTGAGTAACTCCGCTCCTAATGGCAAGTTGACTATGGATATAGTCAACGATAGTTTGTTTAATGAGGAACAAAGGCGAAGAGATAACATGGTGATTAGTGACCAGTCACAAGTTTTTGTCGCACAGAGTAAAGACAGAAATAAAGGGAGAAGCTCTCCTGAAGATGACAAATCCAGGAGAAGGTCAAATGATGTAGGACTAGCCCGTGAAAGTTGGGTGGAACAATATAAGAGACTTTGGAAGCGTATGAAATAGAAGTTGTATTTTAATTAGTTTCTATTATTTGTAGTTATCTTATTAGAGTTCAAGTTAGGATAGAAAAGTTGTGTAGAAGTGTTATAAATAGTGATGTACTTCATTATTTTGATAAATTGAATGATTAATTGATTGAGTTTTGCGTGAGAATTATCTGTGTGATATTAATTGTCCCAAAACCCCCGTCCCCATCATTTTGGTATCAAAGCCCAACCCCGACCACCACCTTCTGCCGCCCAAGCTTCTGTCCCAAAATCATTGTCCCATCATCATAAAAAATAAAAACTACCAGCCAAACAAAACCTTATCCAAACCCTAAACCATCTCTCAAAACTAAATTTCAGTCAAAAATCTAGCCAAACACAACCCAAGTAGCAGCCCCAAATCGCAGTCATCACATCCAAACCCTACCCCATCTCCAATCGTTCCCAATCCCCAAATTTCAGCCCATCCAAATCAAGCAACCCTAGATTTGAGACCATCTTTTCAGTTTCAAAATAGATCAACAAAAAGAATGGTAGGAAAGAGAGAAAAATTAGAGAGAAACTGCCACTGCAACACCACCGTTACAGCCGCTGCGACATTCCACCATCACCCTTATTTTTGTGTTGCGAAAGATTTAAGTCGTTAGCTTTTCAACCTACTGCTCTTCTTCCTTGAAGCTCCTTGAAGCAAAAAATAAGACGTGAAGTGGAGAAAAGAGATTGGTAAGGAAATAAATATCTCATGGCAAATTACAGTTAGGTACCCCATAGTTTTATAGTATTTTTAGTTTGGTCCCCAAAGTTTTCTTAAATTTCAAAATAGTCCCTAAAATTTTACATATCAGTCCCTATAGTTTCATTTTCTTTCATTTCAGCCCCTGAAGTTTCAACAGTTTCATTTCAGCCCCTGTTTTTTACATTTCATGCACTTAAGTCCCTAGAAAATAAAAGAAAAAATAAAGAAAAAAGAGTAGTCTATATTTGTATTCATATGAACCATGGTTTAAGCTGGAGAGATCAACGCCAAGCTTGATACTTATATGTTACAACAATATGAGCGTCTCAAAAGGATTGAAGACTCAATCACAACACTTACTGCAAATGTTCAGGCCTCTATTATAGCACTTACAGTAAAAGTTGATGTCCTCACGGAACGCGTAGATAAGGGACAAGAAGATGCTCTCAAGAATTTTGAAGACCGCATTCCGGATCTTAATCATCTGAGGCTACAACACCATGACCCTAATCCACGAGCTAATGCTCCAGATCTTAGGATGAACGCAGTGGATAGAGGAGTAAAACTAGATGTTGGAGATTTCAATGGCGATAATAGTCCCGAGACATTTTTCGATTGGATTCATAGTTTGGAGAGCTTCTTTCGTTGGTATGAATTATCCGACGAAAGAAAACTCTTCTTTGCTGAAGCGAAGTTGAAAGGAATGGCTCGGATTTGGTGGGATCAACATCAGCGAAATTTGTATACAGCTGCGAGACGATGGGAAGATATGAAAGCTGCATTAACCCGACGTTTTGTACCTTCGGATTATAAGCAACGGGCATATTTGCAGTTAACTGAGCTAGTACAAGGAAGTAAGTGTAGCTGAGTACACGATCTACAGTTTGGTTACACGGTCTGAGTTTCCTTGGGTTGAAGAAGTTTTAATCTCAATGTACCGTCGAGGATTGAATCTCGAGATTGCAGGTGGTGTAGCTACATGTAAACTCTTGCTTTTGGATGATGTTGTTCAAGTTGCCACCCAAATAGAGGATATTTTGAGAAGAAATTATGTTAGGCCTCCAATACAAGTCCAAACTCGGAGGGAGCGTACTTTTGTGGAGCCTGTTTTAAATAGGCCAATGGAAAGATCGTCAACAAGCCCTTCAGCTACTAGCAGGCCTAGTCGTACCCTAGGTTCTTCTAATGCTAGCAACAACAATTCATCTAGGTGCTATAACTGTCGTGGTTTTGGTCGCATGTCTTTTAAGTGTCCTTCCCCAAAGGTGAATGTTGCCTCTTCTCCCTCTAGGCAACTCGCTATTGTTGACAAAGCGTGCGGGAAAACTGACTTAAACAAAGAGGTTTGCAAGCCGATAGACAACGAGTATGAGCCCGATGAGCAAAATTTAGAAGCTGAGGCTCATTTGGAAGGATGTTTAGGTATTTTTCGACCTTTACTTGTTCCAGAAACATTAGGATGATCCTAAAATCCATCGTGGGCAAATTTTTCAGACGAGAGTCAAATGTGCAAGACAGGTGTGCTCTCTTGTGATTGATACTGGGAGTTGTACGGATGTTATATCTGAGGAAGCACTTAAGAAACTTGGATTAAAAGTTGAGCCTCACCCGGAACCGTATGATGTTGTATGGATTACCAATACTAAGTTGCGGGTTACCCAAAGATGTATGGTTATATTTTCCGTTGGCAAGCTTAAGGATATTGTTGTGTGTGATGTTTTACCCCTTAAAGTTTGTCACATTATCTTGCGGCGTAAATGGCTATGGGATCGTTATGCGCAACATGATTCTCGTGCTAATATCTATTCGATTATCAAGGGCAATACCAAATTCACTCTTACTTGTGCTCACGACATGCCAAATTTAAAGCTTGCAAAGACTTCCTTGGTGGTCCGACGTGATTATTCTTGTGTTGATAACTTGACGAAGTCGAGCTTTTTTCAGCGGATGAGAAATGATGTAGGACGAACCCGTGAAAGTTAGGTGGAACAATATAAGAGACTTTGGAAGCCTATGAAATAGAAGTTGTATTTTAATTAGTTTCTATTATTTGTAGTTATCTTATTAGAGTTCAAGTTAGGATAAGAAAGTTCTGTAAGAGTGTTATAAATAGTGATGTACTTCATTATTTTGATACATTGAATGATTAATTGATTGAGTTTTGCGTGAGAATTATATGTGTGATATTAATTTTGTGACCAAAACCCCCGTCCCCATCATCAAGAGATAAAAAGAAGTAATTTGTTTTCACTATCTGAAACCTGGTCACATAAGGCGAGAGTGCATATTTTTGAAGGAGTAGTCTAAGGAAAAAGACAAGGATAAAGATTTGATTTTGTATCTATCCGATGTTAATGTAGTCATTGTTTGTGATGATAAACTCAAGTGCCATGTTAATGATTGGATTATTGATTCGGGTGCTTCGTTCCATATTACTTCGCGTGGTGAGATAGTCACATCCTACACAGCTATGCACGAATGGGAAACGAAAGTGCATCCAAGATTTTAGGCATTGGAGATATTTGTTTGGAGACTATCAGTGATTGCAAGTTGATGCTGAGAGAAGTCAGACATATTCCAGATATTCGTCTTAATTTGATCTCTACTGGTAAGCTTGATGAGAATGGTTATAAAAGTTACTTTGGTGAAAGTCGGTGGAAGCTCACTAAAGGGTCTCCAGTGGTGACTAGAGGTAAGAAGGTAGACACTCTTTACGCGATACGGGCGCATGTGAGAGCTGTTGAAGATGGGGGAGTTAGGCGAAAAAAGAATGTGGTACAAAGCCGTGCAAGATGGGAGAAAAACATTGCATGAGAACCACAAGAAGAAAGCTCTTCGCTTTAAATGAGTACCAAAAGTGAAGGAAATTGATAGCTCGCAGTCAGGGTACAAAGCGGTTGTTAATAAATTTGGCAAGAAAAAATCTTTCAAGTTTGAGTTAGATCCTCCCATTGAAAAGAACCATGCTGATGAGACAAAGCCGGACATGAAGAATATTGAAAGTTCCAAGAAACTTGAGTTGAGCCAAGATTTTGTTTGAATCAACTCCGAGTGAGGAGTTGTGGTTAGTGATCCCTCCTCTCATGGGTTCGGAGGGGGAGATTGTTGGGTGTAGGTCCTCACACATGAAAGGAATCCAAGTTAAAAAAGGATTTACTTGTTATATTGGTTGGTGACTAAGACAAGAAGATGTGATACCTAATTTGATTAGAAGAATAAATTGTTTCTAATCCATAATAGGAATGGATTAGGAAGAGTACTATAAATAAGGCTATGAGGGAGTCCTATTTTTTATATGAGGGAAGCTTGGCAGCAAGAAGGTACCGAAAGAATAAATTGAGAGAATTACAGTTTGTTGCTTGTGGGTTGGATATGTCCGTTCAATTGAAAGCTTGAAGACTTTATTGCTTGGATTGTTTTTGAGTGGTGAAGTTAATTAGGTTTCTCAATCTAATTAAATGTAAATTTGTACTCTCTCAATTTATTATCTAACCTCAAGTTTTAGGGCATAAAATTTGGGAGGATTATTGTAAGCCCATTATTTTGATATAGTGGAGATTTGGAGTTTGGCATGTGGTTTTTCCTTTAAGGGTTTTCCTCGTTAAATATTGTGTCTTGCTTGTGGATGGTTATTTGTTATTTTCTTTCTCATTATTGGGTTTGTTGATTTCCTATTAAATTGCACAAAGAGGAAAAAGTAATTCCTAGGATTGAGATTATTTTAGGTGTATTTTCCTAACAAGCGTCACCTTGGACGACGCGGCGACGACTTAGACGACTTATTGACTGAGTGAGCGCCTTGGCCACAGTGGATATGGATCGACCCCAATGCCAACTAGGTAAAAAAAACACAAAACGACTTTGGGCAAAGAACCTTAGTCGCGATTCACAGTAGAAGAGGGATTGGAGAGAGAGAGAGAGAAAGAGAGAGTATCAGCTGTCCAGTATCGGCGTGCGATTTTCTGACTAATTCGACTCTCTAACCGACTCTCCGTTCGGCAACGCTGCACGGCGCGCGATTTTCTTTCTTCACTTTCTTCTCCGATAGTCGCAAAATCTGTTTTTTTCCCTCCCCCCTCCCTTTTTTTCTGTTGCTTATAGTGCTTTTTGTTGTAGTTTAGTTTTCTGTTGCCAATGTTCTAAAAGGCGCTAGGACGGCGACCGGGGGCCTAGGCGGGATTTTTTATTTTAAGCCAATTTTAATATTTTATCTTAACATTTATCCAAACAAAATAATAATATAAAGCAAAACAATCTATAATAAAGATAATAAAGGCTTTTGCTTAAAGTTCAAACACATCCATATTGCTAATGTCAAAGTTCAAACACAAACATGCAATTATTTAAAGTTCAAATATATTTTTAACGTATTAGTTTTATTCATAAACAAGATTGCTATTAAATAATAAATTTAAAATTTCAAGAATTTAATTCAATATTAAAACTTAAGAAACCAAACATAAATTTAAGAATTATATTGAATTAAACTAAATATTACAAATGTATCATCATTTATATAATTATCTATTTTGACTTAATATTGTTCACTTGTTGTGATTTGATATACTACAACATGTATTATGAATATGGTAAATCATTAGAAAAATAAATATATCAAGATCTGGTTTGGATATTTATTAAAATAAAAAAAAACCTCTCCGCCTAGACCCCGCCTAATTTTTTGGAGGAATTTCTTTGCCACGTTGGGCCTAGGTGATGCGCTAGGGGGGCCTAGCGCCTAGGCGGAGATTTTTAGAACACTGCCTGTTGCTTCTATACTTCTATAGTGCTCTGCTGTCGGGTGCTCCTTATCCAAAAATGAAAGCATATATAATATAATATATATACTTTCATTATATATATATGTATATATATTTATGTAGTCTTTGTTTCGTATATATAATATATTGTTGTGCACAATGGGTTGAATAATTCTTTTTTAATCTTTTTGGAACTGACTAACTGAGACATAGTATGTGTTTTTTTAACATGGGTGGTTAGTGGTTACATTTTGGACATGAGGTTAAGTCTCATGCAGATACATACACTGATAATCATTATTATGGACTATAAAGATACGTAACATTTTATCTGCTTGATGTGTTCAACAGTGAACAGTGGTTATCAAACAATAATAATTAATTAATTATGGAGTATGGACCAAAAGTAATACATTCAATGATGTTAAAGTAAAAACAAAAGTAGGTAAAAGTGGTGTTTTATTAGTTAATTAGACTAGTAATATGTGATGGTTGGTTGCAATTTTATTTTCTATGTGCTGTTTGTTGAATTCTTCATTTCTTATACTAGTTTTTAGTATCAAGTGTTTTATTTTTGAATTGTTATTGCTAAGTATTTATATAATTGTGCTTTTAATGTTATTTCATGGTGTTATATTGTGTTTTAATGTATATTAAATTTTATTGCCAATATACTTGTTAAGTAAAATAAATAATATATAAATTGTACATTGTAAATGACTTGTCGCCATACAAACGCCATGACAGTCGGCTACCTCCATAATTCGCCATGGCGATGTGACAACTATGATTATTACTATTGCTTGTATGAAATAAAATAAAACTAAAAGAAAAATAATTAACTAAGCTAAGTAGAAGACTGACATATATTATTATAAAGAAAACTAATACATGAGATGGAAATAAAAGCTAATAGATATACTGTGAATGCAAAGTGAGAGAATGAAGGAGCTATGTAAAGAAAACAAAACAACTAGACTTGATGCTGGAAAATATTAATGTATTAACTAAAGAAACATGACACTTTATTAATCCTTCACAGAACAAGATATATAAAACAAAACAAAGCTCTTACCCATCCTGATATCAAACTCCCTATGCACCGACAGTAGGAAAACAAGGAAAAAGAATTATATCAAAAAACTCCCCCCCTCTAAAACAAGTCCTTATTTATAGAGAAAAATAATTTGTGCCCTAATCTTGGTTCTTTGAATTTGGTCTCTTTTGTTTCTTTTTATCCTTTTCTTTCCTTCTTGACTTCAACCTAGATGGTAATCTACAAGTCTTTTTCCTCCTTTAAAAGCTGAAAAAATATCCGTTACTTGCGCACCGAGATCAGTAAATAATAAATTCTACAAAACAAAATAAATAATATTAGTTAAATAAACTAATAATATAATAAAAAAAACAAAATTAGGGATAATAAAATACATTGAATTATGAGTCTATCAACCATCATAATCTTTCCTCGAATTCTAGATACTAAGATTTAATTACAATCTTTAAGAATCCCTTCAAGCCGAATGCTTAGACTCAAAAAAGTATTGATGCTTAGTGGCTATACGGGTAAAATGCAAATGTGATCACTGAACTTTAGGTGTTTTTGGGTATTGAGCTCTTTTCTTTTGGTCAACGCAAATTGAGCCCCTTTTTGTTACAAAATTTGGATATTGAGCCCCTAAGTGCCACATGTGCGTTGACCTGCTTACGTGGCACACGTGGCACTGCTGATGTGTATTTAAACTCAAATTTTATCAAAAATTTTGTTGTTCCTTGGATTTGATCCCACAACCTCCTATTTAAAATGTTAGTCACAAGACCACTCAAGCTACAAAGGCTTATTGTTTAGTTTACCCAACAAATAAGTTATATACTTGATCAATCAATTCCTCCACTAAAAAAAAGGGAGAAAATTTTAATCTTAAGATCAATTAAGTTTATAAAATTAGAAAATAAAATAAAATATTTTATAATAAAATATGCTAAAAAGTATAAGAAAATAATAACATTTAAACAAATTACAAAGTTATAATTAGAAAAACTAATAAAAATTATTTACACAAATTAAAAAAACAAATATGAATATTATTACAAATTAAATAATTACACTTATAAAAACTAATAAGATTATTTAAACAAATTCAAAAAAATATTTAGAAAAACTAATAAAATTATTTAAACAAATTTTAAAAATACACTTAGAAAAACTTATAAAATTATTTAGACAAATTAAAAAATTACACTTAGAAAAACTAATAAAATTATTTAAACAAATTAACAGAAAATCAAAATTTGATAATGTAAATTAATTTTAGTTAATGTTATTTCACAGTAGCCCACTGAGGCAGACCTCCTTACTATGACCGCCGGTGGCCATAATGATCAATTAGCATAGGAGCACTTGGAGATGCTAATCTCTAGTCGTCATCGCCACCTGAGTACTAGTACTAGTACTAGTACTGACCAAATTCCAACAACAACAACAATGCCTCCTCCGCCTCATGGTGGCCTGCTTCTTCATCATCATCACTTATTTGGCTCTGATTCCACTACTACAGTACCTAATAATAATCTTACTAGTAGCACTGGAGGTGGGGGTGGATGTTTGGATATAGCTGATCAGAGTGGTGGATTTGGATCACTCTTTTTGTTTGTAAGCTTTTATAATTTGTTTTATAATTTCTGGAAATGTGTGATATTTTGAATATGGGATGTGAGGAACAGAGGGCCATTACAGGGGGAAGGGGAATAGGAACATATGAGAGGAGAGAGAGCACCGGGTTTTTATATATATTTTTAATTTTATTTTTTCTTTCCTTTTTAATAAAATGATCATTTTTTTATTTGATTAAATTAATTTATAAAATTTAAATTGTCACAAATTTATATATAATTTTTTTAAAAAAATAATTAATAAAATTAAAATAAGATTGACTAAAATTAATTTACATTATCAAATTTTGATTTCCTGTTAATTTGTTTAAATAATTTTATTAGTTTTTCTAAGTGTAATTTTTTAATTTGTCTAAATAATTTTATTAGTTTTTCTAAGTGTATTTTTTTAAATTTGTTTAAATAATTTTATTAGATTTTCTAAATATTTTTTTGAATTTGTTTAAATAATCTTATTAGTTTTTATAAGTGTAATTATTTAATTTGTAATAATATTTATATTTGTTTTTTAATTTGTATAAATAATTTTTATTAGTTTTTCTAATTGTAACTTTGTAATTTGTTTAAATGTTATTATTTTCTTATACTTTTTTAGCATATTTTATTATAAAATATTTTATTTTATTTTCTAATTTTATAAACTTAATTGATCTTAAGATTAAAATTTTCTCCCTTTTTTTAAGTGGAGGAATTGATTGATTAAGTATATAACTTATTTGTTGGGTAAACTAAACAATAAGCCTTTGTAGCTTGAGTGGTCTTGTGACTAACATTTTAAATAGGAGGTTGTGGGATCAAATTCAAGGAACAACAAAATTTTTATTAAAATTTGAGTTTAAATACACATCAGCAGTGCCACGTAAGCAGGTCAACACACATGTGGCACCTAGGGGCTCAATATCCAAATTTTGTAACAAAAAGGGGCTCAATTTGCGTTGACCAAAAGAAAAGGGCTCAATATCCAAAAACACCTAAAGTTCAGTTTTCACATTTGCATTTTACCCGTGGATATACTAAGGCAATGTTTGGATTTGGCTATAACTCGGATAGAACATGATGCTTCTGTTCAAGCTCGACTCCTGTCTTCAATGATTTGCATGCCGGAGCTCATCTTGATCAAAGGCACAACATCCGTTCCTCATATGAAACTTGCCCGTTGCCATGTTTTTAGTGGGTGAGGCCTAAAACTTAAAACAGTAATTTGGAAGTGATAGCAACGTTTTAATTTAACTTGGACTTGGCTCTTATTTCACTTTCTTTCGCCAGTAAATTTGGAAAAAGTTATCTTCTTGCATAATACTCCATTTGAAAATTAGAGTCCTGCTTTTCTGTTGAGTTTTCCCCCCCTCCAAATATTAAGGTTTATTTGGACAGACTTACAAAAAATCTTTTGGATGATTTTTATTTATTTTTCAGTATTAAACTTCAAAGAGTATAATTCATTTTTAATAAAAAGGAAAATTTATGCCCAAGTATGTCCAAATTACTACTTTTAAATTTCCTGAAGTAATTTTAAATTTGTTAAGGCAAAATCTGACTTTGTGTTGTAGTGGTATGTTTGGGGAACTGAAGTATATAAATGTGCTAAAACATATGAAATTACACAAACACACACATACATTTTCTCCCATTCAGCAAGTAAAACTTTAACAACCTAGGTAAGCTTGTCTAGCGAGCAAATAGAAGTCGATCTTGAGCATATTCAGGTGCAACAATTTATTATGAGCTTTCTTATAATTATTGAGCTAGGTACATGTATGAGTTACACCAAGAGTTCAAAGCTCAATATGTAACTCTTAGTGCAACCCATAACATGTCAGGCTGGCGCGTCCTTATCATTCAAGAACTAATTTTTTAGCACCTTTGTAACATTCTAGATTTTTTAAATGTAAGTTATAAAGAGAAAATGATGAAAGAGTACCCTGAGTTATTTGTTTAATCTGTGTCTTCGATTCTGGGGACAAAATCTTTATAAGTAGGGAAGAATGTAATGAATGTGTTGTTTGAGTTGTGATTCTGGGGACAAAATCCTTATAAGAGGGGAATGATGTAACATTCCAGATTTTTTAAATGTAAGTT
Source organism: Panax japonicus (assembly GCA_020205505.1). NCBI lineage: Eukaryota > Viridiplantae > Streptophyta > Magnoliopsida > Apiales > Araliaceae > Panax > Panax japonicus. The sequence continues at coordinate 35,207,831 of CM035113.1, read as the reverse complement.
ATAAATATTTATTGGATGTGTTTATTATTGAATAAGTAATTGTTTAAATTGATTGAGTTGATTTAGTTAATTATTTATTTGCTAAATAATTAATGTGATTAGTTAATTATTTATTTGTTAAATAGTTATTGTGTTATGTGGATTGAGTTATGTGATTAAGTAATTTATTTAATAAATAAAGAGTGACAAATAACTATGTTATAAAGAGTTATTAAAATAAATTAAAGTAATTTTAATTTAGTTTTACCCAAACAAAGCTTAAGGATATAAACTATTTTATTTTAAAGGGATTTGCCAAACAAAGCCCCATGACTTTTGGATTTTTGAAATTTAAATTGTTTATAAAATAAACTAAATAATATATATATATATATATATATATATATATTTATAAATGGTACGTTATATATTTTTATAACTGATGTTATTATTGATTAGGCTTATTATGGTCATGTCCGTTTTATGTTACGCGTATTGGATATCAGTTGAGTTACGTGGTTAGTAGTCTAAATTATTACTGAGAAAAGAAAGAAGGGCTAGAGAGTTTTGAGAAAAAGATAGAAGTTCAGAGTTTGAGAGAGAACGTGATTTTCAAAACAAGTCCGTTAACAAAGATTCGTAAGCAAGCAAAAAGGTGGGTTTCTCTAACCTTAATTTATGTACATATATATATTTGTGGTTTCATGATGCCTAATGTCTCTGTGTTCTTCAACTTTACGGTGTATAAGATTTTTACAAAACTCTCTATAGAACTATGTTTGTATAATTGGTTAGAGAAGCATGTATGTGTACAGTTGCAATTGTTATCACTAACATGTGTATCTATATATATATATATATGACTGTATGCTAATTATAGGCTAAAGGAAGAAATTGATTTGTTCAGTGAAGTATATATATACGAATATATGTTTTGTAGAAATATCAAAAGTTATGTATGCTAACTGAGGAATTGAACTATACATGTTAATTTGTTATATGTTGGTATACTTGTATTTCAAAGGAATCAAATTTGGTTGATAACAGTGAAAATTTCATTCACTGTACTTTAGATATCAACAATGAAGTTTTGAGTTTTAACCAAATATTATTTTAGTGATTTAAGTCTTTTAAATTTGTTGTTCAATTGTTGAAAATTGGTATATGGATAATTGTTAGCAATTATGTGTAGTTTATATTAGTTATACATGTTGTTTGGGGCGAATTGTTGTTACAAATTTAAGACAGTAGCTTTGGCTCTGTTCTTAGCTTTGGTTCTGTGAGTTTCGACGCCCCAGCGTCAAAATTCACGCTCCAGCGCCAAATTTCGCGCCCCAGCGCCAAATTCCGCGCCCTAGCGCTAAAAATAGGCCAGAAGTTCGCGCCCCAGCGCTGGAATTCGCGCCCCGGCGCCACTGTCTAGCGCCCCAGCGCTGGAAAAGTGGTCTGGGACGGACAATTTTGATCTCCTGTAGTAAAACAGCCATAACTTTCTCATACGAACCCCGATTGAGTTGATTCAAGATGATCCGGAACGAGGACGAATAGACCTACAACTTTCATGCTTTAAGTTTTTTAATTTGAGGTCTGTAACAGTAGTCAAAATGGTCATCTTTAGGACTGTTGTGTATTTGGAGCCAATCGGAGGGCGTCGGGATGCACGAATGCAAGTGCATCCCTTTGGGTATTAGTATAACTCAATGATAACATGTTGGACATGTAATAGGATGTTGTATCAAGTTGTTAATGTGCATGTGGTGCAATGACATGATCACTTAAGTAGTAGTAATAAAGCTAAAAAGTAATGTTCATGAAAAGATGTGATGTTTAAACTTAAACTTAGTTAGTTGCTATACTAAGAGTAATAAAGTAACTCATAAAGGTAATGCTAGTGTAACTAATGTGTATTGTCAATACATATGGTATGTGTAGGACTTGGGGTGAACGTGAATAGTAATTGTTTAACCTACGCACGAGGCAAGTTCTCTCTAACTCTACTTTTATAATTGTGCAAGTTTCTAAACCTATCTTTTTACATTAAGCAAGTTCTCTAACTCCATACTCTCGTTGAGTTAGTTTGTTGTGTTTAAGCAAGTTTTCTAATTCTAAAGCTTCGTTATGCAAATTTCATATGCTATACTTTATTGAGTAAAATATTTCCATTAAGCAATTTCATTGTATCCAGTTATTCATGATGATACAAGTTTCCCATCTCCACACTTTCGTTGAGATAGTTATTATGATTATGCAAGTTTTCTTAACTCTAAACTTGTTAAATTAGCATGCAAGTACCTTTAGTTTATCGTTCAAGTTATTATTTGTTGTGCATGCTTGATATTAAATTCTAAGATGTAACCTTAGCTTAATGTTATTCAAAGCAAGGTATGATGTGTTATTCAATAGTTATGCTATTAGATTATCCCTAAAGCATGAACTTAGAACGAAATATTTATTCAGTTATGATTATTCAATAACATAGTGTTATTATCTTTCATTCAACTAATCCTTAGTTGATGTCCGTTGAATTCCAAATTACCTTGAAGTGTATCCAAACCAAACTATCTTTGGGGCGGACTTGTACTCGAAATACTGAGATGAACAACCCTATTTATAGGGGTTACGCTTAGTTTTGTACTTTGCGCTGAAATGTTTGTATACAATACATGTACGAAGGGTTGATCCCCCTAAGTACCTTAAAGTCATTATGGTCGTATGACTGTAAAAGTTTAAGCTGAAAGATTACTTATAACTGTGGACAAGGTTCGTGGTCATTAGACCCTCAGTGAATGTTAAGATGTTAATAGGACTTATTATTTAGTTCTATTGAGCCCCTGAATGGGCAAGGAATGTTTAAGATGTTAATAGAACCTATTGTTCAGTTCTATTGAGCCCCTAAATGGGCAGAGAATGTAAAAGTTATTCATTGTTATTTCAAGTGAGCCTTGTTTGCTCACTCTTACCTGTAAAATCCTTACAGCTAAAGATGGAAAGGGTGACGTACCTAGCACCAGTAAAGGAAAGGGAAAGATGACCAAGTACTGAAGACTTGTAATAGTTTTGATAGTTTTATTATCAGACTTTGGTTTAAAGAATGTAATGAAGTTTATTTAAATTTTCCGCATGAATGATTGTTTGTAAAGGTTAGATAACCTGGCAGATTTTATTTTATGTAATTCCTGTATGGGCAGGTTTATTATTCAATTTTATTTATGATTGTGTAGTTATAAATGAATGTTTTGATTACGTGAACACCAAATCTTGAGGTAATGAAGTACCGAGATTTGGGGGTGTCACAACCTTAACAATTTTTGTCATCATTAGTTTGGAAGTACTTGTTAAGAGTCCAAAAACTTGTATGTTGGTGGGTTTAGACTTATTGCAAATTTTGTTGGGATATTTCACATTAATTTCATATCGGATATAGTCAAGAGTGTAGATAGGTTAATAAGTATGGTAGAGCCTCAACCTAATAGGTTAATCTTTTGGGTAAGGAGGTGATCTAACATGCTTGTTGGGCCAATCTTCACATGTGTGTACTGCATTGGTGATAAATTGATGTGGGATAGATCGTACAATTCTGCTACAAGTGGTATCAGAGCCCATTGTTTGATGGGCCCAAGTATTAGGTTTACACTCCATGGTGGAGCATTGGCAGGCCGTGTGTTACTCTCTCCGCGCGGTGGAGAAAACATAGGCAACTCTGGTGGAGCACAAGGGATCACTCCTGCGTTTGCCACTATGCGGTGAAATATGATTTCAGTCGAATAGAGCGGGCTCAAGATGACTCGGGGAACCTGTTCATGGTGAAGGGTTCACAAAGAACAAGGTTGTACTCCCATGTTTGGCTCTGGCGTGGTAGAGTAGTAGTAGAGTCGAGCAGAGCTCTTGAAGGACGGATTAAAGGTGTACTCGGTGACTACACTAGGATGATACTTGTGATGAGTATTCAAGTGAAAGGTGTAAATTGTTGAGATATTTCACATGAATCTCATATCGGATAAATTCATGAATGTTGATGGGTTAATGAGTATGGTGAAGCCTCAACCTAAGGCTAACCTTTTGGGTAATGAGGTGAACCTTTTGGATAATTGTGACACCCCCAAATCCCGGTACTTCATTACCTCAAGATGTGGTGTTCACTTAATCAAAACATTCATATCTAATTACCCAATCATAATAAAAATTGAATAATAAACTTTTCCTTAAGGAATTACATTGATAAAAATATTCCATGTTATCTAACCTTTAAATACAATCATTCAAATGCGGAAATTAAATACTTCATTACAATCATTAAAATAAGTCAGTTAAAACATCAACATATTACAAGTCTTCAATACTTGTTCATCTTTCCTTTTCCCTTACTGGTGCTGGGTACATCGACCTTCTCATCCTTAACTGTAATAGTTATATAAGCAAGAGTGAGCAAACAAAACTCATTTGAAATAATAATGGATAAGCTTTACAACATTTGCCAAATAATAGGCTCAATAGAACTGAATGATATGTTCTATTAACATTCTGAAATATACAACCGAGGGTCTAATGACCACGAACCATGTCCACAGTTATAAGTACTCTTTCAACTTAAACTTTAACAGTCGTAAGACTATAAGGACTCCACGTACTTAGGAGGATCAGCCCTTCGTATAATGTATTGTGCACAGTTATAAGTACTTTTTCAGTAACTGTACTATAGGTCGACTTACAGATGGATAACTGAACTTTTTTTTCTTACAGTCAACTCACTGTACTCGACTTTGCTAACAAAAAGTTAAAAAACCCGTTAGAAACTTTTGACTTTTAACGGAACAGTACACATCAGCGGCTGACTTGTCCGTTACAAAGCTGACGTGGCGCCTTTGTGTGACGTGACAGTGATTATGTGGATTTGTAGGGAAATTTTTATGAAGAAAATGAAAAAAATATTTTAAAGTATAATATAAATAATAAAAAGTATAAAATTAAAAATATTTTAAAATTAAAATCTTTTCTAATTCGGACATTAAATTTATAATTGAGCCAATTTGGTGATAATTTTTTTTTTCTTTTCTAACTAGGATAAATAAATTTGTACTTTCACATGCAAATAATTTTTAATTTTATCAAATAAGTTTTATTGTAATTTTGATTTTTTTAAATAAAAATAAAAAAACACATTTTTTTAAAAAAAATTAAAAAAACGTAACTTTTTTAAATAAAATTGATTTTATTTTTATTAAAAAAATGCAGTTTTTTTTAAGAATAAAAAAAAGTGCAGTTTTTTATTTTAAAAATATAAAACGCAACTTTTTTTAATAACAATAAAAAAAACGCATTTTTTCATAATTTTTTATTATTATTATTTAACAAAAAAAAACACAGTTTTTAAAATTAAAATTAATAAACAAAAACGCAGATTTTATTTAAAAAAATGTAGTTTTTTTTATTAAAAAAACTGCATTTTTAAAAAATAAAAATGTGTTTTTTTTAATAAAAAATGCAGTTTTTTAAAAAATACAGTTTTTAATAAAAAAATGCAGTTTTTAATTTTAAAAAATGCATTTTTTATTTAAAAATTAATAAAAAAACTGCATTTTTTTAATAAAAAGCTGCGTTTTTTTTGTTTAATAATAAACTGCATTATTTTTTAATAAAAAGCTGCTTTTTTTAAAAAAAAACTGCGTTTTTTTGGTTAATAATAATAAAAAAAATTTATTAAAAAATGCGTTTTTTTAATTTTTTTTAAAAAAAGTTGCGTTTTACATTTTTTTTTAATAAAAAAACTGCATTTTTTTAATAAAAAGTAAAAAAAAATTTATTAAAAAACTGCACTTTTTTATTTTTATTTTAAAAAACTGCGTTTTAAATTTTTTTATAAAAAAAACTGCGTTTTATTTTTATTTAAAAAAGCTGTGTTTTATATTTTTTTAATAAAAAAGCTGAGTATTTTTTTATTCTTATAAAAAAAATTGCGTTTTTTAAATAAAAATAAAATAAATTTTATTTAAAAAATTAGCGTTTTTTTTATTTTAAAAAAAATGCGTTTTTTTATTTTTATTAAAAAAAATTAAAATTACAATAAAACTTATTTGATAAAATTAAAAATTATTTGACAAAAAATATTTACATGTGAAAGTACAAATTTATTTATCCTTGTTAGATAAGAAAAAAAAATTATCACCAAATTGAGTCAATTATAAATTTAATGTTCGAATTTGAAAATATTTTAATTTGAAAATATTTTTAATTTTATAATTTATATTATTCTTTAAATAATTTTTTCATTTTTCCATAAAAATTTCCCTACAAATTCACATAATCACTGTCACGTCACACAAAGGCGCCACGTCAGCTTTGTAACGGACAAGTCAGCCGCTGATGTGTACCGTTCCGTTGAAAGTCAAAGTTTCTAACGAGTTTTTTAACTTTGTTAGCAAAGTCGAGTTGTGAGACCCCCAATTTTATGAAATAAAAATATTCAATTTTTTTTTTTAGTAAATAGTTAAATTGATAAAAGTTTAAAGTTAAAGGTAATATGTGATTTTTTTTGCAAAGTAAGCAAGTTGATATAAAATATTCTTTTTGTCGGGGAATGTCCGTATGACGGTACAATCATTGGTGGACCCCGCAACGAAATTATTGTTAAATGAAGAAAACTACAAAAATATTTTTATGAGAATAACGGTGGAAGTTTTACTGTTGAACTACTCGGTAGTAAAAGTACAGTAATACACGTGGTTGCATAGTAGGACACGGTATTGATTATTGATGTTTACGTGATAAGTCACTCATTTTTTGTTTTATTGGTATTATTAATGTAATAAAACAGAATGTTTTTTTATATAAAACAGAATACTTTTATAAAGTTATTCTATAAATAGAATATATTATATTTTATTATGCATAGTGCATGCATAGTAAAATCTTTTATAAAGTTATTCGGTTTATTAGATTATAAATATAATATATTATATTTTATTTAAAAGATTTTGCTTTAAATATGGACCGTCAGATTAAAGTAAATCAATCTAGACCGTTCATGAATTAGTTACTATGCAGTCCATTTTTCTATAAATAGAAGTCCATTCCTTCATTATTTCTTACGAATTCACTGAAACTCTAGAGAGAAACTATAGAGAGAGTTCTTCTTCTATAATCTTGAGCGTATTTCTTTAGAGTTTAAGAAAGCTTTGAGCGTAGTGCAAGTTTTCTTCAAGTATATTTCCGCCCTACCAGTCGGAATACTTTTCTTTTTAAGGTGAAGATATGTGATGAAAATTATCTTCGTCCTGGGTGCGAAGAGGAATTTAGAATCACAATTATGATTATGAGTTATTCACATGATCGTGGACGGGAATTGTTGATTGATGTTATAGGGATAAAATATTATTGGTGGACTTTTAACATAGAGAAGATAATAGACCTTATGGTCTATTTGACTCTTCTAATGAATTGCTCGTTCCGCTGCAACTATAGTTGAAAAGTTTTATTATCTACCATATGTTTTAAATCTCTGATTTATTATTGATGGAAGCTATTGATAATTTAATTATCTTTAGTCATGATATTTTTTACTGGGCTAGTTGTGCTCACCCTTTTGTTTCACAATTCCTTTCAGGTAATAAGAGTATTGTCGGGTCGAGCGGGGATAACAGGGGAATAGAACAGTGGTCTCTAGCTGTGGAGGTTCTCCCTAAACAGTATAGAAAAGCGTGTTGTATTCTATACAACATTTAGTAATTATATTTGGTGAATCAAATAGGGTGAGGTGAATCCAACTTTGGAAGAGTGTTTTGCCACTATCATACAAGATGTCTAATGACATACAACCTCGTGTTATCATAAGACATGGTTGTGCGCATCCACTTGCTGAGTATATCTACGGGCACTACTTATATGATCTTGGAGTTTCTTTGAAATATAATATTCACTTGGAGACAGTGGAGATAGTTATATGTCAAGAGAAGACTCACTATTGGAAAGAAGATGATAGTAATCTTCTCGTTTTTCTTTGGGATCTATTGGGTCAACCAAGGATAATTCTGTGGCCATATGATATCTATTATAACCTAGACGCATGACCTCCCATGTACGAAGGTTTCCTTGAGCACTTCCCAAAGATTTTAATTTCTAAAACAGTTTTGACTATACTTTTATGTAAAGTACCATTGTAAGGTTATGGTCGATGCACCATGAGAGTTACATACATTTGTATTAAAACTCACAGTTAACTGTGGTCGTATTCTATACGACAGCTCAACAGTTGTATAAATGAAGTTTTATTTGAATTTTGTACCATGTATCTGGCGACTCAGAGTGGGTGATGTATACCTAATTTTGGGGGCGTCACATGAGTACAGTGAGTTGACTGTAAGAAAAAAAAATTCAGTTATCCATCTGTAAGTCAACCTATAATACAGTTACTGAAAAAGCATTTAACCCCACAATTATTATAAAAGTAGAGTTAAAGAACTTGCCTCGAGCGTAAGCTATAATATTAAACTCACGTTCACCTACACATAGGTTTAGAACCACAATATCTATTAGATATACTAACATTCACGTTCCAACATAACACGCATTTCTAGTTAGACTTATTATTTTAGCACAAGTCTTAAGCTACCATACAAATATCAGAAATTACAAGTGTTAATCTTCAAAACACCTGTTTACTATTCATCATGCTCACTAAGTTCTAATATACCACGTTCATCACTTACTAACCATTTGAAACTTTGAAACTACTAACTACATAGCACGATTCTGTTTTAACTATATTATTACATGTTTATTATACTAACACATCATTAGACCAAAGTATGTTGCTATCCCAAAACTACAGCAGCAGCAGAAGTCACTGTCCCAAATCAGGGTATGGCGCAACTGCGCAGTTTTTAGCCTTGGCACCAGCGCAACTGCGCTGGTGCACAGACAGAGGCAGAGACGGCTATGAACAGTAGCTGACTTTAGCCCAACAAACACGAATTTCACTCACCAAACAGTGAAATTAACATAAAAAATAAATATAAAACTATCATAAACATGATTGCTAACATATTCATCAACATAGAATAATTTAACAACACTTTTAACTATTTTAATTTCTCAAATTTTTTATTTTCATATGAAAACTCCATTTTTGAGTTCCTTACACAAAAATCAACACTGTAAACACAATTCTTGTCCAAATCGCTTCTTTCAAATTACGTTCTTTTCGTTTCTTAACGAACTAGCATAATCAAAACTCAATTTGCAGTTTAACATACGAATTAACCACTAAATTTGGTACTTACATAAGCCATATGAGAAAATATACATAAAACATACACTTTTAATTCTTCTCTTCCTTTTTAACCGTAAATAGCATAGCAATTCCTGTTTAAACACAAACTCTAGTTATCATAAACACATATAATCACAAGTAACCCATTGTATAGCAACAATTCAACAGATTTGAAATTCACAGAATACACAAAATTTTGCCGTAAACTCATATATGCATTTACATATATATATAATATGGAGATTATGAAAAATACCTTTTGTTGCTTTAAAATCCTTGTTAACCCACTGAATTTGTTTTGAAATCACAGACTTTCTCTCAAACTCTCTCAATTCTCTCTTAGCTTCTCTCTGAAATTCTCAGTTTAGCAAATAGGCGTAATACTAACTGACAAACCTTATGTGTAAAACAAAATAAAACTGATATGGCCTTAATTCACATATTAAGTATATCAGTTACTACATCTAACGTATATGTTATAAATATATTATATTTCTTATTTAATTTATTTTATTTTATCTAGATTATTTAAATTACAAATTTGAAATCCAAAAGCCTTAACGATTTGTTCGACAAAAAGTCTTTAAAATAAAGATTTAATATCTTTAGGCCTTGTTTGGGTTAAACCCATTTAAAACTACTTTAATTATTTTAATAAACAATTTAGTTTACAATCACATATTATTTATTTGGATTTCCATATCCAACATTAATCAATAAATTAATCCACCATACTATATTTTAAATAAATATTCCACTTAAACAATTATCACAAAATTATAATTTCTTTATAATTTTATTTAATAACTTAACACCCCAATTTAAATTATTAAATTCAACAACAATATAACCTCTCATGTTATATTACAACTCTCTAAATTACAAATTGATTTAATTTAGAATATTATCTAATAAATTGAATTCATAAATATTTACTAATAATAACCACATCAATAAAATATTTATTTCATCATTTTCAACAATAAACACCTCAAATAAATATTTATATAATTCAATAAATATTTAATATTACAATTTGAAATTCCGGATTGTTACAATAATGGGTTATCCAACATGCTTGTTGAGTCAGTTTACGTCACTGCATTAGCGATAAATTGATGGGGGGTGGATCGTATAATTCCGCTACAAATTTATGATGTATCACTTGTAGTTGAAAGTAACCAATTTATGATTGTAGAATGGTTATCAACAAGATTGTGAATTGTTACTTGTTTTCGTGTACAATGGCAATGGAAGGGATTTGACTAAAATTGTATTTTATCTATACCTTAGTCGGCTTCTGTCTCGACTAATTCCTCCAGGGAAGAAATGTCGTTGTTCAATGTAGTTTTGGAAATGCTTGATTTGAACAATCAAAACTAGGTTTTTTATACTTCAGTAATTCCATAATGCAATGAACATACTATGGTGAAAGACTGATGGCTTGCAAGTTGCGAATGAAGACTTTGCGTCAGTTGGTTTTGTCAAATTGCTGCTTTTGGACATAAAGCTTCTTCTCATGCCAATTTTGTGTGGATGAAAAGTAAAATTATGAAATGAATGTCATCATCTTCTTCTCCCCCTCCATTGTGTAATTTATTTGTTAATACTATAATTACTCATAATCTGAATTTATTCCTACCATTTGTAGGGCTAATAGTTCTGAGACGATTTGGAATCAAATGATTTTTGAAATTATGATCCTGGAAATTTTACCCTTGTGCAACACAGAAGATTTTTGTACATTTCTTTACTTTATAAGTATTTTTGAGTATATTTTATTTTTGGGGTATATGTGCTAAGTAGGCAAATAGTAATATACATTGTATAATCACTATAAAATATTTCACCTTACAACAATTGTTCCTCTTTTCAAAAGTTTTTCTTTTCTTTCTTCCAATTGGAATTAATCGAACCATGTTTGTTCTGCAGGCAGAGTCTACAGGTGCTACTAATGAGTCAATTTTAAAGGTTGCTTTGGATCATGGAAAGGCCATTGGCATTGTAAAGCCACATGACCGAGTCGTCGTTTGCCAGAAAGTTGGGGATGATGCTGTTGTGAAGATTATTGAGCTTGAAGATTAGGGCTGCTATTGAACCCAACATTTTGTTTAGGAGTTCATCACTAATTCCACTTGCCTTCTATAAACACCAAGGTGCTTCTTGTTGTTCTGCCAACCCCTACAGGTTGTACAAGTACCTAATAAGGTTGTGCTGAAACTATCAAATAAAAATGATACTCTTTTCAAGAGAACTGTTATCAGGCCCTTATTTCAATGCAGATCATAAATTGAGGCATACAATGAAGTTGGTCATCGGATTAAGATCACGATTCTGTGTAGAGTACTTCTTTAGGTGTTGGGTTGCATTCCAACTTTGTGTATTTACTTTTATGAATAAGTTGTGCTGTAGTTTTGTTCTTCCCGACATCCGTAACAACCACTAGAATATATGGCTTAGAACCAGGTTGATCGAGTTGTGAAAGAGTTATGGAAACCTAATGTTGTTTTTAGCTTTCTGTTTTCATAACCTTCTCAGGTTCCCATGGTGGTGAAAAAATGCTGAAAGATTCATTTGATTAGCTAGGTGATGGCAATTGTATTGATTGCTAAAGAATGGTCTATAAGTCTAATAGGCCTTCAGTTTCTTTTCATTCTTTTCTGTTTGATCCTTTTAGGCGTTATTAGTGGGCCATTTAGGATATGTTTGGAACTTGGAAATTGTGGAAGGAAACAAAAAAGGAGAATAAAAGTAAATATACATTGTTTATTTGTTTCTAATAAATAAAATAACTACCTCAAGTGAGAAAATCTAATTATTTATGCTTATAAAATATCTATCAAGTAATATATATAAAAAAAATGACTGTAGTATGATAGATGTTAAGAAAGTATAAATAAATTTTTGTTATATTAAAATTTATTTTGTTTTTCTTTTTATTCCAACACCCAAATTTCCAATATATCTACTTGGCAAAATGTTGTGTTTAGATTGAAATAAATGAAGGAACTGAATGAAAAAATAAGTATATTTGGTGATCATCTTAGAGGATAAATTATTTCAATGAAATAAAAATTTATTCTATTCCTTTGAGAACAGCATACCCAGAAGGAAAGGGAGGAGCTTCTGTATAAATCAATATCGCCATTGAATCTCTGTTTATCAGACCTATATTTGTGATCAAGCTCCAAGAATCAATAATTGCTTATGCAACACTACTTACCAAGTAAACTTTAAGGACCTAATGTTCCTTTGGCGTATTGGACTGGGGGTGTAAATGAGTTAAACATAAGCGAACAGAGTTATTCGGATGATTCAACTCGAAAAGTAAATTTTTTTCGAATTTGAATTCGATTTGGATTCGAATTGTATTTAAAAAACTCTACTCATATTCAACTCTACTCGAATTCGATCGGCCTTGATCGAATTATATTCAAATTACTTGCGAACTTCGAATTCAAGCTCGAATTTAAGTCTTCACATAGTAAGTAATTTTATAATACATATAATTATCAATTAAACTTATTATTTTACTTAGAAATTAGAAAATATATTTACAATTACACTTTACAAAAAAATATAATTAAAATTTAAAAAATAATAACTATTTATTCTATTTTTATTAAATTGTGCATATATTATAAGAGATGTATTGAGTATCTATTTGAATATGTATTAATCGAGTATGTAGTGAATTATGATCAAGAATTTGAATAATTTGAATATTAAACGAGTCAAATATAACCTTACTCAGATTTCACTAATATTTTTGAACTATTTTTTATGCTCAAATTTAAATTATATTATTAACAAATCTGAATTTCGTTCATATTTTCCTCGAGTCGAGACGGAATTATTTGGTTCGATTTACAGCCTTATAGTGGACAAGTGTTAGCCCTTTAATGGGTTGACACGGACTTGGCATGCGGGACGCCCAGATAGCATGCCAAGAGTAGTCTTGACACTCAGTTGTGGGGCAAGATGCATGCGGGCAGCAATGAGCAGCAGCGTGCGTGCGTGTGCGACAGCCAAGGGCGCTGTGCGCAATCAGTCGGCAGTGTGCGGCAGGCAAGGGTGCTGTGCGCAATCAGTCGGCAGTACTCGGCAGACAAGGGCGTTGGACGCACTTGGTCGGCAGAGGGGTTTTGACATTGGAGCAGTGTGAGCAAAGTTGGGTCATTGGGCAGCAAATTGGCTATGTCAGAAAAATGTAAGTTCTGGGCAACTTACATTATGCTTCCTCAGACAGGTCTGATGTCCAGTGCTGGCACTTTGGAAATTTTCATAAGTGCTATTATAAGGGGGGGGTGCTCCGTGAAGGTCACCCGGGGCCATGGGCAGGTGCCATGGGCGAGGCGTGCTGGGCGTTGGGACATTGTTGGACTCCCATACAACAATGTCCAACATCGGATTGTGGCTTTGGATGGAATCAAAGACTCGATCATGAACGGGGCATGATCGAGCAAGAACGTTGCTGGGCAAACGTTAGGCATGGCAAGGTGATGGGCTTGACATGTCAGAACAATGTCAAGGATGAGCTTGACATACGGTTGACTTAAGACTAAGGACTAACGGATGAGTGGCTTAGTGGGCTAAACGTGGGCATGGCATAGGCGGAGCCTAGCGTGCCAAAACAGTGCATGAGCTTGGACGAGGCGAGACTAGACTAAATTGGGGCAAAGGCAGCATCACAAGTTGGGCTACGAGGGGTGCCAAACAACGCGAGGCGTTGGGCTGCGTGTCAACAGACGGTGTTGGGCAATGCACAAGGCAGTGCTGGTCATGCTGAGCGAAGCAGCATGCAAGGCTGATGCACATGTGGGCTAACGGATCAGACTAGTGTGCACAGTTGGCTTAGACTGCGACTTGGACTGGGTCAAGGAGCAGTTGGGGTGCAGTTTGGGCGCCAGATTGCATCAAACAAGGGGGACAAACGTGTCAGCAAGTGGACTGCAAATGGTAGATCATGCAAGGCAGTTGTGGGCAGTTACCAAGTAGTGGGCAAGGTGCTAGACAGCAGTTGAGGCAGTTACCTGTGGTGGGTGAGCTGACCTGGCAGCAGTTGAGGGCAACAACCAGCTAGTGGAAAACATGGCCAGACATCAGATTGCATGACTGGACCCAAGGGTGCGTGGCACAAGTTGACATATGATGTAGTGGGCAGTTTTGGGGAACTGCCACCCCTTTGTAGGCAGCACCTTATTGGTGCAAACCTCTTGGCAGTTGGGGGTGTCAACTGACCACTGGGCTATAAATAGCCAGTGCTGGGAGCACAAAGAAGGAGGTAGCATATAGCAGAGTATATGTGAGCGAGTTGTAGGCTAGAGAGCCGAGTTTTGTAAGTCTTTGGGCGAATTCCTAGTTTATTGAGAGTGCAATAAAAGGTTGGGCGTTTTGCCTGTAAATTCGTGTGTTGCTTATTGTGCTTCCTAATACTTTGTGCCAAACAGAAAATTACACAAACAGGTGGTGTGCGTGTTCTGTTGGTGCAAACAGTGCGACGGACAGCACTGTGCGGGTTGGCTGACTGGTTGAGGAGGCAACCAGGCCATCACAGGGCGTGAGGTTGGCGAAAAATTCGAGTCCAGACCAGACCCCGTGACAATTGGTATCAGAGCGTGGTTTCAATCGGTGGAATCACTACGAAGTTTTGACGAGACAAAAATTTCGTGGACTTGTTGCTGCAGAAAATCTGAGGGCAGATGGCGAATGCGAACTGAAAGAATGAGTTGCAGGAGCGCATGCAGCGACTCGAGACGTATGTGGGCGAAGCACTTTTGGGGGAAAGTGGCTCACTGTCAAATCAGGTCAGAGCGTTTGGTGCTGATCTGCAGAACTTGCAAGGTCACATGGATGAACGTGACACTGCAATGGAGGAAAAAATCAATGGGCTGTCTGAGCAAATGGGGCAACTGACATCCATTGGCGAGAAGTTGGAAGTGGCTTTCAACAGAATTGATGGGGAGATCACCCTCATCAAGCGGGCTATGTTGCAAACTGTTGGGACGGAATCCACGGTGGTGCAGCAGAAAACGAGAATTCCCGAGCCAAAGGCCTATGGTGGGGATCGTAGTGCTAAGGAGCTAGAGAATTTTCTGTGGGATATGGAACAGTACTTTAAAACTGCCCATATTCGGGAAGCTGAGATGGTTGACATTACCAGCATGTACCTGACTGGTGATGCCAAGTTATGGTGGCGTACAAGGGTTGGGGATGAAAACCGTGCTGCTGTAAGGAGTTGGGTTGACTTGAAGAAAGAATTGAAGGGGCAGTTCCTTCCGGCAAATTCGAGTTGACAAGCGAGGGAGGCGCTGAGACGCCTAAAGCACGACGGGACTGTGCGGGAGTATGTGGAAAACTTCACATCGCTGCTATTGGACATCAAGGGAATGTCAGAGGAGGACAAGGTGTTCAATTTTGTGGCTGGTTTACAGCCTTGGGCGCAGACGGAATTGCGACGCCAAGGGGTAAAGGACTTTCAGTCAGCAGTGACTGCGGCGGACAGCCTTGTTGACATGCGACTTGACAAGACTGACCAAGGAGGGGCCAAAACCAAGAAGGTAGACAAGGGTCGTGCCGCTGGAAATCTTGGCGATGGACATGAGAAGGGCAAAATGGTTGCTGATTGTGGGCAGAAAAACAAGGGACAGTCCAAGGCGGGCGGATGTTTTATCTGTGGCGGACCACATTTTGCACGAGATTGTCCGAAAAAGGTTAAGGTAACAACATTGAGGGTTGATGAAGATCAAGAGGGATCAGATTCTGGCGCAGAGGCAAACCTCAACACTGTTAGAATTGGCAGCATGCAGGTGCTGGGGCCTGCATGTAACAAAAAGTAATTTTGTTTGACATACTGTTCTTGGAGAGGGAGATGCCAAGTTCAGTACAAACAGAGGCATCAGACGGACTTGATGGCCAGAGGAAAGATCTCCATTGGGACAACAAGTGAAGAGACGGCTCAGAAGTTCTTCGACGAGGGCGTCGAATTCTTCAAGTGGGGGTGGTTTGTTAGCCCTTTAATGGGTTGACACGAACTTGGCATGCGGGACGCCCAGATAGCATGCCAAGAGTAGTCTTGACACTCAGTTGTGGGGCAAGATGCATGCGGGCAGCAATGAGCAGCAGCGTGCGTGCGTGTGCGACAGCCAAGGGCGCTGTGCGCAATCAGTCGGCAGTGTGCGGCAGGCAAGGGTGCTGTGCGCAATCAGTCGGCAATACTCGGTAGACAAGGGCGTTGTACGCACTTGGTCGGCAGAGGGGTTTTGATATTGGGGCATTTGAGCAGCAATCAGCAGCGTGCGAGCAAAGTTGGGTCATTGGGCAGCAAATTGGCTATGTCAGAAAAATATAAGTTCTGGGCAACTTACATTATGCTTCCTCAGACAGGTCTGATGTCCAGTGCTGGCACTTTGGAAATTTTCATAAGTGATATTATAAGGGGGGGTGGTGCTCCGTGAAGGTCACCCGGGGCCATGGGCAGGTGCCATGGGCGAGGCGTACTGGGCGTTGGGACATTGTTGGACTCCCTTACAACAATGTCCAACATCGGATTATGGCTTTGGATGGAATCAAAGACTCGATCATGAACGGGGCATGATCGAGCAAGAACGTTGCTGGGCAAACGTTAGGCATGGCAAGGTGATGGGCTTGACATGTCAGAACAATGTCAATGATGAGCTTGGCATACGGTTGGCTTAAGACTAAGGACTAACGGATGAGTGGCTTAGTGGGCTAAACGTGGGCATGGCATAGGCGGAGCCTAGCGTGCCAAAACAGTGCATGAGCTTGGACGAGGCGAGACTAGACTAAATTGGGCCAAAGGCAGCATCACAAGTTGGGCTACGAGGGGTGCCAAACAATGCGAGGCGTTGGACTGCGTGTCAACAGACGGTGTTGGGCAATGCACAAGGCAGTGCTGGTCATGCTGAGCGGAGCAGCATGCAAGGCTGATGCACATGTGGGCTAACGGATCAGACTAGTGTGCACAGTTGGCTTAGACTGCGACTTGGACTGGGTCAAGGAGCAGTTGGGGTGCAGTTTGGGCGCCAGATTGCATCAAACAAGGGGGACAAGCGTGTCAACAAGTGGGCTGCAAATGGGAGATCATGCAAGGCAGTTGTGGGCAGTTACCAAGTAGTGGGCAAGGTGCTAGACAGCAGTTGAGGCAGTTACCTGTGGTGGGTGAGCTGACCTGGCAGCAGTTGAGGGCAACAACCAGCTAGTGGAAAACATGGCCAGACATCAGATTGCATGACTGGACCCAAGGGTGCGTGGCACAAGTTGACATAGGATGTAGTGGGCAGTTTTGGGGAACTGCCACCCCTTTGTTGGCAGCACCTTATTGGTGCAAACCTCTTGGCAGTTGGGGGTGTCAACTGACCACTGGGCTATAAATAGCCAGTGCTGGGAGCACAAAGAAGGAGGTAGCATATAACAGAGTATATGTGAGCGAGTTGTAGGCTAGAGAGCCGAGTTTTGTAAGTCTTTGGGCGAATTCCTAGTTTATTGAGAGTGCAATAAAAGGTTGGGCGTTTTGCCTGTAAATTCGTGTGTTGCTCATTGTGCTTCCTAATACCTTGTGCCAAACAGAAAATTACACAAACAGGTGGTGTGCGTGTTCTGTTGGTGCAAACAGTGCGACGGACAGCACTGTGCGGGTTGGCTGACTGGTTGAGGAGGCAACTAGGCCATCACAGGGCGTGAGGTTGGCGAAAAATTCGAGTCCAGACCAGACCCCGTGACAACAAGCCATCTTACCTTTTTGTACTCCAACCTTATAAATTTGCTAAAGCTGGGAAGTCACTGTCCATAAAAGTGCAACACGCATTCTATCAACTCCAGCTATCATCGATGTTTTTAGTTTCTCAATTAACGGCTTGAGATACACATCAATGTCATTCGATGCTTAAATATCTGTATGTGAATAGAAAATTTATCAAAAGATGAAGTTTTTTTATAAGAATCACTCTAGAGAGGGCTCTATATAAGATCTTTATAACAATCTAAGAACTAATAAAAGTTCCCAGAAAGAATGTCACCAGAAAAATATTTTATGAATAAATCAAAAGATCTGCTAATAAGGAGGAAAACTGAAGAATAAATGTTTTGTTGAAAAAATCAGCCAAGTTATATTTCCACCTGAAAGAATATAAAAGATTTCAGAAATTGTAAGTTTATTAACCACACTCCTTTACAATATACAGGTTCTATATATATACAACCATGAGAGAATCACCTAAGGCTAGAATTTAGTGATTACAATTGTAAGACCCCAATTTTTTAATGAATAAAATCAAATTTCCTCTGTTTATTGTTGTGAATAATAAAGTGTTAATTTGATATAATACTTTGGTTATGGGTGAAATATGCAAATTTTGCAAAATAAGCAAGTGGTTATAAAATATTCATTGTGTCAGGGAATATTCGTTTGGTCGTGGAATATTCTTGATGTCGGGGAATATTCGTACGACGGCGCAGCCATTTGTGGGCCCCATAATGGATAACTGTCGGATGAAGAAAACGACAAGTTTGAGTTTTTATAAATAACGGCGTAATGGTTACCGTTAACATTGTTGGAATACCCGATGGTTAAAATACAATAATACGCGTGGTTGCACAATAACACATGTTATTGCACAGTATTTTTGAAATTATTAATTCTTACGTAAGAAGTCACTACTCAATAATTGTTACAGTAATTACTGTTCAATATTTTATTTTATTGGTTCAATAATTGCTGCGTTGATATTTTATATAATTGTTGTTTCAATAATTGTCACTGCACAGTATCTCCATTATCAGATCAATAATTCATATTATTTGAATAATATTATTAGATAACATTATTGGCAATGTATAAGGAAGTTCTATCTAGGAAAGGGGTATGGTCACCTAATTACGCGCCAATAAGGAGAAATCTTTATCGGAAAGCCCTCTCTTTCCTGGGAACGACCTGGTTGTCATAATTGTGATTCTGTAATATTATTTGTGAATATTTAGTTATTGATTTATATGATAAAAAAATATTTATTTTATGTGGATATAAATGATGGATATATTTATTGTGGTTATAAATGATGAAATTAATGCTGAGATATTTTATCAGTATTTTGTCGAAACGGAGGTTTTGAAAATCGTTCGTATGTGAATTTCGGTTATTTTTTGTTTGAAATTTGGAAAAACTTAAACTTACAAAGTTGTAGAGAATTAAATTTCCTATGGAAAACACATGTGATTCGAATTTTTTTGATAAACGGGCTATTTATTATGAATTGTTGAAGTTTTGAAAAATAAAATATTTTTATTAAAAATATGGTTGGCCCCACTTTTGGTTGGTGAGTAATGAAATGTGCTGAAATTTATTTTGAAAAGTGGTGGGCTTGAATAGTAGCAGGTAAAATCATCAAGTAGCATGTTAGTGATCTGTTATGGCGTTCTAAGCATTTTCCTATAAATAGGGTGCTTAGTTAGAATTTAAAATCACACCAGAAACAAGTTTTCTCTCTTTCTCTCTCTATATTATCGAGCGTATTTTGTGAGTATTTAGATACTTTGTGAGTTGCTATTCATTAGTGCAAGTTGTCTTCAGCCTTATACCGATATTCCGATCAGAAGTACTAATATTTTGAGGTAAGGAATGTTATTTTCTTTCTAATGATGTTATTCTTTCAATATCATTTATACCGAAATATTGGTATGAATTTTATTGTGGAATTTCTACCTTTTTGTGTCGGGGTTACTATTCACATATACGATACTATTCACGTATACGACACTATTCACGAATACGACACTATTCACTGAAAAATAAAATTTTCTTCTTTTTGTCCAAGATGTCTATTATGGTTACTATCTTTGATTGTATCCATGTTTTGATCTTTATTTTTGAATTCTGCTTCAAAATTGGTTATTATAGAGTATTATTGAACTTGGATAAACTGTAATACGAATCCCTAATATTAGTTCTTTTATCTCATTGGATTCGTTTTCTTTAAGATATTTTTCATCAACCTCAGTCCTAAATGATGATATTACTGAATATCTTTGGCCTGTAGTGCAAAGATGAATGATTACTTAATGAATATCTTTGGCCTGTAGTGAAAAGATGAATGATTACCTAATGAATATCTTTAGCCCGTAGTGCAAAAATGAACAGGTGTTGAGATGAACATGACCAACTGGTGATACAAATGAATATCTTTGGCCTGTAGTGCAAAGATGAAAATTTGATTCTAGATGTATATTGATTGATGTTACAGGGATAAAATATTGATGATGGACTTTTAAATCTTAGAAGATAGTAGAATTCTTTCTCTACTTGACTCTTCTAATGTATTGTTATTTTCGCTGCAGTTGTTGATCTAAAACTTGTTGTCTATTATATTTTATCAGATTTTCCCTGTTGAAGACTAATGATAATTTGATGTATATTATCTTAGTCACAATATTCTTTACTGGGCTAGTTGAGCTCACCATTTTCCTTTTTGTTCCTTTGTTCTTCTCAGGAGGAGAGAATTTAGCAGGAACTAGCCGGGGTATGTGTAGTAGCCCTGAATCCAGGTCCCAAATCACCTCGGATCCGGTATACTATTTCTATAACTATTTGCGGAAGATATAAACATAAATTGTTTATACATTACATTACACACTATTTTCCCCAAGGTCGAGTAACCTTAACTTATACACAATTCATAAATTTTCTAACATATAACACATTTATCAAACTATACTATTACAAGATAGCCGCACATTTTATCCCAAGCCGGACTTGGCATTAACCGTTTCTTGTATCCGAACACGTTCGCCTTATCTGCAATGTTTTATCATGATATAGCAAGGGTGAGCATGAAAATTGCCTAGCAAGTTTAAATACAATAATATAACGATATATCATGATTGAAGAGTATGAATAATAAGCTGGCTATAATTCATCAATATAGTTAAGAATTATCACGAACAAACTTTTGACTGAACAAGTTTTAAACATGAACAAACATTTCTGAACCAACTGGTAATGAAGGTGACCAGCCTTTCATACCTGACTTATACATGCAAAATGTACAGAGTACAATTTTTCATGACAATCAGCAATGATTAACCATAAGCTTGAATAAAACACTCTTATTAGAGTTAAGTACAAAGAAACTTGCCTGAACCGTTGATTACCGCAACGTAATTTTTAACGCTTTACCCGAAGACCTAATATTAGTAATATAGATCTCCAATATTAGAATAATATAATCACAATATAATACTGTTATATTTATATCCACAGAATAACATAAACACATAACACATAATCTGATCAATCTATAATACACATAAGACTAGGTATCAAGTCAAACTTTTGCAGTCTGAGTTGAACCCGACACAATTCTAACATCCCGACGGTCTAGTCGGACTTTTATCGAGTTTAAGTTCAATTAAACTCTGTCTAACCATTTAACAATTATCACAGATAATTTCTAATCAGACAAAATATTTTCCCTAGGCTCGTAATAATTTTCGGATAATTATTACCATTTATCAACATTTTTCAATCCTTAAAATCGTATTTAAATGAATTAAATACCACATAATACCTTAATCATTAATATTTATTTATTATCAAATATTAATGAAAATCATTACATAATATTATAATATAATTATAATATATCAAAGTATTTTTAATACCTTAAAATCATAATTATATGATTTTTAAACACTTAAATCCATTATCCGATAATTTTTATTAATATTAAAATATTAATATTTTCATGCCAAAATATCAAAAGTTATATTTTATAACTTAAAATTTTTTTATAACACTTAAATCATTTTTATATAATTTATAAAGCATTAATTCCATTTTCCTTAATTTATTTAATATAATTATTAAATAAACTAATTATCATTAATATTGATTAATTAATGAATTTCATCACAAAATATTAAAAGTCATCAAAAATAACTTAAAATATTTTCTTATACCACAAAATAATATTTCATGATTTTTCATGAATTAAAATCATTTTTAAATAATTTAATTAATATTATAATTAAATAAATAAATACCTTTTATATTCCAAAAATAATAAATATTTTTGAAATATACATAAAATAATTAAAAACTATTTTTCAACATTTAAAATAATTTTTCAGAATTTATTATGTATTTTTAATAATTAAAAACCATTTTTTTCTAATTTTTAATTAATTTATTGAAATTTCCGAAATTAAGCGTCGCTAAAGGGGCCCTATAGCGACAGAACCGTCGCTATAGGTGTTCTTGGTGTTCTTGATCATGTTCTTCAGCTTCATAATCAGACTACATGATACCTACTTTGACCGGCTATACTTCTTTTTCTGTCATGATTCTGGGCCATGTTAAATATTGATCGTGTAGTGTTTATGTAATACTATACGAATCAGTCATCAACTATGTCATACAACATCACACTTGGAAGATCTGAGCCTCCAAAATATCTGACAAGACTGTTCTTCATTTTCTGGGTTTTTCAGAAAATGAAGAACAGTCGAGGGTACTAGCTTTCGATCCTTATATCTTGGGTTCTGTACTTGTGTTGTGTAATCTAAAGGTTGAATCTTGTAGAAAACATGTCAGTGTACATTTCTATTACATCAGATCAACATATCAACATCATCAAAGAAAAATCTGGGTCGGTCAAAGTAGACAAGAAAAACTGTTCTTGAACATTTCTGGGTTACCCAGAAATGTTCTTGAGCAGTTTTTCATCCCACGTTTGACCACATATTTTATACGGTTTGGTTACGGATTGAAGTGATCTAAAGCCTTTAACATGTATTATTCGTGTCAGGCTACAATATCAACACAAAAACATATCATAAACACTAAAAACTAGCAAGATCTAGAGCCTGCAATTTCGCTGTCAGACAAGATCTGGGTTTCTGGGTTGCCCATAAACCAGATTTCGTGACAAGTCAACGCCGTTTGACTACCAATATCTCTTAACTTAATCATGATCTGGCCTTGATTCGAGTTTCAGAGCATAGACAACATAACAGAGAACAAATATATATCATAAAATACACAAATTAATAAACACACACTGATCTAAAGGCCCTGACATTTGCTTGTCAGTCAACATTTTTGTGGATTTCCAGATTTCAAAAATCACCAAAATCGTGCTCTTTGATGTTATGGATCTGGGATTTGACAACCCAGATCACTAAATGACACCTTATTACACATATTTAACCAACAAACAACAACATTAAACATCAAAAATCATAGATTTGCAAGGTTAGGGTTTTTATACCTTTTATGCTTTGATTTTGATTTCTGATCTTCTGATTCTGTTCTTAAATGATCTAAATCTGAATAAGTGACTGATCTACTATAATATTTCGTGGCTAAGAGGTTGAGAGAGTTTTGGTTAATGGTTGTTGACCAAATGAGCAACTTTTTAGATTTCTCTCTCTCTCATTCTATTATATAATGCTTGATTCAATGCATCTAAGTTGCAAGGTGGCAATTGTTTGCTGAGATTGCTGAATATAAATCACATGCTAGGCTTAGGGTTGCTCACTCCACTAGGCCAACTCTTGCAAGTAAAGTCCAATAATACAACAAGGGTAAATAGGTTATTTTGCACACAAAATTAATGGCATTTTGGACATTGACCAAACCCTTAGGGTTTAGGGTTTGGAGCATTTAGAGTTTAGGGTTTGAAAAAAAACTTTAGGCTTTAGGTTTTAACCCTCAAATATTTAGCAACTTAGATTTCCAAAAATTCTCTAATTAAATTTAAAAATAAAAAATTTTGATTTCTAAATTATAATTAGGGCTTCCTAATTATATCATAATTTCCTAATCATAAATCAATCTTGCTAATTAGGACTAATTTATCCTAATTAAAATTGCTAATTTAGCATTTAGGGTTAAATTTGTATATTAGGTTTCAAAACCACATTTTAGGGTTTAAAATAATATTTCAATTTTAGAAATTTAGATTTCGTAATTAGATTAGAGTTTTCTAATTACTCATAAATTGAAATAAATAGGATTAGGGTTTCCTAATTAGTATTGCTAATTTTAGCAATTAAATCCACAATTGAGCATTAGGGTTTCTGACGGAACAATTTGGGTTCCAAAAATTGGAAATTAGGGTTTGTTAATTAATTAACCTTTACCCTAATTAATACTTAATTATTAGCACTAAAGCATCAAAATTCTCCGTTATATTCGCAGATTAGGGTTTCACTTTATCAGAATCTGAAACTAGGATTTCAGATATGGTATTAGGGTTTTCTAATAATCAACTAGAATTTTCAGTAATTCATTAGGGTTTTCCCTAATTAATTAAAATTATTGACTTTTAACTTCGTACATACATTGCATTCCCAATCTAGGATTTTCAATATTCGAATTAGGATTTCATACTCCCGGAACTGAAACTAGGGTTTCCAGAGCCGATTTCTTGGATTTTTTTATTAATCGCTAGGGTTTTCTAACCAAACGTTAAATTTCTTAATATAAACTTAGGGTTTGTCACAGATATAATTTATCTGATCAACCCATGACCCTTAACCACATTCAGCACAATTACATAACCATATTCACCGAATTTAATCACATAAATACTTAATCCTGAATAATTCACCTATATCCTTCACAAAATTTTGAAATCATCAAAATTTCACCCTAATAATATCAAACACATACACTTATTTTCTGTCTAGGTCTATTATTTGACCTTAAATCAATCATTTAAGATTTTAATAAATTGTCCAAATTTTCGGGTTGTCACATTCACCCCTCCTTATAAGAATTTCGTCCCCGAAATTCACCTTACACCTTGCACCTTACACTATTCACACATATCACATGCTACCCAATACACCACTCACAAGAGCAAAAGTTTTGAAATTGTGCTAAGGGGTCATATAGACCATGAACACATTTAGTTTTAACGGTAGTGATCATACTGCAAAACAATACATTACTTGGTCTGTTTACAATCACAAAGAAGGTAAACTACCATTACTAGTACTTTAGGTGATTAGCCCATCGTACAGTTACGTTATGCATAACGTATTAATCATTTTTAGCGAATATTTACGCTACTAGATTGGATTATTTATCCAAACATTATCGTTCACCTCAATCTTATCATAGGATTCCGCACCAAAACAATTTGGTTCGGGAAATTATAATTCAATTCAATCGAATTATTTAGGTGTAGCCAAACCCCGTTGGCAAATTAAAATTTTTGAAAACATTTTCGAGAATGACGTCATGATGCCGCACTGTATTAACAGTCCGTTGAGGATTTCGTCATTTGGTGATTTTGTCATGCTACATCATACCATAGTGGAATAGTGACTTTATGTCAAATTCACACTAAGTAATACTGCATTGATCACTCCATCATTTTTATCATCTCTGCACCAGGTTACATGATACATAAGTGATAAATAAAACAATTTTTGATATTTCAAATCATTTGCGTCTAGCCGAAATAAGTAGCATAGACTGTACTTTAAACCGTTTCAAAAATGATTACGAGTCTACATTTTTTTTAAAAGGCACATAGTGCGTATTTAGCTTGATGTCAAAAATTTGAAGTTTAGCATAGCTAGGAGTTTAGAAAAATCTAAGTCTCCACTAATGATCATTTGCTTAATACTCTATCTGTTCCTATAATCCTTAACACTCCATTCACACACAACTATACCCAATTCATAAAACCACACTTATGAGTTCATAACCTGGCCACAATTATATGAGTTTACGAACTTACCCTAGTCTGACCTTTGGTGTCCGTTCGCTGAGGGGCTCATAAACATTTCATATAACTATGAGTCAAGAATGTCACATAAGTATGAGTTCTAAGAACTTGTACTTAATCCTATATTTTCTACCTATGACCTATTTATCTATATATAACAACTAGCGTGACACAACATTTCAATGGTTACCAATGCCACCAACTAAGTAGTTTTTACACCAAGTACAATTCCCCGCCCATACAAGAAATCATACAACTCAGTTGCTAACACGAGTCCTCATTCAAATCCCCACCTAATCTTAACCCCCTTTTTCAATACGAATTCAATTCGTATTCATAATCCATAACTCTTTTATGAGTTTTCATAGTACCATTTCATAGTACAACTGATACACAATATCTTGCTGTAAACTTTTCAATCATCAGATTGATTCTTTCCGGTTGTCATAACCTTATCAGATCACGGGGTGATCTTATCGTATATATTACGATTCAATTCCATGCACTATGATCGTTTTGTTTTACGATCTTCTATTACTGCACTTATGTTCACCACTATTACCTGAGTTAGGGAACTCTGTGTCTTAACAACTTACCGAGATTCGTCTTTGAATCTTACCGACCAACTAACTCTATTTGAGTTAGCACTTATCCTAATCACTGCGGTTATTGGTCTCAGGTATTCCTACCTAAGCTTCATAACCGACAGCTTTGATACCAACTGTAGTAGCCCCGAATCCAGGTCCCAAATCACGTCGGATTCGGTATACTATTTTTATAACTATTTGCGAAAGATATAAACATAAATTGTTTATACATTACATTACACACTATTTTCCCCAAGGTCGAGTAACCTTAACTTATACACAATTCATAAACTTTCTAACATATAACACATTTATCAAACTATACTATTACAAGATAGCCGCACATTTTATCCCAAGCCGGACTTGGCATTAACCTTTTCTTGTATCCGAACACGTTCGCCTTATCTGCAATGTTTTATCATGATATAGCAAGGGTGAGCATGAAAGTTGCCCAGCAAGTTTAAATACAATAATATAACGATATATCATGATTGAAGAGTATGAATAATAAGCTGGCTATAATTCATCAATATAGTTAAGAATTATCACGAACAAACTTTTGACTGAACAAGTTTAAACATGAACAAACATTTCTGAACCAACTGGTAATGAAGGTGATCAGCCTTTCATACCTGACTTATACATGCAAAATGTACAAAGTACAATTTTTTATGGCAATCAGCAATGACTAACCATAAGCTTGAATAAAACACTTTTATTAGAGTTAAGTACAAAGAAACTTGCCTGAACCGTTGATTACCGCAACACAATTTTTAACGCTTTACCCGAAGACCTAATATTAGTAATAAAGATCTCCAATATTAGAATAATATCATCACAGTATAATACTGTTATATTTATATCCACAGAATAACATAAACACATAGCACATAATCTGATCAATCTATAATACACATAAGACTAGGTATCAAGTCAAACTATTGCAGTCTGAGTTGAACCCGACACAATTCTAACATTCCGACGGTCTAGTCGGACTTTTATCAAGTTTAAGTTCAATTAAACTCTGTCTAACCATTTAACAATTATCACAGATAATTTCTAATCAGACAAAACATTTTCCCTAGGCTCGTAATAATTTTCGGATAATTATTACCATTTATCAACATTTTTCAATCCTTAAAACCGTATTTAAATGAATTAAATACCACATAATACCTTAGTCATTAATATTTATTTATTATCAAATATTAATGAAAATCATTACATAATATTATAATGTAATTATAATATATCAAAGTATTTTTAATACCTTAAAATCATAATTATATGATTTTTAAACACTTAAATCCATTATCCGATAATTTCTATTAATATTAAAATATTAATATTTTCATGCCAAAATATCAAAAGTTATATTTTATAACTTAAAATTTTTTTATAACACTTAAATCATTTTTATATAATTTATAAAGCATTAATTCAATTTTTCCTTAATTTATTTAATATAATTATTAAATAAACTAATTATCATTAATATTGATTAATTAATGAATTTCATCACAAAATATTAAAAGTCATCAAAAATAACTTAAAATATTTTCTTATACCACAAAATAATTTTTCATGATTTTTCATGAATTAAAATCATTTTTAAATAATTTAATTAATATTATAATTAAATAAATAAATATCTTTTATATTCGAAAAATAATAAATATTTTTGAAATATACATAAAATAATTAAAAACTATTTTTCAACATTTAAAATAATTTTTTAGAATTTATTATGTATTTTTAATAATTAAAAACCATTTTTTTCTAATTTTTAATTAATTTACTGAAATTTCTGAAATTAAGCGTCGCTAAAGGGGCCCTATAGCGACAGAACCGTCGCTATAGGTGTTCTTGGTGTTCTTGATCATGTTCTTCAGCTTCATAATCAGACTACATGATACCTACTTTGACCGGCTATACTTCTTTTTCTGTCATGATTCTGGGCCATGTTAAATATTGATCGTGTAGTGTTTATGTAATACTATACGAATCAGTCATCAACTATGTCATACAACATCACACTTGGAAGATCTGGGCCTCCAAAATATCTGACAAGACTGTTCTTCATTTTCTGGGTTTTTCAGAAAATGAAGAACAGTCGAGGGTACTAGCTTTCGATCCTTATATCTTGGGTTCTGTACTTGTGTTGTGTAATCTAAAGGTTGAATCTTGTAGAAAACATGTCAGTGTACATTTCTATTACATCAGATCAACATATCAACATCATCAAAGAAAAATCTGGGTCGGATTGAAGTGATCTAAAGCCTTTAACATGTATTATTCATGTCAGGCTACAATATCAACACAAAAACATATCATAAACACTAAAAACTAGCAAGATCTAGAGCCTGCAATTTCGCTGTCAGACAAGATCTGGGTTTCTGGGTTGCCCATAAACCAGATTTCGTGACAAGTCAACGCCGTTTGACTACCAATATCTCTTAACTTAATCATGATCTGGCCTTGATTCGAGTTTCAGAGCATAGACAACATAACAGAGAACAAATATATATCATAAAATACACAAATTAATAAACACACACTGATCTAAAGGACCTGACATTTGCTTGTCAGTCAATATTTTTGTGGATTTCCAGATTTCAAAAATCACCAAAATCGTGCTCTTTGATGTTATGGATCTGGGATTTGACAACCCAGATCACTAAATGACACCTTGTTATACATATTTAACCAACAAACAACAACATTAAACATCAAAAATCATAGATTTGCAAGGTTAGGGTTTTTATACCTTTTATGCTTTGATTTTGATTTCTGATCTTCTGATTCTGTTCTTAAATGATCTAAATCTGAATAAGTGACTGATCTACTATAATATTTCGTGGCTAAGAGGTTGAGAGAGTTTTGGTTAATGGTTGTTGACCAAATGAGCAACTTTTTAGATTTCTCTCTCTCTCATTCTATTATATAATGCTTGATTCAATGCATCTAAGTTGCAAGGTGGCAATTGTTTGCTGAGATTGCTGAATATAAATCACATGCTAGGCTTAGGGTTGCTCACTCAACTAGGCCAACTCTTGCAAGTAAAGTCCAATAATACAACAAGGGTAAATAGGTTATTTTGCACACAAAATTAATGGCATTTTAGACATTGGCCAAACCCTTAGGGTTTAGGGTTTGGAGTATTTAGAGTTTAGGGTTTGAAAAAAAACTTTAGGGTTTAGGTTTTAACCCTCAAATATTTAGCAAATTGGATTTCCAAAAATTCTCTAATTAAATTTAAAAATAGAAAATTTTGATTTCTAAATTATAATTAGGGCTTCCTAATTATATCATAATTTCCTAATCATAAATCAATCTTGCTAATTAGGACTAATTTATCCTAATTAAAATTGCTAATTTAGCACTTAGGGTTAAATTTGTATATTAGGTTTCAAAACCACATTTTAGTGTTTAAAATAATGTTTCAATTTTAGAAATTTAGATTTCGTAATTAGATTAGAGTTTTTTAATTACTCATAAATTGAAATAATTAGGATTAGGGTTTCCTAATTAGTATTGCTAATTTTAGCAATTAAATCCATAATTGAGCATTAGGGTTTCTGACGGAACAATTTGGGTTTCAAAAATTGGAAATTAGAGTTTGTTAATTAATTAACCTTTACCCTAATTAATACTTAATTATTAGCACTAAAGCATCAAAATTCTCCGTTATATTCCCAGATTAGGGTTTCACTTTATCAGAATCTGAAACTAGGATTTTCAGATATGGTATTAGGGTTTTCTAATAATCAACTAGAATTTCCAGTAATTCATTAGGGTTTTCCCTAATTAATTAAAATTATTGGCGTTTAACTTTGTACATACATTGCATTCCCAATCTAGGGTTTTCAATGTCCGAATTAGGATTTCATACTCCCGGAACTGAAACTAGGGTTTTCAGAACCGATTTCTTGGATTTCTTATTAATCGCTAGGGTTTTCTAACCGAACGTTAAAGTTCTTAATATAAACTTAGGGTTTGTCACAGATATAATTTATCTGATCAACCCATGACCCTTAACCACATTCAGCACACATACATAACCATATTCACAAAATTTAATTACATAAATCCTTAATCCTGAATAATTCACCTATATCCTTCACAAAATTTTGAAATCATCAAAATTTCACCCTAATAATATCAAACGCATACACTTATTTTCTGTCTAGGTCTATTATTTGACCTTAAATCAATCATTTAAGATTTTAATAAATTGTCCAAATTCTCGGGTTGTCACAGTATGGAGTGATGATTCAAGATAGTTGTTTTAGTAGTCCTCACTATTTTGTAGAATAGTGTATCAATAATTGTAATGAGGACTCCTTTTGAGTTTGTACACTGTCTATTAGACAATGTTTATATTCAAACTCAAAGTACGTGTTGTCGTATTTTGCACGACAGTTGTATTACTGAAGTTGTATTTGTTTCTATATCATGTATTTGACGACTCATAATGTGTGATGTATACCTATTTTGGGGGCGTCACAACAATCACACTACAATCACCTAGGCTATCAATTACAATAAGTTAGGCTAACTTTAAGGAATAGTTATGACTAAGGAATTTACAATAATCAAATCAACTAAAATCATGCCAAAACCAGTTGGAATAATTATGGTATGTTTTCACCCCCGTTCAAGCGCAACGATATGGAATGGAGGTTAAGCTTGGAGCATAAAAATAGAAACTGCGGACGGGACAAACCTTTTGTAAAAATGTATGCAAATTGAGATGTAGAAGGAACAAAGTGAAGGGAGAGATGACCATTGGCAACGAGTTCCCGAACAAAATGATAATCGATTTCGATGTGGCGAGTGTGCGCATGAAACACCTAATTACGAGCTATGTGCAGTGCGGAACCGTTATAACAGTACAGTTGTGGGGAATCGGGAAGGGAAATATCGAGCTCGCGAAACAAAAATGTAAACCATTGAATTTCAGAGGCAGTAGTTGCGAGAGCCCGATATTCAGCTTCACTACTAGATCTAGACAAAGTAGCTTCTTTCTTAGCAGTCCAGGAGAGAACATTCGGACCAAGGAAAACACACGCCCCAGTAGTAGAGAGTCTATCATTCGGATCACCAGCCCAATCTGCATTCGAAAAGATGCGAAAAGTCAAATAATTGGATTTGTGGAAAGATAGACCATGTGTAATTGTGCCTTGCAGATAGAAAAAAATCCGCTTTACAGCTTGAAGATGAGTGGTACGGGGAGAATGCATGAATTGACACACTTGATTGACGGCAAAGGCAATGTCCGGTCGGGACAACGTAAGGTATTGAAGACCACCAACCATACTTCGATACAAAGTTACATTCGGCAAAGGGTCACCATCATGACTAGATAACCGAGTATGGGCTGGGAGAGGAGTGGGAGGCGACTTGCAGGTGTCCATATGGAATTTCCGAAGTAAGTCGGAAGCATACCGGGCCTGGGAAAAAGTGAGAGAATCGGAAGTTCGAGTAACTTCAATGCCTATAAAGAAACTCAGATCACCCAAGCGACGACTGTCAAATATAGCACATAAAACATCAATGAAGTCGTTGATGTGATTGAGAGAACTGCCGGTTACAATGATGTCATCAACGTAAACAAGCAAAAGGAGCTTTAGTGAGCCAGAACTTTTGATGAATAAGGATGGGTCAGAGCAGCTGTTTGCAAAACCATGGGATATAAGAAATGTTTGAAGGCGTTGGAACCATGCACGTGGTGACTGTTTGAGACCATAGAGGGCACGGTGTAGTTTTCATACATGATTTGGATGCAGTGGATCAACAAAACCAGGAGGCTGAGTCATGTACACATCCTCCTGAAGAACCCCATTGAGGAAAGCATTACGAACATCAAGTTGTTGTAAGGGCCAGTCATAATGCAGGGCAAGGGCCAGCACTGTACGGATGGTAGAGGGGCGGACGACTGGGCTGAAGGTCTCCTCATAATCAATGCCCTCCTGTTGTGTGAAACCTTGAGCTACAAGTCTTGCTTTGTGATGCTCAATAGACCTATCAGCCCGTCGCTTGACCCGATATATCCATCGACACCCAACTACATTTGGAGAAGACGAAGTTGACACTAAGGTCCATGTGTTGTTTTTGTGAAGGGCAACAATTTCTTCTTGTATAGCTTGTTGCCAATGAGGTTGTTTGGAGGCTTGGCGAAAAGTAGCAGGTTCATGAAATGGTGACTCAACAAAAATGGTGGAGAGATCCTCTGTCAAGGAGTACCTGGAGGTGGTAGCCAAGAGTTCATTGATATTGCGAGTTTTACGCGGTGGAGTGGAACTAGCAGGTGGTGAAGATAATGATCCAGCAGTAGAGGAAGCAACAGTGGGTGAAGTGTCATCGAAGGAGGAAGAAGGATAAGGAACAGGACTGGGAGGACGACCATTAGAGAGTCACGACCTGTGTAACGGAGATGATGGAGAGGCCACAGTGTGGGGACCGATGTCATGAGGTGAGAATGGAAGAATGGGTGGAGCTAGAATGTTGTCGGGATGAGAAGCAAAAACTAAGGGAGACCTAGGGCTGCCTATGCTAGGAGTAGACGGTGAGGACGAGATGAACACGCTATTTGGAAAAACTGGTGTGGTGAGGGAGGAGAAAGGAAATGAGGATTCATCAAAGCGCACATGACGCGAGATGTACACAGGATTAGTCAACGGGTCAAGACACCGTAACCCTTATGATTGGAGTCATAACCAAGAAATTTACACTTGATTGATTTGGGTATGAGCTTGTGTTGATTGTACGGGACGAGAAGTGGGAAACAAGTACAACCAAATACCTTGAGTAAAGTGTAATATTGTTTTCCGTGGAGTAACTTTTCATAAGGAGACACATTTTTGGGTTGACGCATGGGTGAGCGGTTAATTAAAAAAGTAGTTGTGGAAAAAGCCTCAAGACAAAAAAAAGAAGGGCAATGAGGCTTGATTAAGTAATCACAAACCCATTTCCTCAATATGTCTATGTTTACGTTCGACAACCCCATTTTGTTGTGGAGTGTGTGGATATGAAAGTTGATAATGAATACCGTGCGTTTTGAGAAAGTTTTGAAATGAGGAGTTTGTTCGAAATTCAGCACTGCCATCGGTTTGAATACTTTTAATTTTTGGGTTGCAATTTGGTGATTTTCCTAAGAAATTCTCTATCATAATTTTGAAGTTTGAAAAGATAGAAAGAACTTTGGATTTGCGAAACTTAGGAAAAATCCATGCATATCGACTGTAATCATCCACAACAGATAAGAAATAACGAAAACCTGCATTAGAATTTGTGACGCCCCCAAAACAAGTATACATCACCCATCTTGAGTTGCCAGATACAAGGTACATAATTCAAATACAACTTAATTATACAATAGTCGTGTAAAATACGACAAAACATAGGCTATGAGTGTTAATACAAATATTGTCTACTAGACAATATCCACACTCAATGGAGTCCTCATTACAATTATTATCACACTATTTCACAGAATAGTGAGGACTACTAATACAAACATCTAGGATTATCACTCTGTTCCCCGACTAGTCCCAGCTACGTTCTCATTTCCTGAAGAGAATAGTGAAAGAAAGGGTGAGCTCAACTAGCCTATAAAGAAATATTATGACTAAGATAATGTATAATAAATTATCATTAGCCTTCAACGGTGTTAAACTGATAAAATATAATAACTATCAAGTTTAACTACAGCGGAACAAGCAATCCATTAGAAGAGTCAAGTAGGGAATAAAATATACTATCTTCTATGATTTAAAAGTTTTTTCATCACTTTTATTGCTGGGACTTAGCTTAATAAATAATCCACATCATCAAATCACCCCTGCACTACGGCCAAGGATATTCTTTAGTATCACGACCACAAATTATCCATGCACTACGGGCCAAGGACATTCGTGTATTCATTAATGGTCATGATCATGCCAACAACAGTCCATCAATGTACTACGGGCCAATGATGACTTTTACCACATCATTTGTAATATTACGGTCATGATTACACCGAATAATCTTTGATCATAATCATACCAAGTCCAACTATGCTTTACAGGCCACAGATGACTTTTCAAAAAAAATATAAACATGAGGATGATGACAATGATATAAGAATTCAATAAAACAAGTTCAAGAATTAATTTATACAGGAACTGATAACGTCTAAATTGTCAACATGATACTGCTTTGTAGAGTAAAATTCAAGAATGCTCAGAAGAATATTTCCATGAAAAGATACTGAATGAAGCACAAATATCAAGGATATTCCACTAATTTCATGGAGTATAGAAGTCAAAGTTTTAACCAACTGAGTATAATAAAGAATTTAATAACAAAAGAAATCACAATGCATGCAATAGACTGCTCATGCATGTTATTCCAATAGAATAATAAATAACGGAACCAGGTCCGGCGTAAAACACACAGATAGGATATTCCAACAGAATAATAAAGAATGGAACCAGGTCCGGTGTAAAATGCACAGACAGGATATTCCGACAGAATAATAAATAATGGAACGAGGTTAGGCGTAAACGCACGGACAGGATATTCCGACAGGATAATAAAGAATGAAATAACATAAATTTTTTACGAAGTATAGGGTAGCCCGCGTATACAGGTTATTCCAACAGAATAATAAATAATGAAATAACAGATGTTCTCTTCATGAATACAAAAGAAATAGTACCCCTTACCGTAAAAGAAACTAAATATAAGAGTAGGGAAGTAGCAGAATACTTTTCTATAGTTTCTCTATAATTTCTCTCTCTAGAGCTTTAGTGAATTCGTAAGAAATAATGAAGGAATGAGCTTCTATTTATAGGAACATGGACTGAATAGTAACTAATTCATGAACGGTCTAGATTGATTTACTTTTAAACGGACGGTCCATATTGGTTTACTATTAAAACTTAAAGCAACGGTCCATACTGATTTACTATTAAAACTTTAAACTAACGATCCATATTGATTCACTATTATAAATTTTCACCAGCGGTCCATATTGATTTACTATTATATCTTCAACCAACGGTCTGAAAAATTAGCACATCTCCTCATGGGAAAATATTGTATCCAAAAATGATTTGGACCGAAAAGAAATATATTTTACGAGTGATCAATAGTACCCCATAAATAGTAACTCGTGAATAGTAACTTGTGAATAGTAACTTGTGAATAATAACTTATGAATATTAATTCGTGAATAGTAACTCGTGAATAGTAACTCATGAATCGTAACTCGTGAATAGTTACTCATGAATAGTATCTCGTGAATAGTACTCTGACACGAAAAGTGTCCCGAATACCCGATTAAACAATACTGAGTGACTTCTCATATAAACATCAATAATCGATACCGTGTACTACTATGCAACCACACGTATTATTGTACTTTTAACACCGGGTGTTTCAAAAGTTAACGGTAAAACTTCCGCCGTTATTTTCATAAAGTATTTTTGTTGTTTTCTCAATCCGACAATAATTCTTTTGCGGGGTCCACTAATGATGTACCGTATTACGGATATTCCTTGATCAATCGAATATTATATAACCACTTGCTTACTTTGCAAAATTTGTAATTATTACCCACAACTATAACATTACATCAAAGCAACACCATAATAATTTTTTTTTTTGAGAAAATTAAATCTTTATTCATAAAATCTGGGGTCTCACGTACAATCTCCCCTCCTTATAAAATTTCACCCTCAAAATTTATGTACGTATCTGATATGCCGAACATGTGAGGATACCTTGACTTCACTTCAACTTCTAACTCTTGAGGTATAACCTTTGAGTGTCAAATATGATCCTTCTTATCATAGATTTTAACACGTAGCTTTTCATAAATTAAATCTTCTGCTATCTCGTCTAGTTCTAATTTAATAACGTGGTTCGGGTCATCCACATATTTACGTAACATCGATACTTAAAAAAATGTTATGAACACGCGACATACTTGGCGGTAAAATGAGTCTATAAGCCACAGTTCCTACTTCATCGAGGATTTCAAATGGGCCAAATAAATCGAGGGTTGAGATTTCCTCTCTTCGTCGATTCTTACTTCTAAAATATCTCCCTCTTTAACCTTATTCTTCAAATTCTTCAGCTCTGAGTATGTAGCTTGAGCAGCTTTAACTTTATCGATTAAAGTCTATTCTAATCGTATATTCGTTATCTTCACGTGGGTTCGTATATTCGCACTTGTAACCGCATACGACCTTCTACTTAACGCGTCAGATACCACGTTCGCTCTTCCACGATGATATTGAATGGTACGCTCGTAATCTTCAACAACTCGAGCCAACGTCTTTGGCACATTACACGTTCGTTTTAGGTGAAGAAAATATTTGAGGGTTTTAGAAATGGGTTTTGTACTGGGGTCAAGACAAAATTCGATTTCACGCTCTAGGGGTAGGCTAAAAAGTCTTCAAGAATACGTCAGGAAATTTATTAACAATAGAAATATCATTTAAAAATGTGACTCTCATCCAAGACTTGGATAACACGTCACATTGATACCTATCAACTTGTCACCGTCATTCACGACGTTGCCTACAGAAAGTCTGGCTTCGGTGCATTCCACACAAGAAAGTCAAAAACGAAAGGATCGGGGCTCTTTATTTATGGTTTGATATGACAGTGATTGACTTTAGTGGTTTGGTTACTTTGAATTCACATAGCAGGTTGGTTAGGAGTATGAAAACTAACAACCTTACGAAAAGCATGATGAGTAGTTAACCAATCGTTTCCAAAAATCACATCAAAGGCAAGTTTTTTCAAAGAGATAAGATCGACAGGTAACGTGAAAGTGTTGATTTGAACAAGATTTATAAATAGCGGAGGTAACGAAGGTTTCTCCCAACTGAGTTTAAACAAATATATCAAAGTTTAACTTCTCCGGAGTTAACTTCAAACATTGAACACAACTAGGTGCAATAAAAGAGTGAGTAGAACCGGT
The DNA here is from genome assembly GCA_020205505.1 of Panax japonicus. Classification (NCBI taxonomy): domain Eukaryota; kingdom Viridiplantae; phylum Streptophyta; class Magnoliopsida; order Apiales; family Araliaceae; genus Panax; species Panax japonicus. The sequence continues at coordinate 35,170,268 of CM035113.1, read as the reverse complement.
ATCTAACACGGTATAGACTTCGCAAGAGTTTATGACTAACATACCCGTGATAATTTTATTCAGGTTCCTCGTCACGAAAAAAATGCTCTCTCTTAAACTACTGGCTTTGGCTTATTTGGGACATCCTTTAGTGCCTCCATCCTAGCTGAACTTGTCTTCGGTTAACGACAAAATTGGACTAAGTGGCCTTCTCTTCCACAATTATAGCATGCTTTGGACGGCATCACGCAGTTTGGACTGATGTGTCCCTCCCCTCCACATTTGAAGCATATGATAGGTGGTCGTTCTCATTCCTTAACAACGGGTGCTGGTGCTGACGTCTTTCCATCATTTTTAAATCTCCTCTCCTTGAAATGTTCATTCTTATTGTTTTGACCATGATTACCACCGAAGTGGTTACTATTTCTGGCGTGTTGATTCCCTCAATACTTATTGTCACCGCTTTGATTACTATTATCACCGGTATTATCATTTTGCCGGCTACTTTCTTTTGGTTACGTTGACTCATTATCGCGCTCCACTAACTGAGCCCTATTTACAACATTTGAATACAAACACAGCTTATGAGAAATAAGATATTGACATATCTCCGGCTTCAAACCTCTTAAAAACATCCGCGTCATTCTCTCTTCATTATCAACCAAGTGGGACGCAAATCGGAGCAACTCGGCAAACTTGGCTTCGTACTGCGACACAGTCATGTTGTTTTGCTCCAACTTGATAAATTCCACCTCCTTCATGTGACGAATGCTTTCGGGAAAGTACTTGTCATTGAACAACTCTTGGAACTTCTCCCAAGACATCTTGAGTGCGTCAGACTGGGTACGTTTTACAGATTCCCACCAGTGATCTGCCTCTTCACGCAACATAAAGGTGGCAAAGGGAACCTTTTGCTCCTCGAAGCATCCCAAGACATCAAATATCTTGGTGATCTGCTTTAACCACGTCTCCGCCTTAAGTGGTTCTGGCTTTCCCAAAAACTTCGGTGGTCCCAGCTCCTTGAATTGCTTAGCGGTGACCAACCGTGGGTTACCATTATTTCCTCCTGCATTATGCACAGGAGTTGCCTTCGCCTGATGTTGCATGAATTCTAAAAAGCTCCTAAACGTACCGTCATTCGTCAATTGATCAGTGTTATTGTTTACAGGAGGATTATCGCCATCCTGTTGCACATTGTCCTGATTATTGATCTGTGGAGAATCAACTGCCTCCTGTGCTCCATTGCTATTCTCAACATTCTCGGATGTCATTTTCAGATACTGCCACAAAACAAAGGTTAATTGACATGTAACATATTATCCCTATATTCTGACCGACCAATTAAATACCAAATAAACTTAGGTAGGTCATACTAGCGAAGGAATTCCCCGTCTCTCCCCTGTGACGCCCCCAAAATTAGGTATACATCACCCATATTGAGTCGCTAGATACATGGTACAGAATTCAAATACAACTTAATAATACAACTGTTGTGTACAATACGACAAAACATAAACAGTGAGTTTGAATACAAATATTGTCTACTAGAGAGTATACAAACTCAAAAGGAGTCCTCATTACAATTATTATCACATTATTTCACAGAATAGTGAGGACTACTAATGCATCATCTAGGACCATCACTCTGTTCCCCGACTAGTCCCAGATACGTTCTCATTTCCTGAAGAGAACAGTGAAAGAAAGGATGAGCTCAACTAGCCCAGTAAGAAATATTATGATTAAGATAATGCAGAATAATTTATCGTTAGCCTTCAACAGTGTTAAATTGATAAAATATAATAACTATCAAGTTTAACTGCAACGGAACAAGCAATCCATTAGAAGAGTCAAGTAGGGAATAAAATCTACTATCTTCTATGTTTTAAAAGGTTTTTCAACACTGTTATCGCTGGAACTCAGCTTAAAAAATAATCCACATCATCGAATCACCCCTGCACTACGGCCAATGATATTCTTTAGTATCACGACCACGAATTATCCATGCACTACGGCTAAAGATAATCATATTTTCATCAACGGTCCTGATCATGCCATAAAACAATTCATCTTTGCACTACGGCCAAAGAGAATACATAGCCATAATTATACCAAAAACTGTCCATCAATGCACTATGGGCCAATGAGGACTTTTTTCACATCATTTGTAACATTACGGTTATGATTATACCGAATATTCCCTGGTCATAATTATACCAAGTCCATCTATGCACTAAAGGCCACATATGACTTTCAACATAATATAAGAAAGAGGATGATGACAATGATATAAGAATTCAATAAAACAAGTTCAAGAATTAATTTATCCCGGAACTAATAACGTTCAAATAGTCAACATGATACTGCTTTGTAGAGTAAAATTCAAGAATGCTCAGAAGAATATTTCCATGAAAAGATACTGGATGAAGCGCAAATATCAAGGATATTCCACTAATTTCATGAAGTATAGAAGTCAAAGTTTAACCAACTGAGAATAATAAAGAATGGAATAAGAAAAGAAATCACCATGCTTGCGATAGACCGCACAGATAGGTTATTCCAACAGAATAATAAATAACGGAACTAGGTCCGGCGTAAAACGCACAGACAGGATATTCCAACAGAATAAAAAAGAATGGAACCAGGTCCGGCGTAAAACGCACAGACAGGATATTCCGACAGAATAATAAATAATGGAACCAGGTCCAGCGTGTGACGCCTCCAAAATAGGTATACATCACCCATTCTGAGTTGTCAATATATAGTACAGAAATAACTACAACTTTATTATTACAACAGTAAAACTGTGAGTTTGAATACAAACATTATCTTCTAGACAATATCTATACTCAAATATATCCTCATCATATTTATTGATACATTATTTTATAAAAATTGTGAGGAATACTAAACAACTTTCTCTAGAACTTTCATTCCATACCCCGACTCGTACTCGCTATATTCTCATCTCCTGAGAAGAAAAATGGAACAAAAAGGAAAAAGGGTGAGCTCAACTAGCCCAGTAAAGAATATTATGACTAAGATAATATACAACAAATTATCGTTAGTGTGAGGTCCCCCGAACCCGGATACTTGAAACTCGAACTCGGTACTTCACGATACCATTTCTATGAGCGGAATACTACTAATAATAATAACAATAATATAAACTTAAACTTAAATTTATAATTACATCAGAGTCTTTCCCCCAAGTACGCAACCTTTAGTCATTCATTACATGTCATAACATACATAAATATATATATCATAGTCTTCATAATCTATAACTATTACAAACAGTAGTATATAAAGTCATTCAGCAACTTTTCCTTTTCCTTTGTTCTTGACAGATCCTTCTGGTCCTTCACACTTAGCTGAAAACATTTAAATTAAGCAAGAATGAGCATTTGAGTGCCCAGCAAGTATTATATATATATAGGCTGAAGGAATTTAAATGTTTTCTTTATAATATTCTTCTACAACTAGTAAGTAGTTGTGAAGTATTCTGCACCAATAATAATAACATAACAACCCTCTTTCAATTTTTTTTGAAACTACGTATTGACTATAAATGGGGTTTCTGTGACATACTATGAACATTGTTTTTTTTTTTCGAAAAGGTTTGAACAGAAATTCATCTGTAAACCGTCATGACTTACGGGCACGGAGGGTGATCAGCCCTGTTGTACCCTGTATTGATCAATACTACATGTATAAGAACGATGTTATCGTTCACTTTGTCCGCCTTGGGCGCATAAAAATTTTCCCATTTATTGGGATGTTCATACCTGTCGGGTTTTCATAACAAAGGTCTTATATAATTCAACATATATGTATATCAAAGAAGTATCAACATGCGATTAAATGCAATGATTATCCAAGTGGGGACACTTGTATAATCATTTATAGAAATTAACGAACAGGATATATTTAACTGAATTATCTTATACTAGCATGTTGATCATCAATGGGCTTATATAATATAAGTTTGACAATCTGTACAATAATAAAAATAATTCTGAACTTCTCACTTCTGTCCATTGCATAAAGAAAATGCAAAGTTAGGATACTTACCTGATGCGCTGCTTACACTTACGCAACTTAGATCTACCCTTTTCTATCACAACCTATCATTAATCAGATCATTTACTGATTAGTACAACAAAACGTACATACAATACTGCTTATTGCAGTCAGCACATTCCCTATTCACATTATCACACATGTTCAACAATCGTTGACTCATAATCAAACATTAACACTTTCCTAATCACATTGTCATACAACCTTAATAACCATTGAATCACAAATAAATAATTAACTAACCAATTTATCTAAGTCCAGATCAATTTCTAATCTATGTCGGTCTACCGACAGCTTTATCAGTTAAATATTGAGTCTAAGACTCTAAACCATAGTTCAACATTCGTTTGGATAACTTAAACATCAGTCGCACTATTTTTCATGGCCTTATAATAATTATTAAATAATTATTATCATTTATTATAATTTTTTGAAATATCAGAATCATTATTAAATGATTTAAATAATAAACAATGCTATTATCATTAATATTTAATTAATATTAAACTATTAATGAAACCATTGCCAAAATATTAAAGTTATGTATAATAACTCAAAATATTTTTAAAATATTAATATTACCTTTAAATTGATTCTTATACATTTAAAATCATCATTAAATAATTACCATTAATATTTAAATATTAATGAACTATTTATCCAAATATTAAAAGTCATTAATTATAACTTAAAATATTTTTAAATCATTAATATCCTTTTTAAATGATTTTTAAATAAATAAAACCATTTTTAAACTATTTATTTAATATAATTATTAAATAAATTTAATATCATTAATCATTAATAAATATCATTAATATTAAATTATTAATGAAATTATCCTTTAAATATTAAAAGTTATACTTTATAACTTAAAATATCTTTAAACACTTTATTTTCATTTAAAATGATTTTTATAATATTAAAATCATTTTTAAACTAAATTATTTAATATAATTATTAAATAACTTTAATATCATTAATAATAATTAATTAATGAAATTTTCCTTTAAATATTAAAAGTTATATTTTATAACTTAAAATATTTTTAAATACCTTATTATTATTTAAAATAATTTTTAATATAATAAAATTATTTTTAATTTATTTATTTAATTTATTTAATAAATAACTTAATTATCATTAATATTACTTTATTAATGAAAATTATCAAATAATATTAAAAGTTATCAAAAATAACTTAAATTATTTTCTTATACCATAATATAATTTTAAATGATTTTTCAAATATTAAAATCATTTTTAAATAATTTATTTAATATTATAATTAAATAAATTAATTACTTTTAATATTCCAAAAATATTAAATATTTATGAAATATATTTAAAATAATTAAAAACTAATTTTCAGAATTTATAATAATTTATTTTGTATTTTTAATAATTACAAACTATTTTTTTCTATTTTTTTATTAATTTCTGAAAATATTAATTAAATCTGTCGCTAAAGGCCTATAGCGACGCTTGTCTGTCGCTATAGGTGTTCTTGAGCTACCCAGAAACCATAAGGCAGAAACCGAGTAGCTATGTTTGACCGTGTGTAACGCTTAGCACAAAATGTTTCCGAGTGATCTAACACATACATATTGTAGTACTCATGTAATACTACAAGTACATAACAAATTTCGTGGTTAAACAACAACTGATCTAGGATAAATCATCAATCAAAGTAGCTATCAACACTGTTTCTCACGAAGAACAGTTCGAGGTGCCTACTTTGGACCTCTATAACTTGCAATTAATGTAACGTTTTTGTGATCTATCACTTCCAGTGTGTAGTACTAATGTAGGAATACAACTTTAACACATAACATACATATAACAACAACGGATAGAACTAGAAATAACCGGTCAAAATTCACCACGGAAATTGCTAAAAAAAATTCTGGGTTCGCTGTTTTAGCAGTTTCGGTCAACGGGTTTTGACCATGAATAACTCCCGATATTTACATGATCTGGCCTTGATTCTTTTTGTATCTTACAGACCACATAACAAGATATACATAACATCTTACAAACACCAAAAACACTAAATAATAACAGAGATATAATGCTCGACATTTGCCTAAAAATAACAGATTTCAGTATTTTTAAAAGTTGGAAAAACTTTGATTTTGAGCACTTTGATGTTATGGGTCATGAATCTAACAACCCAGAACATTAATACACTCCTTATTACACATATTTAACAAATCAATTTCAACAATTAACCACGAATTGAAGGATTTTAAAAATTAAAGTAATTATACCTTTCTTGATCGATTTTTGATTTTTGGCTTCCGATATGTTGATGATCTGTTATGGGTGATGGTGGGGCTTGATTCTTGACTGATATATGAAGGAAATTTCGGAGGTTTTAGATAGAGAGAGAGTTGGTGAGAGTTGTTTAGCAAAATGGTCAATTCTTTGCATTTTCTCTCTCTCAACTTATTTATAGGCAATTGTGGTGCATGAATTGGCTGAAGTGTTGCTTGTTGCTGGAGTTTTGGGCATGTGGAGTTGTTAGATTTGGTGAACAACCATCCCTAAATGTCAAAACCTAAGAACTAGCTTCTTAAATGCCTAATATGGGCATTTTTGCCATTTCCTTTTTTTCTAGAAAGTTGTCTTAGGTTTAGGGTTTAGATATTTTAGTGTTTAGGGTTTAATATTTAACCCTTAAAGATTTAGCAACTAGGATTTCAAAAATTTCCAATTTTAGGATTTATTAATTTAGGGTTTATTACAAAAATAATAACTAAATTTTAGTTTCTAATATTTTGAAAAATTAACTTTGTTAATTAAAATAAGTTTGTAATTATCTAACACATGGGCATTAGGGTTTAAAACCCTTAATCACAATTAACTTTGCTAATAAAACAATTAGGGTTTATTCTTTTGGTAATTAGGGTTACCAAATTACTATTAGGGTTTTTAATTACTAAATTAGGGTTTTAGTTTAGTAATTAGGGTTTAACAATTTAGGGTTTCTAAATTTAATTATTATAAACACCATACTTGTTAATTGATCACATTAATACAATACCCAACAATCTCAAACTCTAATTTTAAATTAGGGTTACTAATTATAGCAATTAGGGTTTCCAAAATTTTTAATTAGGGTTTACCTAATTAATACATTAATACTCAACATAATTATACACTTGTAAAATTACCTTATACTCAAATTTGGATCTCAAATTAGGGTTTAACATCATTACTAGGGTTTGGGTCAAAATACACCGTAATTGACCAACTATTTTCAATACGGACATATCGTACATATACATAGCACTGAAAAATCAAAATATAATTTATATTATATCATTATTCTCATACCTTGACAATAATTCAAAATTAGAATTTGGATTCCATATCTGATTATTCTTTCATATTTAACCTTAATAATTAAGGTAAAATAATTAACTTAATAATCTGTACAAAATTCATATAATAAAATAATTATTATATTTATTCTAAAAAAATCACTTCATATATCATTTAAATAATATATGATTATATATTCATGGAAAATAATTAATAAAAACATTTCTATCTTAAAATTAATTATTATAAAAATATACTTTATAATAATCAATAATTCTAGAATAAATTTACTTGTAAATATTCATGTAATAAATATATTTTTATTTACCACATAAATACATATACTCATAATCTTGTACAAATCCTCATCCTTAAAATAAAAAAAAATTTATACGCAAAATTTATGATTTATTTATATAGAAAATATCGGGTTGTCACAGTTAGTCTTCAACAGGGAAAAATATAATAGAATACAATAGACAACAAGTTTTAAATCAATATTCGCAGCGGAATTTAAAATTCATTAGAAGAGTTAAGTAGAGAATGCAAACTACTATCTTCTATGTATGAATTTAAAAGTTCATCGTCTATCTTTTATTCCTGTAACATTAATCAATATATATCTGGAATCAAATATTCATCTTTGCACAACAAGCCTAAGATATTCATCAGTTGGTCATGTTCATCTAAACACCTGTTCATCTTTGCACTACGGGCCAAAGATATTCATCAGAAATCATTCATCTTTGCAATACAGGCCAAAGATATTCAATAATATCATCATTTAAGATCGAAAATGATGAAAAATATTTTTAAAGAAACGAATCCAGTGAAACAAAATGACAAGGATTAAGGATTAATGATTCGTACTTTGTTTTATCCATGTCCAAAAATACCTCAAAAATAATCATAGTGGTGTAAAATTCAAGAATGATCAAAATATGGATACAATCAAAGCTAGTATCCACAATAGATATTTTAGACGAAAAGGGAAAATTTTCATTTTTTGATGAATAGTGTCGTATTCGTGAATAGTGTCGTATACGTGAATAGTAACCCCGACACCAAAAGTTTCAAATTTGATAAAAACTTCAGATCAATATTTCAGCATAATGATATTGAAGAAATAATATCATTACGAAAAAAAATAATATCCCTTGCCTCGGAAGATCAGTACTTCTAGCTGAAACACCGGATATAGGCTATGACTTGAACTTACACCGTATAGCAATACTCAAAGTATACTCAAAATACTCACAAGAATACGCTCGATATTATAGAGAGAGAAAACTTCAGTTTCTGATGTAATTTTCAATTCTAACCTAAGCACCTATTTATAGGAAATTGCTTAGAACACCAAAGCAGAAAATTTAATATAATATTATATATATTACAAATTCTCTACGCACATCTTGACAACTGATTTCAGCTTATCTTGCACATGCTAGGGCTGCACACAAAACAAAAAAAAACATTTTTCCTATTTTAAATATTTTAAACTTCCAAAAATCAATTATTTCGGAGCTTCAGAACTTCAATAATTCATAATAAATAACCCTTTCATCAGAAAATTCGAATCTCGAGACTTTTATAGGAAATTCAATTCTCTACAACTTTGCAGAAGAAAGTTTTTCCAAATTCCAAACAGAAATTGACCGAAATCCACAAACGGGCGATTTTACAGGCTATAATCAAATTTCAGTCAATAATTATGTCCAACAATACACAAAATATGTGTTAAACATTTAATTCCACAAAAATACTCTTCCTCCTCATATACTCATATATCCCACATTCATTATAAAAATATCACCGTTAATATATTATTAAAATAATATATTTAAATAAATTATTTTATTAGAAAAAGATAAAATATTAATTTTTAACAATTGTCACATTAAAATTTCTCCATCTATATTCATATAAAATCAATGTTTTCCTCATCATATAAATCAATAATTAATTATTCACAAATAATATTACAGAATCACAGTACTGGCAACCAGGCCGTTCCCAGGAAAGAGGGGGCTTTCCAATAAGAATTTTTCCTTACTGGCGCGCAATTAGGTGACTAAACCTCTCCTTAGACAGAACTTTTTAGACATTGCCAATAATGTTTTCTAATAATATTATTCAGATAATATGAATTATTGCTTCGATAATGAAAAATACTGTGTAATGACAATTATTGAAACAACAGTGATATAAAATATCAACACAGCAATTATTGAATCAATAAAATAAAATACTGAACAATAATTACTATAACAATTATTGAGTAGTGCCTTCTTACGTAAGAATCAATAATTGGTGCAATACCGTGTGCTACTGTGTTTTAACCACCGAGTATTTTAACAGTATTAACGGTAATAACTACGCCGTTATTTTTAAACAACTTATATTTGTCGTTTTCTTCGTCCAATCACTTTCTGTTATGGGGCCCACACATGGATGCGCCGTCGTACGAATATTCCCCGACAGTACGAATATTCCACGACTAAACGAATATTCCTCGACAACAATGAATATTTTATAACCACTTGGTTATTTTGAAATATTTGCGTATTTTACCCATAACTATCCACATTAATCAAATCAACCCTTACTATTTCAAAATAATAAATATAAAAAATTAAATTTTATTTATTAATAATTTGGGGTCTTACAACCTCCCCTCCTTATGAAATCTCGTCCTCGAAATTGACGTACGTACCTGGTGTTTCGAAAAGATGAGGATACCTCGCTTTCATTTCCGTTTCCAACTCCCAGGTCATTTCCTCTATAGCATGATTCCTCCACAAAACTTTAACTTGTGGTATGACCTTTGTGCGTAGGACATGCTCCTTCCTATCCAAGATCTTGACAGGTACCTCTTCGTACGTTAAGTCTTCGGCTATCTCGTCTGGTTCTAACTCAATAACGTGGTTCGGGTCTTTCACATATTTACGAAGTACAGATATGTGAAACACATTATGAATACGAGACATACTCGGAGGTAACACGAGTCTATAGGCCACATTTCCTACTCGGTCAGGGATTTGAAATGGACCAATAAATCGTGGATTGAGCTTTCCTCTCTTCCCAAATCTTTTAACTCCCTTCCATGAAGCAACTCGCAACAATACATGATCCCCTATACTAAATTCCACGTCCTTTCGACGAAGATCCGCATAACTCTTTTGTCGATCTTGTGCCGTTCGTATACGTTGTCGAATCATTTGGATCTTTTCGGTAGTCATACGTACTAACTCGGGTCCCAAAAATGTTGCTTCACCCACCTCATCCCAACATATTGGAGAGGGACACTTTCATCCATATAATGCTTCAAATGGAGCCACACCTATACTTGCCTGATAACTGTTGTTGTAGGAGAATTCCACCAATGGTAAATACTTATCCCAACTGCCCTTGAAGTCTAGGACACAGAGTCTTAATAAATCTTCAAGAGTTTGAATATTCCTCTCTGATTGTCCGTCTGTTTGAGGATGGTATGCCGAACTGAATTGTAAATCTGTGCCCATAGCTTTTTGCAAGCTAACCCAAAATCTTGAAGTGAATCTTGGGCCACGATCCGAAACTATGGATACCGGCATGCCATGCAACCTCACAATCTCATTTACATATATACTAGCAAGACGTTCAAGGGAATAAGTCTCCCGTATCGGCAAGAAATGAGCAGATTTGGTTAATCTATCAACAATAACCCAAATAACATTGATGCCTTGAGAAACCGTAGGAAGTCCCGTAACGAAATCCATGGTAATGTGTTCCCACTTCCATTTTGGAATCTCAAGTGGTTGCAACGGACCCTTAGGTACTAGATGCTCCGCTTTTACACGTTGACAAGTTAAACACATCGAAATAAACTTTGCAATCTCTCTCTTCATATTGTTCCACCAAAATGTATGTCGAAGATCACGATACATTTTAGTACTTCCAGGATGGATTGCAAATGGTGTATTGTATGCCTCCATCATAATCTTGTACTTTAAATCAGAGTCGTTAGGAACACAAAGTCTAGAGTGGACTCGAAGTATTCCTTCTTCATCAATTCTCGCTTCCGGAATAGCTCCTTCTTGTACTTTCTTCTTCATACGCATCAGCTCTGGGTCGGTGGCTTGAGCAACCTTAACTTTTTCTATTAAAGTTGGCTCTATGCGTATACTTGACATCATCGCACTCGTTCCTGCATATGATCTTCTACTCAACGCGTCAGCTACCACGTTCGCTTTTCCAGGATGGTATTGAATAATGTGGTTGTAGTCTTTCAATAGCTCGAGCCAACGTCGCTGCCGCATGTTGAGTTCTTTTTGAGTGAAGAAATATTTAAGGCTTTTATGGTCTGAATATATCTCCACTTTCTCCCCCATATAGATAATGCCTCCAGATCTTTAGCGTGAAAACGACTGCTGCCAACTCTAGATCATGAGTAGGATAGTTCCTCTCATACTCTTTAAGTTGTCGAGATGCATAGGCTATGACTTTCCCACGTTGCATGAGAACACATCCTAACCCTTTGCCTGAAGCATCACTGTAGATAATAAATCCATCCGTACCAGATGGTATTGTTAGAACAGGTGCCGAAATGAGTCTCCTTTTGAGCTCTTGGAAGCTCTTCTCGCATTCTTCGCTCCAAACGAATTTTTTATCCTCCGAGTTAGTTGGGTTAATGGAGTAGAAATTCGAGAAAACCCTTCCACGAATCTCCGATAATAACCAGCTAAGCCCAAAAAGCTACATACTTCAGTCACCGACTTCGGTTGCTCCCAACTTTGTATTGCTTCAATCTTCGCCGGATCAACAGATACTCCATGTTTTGACACCACATGCCCAAGAAATGCTACTTCCTCAAGCCAGAACTCGCATTTCTTCAATTTGGCATATAGTTTGTTTCCACGAAGCCTTTGGAACACCAGCTTCAAATGGTGCTCATGATCTTCACGACTTTTAGAATATATGAGGATGTCATCAATAAAGACAACAACGAAATGATCCAAATATTCCTTGAATACTCGGTTCATCATATCCATGAAAGCCGCAGGAGCATTAGTCAATCCAAAAGACATGACTAAGAATTCATAATGCCCGTACCGAGTTCTGAAGGCAGTCTTTGGAATATCCTAAGTTCTAATCTTCAGCTGATGATATCCAGAACGAAGATCAATCTTTGAAAAGAATTGTGTTCCTTGCAACTGGTCAAACAGGTCATCAATACGAGGTAGAGGATACCTATTCTTGATGGTGACATGGTTCAATTCCCGATAGTCAATACAAAGTCGCATACTCCCGTCTTTCTTCTTTACGAATAAAACAGGAGCACCCCAAGGAGATGTACTAGGACGAATGAATCCGATGTCCAACAATTCCTGTAGTTGGACCTTTAACTCCTGAAGTTCAATAGGAGCCATTCGATATGGGGTTTTAGAAATGGGCTTTGTACCAGGTTCAAGATCAATAAAGAATTCAACTTCACGTTCTAGGGGTAGATCGGGAAGTTCTTCAGGAAATACGTCAGGAAAGTCAATAACAACAGGAATATTATTCAAATTTGATGTGTCTTTATTCAAATCCATAACATGGGCTAAGAAAGCTTGACATCCGTTTTTCAATAAACGAATAGCTTTATGATTAGATATGACAGTGATTGATTTTAATGGTTTAGTTGCTTGAATTCGTACAACAGGTTGGTTAGGAATATGAAAACTAACAACCTTACGAAAATAATCAATTTTGGCATGATGAGTAGTTAACCAATCAATCCCTAAAATCACATCAAAAGCAAGTATCTTTAAAGAGATAAGGTCAACAGGTAAGGTGATGGTGCCAACTTGAATCAAACAAGATTTATAAATAGTGGATGTGATGAAAGTTTCTCCTAACGGAGTTTCCACAGATAGGTCAAAGTCTAATTTCTCCGGAGTCAAGTTTAAATGTTGAGCACAAGCAGGAAAGATAAATGAATGGGTAGCACCGGTATCAAGTAAGGTATAAACTTCGCAAGAATTTATAAATAGCTTACCCGTGATCACCTCATTTGGGTTCCTCGCATTTTGACCAATCACAATAAACGCTCTTCCAGGAACCGTTGACTTTGACTTTTCTGGGACAGTCTTTTGAGTACCGTCCCCGCTGCACTAGGTTTCACTACCGTACAATCTCGAGCAATATGTTATTCCTTTCCATAATTATAGCATACCTTGAACTGTTGTGGGCAGTTTGGACTGATATGTCCCTCTTTCCCGCATTTATAGCATATGACCGGTGGTCGTTCTCCTCCCTTAGAACCAGTTGCTGCTGGTGTTGTCGTCTTCACATTGTCGTTGTTGAATCTCCTCTTTTTAAAATCTCCTCCTGACTCACTTCTTCAATTTTCATGGCCATGGCTACCACCAGAGTGGTTACCATTTCTGTTAGTCTTTTTCTTTCTCCGCTGGTTATCGTTGTTTTGTTGACTGCTATCTCCGGTATGATCCTAATTATGGTCCCTCGGTTGACCGTACTCATTATCTCGCTCTAATAATTTAGCCATGTTTACAACATCTGAATAGAGAGAAAATTTATGAGAAATGAGATATTACCGTATGTCGGGTTTCAAACCTCTCAGAAACATCCGCGTCATACGTTTCTCATTTTCCACCAAATGAGGTGCAAACCTGGATAACCCTGCAAACTTTGCCTCGTACTGAGACACCGTCATGTTGTTTTGTTCTAATCTGATGAACTCCACTTCCTTCATATGACGAACACTTTCAGGAAAGTATTTGTCATTAAATAGTTTCTGAAACGTCTCCTAAGACATGCTGAGTGCTGCTGGATGGGTACGCTTCACAGACTCCCACCAGTAGTCTGCCTCGCCACGGAACATAAAGGTGGCAAATGGAACCTTCTGTTCCTCTGTGCATCTCAAGACTTCGAATATCTTGGTAATTTGTTTGACCCATGTTTCTGCCATGATCGGATCTGGCTTTCCCTTAAATTCTGGTGGTCCCAACTCTTTGAACTGCTTGGCTGTGACAACCCATGAATTGCTATCATGTCCTCTTTTATTTTGAACACGAGTCTCCCTTGTCTGATTTTGCATGAACTGCAAAAAGCTTCTAAACATCCCCTCGTACATCATCTGCTCAGTGGTGTTGTTCACATGAGGAACATTGCCAGCCTGTTGCACGTTCTCCTCGTTGGTGAGTACAGGCGTCTCCACGGTCTCATTTCCACTGTTAATATTCTCAGTTAAAATTCTCAAATACTGTCATAAAATAAGGGTTAATTAAGGAAATTAATATATCACATAATATCCATATATACTAACCAATTAACAAATAAGCTTAGGTAGGACACACTAGCGAAGGATTTACTCGTCTCTCCCCTCCTAGTTCTATTCCCCGATCTCCGCCAGAGATTATATCCCTAAGCTCTGATACCAACTGTGACGCCCCTAAAATAGGTATACATCACCCATTCTGAGTTGTCAATATATGGTACAGAAATAACTACAACTTTATTATTACAACAGTAAAACTATGAGTTTGAATACAAACATTATCTTCTAGACAATATCTATACTCAAATATATCCTCATCATATTTATTGATACATTATTTTACAAAAATGGTGAGGACTACTAAACAACTTTCTCTAGAACCTTCATTCCATACCCCGACTCGTACTCGCTATATTCTCACCTCCTGAGAAGAAAAATGGAACAAAAAGGAAAAGGGTGAGCTCAACTAGCCCAGTAAAGAATATTATGACTAAGATAATATACAACAAATTATCGTTAGTCTTCAACAAGGAAAAATATAATAGAATACAATAGACAACAAGTTTTAAATCAATATTCGTAGCGGAATTTATAATTCATTAGAAGAGTTAAGTAGAGAATGCAAACTACTATCTTCTATGTATGAATTTAAAAGTTCACCGTCTATCTTTTATTCATGTAACATCAATCAATATATATCTGGAATCAAATATTCATCTTTGCACAACAGGCCAAAGATATTCATCAGTTGGTCATGTTCATCTAAACACCTGTTCATCTTTGCACTACGGGCCAAAGATATTCATCAGAAATCATTCATCTTTGCACTACAGGCCAAAGATATTCAATAATATCATCATTTAAGACTGAGGATGATGAAAAATATTTTTAAAGAAACGAATCCAGTGAAACAAAATGACAAGGATTAAGGATTAAGGATTCGTACTTTGTTTTATCCATGTCCAAAAATACCTCAAAAATAATCATAGTGGTGTAAAATTCAAGAATGATCAAAACATGGATACAATCAAAGCTAGTATCCACAATAGATATTTTAGACAAAAAGGGAAAATTTTTATTTTTCGATGAATAGTGTCGTATTAGTGAATAGTGCTGTATACGTGAATAGTAACTCCGACACCAAAAGTTCCAAATTTGATAAAAACTTCAGATCAATATTTCAGCATAATGATATTGAAGAAATAATATCATCAAAAAAAAAATAATATCCCTTACCTCGGAAGATCAATACTTCTAGCTGAAACACCGGATATAGGCTATGACTTGAACTTACACCGTATAGCAATACTCAAAGTATACTCAAAATACTCACAAGAATACACTCGATATTATAGAGGGAGAAAACTTCAATTTCTGGTGTGATTTTCAATTCTAACCTAAACACCTATTTATAGGAAATTGCTTAGAACACCAAAGTAGAAAATTTAATATAATATTATATATATTACAAATTCTCTACGCACATCTTGACAACTGATTTCAGCTTATCTTGCACATGCTAGGGCTGCCTACAAAACAAAAAAAAACGTTTTTCCTATTTTAAATATTTTAAACTTATAAAAATCAATTATTTCGGAGCTTCGGAACTTCAATAATTCATAATAAATAGCCCTTTTATCATAAAATTCGAATCTTGCGATCGTTTATAGGAAATTCAATTCTCTACAACTTTACAGAAGAAAGTTTTTCCAAATTCCAAACAGAAATTGACCGAAATCCACAAACGGGCGATTTTACAGGCTATAATCAAATTTCGGTCAATAATTATGTCCAACAATACACAAAATATGTGTTAAACATTTAATGTCACAAAAATACTCTTCCTCCTCATATACTCATATATCCCACATTCATTATAAAAATATCACCGTTAATATATTATTAAAATAATATATTTAAATAAATTATTTTATAAGAAAAAGATAAAATATTAATTTTTAACAACTGTCACATTAAAAATTTCTCCATCTATATTCATATAAAATCAATATTTTCCTCATCATATAAATCAATAATTAATTATTCACAAATAATATTACAGAATCACAGTACTGGCAACCAGGCCGTTCCCAGGAAAGAGGGGGCTTTCCAATAAGAATTTCTCCTTACTGGCGCGCAATTAGGTGACCAAACCTCTCCTTAGACAAAATTTTCTAGACATTTCCAATAATATTTTCTAATAATATTAATCAGATAATATGAATTATTACTTCAATAATGAAAAATATTGTGTAATGACAATTATTGAAACAATAGTAATATAAAATATCAACACAGCAATTATTGAATCAATAAAATAAAATACTGAACAATAATTACTATAACAATTATTGAGTAGTGTCTTCTTACGTAAAAATCAATAATTGGTGCAATACCGTGTGCTACTGTGTTTTAACCACCGAGTATTTTAACAGTATTAACGGTAACAACTACGTTGTTATTTTTAAACAACTTATATTTGTCGTTTTCTTCGTCCAATCGCTTTCCTTTATGGGGCCCACACATGGCTGCGCCGTCGTACGAATATTCCCCGACAGTACGAATATTCCACGACTAAACGAATATTCCCCGACAACAATGAATATTTTATAACCACTTGCTTATTTTGAAATATTTGCGTATTTTACCCATAATTATCCACATTAATCAAATCAACCCTTACTATTTCAAAATAATAAATAGAGAAAATTAAATTTTATTTATTAATAATTTGGGGTCTTACACAGCGTAAACGCACAGACGGGATATTCTGACAGAATAATGAAGAATGAAATAACAGAAGAATTTCACCAAGTATAGGGTAGCTCGCGTATAAAGGTTATTCCAATAGAATAATAAATAATGGAATAACAGAAGTTCTCTTCATGAATATAAAAGAAATAATACCCCTTACGAGTACAACAAATAATATCCCTTACCGTAAAAGAAACTGAATATAAGAGTAGGGAAGTAGCAGAATACTTTTCTTTAGTTTCTCTATAATTTCTCTCTCTAGAGTTTCAGTGAATTCGTAAGAAATAATGAAAAAATGAGCTTCTATTTATAGGAAAATGGACTGAATAGTAACTAATTCATGAACGGTCCAGATTGATTTACTTTTAAACGGACGGTCCATATTGATTTACTATTAAAACTTAAAGTAACGGTCCATACTGATTTACTATTATAACTTTCCACCAGCGGTCCATATTGATTTATTATTATAACTTCAACCAACGGTCTGAAAAATTAGCACATCTCCTCATGGAATAATATTGTACCCAAAAATGATTTGGACCGAAAGAAATATATTTTACGGGTGATTAATAGTACCTCGTGAATAGTAACTTGTGAATAGTAACTCATGAATAGTAACTCATGAATAGTAACTCGTGAATTATAACTCCGACACAAAAAGTGTCCCGAATGCCCAATTGAACAATACTAAGTGACTTTTCACATAAGCATCAATAACGAATACTGTGTACTACTATGCAACCATGTGTATTACTGTACTTTTAACACCGTGTGTTTCAACAGTTAATAGTAAAACTTTTGCTGTTATTTTTATAAAATATTTTTGTCTTTTTCTCTATCCGACAATAATTCTGTTGTGGGGTCCACCAATGATTGTACCATCGTACGGATATTTCCCGACAAAAAGAATATTCCCCGACCAATCAAATATTATACAACGACTTGCTTACTTTGCAAAATTTATAAATATTACCCACAACTATAACATTACATCAAATCAACACCATAAAAAAATATTTCGAGAAAATTAAATCTTTATTCATAAAATCTGGGGGTCTCACAATCTCTCCTCCTTATGAAATTTTTCCCTCGAAATTTAAGTACGTACCTGGTATGCCGAATAGGTGAGGATACATTGACTTCACTTCAAATTCTAACTCTTGAGGTATAACCTTTGAGTGTTGAATATAATCCTTCTTATCCAAGATTTTAACACGTAGCTCCTCACGTTAAATCTTTTGCTATCTCGTCTAGTTTTAATTCAATGGGTCGTCCACATATTTACGTAACATCGATACATGAAAAAAACGTTATGAACACGCGACATACTTGGCGGTAAAACGAGTCTATAGGACACAGTTCCTACTCGATCAAGGATTTCAAATGGGCCAATTAAATCGAGGGTTGAGATTTCCTCTCTTCATCGATTCTTGCTTCTAGAATAACGCCCTCTTAAACCTTCTTAATTCTTCACACTCATCAGCTCCGGGTGTGTAGCTTGAGCGGCTTTAACTTTATTGATTAAAGTCGATTTTATTC
The DNA here is from genome assembly GCA_020205505.1 of Panax japonicus. Classification (NCBI taxonomy): domain Eukaryota; kingdom Viridiplantae; phylum Streptophyta; class Magnoliopsida; order Apiales; family Araliaceae; genus Panax; species Panax japonicus. The sequence continues at coordinate 35,151,325 of CM035113.1, read as the reverse complement.
GTATATTCGTTATCTTCATTGGGGTTCGTATATTCGCACTTGTAAACGCATACGATCTTCTACTCAACACGTCAGCTACCACGCTCATTTTTCCCACGATGGTATTGAATGATATGATCGTAATCTTCAACAGCTCGAGCCAACGTCTTTGGCGCATGTTACGTTCATTTTAGTTGAAGAAATATTTGAGGGTTTAAGAAATGGGTTTTTTACTGGGGTCAATACAAAATTTGATTTCACGCTCTAGGGGTAGGCTAAAAAGTCTTCAAGAATACGCCAGGAAATTTATTAATAATAGAAATATCATTCAAAACTGCGACCCTCATCCAAGACTTGGATAGTACGTCACATTGATACCTATCAACTTGCCATCGTCATTCACGACATCGCCTATGAAAGTCTGGCTTCGGTGCATTCCACATAAGAAAGTCAACAACGAAAGGACCGGGGCTCTTTATTTATGGCTTGATATGACAATGATTGACTTTAGTGGTTTGGTTGCTTTGAATTCGCATAATAGGTTGGTTAGGAGTATGAAAGCTAACAACCTTACGAAAAGCATGATGAGTAGTTAACCAATTGTTTCTAAAAATCACATCAAATGCAAATATTTTCAAAGAGATAAGATCGACAGGTAACGTGAAAGTGTTGATTTGAACAAGATTTATAAATAGTGGAGGTAACGAAGGTTTCTCCCAACTGAGTTTAAACAGATATATCAAATTCTAACTTCTCCGGAGTTTATTTCAAACATTGAACATAACTAGGTGCAATAAAAGAGTGAGTAGAACCGGTATTTAACACGGTATAGACTTCGCAAGAGTTTATGACTAACATACCCGCGATAATTTTATTCAGGTTCCTCTTCACGAAAAAAACTGCTCTCTCTTAAACTACCGACTTTGGCTTGTCTGGGACAACTTTTGGTGCCTCCATCCTAGCTGAAATTGTCTTCGGTGAACGACAAAATTGACCTAATTGACCTTCTCTTCCACAATTATAGCATGCTTTGGATAGCATCGCGCAGTTTGGACTGATGTGTCCCTCCCCTCCGTATTTGAAGCATATGATAGGTGGTCGTTCTCCTTCCTTAACAACGGATGATGGTACTGACGTCTTTCCATATTTGTTGAATCTCCTCTTTTTGAAATGTCCATTCTTATTGTTTTAACCATGATTACCACCGAAGTGGTTACCATTTCTGGCATGTTGATTCCCTCCAAGCTTATTGTCACCGCTTTGATGACTGTTATCACCGGCATTATCATTTTGCCGGCTGCTCTCTTTTGGTTACGTTGACTCGTTATCGCGCTCCACTAACTGAGCCCTATTTACAACATCTGAATACAAACACAGTTTATGAGAAATAAGATATTGACGTATCTCCGGCTTCAAACCTCTTAAAAACATCCGCGTCATTCTCTCTTCATTATCAACCAAGTGGGACGCAAATCGGGACAACTCGGCAAACTTTGCTTCGTACTGCGACACGGTCATGTTTTTTTGCTCCAACTTGATAAATTCCACCTCCTTCATGTGACGAATGTTTTCGGGAAAGTACTTGTCATTGAACAGCTTTTGGAACTTCTCCCAAGACATCTTGAGTGCGTCAGGCTGGATACATTTTACAGATTCCCACCAGTGATCTGCCTCTTCACGTAACATAAAGGTGGCAAAGGGAACCTTTTGCTCCTCGGAGCATCCCAAGAAATCAAATATCGTGGTGATCTGCTTTAACCACGTCTCCGCCTTAAGTGGTTCTGGCTTTCCTAAAAACTCCGGTGGTCCCAGCTCCTTGAATTGCTTAGCGGTGACCAACCGTGGGTTGCCATTGTTTCCTCCTGCATTATGAACAGGAGCCGCCTTCGCCTGATGTTGCATGAATTCTAAAAAGCTCCTAAATGTACCGTCCTTCGTTAATTGATCAGTGTTGTTGTTTACAGTAGGATTATCACCATCCTGTTGCACATTGTCCTGATTATTGATCTGTTGAGAATCAACGGTCGCCTGTGCTCTATTGCTATTCTCAACATTCTCGGATGTCATTTTTAGATACTGCCACAAAACAAAGGTTAATTGACATTTAACATATTATTTCTATATTCTAACTGACCAATTAAATAATAATTAAACTTAGGTAGGTCATACTAGAGAAGGAATTCCCCATCTCTCCCCTCCTAGTTCTATTCTCACATCCTAGCCAGGGATCATATCCCTAAGTTTTGATACCAACTGTGACGCCCCCAAAATTAGGTATACATCACCCATCTTGAGTTGCCAGATACATGGTACATAATTCAAATACAACTTAATAATACAACTGTCGTGTACAATACGACAAAACATAAACTGTGAGTTTGAATACAAATATTGTCTACTAGAGAGTATACAAACTCAAAAGAAGTTCTCATTACAATTATTATCACACTATTTCACAGAATAGTGAGGAATACTAATGCATCATCTAGGACCATCACTCTGTTCCCCGACTAGTCCCAGCTACGTTCTCATTTCTTGAAGAGAATAATGAAAGAAAGGGTGAGCTCAACTAGCCCAGTAAGAAATATTATGACTAAGATAATGCAGAATAATTTATCGTTAGCCTTCAACAATGTTAAACTGATAAAATATAATAACTATCAAGTTTAACTGCAGCGGAACAAGCAATCCATTAGAAGAGTTAAGTAGGGAATAAAATCTACTATCTTCTATGATTTAAAAGGTTTTTCAACACTGTTATTGCTGGGACTCAGCTTAATAAATAATCCACATCATCGAATCACCCCTGCACTACGGCCAATGATATTCTTTAGTATCACGACCACAAATTATCCATGCACTACGGCTAAAGATAATCATGTTTTCATCAACGGTCCTGATCATGCCATAAAATAATTCATCTTTGCACTACGACAAAGAGAATCCATAGCCATAATCATACCAAAAACTGTCCATCAATGCACTAAGGGCCAATGAGGACGTTTTTCACATCATTTGTAACATTACGGTTATGATTATACCAAATAATCCCTGGTCATAATCATACCAAGTCCATCTATGCACTACAGGCCACATATGACTTTCAACATAATATAAGAATGAGGATGATGACAATGATATAAGAATTCAATAAAAAAAGTTCAATAATTAATTTATCCAGGAACTGATAACGTTCAAATAGTCAACATGATACTGCTTTGTAGAGTAAAATTCAAGAATGCTCAGAAGAATATTTCCATGAAAAGATACTGGATGAAGTGCAAATATCAAGGATATTTCTCTAATTTCATGGAGTATAGAAGTTAAAGTTTTAACCAACTGAGTATAATAAAGAATGGAATAACAAAAGAAATCACCATGCATGCGATAGACCGCACAGACAGGTTATTCCAACAGAATAATAAATAACGGAACTAGGTCCGGCGTAAAACGCACAGACAGGATATTCCAATAGAATAATAAAGAATGGAACCAGGACCGGCGTAAAATGCACAGACAGGATATTTCAACATAATAATAAATAATGGAACCAAGTCCGACGTAAACGTACATACAGTATATTCCGATAGAATAATAAGGAATGAAATAACAGAAGAATTTCACCAAGTATAGGGTAGCCCGCGTATACAGGTTATTCCAACAGAATAATAAATAATGGAATAACAGAAGTTCTCTTCATGAATACAAAAGAAATAATACCCCTTACGAGTAAAACAAATAATATCCCTTACCGTAAAAGAAACTGAATATAAGAGTAAGGAAGTAGCAGAATACTTTTCTATAGTTTCTCTATAATTTCTCTCTCTAGAGTTTCAGCGAATTCGTAAGAAATAATGAAAGAATCAGCTTCTATTAATAGAAAAATGGACTGAATAGTAACTAATTCATGAACGGTCCAGATTGATTTACTTTTAAACGGACAGTCCATATTGATTTACTATTAAAACTTAAAGCAACAGTCCATACTGATTTACTATTATAACTTTCCACCAACGGTCCATATTGATTTACTATTATAACTTCAACCAACGGTCTGAAAAATTAGCAGATCTCCTCATGGAATAATATTTTACCCAAAAATGATTTGGACCAAAAAGAAATATATTTTACGGGTGATCAATAGTACCTTGTGAATAATAACACGTGAATTGTAACTCATGAATAGTAACTCGTGAATAGTAACTCGTGAATAGTAACTCTGACATAAAAAGTATCCCGAATACCCGATTGAACAATACTAAGTGACTTCACACTTAAGCATCAATAATCAATACCGTGTACTACTATGCAACCAGGCGTATTATTGTACTTTTAACACCGAGTGTTTCAACAGTTAACGGTAAAACTTCTGCCTTTATTTTCATAAAGTATTTTTGTCGTTTTCTCTATTCGACAATAATTCTGTTGTAGGGTCCATCAATGATTGTACCGTCGTACGGATATTCCCCAACAAAAAGAATATTCCCCGACCAATCAAATATTATAAAACCACTTGCTTACTTTGCAAAATTTGTAAATATTACCCACAACTATAAAATTACATCAAATCAACACAATAAAAAATTATTTCGAGAAAATTAAATCTTTATTCATAAAATCTTGGGTCTCACATCCCCTCCTAGTTCTATTCTCACATCCTAGCCAAGGATCATATCCCTAAGCTCGATACCAACTGTGACGCCCCCAAAACAGGTATACATCACCCATCTTGAGTCGCCAGATACAAGGTACAAAATTCAAATACAACTTAATTATACAATAGTCGTGTAAAATACGACAAAACATAGGCTATGAGTTTTAATACAAATATTGTATACTAGATAATATCCACACTCAATGGAGTCCTCATAACAATTATTATCACACTATTTCACAAAATAGTGAGGACTACTAATGCAAACATCTAGGATCATCACTCTGTTCCCTGACTAGTCTCAGCTACATTCTCATTTCCTGAAGAGAACAGTGAAAGAAAGGGTGAGCTCAACTAGCCCAACAAAAAATATTATGACTAAGATAATGCAGAATAAATTATCATTAGCCTTCAACGTTGTTAAACTGATAAAATATAATAACTATCAAGTTTAACTGCAGCGGAACAAGCAATCCATTAGAAGAGTCAAGTAGGGATTACAATCTACTATCTTTTATGATTTAAAAGGTTTTTCATCACTTTTATCGCTGGGACACAGCTTAATAAATATTCCACATCATCGAATCACCCATGCACTACGGCCAAGGATATTCTTTAGTATCACGACCACAAATTATCCATGCACTACGGGCTAAGGACATTCGTGTATTCATTAATGGTCATGATCATGCCAACAACTGTCCATCAATGCACTACGGGCCAATGAGGACTTTTACCACATCATTTGTAACATTACGGTCATGATTACACCGAATAATCCTTGGTCATAATCATACCAAGTCCATCTATGCACTACAGGCCACATATGACTTTCAAAAAAAATATAAACATGAGGATGATGACAATGATATAAGAATTCAATAAAACAAGTTCAAGAATTAATTTATTCAGGAACTGATAACGTTCAAATTTTCAACATGATACTGCTTTGTAGAGTAAAATTCAAGAATGCTCAAAAGAATATTTTCATGAAAAGATACTGGATGAAGCGTAAATATCAAGGATATTACACTAATTTCATGGAGTATAGAAGTCAAAGTTTTAACCAACTGAGAATAATAAAGAATGGAATAACAAAAGAAATCACCATGCATGCAATAGACCGCACAAGCATGTTATTCCAACAGAATAATAAATAACGGAACCAGGTCCGGCGTAAAACGCACAGACAAGATATTCCAACAGAATAATAAAGAATGGAACCAAGTCCAGTGTAAAATGCACAGACAGGATATTCCGACAGAATAATAAGTAATGGAACCAGGTCCGGCGTATACGCACAGACAAGATATTCCGACAGAATAATAAAGAATGAAATAACAGAAGAATTTCACCAAGTATAGGGTAGCCCGCGTATACAGGTTATTCTAACAGAATAATAAATAATGGAATAATATAAGTTCTCTTCATGAATACAAAAGAAATAATACCCCTTACCGTAAAAGAAACTGAATATAAGAGTAGGGAAGTAGCAGAATACTTTTCTATTGTTTCTCTATAATTTCTCTCTCTAGAGTTTCAGTGAATTCGTAAGAAATAATGAAGGAATGAGCTTCTATTTATAGGAACATGGACTGAATAGTAATTAATTCATGAACGGTCCAGATTGATTTAATTTTAAACAGACGGTCCATATTGGTTTACTATTAAAACTTAAAGCAACGGTCCATACTGATTTACTATTAAAACTTTAAACCAACGATCCATATTGATTCACTATTATAACTTTCCACCAGCGGTCCATATTGATTTACTATTATATCTTCAACCAATGGTCTGAAAAATTAGCACGTCTTCTCATGGAATAATATTGTACCCAAAAATAATTTGGACCGAAAAGAAATATATTTTACGGGTGATCAATAGTACCCCATGAATAGTAACTTGTGAATAGTAACTCATGAATATTAACTCGTGAATAATAACTCATGAATAGTAACTCATGAATAGTAACTCATGAATGGTAACCCGTGAATAGTAACTCGTGAATAGTAACTCGTGAATAGTACTCTGACACAAAAAGTATCCCAAATACCCGATTAAACAATACTGAGTGACTTCTCACATAAGCATCAATAATAAATACCGTGTACTACTATGCAACCACGCGTATTATTGTACTTTTAACACCGGGTGTTTCGACAGTTAACAGTAAAACTTCCCCCGTTATTTTCATAAAGTATTTTTGTCGTTTTCTCAATCCGACAATAATTCCTTTGCGGGGTCCACCAATGATTTTACCGTCATACGGATATTCTCCGACTAAAAGAATATTCCCCGACCAATCGAATATTATATAACCACTTGCTTACTTTACAAAATTTGTAAATATTACCCACAACTATAACATTACATCAAATCAACACCATAATAAAAAAAATTATTTCGAGAAAATTAAATCGTTATTCATAAAATCTGGGGCCTCACAGAATTAACAGGGGATGGACCCCAAATATCCAAATGTAATAATTCCAACGGAGAAATTGTTATACGAGAGCTGGAATTAAAAGACAATTTGCATGATTTTCCTAAAGGACAAATATGATAACTGAACTGAGAATTATTTGAACTAAGCAAAAGTTTTGAATGACGACAAAGATGTTACAGAATGCCACTGGAGGGATGACCCAGTCTGGAATGCCAAATTGCGGATGTTGCCCATTCTCTAAGAGTTGCTAAGTTAGCACTGGATGGTGATGAAGAGTGGAGATAGTATAAGCCATCAGAGCTAGTTCCAGAAAGGAGAGTTTTCTGTGTCTGGTTGTCCTTGATACAATATCCATGTGAATTAAATTCAAAATAAACATTATTGTCACGAGAAAATTGACAAATAGATAATAGATTTTTGTGCATATTTGGAACGGAAAGAACATTAGAAAGAGAGAATGATTTGTCTGAGGAGGTAAGCACGGAAGAACCATAATGAGAGATAGGAAGATGAGAGCCATTACCAACAATTACAGAAGTATTACCTTGATATGGATGAGAATGAGTGAGATTAGCAGCTGATGATGTCATGTGGTTGGTGGCACCGGTATCCAAGCACCAATTTGTATCCCAAGTTGGTGTAGAGATATAAGCTTCTGTAGAGAAAGGTGGACGAGTATTGCGTGCACAGTGTTTCGCTTCATGACCTGGTTAATCACAAAATTGATAGATTATGGAGTCGCGGGGTTGTAACATAAGAGTAGAAAGAAGTGGAGGGCCATGGTTCGGAATAAATCTTGTGGGTTGAGAGCCATATTGACGATTGAAATGGCTAGAGCAATTTGAATTGTTCCGGTTGGATCCATTGAAGGTGTTGTTGCGGTTGTTGCGATTCGAACCATTGGTACAGTTATATTGGGAATGATAGTGAAAGTTTTGAGTGTGTTTGTTTTGTGAGGCAGCGGAATTGGTGTTGTTGGGTTGCCGATGAGATTGTGATTCAGCCATAAGAGCTGTGCTTGCAGAAATAGACAGAGATGAGAAACAATTTTGGAGCGTCTCTTCTTGGACGAGAAGATCATGGAATTCATCAAATAAGACTTGAGAGTGGAGATGAAATGATGTGATGAACTCCTTACAGGCTGAACCAAGTCCACCAAGTATATGATCGATGAGATCATTTTTAGGAATTATACAGCCGACAGAAGCATGGAAATTAGATACAGTGGTATTGGAGTCTTTCTTGAGTGTGTGAAGGTTGTTCTTTAGGGTTCAGATATGGGTTTTAAAGGAAGAAGAAAATCGGTTGTGAAGTATGTTCCAAGCTTCGGGAGCAGACTTGCAGGATACCAACATATTTTGAATAGAGGGAGAAACAGTAGCACGAATCCATGTGAGAACAAGTCTTGTAACACTTTTCTATTTGGTGTATTAAGGGTTAATAGTTTTATCATCTAGTTTTTCCAAAGGACTATTCTTGTCATGTACAACATGTTCGAGAGAGTGGGTGCACAGAACGACAAGAAATTGAGAACTCTAATTTAGGCAATTCTCTTTGGTCAGGATGATGTTGGATAACAAGGATTGGGGGTTAAAAAGAGCTGGAGGAGAAGTGGAAGATGACGCAGATACTGAGGAAGAGGAGATAGCAGGTGACGAGGAGGTAGGAGAGAAGATTTCGGCCATGGTGAGAGATAGGTTTGGGTGCGGTTACGCTAATAGCTTTGATACCATGAAAGAATATAAAAGATTCAGAAATTGTAAGTTTATTCACCACACTCCTTTACAATATACAGGTTCTATATATATACAACCATGAGAGAATCACCTAAGGCTAGAATTTAGTGATTACAATCACACTACAATCACCTAGGCTATCAATTACAATAAGTTAGGTAACTTTAAGGAATAGTTTTGAGTAAGGAATTTACAATAATCAAATCAACTACAATCATGCCAAAACCAGTTGGAATAGTTATGGTATGCTTTCACCACCGCATATGAGAACTAATTTATGTATCGGGTAACACTATTTTTATATGTGTTTTTTGATATTTTCACATAGTTCCCTTACACATGAGATTTTGGGAGGATCAGTAAAAATATTAAAAATATATGTGAAAAAATTAATTCCCTAATTGGATTTAGGTAGATAAGTGATAGAACATCTTAGGACATGTTTGCACAATGTTTTCAATCCCATGTTTTGAAAATGTCAAAAAATTCAAACTAAACATGGACTCATCTCAAATAAATTTAGAAAACAAAAACTTGAACTAGATACCCAAGAACAAAATGCAGAAACAAACATGGTAACCAAACAGATCTTTCGTCTCAAATCCGAAAATTTCACACCTTGTCATTCAAGTTAACCTTTTAATACGGTATCCACACCATACTACTGCATATACATTCAACTACAACTCAGAACAATATTTGACCATCATCAAAAGAGAGGAAACATCTGTATATTTCTTTTAAAATACATTAAAAATAGATTTCTTTACTTCTTGTAAACCAGTTAATAGTAATTAGTTGTGATAAAAAATAAATGGATTAGAAAGTTCTAGAGTATTTCCTAATCTCGTACATTTTTGAAGATACGGAAACAAGATCCTTGTTTGGAACAGACCCCACCACTAATTTTCTTGATACAGTCTGATAGTCTGGTATAGTAAAGGAGCAGTTGAGTCAATGAAGCTCTTAAGATATCCATCCCAAAGAGGAAGTTGCTGAAAGAAGTAATAACATCCTTGTGCATCAACTCTATTGCCGCTTTCCATCTACTGGCAAAGTCTTTCACAAGAGGCTCCACTTCAGTAATAGTAATTGGTCGCTCGAAACCAGAACTTGAGTCTTCAGCTGACGTAGTAAATAGAAATAAGTTCCAATTTAAAAGTTACAAGTATTGTTGATAAGTTGGCATAAAATTTGTTGGAAACTTACAAGCTCTGGTTTTAACAAACTTGATAAGATCAATGAAGTGCTCTAGAAGTAACTCTTCCTACAAGGTAAAACGAACTGTTGGAAAAAGTTATTGCCTTCCATTTGGTCTTAAGTCCGGACATTTGATTTTTTTAAAGTCCAGCCCTTTGATTTTGGCCTTCCCCATTTCTTATTCTCCTCTCCAGATTTCTCCTATAAAAGGGAGCTTGAGCTCCTTATTTCAACACACCACAACAGAAGAAGCTTAGAAAAGCAAGAGAGAGTTAGAGAGTAAGAAGCTCAGTTAGAGTATTCAGAGAGTGAGGGTGTAGAGGGAATAAACAGTTAGTATATTTCTTAGTTGAGAGTTTGTAATCTCCATATTATTTTCATAGTGAATTTTTGAGATATCTCCCCGTGGTTTTTCTTAGTTGGGTTTACAGGTAAATTTCTGGTGTTATTATTTTATATCTCATACACTAGTGTGTTTGTATTTATCTTAGCGTATTTATGTGAGCCTGATTTCTCAACAATTGGTATCAGAACTTTTGTTTCACGCCGTTGGTGTTTGGAAAAGAGGTTCAAAAGGAAGCACATTTAAGAAAGGTGGTTATTTAATTAGTTGTAAGACCCCAACTTTTATGAATAAAGATGATTTTTCTATAAATATCATTTTTGAATATTATGGAATGAATTTGACATAATGTTATAGTTGTGGGTAATATTTATATATTTTGCAAAGTACGCAAGTTGTTATATAATATTCGATTGGTCAGGGAATATTTGTACAACGGCACAATCATTGTGGACCCCACAATAGAATTATTGTCGAAGTTAGAAAACGACAAAATTATCTTTTTATAAAAATAACGACGGAAGTTTTACCGTTAATTGTTGAAACACCCGGTATTAAAAGTACAGTAATAATCGTGGTTGCATAGTAGCACACGGTATTAATTATTGATGCTTACGTGAGAAGTCACTCAGTTTTTATTGCTACAGTAATTACTGCATAGTATCTCACGTTATTTGATTTAATTATTGTCGATATTTTATATATTATTAAATCAATAATTGAGACGATGGAATTATTAATATTATTATTTGCAATATTAACGATATCTAGAAGTTCTATCAAGGAGAGGTTTGGTCACCTAATTGCGCGCCAATAGGGAAAAATCCTTATTGAAAAGCCCCTTATTTCCTGGAACGACCTAGTCGATTAATATTGTGAATTATAATAATGGTGATAAATTTTGTTTTATTATTATTATAAATGTAATAAAACAGAAAACTTTTTATATAAAACAAAATACTTTTTATAAAGTTTTGTTTTATTTGATTATAAATAGAATATATTATATTTTATTATGCATAGTGTTTGCATAGTAAAATCTTTTTATATAAAACATAATAATTTTATAAAGTTATTTGTTTTATTAGACTTTAAATAAAATATATTATATTTTATTATGCATAGTGTTTTTATAATGCCTGCATAGTGTTTGCATAGTAAAAACTTTTTATATAAACAGAATACTTTTTATAAAGTTTTGTTTTATTTGATTATAAATAGAATATATTATATTTTATTGTATAGTGCAACATAGTATCATTTCCATTCTCCTATAAATAGGATGCTTAGTTAGAATTGAAAATCACACCAGAAATCCTGAGAATTCTTCTTCTATAATCTTGAACGTATTTCTTTAGAGTTTTAAGAAGCTTTGAGTGTAGAAAACAGTATATGTTTTCTTCAAGAATATCCTTGCCCTACTAGTCAGAATAATTTTCTTTGTAAGTTAAGGGGTATTATTTCTTTAATATTCATGAAGAAAACTATTATTATTTCATTCCTTATTTTTCTGTTGGAATAACCTGTATACGCAAACTACCGTATACATGGTGAAATTCTTCTGTTATTCCATTCTTTATTATTCTATTGGAATAACCAGTCTGTGCGGTCTATCGCATGCCTGGTGAATTCTGTTGTTATTCCATTCTTTATTATATCTGTTAGAACATCCTGTCTATGCGGATTACGTATGACCTGGTTCCATTATTTATTATTTTGTTGAAATATCCTATCTGTGAGAATTACGCATGACCTGGTTCTATTCTTTATTACTCTGTTGGAATAACCTGTTTACGTGGATTACCGCATGCATGGTGAATGATCCTTTGTATTCATTCCTTATTAACTTGTGGAAATGATCTGTCTACGTGGATTACCGCATGGCGGGCGAAAATCCATTTGAAGTTTCATATATTCTATTATACTCAGTTGGTTAAAGTTTTGGCTTCTATACTCCATGAAATTAGTAGAATATCCTGGATATTTGCGCTTCATCCAGTATCTTTTCATGAAAATATTCTTCTGAGCATTCTTGAATTTTACTCCACAAAACAGTATCATGTTGACAATTTGGACGTTATTGATTTCTGGATAAATTAAATTATAAATCTTAAAAAAATTATTCTTGAACTTGTTTTATTGAATTGTCATCACCCTCGTGCATATATTATGTTGAAAGTCATCCGTGGCATGTAGTGCATAGATGGACTTGGTATGATTATGACCAGGGATCATTCGGTATAATCATGACCGTAATGTTACAAATGATGTGGAAAAAGTCCTCATTGGACCGTAGTGCATTGATGGACAGTTTTTGGTATGATTATGGCTATGGATTCTCTTCGGCCAAGGGTGCAAAGATAAATTGTTTTATAGCATGATCATGACCATTGATAAATATACGAATATCCTTGGCCCGTAGTGCATGGATAATTTATGGTCGTGATACTAATGAATATCCTTAGCCATAGTGCAGGGATGATGTGAATTATTTATTAAGTTGAGTCTCAGCGATAAAAGTGATGAAAAACCTTTTAAATCATAGAAGATAGTAGATTTTATTCTCTACTTGATTCTTCTAATGGATTTCTTGTTCCACTGCAGTTAAACTTGATGGTTGTTATATTTTATCAGTTTAACACTGTTGAAGGCTAACGATAAATTATTTTGCATTATCTTAGTCATAATATTTCTTACTGGGCTAGTTGACCTCACCCTTTCTTTCACTGTTCTCTTCAGGAAATGAGAATATAGCTGGGACTAGTCGGGGAACGGATTGACGGTCCAGATGGTTGTTTTAGTAGTCCTCACTATTCTATAAAATAGTGTGATAATAAATGTAATGAGGACTACATTGAGTGTGGATATTGTCTAGATGACAATATTCTTATTAAAACTCTTAGATTATGTTTTGTCATATTTTACACGACTATTGTATAATTAAGTTATATTTGAATTTTGTACCATGTATTTGGCGTCTCAAGATGAGTGGTGTATACCTATTTTGGGGGTGTCACATTAATCACCGTTGCAAAAGCACAGAGAGACTCTCACCCGACTTACTCTTACCTGGCCAACTGGTACGATCCGTTTAAATTAGGTAGGTCACAAATACGAAGATGACAAGCACAAGTGCGAGGTATGAATGTAATAGCCCAACTTTTTATAAATAAAATTGAATTTCCTCTATTTATTATTTTGAAATAGTAAGGGGTTGATTTGATTAATATGGTTAGTTATGGGTAAAATGCGCAAATATTTTAAATAAGCAAGTGGTTATAAAATATTCATTGTCGTCGGAGAATATTTGTTTGGTCGTAGAATATTCTTTGTGTCGGGGAATATTCGTACGACGGCACAACCATTTGTGGACCTCATAACGGATAACTATCGAATGAAGAAAACGACAAGTATGAGTTTTTTTTATAAATAACGGCGTAGTTGTTACCGCTAGCACTGTTGGAATACCAGGTGTTTAAAATACAGTAATACGCGGTGTTGCACAGTAGCACACGGTTTTGAACCAATTATTGATTCTTACGTAAGAAGTCACTACTCAATAATTATTATAGTAATTATTGTTCAATATTTTATTTTATTAATTCAATAATTGCTAAGTTGATATTTTATATTATTGTTGTTTTAATAATTGTCACTGCATAGTATTTCAAATTATCAGACTAATAATTTATATTATTTGAATAATATTATTAGATAGAAGTATTGACAATGTCTAAGGAAGTTCTGTCTACGAAAGGGGTTTGGTCAGCTAATTGCGCGCTAGTAAGGAAAAATCCTTATCGAAAAGTCCTGTCTTTCCTGGGAACGGTCTGGTTGTCATTATTGTGATTCTGCAATATTATTTGTGAATAATTAATTATTGATAAAAATGATAAGGAAATATTTAATTTATGTGGATATATATGAAGGAATTAATGCTGAGGTGTTTTATCAGTATTTTATCGGAATGAAGGAATTTTTAGAAAAGTGACAATTGTTGAAAATTGATATTTTATCTATATTATTATATTACATTATAATTGTATAATGTGATAATATAATAATATAATAATGGTGATATTTTAACAATAAATGTGCGATATATGAATAAATGAAGAGGAAGAGTATTTTTGTTACAATAAATGCTAAAAATATGTTAACATGTTAGTGGGCCCCGTTTTTGAGTAAAATTTGATTATAGCCTGCAAGATGATCCGTATGTGGATTTCGGTCATTTTTCGTTTGGAATTTGAAAAAACTTTCTTCTACAAAGTGGTAGAGAATTAAATTTCCTTTGGAATGGACATAAGATTTGAATTTTCTAATAAAAGGGCTATTTATTATGAATTATTGAAGTTTCAGAATATTGGGTTTGAATTGATTTTGTTGCATTAAATGATAAAAACGTGTTTTGTGTGTTGGTGGGCCCCACTTGATGGTGCAAATATTAAAAACCAGATTTTTAAAGTGTGCGTAGGAATTTTTTTAATAAATAATATTATTTTATTAAATTTTTTGCTTTGATGTTCTAAGCATTTTCCTATAAATAGGGTGCTTAGGTTAGAATTAAAAATCACACTAGAATCTGAAGTTTTCTCTCTCTATAATATCGAGCGTATTTTTGTGAGTATTTTGATACTTTGAGTGTTACTATACGGTGCAAGTTTCCTTCAACATTATATCCAATATTACAGTCAGAAGTACTGTTCTTTTGAGGTAAGGGATGTTATTTTTTTCGTAAATGATATTATTTCTTTCAATTTTATTATAGCGGAATATTGGTATGAATTTTATTATGAAATTTTTACCTTTTCATGTCGGGGTACTATTCATGAGTTACTATTCATGAGTACTATTCACGAAGTATGATAATTTTTCTTGTAAAATTTCTACCTTTTAGTGTCGGGATTACTATTCACGTATACGACACTATTCACAAATACGGCACTATTCACAAAAAAATTAAATTTTCTTTTCTGTGTCCAAGATTGTCTATTATGGTTCCTATCTTTGATTGAATCTATGTGTTGATCTTCATTTTTGATTTCTGCTACACAATTGGTTTATTACAGAGTATTTTTGAACTTGGATAAACTAAAATACGAATCCTTAATCCTTGTTCTTTTATCTCACTAGATTTATTTTCTTTAAAATAATTTCATCATCCTCAGTCTTAAATGGTGATATAACTGAATATCTTTGGCCTGTAGTGCAAAGATGAATTATTAACTGATGAATATCTTTGGCCCGTAGTGCAAAGATGAATAGGTGTTGAGATGAACATGGCCAACTAGTGATACAAATGAATATATTTGGCCTGTAGCGCAAAGATGAATATTTGATTCAAGATGTACATTGATTGATGTTACATGGATAAAATATTGATGATGAACTTTTAAATATTAGAAGACAGTAGAATTCATTCTCTACTTGACTCTTCTAATGAATTGTTGTTTCCGCTGCAGTTGTTGATCTAAAACTTGTTGTCTATTATGTTCTATCAGATTTTTCCCCGTTGAAGACTAATGATAATTTGTTGTATATTATTTTAGTTATAATATTCTTACTGGGCTAGTTGAGCTCACCATTTTCCTTTTTGTTCCATTTTTCTTCTAAGAAAGCGAGAATATAACGAGAACTAGTTGGGGTGTGGAGTGATGTTTTCAATCCGTTGTTTTAGCAGTCCTCACTATTTTATAATAATTATAATGATGACTCCTTTTGAGTTTGAATACTGTCTATTAGACAATATTTGAATTTAAACTCACTATATATGTATTGTTGTATTTTGCACGAAAATTATATTAATGAAGTTGTATTTGTTTCTGTACCATGTATTTGGCGACCCAGAATAGGTTGGGTGGAATGAACCTATTTTGGAGGCATCACAGTTGGTATCAGAGCTTAGGGATATGGTCTTTGGAGGAGATCTGGGATTAGAACTAGGAGGGGACACACGAGTAAATCCTTCGCTAGTGTGTCCTATCGAAACTTATTTGTTGGTCGGTCAGATTATAGGGATAATATGTGGCATATTAATTTCTTGAATTAACCTTTTTTTTGTGATAATATTTGAGAATGGTAGCTAAAAATGTTAACAATGGAGCATATGAGACCGTTGAATAACCGTTGATCAATACCCAGGATAATGTGCATTAGGAAGGCAATAATCATTAGGTAAACGACAACATCGACCAAATGAGGAACGATGGGATGTTCAAAGGCTTTCTGAAATTCATGCAACATCAGGCGAGAGAGACTCATGTGAAAAATGCAGGTGGAAACACTGGCAACTCACAGATGGTCACCGCTAAGAAGTTCAAGGAGTTAGGACCACCGGAGTTTTTGAGAAAGCCATAACCATTTACGGAGAGACGTGGATAAAACAAATTACCAAGATATTTGATGTATTAGGATGCTTCGAGGAGCAAAAGGTTCCCTTTGCCACCTTCATGTTGCGAGGAGAGACAGATTACTGGTGGAAATCCGTAAAGCGTACTCAGCCTGTCGCATTCAAGATGTCTTAGGAAAAGTTCCAAGAATTTTTCAACGACAAGTACTTTCCCAAAAGTATTCGTCACATGAAGGAGGTAGAGTTCATCAAGCTGGAGAAAAACAATATGACTGTGTCGCAGTACGAAGCTAAGTTTGCCGAGTTGCCTCGATTTCCATCCCATTTGGTTAATAATGAGGAGAGAATGACGCGAATGTTTCTGCGAGGTTTGAAACCCGAAATATGTCAATACCTCATTTCTCATAAACTGTGTTTGTATTAAGATGTAGTGAATAAGTCCCAGTAATTGGAGCGGGATTATGAGTTAGCTCAACCAAAAGATAACGACCAACAACACGGTAATAATCGTACCAGTGGCAACGACCATCAGAACAATGATAACCATCGTGGATGAAATTATCATGCCAAAAATGGTAACCACTTCGGTGGTAATCATGGCCAAGATAATAGAAGAAGTGATTCATGTGGAAATTTTAAGAAGAGAAGATTTAACGATAACAGGAAGACATCAGCAGCAGTAACACCAGCAGCACCAACAACAAATTCTAGGGGAGGAGAACGACTGCCAGTTAGATGCTACAGATGCAGAGAGAAGGGACACATAAGTCCAAACTATTCACAGCCTTCCAAGGTATGTTTTAGTTCTGGAAAAGACGGTCATATAGCTCAATTTTGTCCTGTAGAGATATCAAGTCCAGCTGGGACAGTGGCACCAAAGGCAGATACGGACAAAACAAAGTCGGTGGTTTCAGGAAGAGTGCTTTTTGTGACTTCTCAAAAAGATAGTAACATGAAAGAAGTTATCACTGGTTAATTAATCATAAATTCTTGCGAAGTCTATACCTTATTAGATACCGGTTCTACCAATTCTTTTATTTCTCCTACTTGTGCTCAATATTTGAACTTGACCCCTGAGAAATTAGACTTTGACTTATCTGTTGAAACTACGTTAGGAGAAATCTTTATTACATCCACTATTTATAAATCTTGCTTGATTCAAGTTGGGACCATCACATTACCTTTTGATCTCATCTCTTTGAAAATACTTGCATTTGATGTGATTTTAGGGATTGATTGGTTAATCACTCATCATGCTAAAATTGATTATTTTCGTAAGGTTGTTAGTTTTCGTATTCCTAACCATCATGTTATACAAATTCAAGCAACTAAACCACTAAAGTCAAACACTTTCATATCAAGCCATAAAGGCATTTGTTTATTGAAAAATGGATGTCAAGATTTCTTCGCTCATGTCATGGACTTGAACAAAAATACGTCAGATTTGAATAATATTTCTGTTGTTAATGAATTTCTTGACGTATTTCCTGAAGAACTTCCTGGCCTACCGCCAGAGCGTGATATTGAATTTTTGTATTAATCTTGAACCCGATACAAAACCCATTTCTAAAATCTTATATCGAATAGCTCCTATTGAACTTCATGAGTTAAAAATCTAACTACAGGTGTTGGTACCCAAGCCTCTATCTAGTGACTTCCTTTGTGGAATGCACCAAAGCCACTCTCCGTAGGGGACGCTATATTTGTGTAGTGGTAAAACGATAGGTGCTATTGTGACGCGTTATCCAAGATTGGGATATGATTCACAGTTGAGAATAACCTAAGTGTGACGGCCCCAAAATAGGTATACATCACCCATTCTGAGTCGCCAAATACATGGTACATAATCAAATATAACTTCAGTAATACAATTGTCCTGCAAAATACGACAACACATATACTGTGAGTTTAAATACAAATATTATCTAATAGACAGTAAACAAACTCAAAAGGAATCCTCATAACAATTATTGATACACTATTTTACAAATTAGTGAGGACTACTAAAACAACTATCCTGAACCATCACTCCATACCCCGGCTAGTTCCTGCTATGTTCTCACCTCATGAGAAGAAAAATGGAATAAAAAAGAAAAGGGTGAGCTCAACTAGCATAGTAAAGAATATTATGACTAAGATAATACACAACAAATTATCATTAGTCTTCAATAAATTAGATAAAATATAATGGACAACCAGTTTTAGATTAATATTCGCAGCAGAAATAACAATTCATTAGAAGAGTTAAGTAGAGAATGAAATCTACTATCATCTATGAATTTAAAAGTCCATTATCAATATTTTATCTATGTAACATCAGTCAATATACATCTTAAATCAAATATTCATCTTTGCATTACAGGGCAAAGATATTCATTTGTATAACCAGTTGGTCATGTTTATCTCAACACCTATTCATCTTTGCACCATGGGCCAAAGATATTAATCAGTTAATCATTCCT
Source organism: Panax japonicus (assembly GCA_020205505.1). Taxonomy (NCBI): domain Eukaryota; kingdom Viridiplantae; phylum Streptophyta; class Magnoliopsida; order Apiales; family Araliaceae; genus Panax; species Panax japonicus. Next base: position 35,132,150 of record CM035113.1, on the reverse strand, counting down.
CTTTCCACTACAGACCAAAGACATTCGGTACTGTCATCATTTAGGACTGAGGATGATGAAAAATATCTTAAAGAAAACGAATCCAGTGAGATAAAAGATCAAAGATTAGGGATTCGTACTTTAGTTTATCCAAGTTCAAAAATACCTTATAATAATCAATTGTGGAGAAAAATTCATGAATGAAGATCAAAACATGGATACAATCAAAGATAGTAACTATAATAGAAAACTTGGACAAAGAAAAGAAAATTTCATTTTTTCCTGTGAATAGTGCCGTATACGTGAATAGTAACCCCGACATGAAAAAGGTAGAAATTCCATAATAAAATCCATACCAATATTTTGGTATAATGATACTGAAAGAATAACATTATTATGAAAAAAATAACATCCCTTACCTCAAAAGAACAGTACTTCTGACTGGAATATCGAATATAGTGCTGAAGAAAACTTGCACTGAATAGCAACTCTCAAAGTATCTAAATACTCACAAAATACGCTCAATAATATATATAGAGAGAGAAAGTTTGTTTCTGGTGTGATTTTCAATTCTAACTAAGCACCCTATTTATAGGAAAATGCTTAGAACGCCATAGCAGACTAACTTGCTACCTGATGGCTTTACCTGCTACTATTCAAGCCCACCACTTTTGAAATAAAATTTCAGCATATTTTTTCAACCAAAAGTGGGGCCCACCCATATTTTTAATAAAAAAATATTTATTTTCAAAATTCAATAATTCACAATAAATATCCCTTTTATTAGAAAAATTCGATTTTTGTGTCTATTCCATAGAAAATTAAATTCTCTACAACTTTGTAAAATAATGTTTTTCCAAATTCCAAACAGAAAATGCCAGAAATCCATATACGGATGATTTTTAATACCTTCATTCAGACAAAATACTGATAAAATACCTCAACATTAATTTCATCATTTATAACCATATAAAATAAATATTTTCTTATCATATAAATTAATAAATAATATTATAGAATTACAATAATGACAACCAGGTCGTTTCCAGGAAAGAGGGGGCTTTCCGATGAGGATTTCTCCTTATTGGTGCGCAATTAGGTGACCAAACCTGTAACGACCGAGAAATTTGGATCCTTTGTAAAAACATTTGAAATAATTAAATAATGAATAAAATAATATTACTTGTTATTATATGTGTTGATAAGATGTATAACGTTCTATAACCTAGAAACGTCAGAAGATCGTAGTATTTAAACCACGTGAAGGAATCATAATAGGATTGATAGAGAAGTGAGAAGGTTTGATGATAGCATGTAATAGGTCATTGATGAATGAACTTAAGCCGAATAAGTTGAATAAGCAACTTGAACCTAAATAAGTTGATGAACTTATGAAGAATTTCCATTTGTTGTCATAAACATGAGAATTGTACTTAATAAGTGAAATAAGTCATTGGCTTATTAGAATAAGTCAAAACCTACCTTATATTAAGTTGGTGTAATAAGTAACTTGTAATGTCTTCATGTTGATTAAAATCCACTTAGAATGATTAGTATTGAGGTTTCGCCGGAAATGCATGATTGGTCGATAATCGTTGAATTCGTGAAATTCTCAGAATGAAAGTCGTATTTTGTGTTTGACAATGGAAACATGGGTTTTCGATGGAGGCAAGTCATATTTGGCATTATAGAGTTGTGGACTCAAAAATGACCGGATTCTGACTTAGAACGAAGAAACGACCGTTGAACGTTCACGAACGTTTATCGTTTTCGTTAAAAATGGACTAATAGGCGGAATTTTAGCAAACGAAGTCGAATAGATCAAATTCTTGAATAAATACATAGAGTACGTGATTTATGAACCGTAGGCTCTTGAACGAGCTAATTCGGACTTATAACGAAGAAGTTACGAGTCCGGGAATCTCATAAAATTTGAAGTCTGTAAAAAAAATTTGGTGCACAGAGCTGGCGCTGCGGCGCCAGCCCAAGGCCATTTAGCCCGCGCCGCAGCGTCGAGCTTGACCGAGCAAAGCCATAACCTTATGGAGAGTGGCGTCGCAGCGCGACCATTAACACTGACACTCGCGACGCAGCGCCGAGTCCGGGTTCTAGGCATTAATAGGTGACGCCGCAGCGCGACACCAAGTGTAAAAGCTAGCGTCGCAGCGCCAGCCTCAAGACCTAGACAATAATGAATGTTTATATATAGAGCATGGTTAGTAATTGATAAACAATTAAATGAAGATCTTAATGAAACATTGTTAAGACATATTAGAACTTAAGTATGCACACTTAAGGTTATGACTAAGTCAATTACTTATGAATATAAGAATGACGTAATGGAAAGCCGGAACCTATAATAACAAATCTAATATGTAATTAGATTGAGAAGTAGGGTAAGATTCTTTAGGAACCATGTGTGATCATTTGTGACCTAATGTTCTATGTTATGCTATCATCTAATGTAGAGACCTTAAAGACGTAAAGTGCACGTGTTATAAATTATAGCAGACGCGAATGGAAATTACTCTAACCCTTGTTCCAGTTCGATCTGGGCAAGTCTTTGTGATTCATGTATTCTTCGCATGAGTTAGTATCTGAAGAATGTCAAAGCCAATCCTTTTGGCTAGACGTATGCTATGTTATTCTATCAAGTGTTGATAAGTATTTACTAAACTAATATCGTTGTGGTTTTCAAAAGTAGATTTAGTATGCTAAAATGTTTTGTCGTTAAACGACAGGCACGTGAGGTTGCCACAACTTAAAAGTATACGAGTACTATAGGCTGATCACCTAGACGTGCTCGTAAGCTATACCGGACTTACGGACTTAGTGTCGGGATGTCCTTTTCAAAGTACTTATGAAATGCTTACGGTTTTGAACCAGAATTGATGTTTTATTGAACATTGTTGTTGTAAAACGTTTTGAATAAAAAGAAGTACTATTTTGAATTATCAATAGTACTTCGTAACTATTGTTCAGTTATTGAAGATATACGATTCCTTTGTTTCAAGCATGCTATTTTACTAGAATTGTTGTACTTGTTGAACTAGTTAGGCTCATTCTTGCTTGAACCATATGAATGCAGCTAAGACAGAACGGACCGATGGATCTGATAAGGATAGAGGGAAGGCAAAGGCGAACCCGTAGATTGCTTATGTAATAGTATAGGTTTTGTAATAAATAATATTGATATTATGACAAAGACACTGTATTGGTTGTAAAGAACCTGGGGAATGTAAACATTCTTTTGATATATATAAGACATATCCGTTCATTTGAGGCATTTCAATTGAATGTTTATGTGAATTGTAGCACCGTGTAGCACCATCTGTCGGGTTGAAAGATACCCAGATTTGTGGGCGTCACAGGTTGGTATCAGAGCAATAGGTTATAAAACTTAAGGGGGGAAATAAAACCTTAAGTCAAAACCTTAAGAAAAGTCAAAGAATAAAAGATGGAAGTTAACCTTATAAAAATGCATCATATATGTTATGTGTTTTTATTATACTAACGTTTACTAATCAATTCTTTTTATTTTTATAGATGTCAGGTGAAAATAGAGATGTACAGGTAGTCAGCGAAGGGTCGGTAAACCAGATAGAAATCATACCGAACCCTATAGCAGCAGATCCTGAGATAGTTGTGGTGGAGTCTGGAGACTCCGAAAGCTTAGACCTCATGTCAGTATTTGACGGCATGTTGGAAGAAGAAGTGGAGGTAGTATCCTTCAATCTAGTGGCTATAGCAGCAGAGATAACTCCAGGGGAGTCGATGATGTCACTGTTCATATCAGTGATAAATAGGAACGTACACTACTGTCAGGAGGTCAAGGAGCTGAAGGCTGAACTCCAAGCTATTATAGAGGATAAGATGGACGTGGAGTCCATGTGGGAACAGGAACATGACGAGAGAGTTTTGGCTAAGGACAAGGTCCATGAGCTGAAGAAGGAGGTCTTTGAGCTTAGGAGCGAGCTAAAGACCAAGAAACTGAAGATAGGGAGAATGTCTTATATTCATAGGAGTTCTCATGAGGATTTCCAGTTGCAGGTAGCTGGGTATCCTATAAAGACAGGGTATACACGGCATACTATCATCCGTGATATTATTTCGGTATTTCCAAGGCAAATTTCGAGAATGCCTTAAGGCATATATGATCGAGTAGTTGTTAGAGTAGTTAGGTATGTACATATTGTGTATATAGTATTGACGTAAAGCCCTTTTTGTATAATCAAGGATAATCTTTTGTAATTCCCAAGTTTTGGAAAGCAATAGCGGGAAAGTAATGTATCCAGCTTAGGCTGTGTTTTGTAACCGATGTAGTATTATACTACGATGAATTAATATAAGTTTTCATTTTCGAAAATTGTTGAGTAACAAATGTTTAAGTTATTGTTTAATATGGAATAATAACTAACTGACAGGAAATGCATAATAACGAAATATGTGTTTATTGTAACAACAAAATGCCGCCAAGAAGAGTACCACGTACCCAAGGTGCGAACACGAATCAACCGGAGGGAGGTCTGGTTAACCCCATGCAGGAATTTTTGAACCTTTTAACCTCAACGTTTAACCAAACTGGGGCTAATATCCCCGCGAATCCTGGTGTGGTACGAGCTACTACATTTAAGGACTTTAAGAGTGTGGGTCCGTCGGAGTTCAAAGGAACTACGGACCCTATTGAAGCTCAAACGTGGGTGAGGGAGATAGAGAAGGAATTTGTGATAGCAAATGTCGACGAGGCCCAAAAGGTTGCTTTTGCAACCTACATGATGAAGGGAGAGGCCAACTTTTGGTGGGAGGCCAATCAGGCGAGGGCCGGGATAGATGTTATAACGTGGGTGAGGTTAAAGGAAATATTCTATGAGAACTACTTTCCCACGAGTATGCAGGGAAGGATGGAGATGCAGTTTTTAGATTTGAAACAAGGGGACATGACGGTTCCCCAGTATACCGCCAAGTTTAATGAACTGACAAGGTTTTCTCCACATCAAGTGGATACCAAGTTGAGGAAAGCTCGACGGTTCGAGCAGGGTTTGAAACCCTGGCTCTATAATCATATCTTTGTGTTCCAAAGTACTTCCTTTGGAGTTGTTTTAGAGAAGAAATAATTTCCGAAGGTGGTAGTGAGGCACTGAGCTAATACCACAAGGATAAGAAAAGTAAGGGGAAGGTGGAGGGAGGAGTTAAGGTTGAAGGTGCCAGCGGGAGTGGCGAAGGGTATAAAAGGAAGGGAGTTAGCTCAGGGAATACCGGAGGGAAACAAGGAGACCCTAAGAGGAGGATGGAGGCCTGTAAGACCCGAGACTCATTTAGGAGTCTGTCTCAAGGGTAAGGCCGTGTGTTACAACTACGGACAGGAGGAGCATATTGCGCCAAATTGTCCAAGCCCGAAGAAGAATCATGGGTAATTTGTATGTGGGTCTACGGACCACATGGCAAAGAACTGCCCAAAGAAGGGGACAGACGGGAATAAGGGCGGCAATAGTGGTAAGTTAACTATTGGGGGTCCAGCGCAGCCGGGTAGGTCGATGGCCCGTACCTTTAATATGACCGTCCAAGACGCGATGGCCTCGGGGGATGTAGTCGCAAGTATTATTCTGATCAAAAACTTAAATGCATACGTGTTGTTTGAATCGGGTGCTACTTGTTCGTTTATCGCATGTGATTTTGCTAAACGACTAGGATTTCTTCCTGAAAAGTTGCTTATACCTTTGAACATTAAGGTAGCAAACGAAGAGATAATTCCTGTTGAAGATATTCATAGGAGTTGTTGCGTAGATATTCGAGGTTGTAAATTATCGGTAGATCTGATACCGATAAAGTTAGGAGAATTCGATGTAATTCTCGAAATGGATTGGTTGATAAGTCATGGGGCAATTATAGATTGTCAAAATAAATGCGTTAGTATTAAAACATCAATTCAATCTCATGTAATATTTTACGGGAATAAATCGCCGGGACATTCGTGTTGTCTTACCATGACACAAACTAGGAAATTATAGAGGAAGGGGTGTGTAGGCTATTTGTGTCATGTGGTTGATACCCAGAGAGTGGGAGCGACCATGGAAAAAATACCTATAGTGAGTGAGTTTATGGATGTATTTCCAAGAGACTTATCGGGTCTTCCACCGGATAGGGAGACCGAATTCATAATAGACATTGTGCTAAGAGCGGCACTAGCTTCTAGGGCACCGTATCGTATGGCGCCAGTGGAGATGAAGGAGTTGATGGTACAATTATAGGAATTATTGGACAGGAAGTACATTCAACCGAGTGTTTTGCCGTGGGGAGCACCGGTGTTGTTTGTCAAGAAGAAGGACGGATCGTTGAGACTTTGAATTAACTACCGAGAGTTGAACAAGTTAACAATAAAGAATAAGTATCCATTGCCCAGGATTGATGATCTTTTTGATCAATTGAAGGGGGCAAAATATTTTTCCAAAATAGATTTAAGGATGGGGTATCATCAGCTGAAGGTTAGGAATGAAGATGTGCCAAAGACAACATTCAGGACTCGTTATGGTCATTACGAGTTTCTAGTGATGTCATTTAGGTTGACTAATGCACCTGCTGCATTTATGGACATGATGAACAGAGTGTTTAAACAATATTTGGACAAGTTCGTCGAAGTGTTTATTGATGATATTCTAGTCTAATCTAAGACGCCAGAAAATCATGCTGAACACCTGAGAATAGTGTTGGAGACACTAAGAAAGGAGAAGTTATATGCGAAGTTCACTAAGTGTGAATTTTAGTTAGAGAGGGTGCAGTTTTTAGGTCATGTTATTGACCATGAGGGTATTTCAGTAGACCTAGCGAAGGTGGAAGTCGTGATGAATTGGGAACAACCAAAAAAATTGACCGAGGAACAGAGTTTCCTAGGGTTAGCAGGTTATTATCGGAGGTTAATTCAGGACTTTTTAAAGATAGCTAATCCGCTGACTAACTTGATGAGGAAAACGGTGAAGTACGTATGGACTGAGAAATGCGAAGATAGTTTTCAAGAACTAAAGAAGAAGTTGAATGAAGCGCCTGTTTTGTCATTACTCGATGACACAGAAAATTTCATAGTTTATAGCGATGCTTCGCATAAGGGACTGGGTTGCATGCTCATGCAACATGGCAAGGTCATTGCGTATGCATCCAGGCAGTTGAAGGATTATGAGAAAGTTTACCCTACTCGTGATCTGGAACTGGCTGCGGTGGTGTTTGCCTTAAAGATATGGCGACATTATCTTTATGGGGAAAAGTGTGAGATATACATGGACCACAAGAGTCTAAAATATATCTTCACACAGAAGGAGTTGAATATGAGACAGAGGAGGTGGCTGGAGTTGATAAAGGATTATGACTGTGAAATCATGTATCACCCTGGAAAAGCCAATGTAGTGGCTGATGCCTTGAGTAGAAAGAGTAGGGAGAAGTTGTCTTTGCTAACAGCTCAAACTGAGTTAATAACAGAGATGGCTAGGATGGAGTTGGAGGTGAAGTTGCCAAGTAAGGCGGAGCAGAGACTTTTTGCGGTATAGATTCAATCTACCATCGTAGAGAGAGTCAAGGAGGTGCAGCTCAAAACCGATGAGTGTGATCAGATGAAGGAGCGGTTAACCACTGAAAAAGATATTAGGTTTAGTCTTGATAATGAGGGATTATTAAGATTTGAGGGAAGAATTTGGGTTCCGAATGAGACGAAATTAAAGGAGCAAGTTTTACAAGAGGCTCATAGTTTGAGGTACTCGATTCATCCCAGTAGCACTAAGATGTATCAAGACCTTCGATAGAGTTTTTAGCGGCCAAACATGAAGAGAGAAACAGCCGAGTATGTGAGTAAATGTTTGACTTGTCAAAGAGTTAAAGCTGAAAATCAACGACCAAGTGGCTTGTTACAGTCATTGGAGATTCCGGAGTGAAAGCGGGAGCATATCACGATGGACTTTGTGGTGGGACTTCCGACGACTCAGAAGGGGTATGATGCGATTTGGGTAATAGTGGATCGGTTGACGAAGTAGGCTCACTTTTTCCCAATTCGAATTAAGTACAACTTAGATCAGTTAGCTACACTCTATGTTAAGGAAATTATTTCCAGACATGGAGCACCTGTTTCGATAGTGTCAGATCGTGATCCGTGATTCACGTCGAACTTTTGGAGAAGTCTTCAAGAACAATTGGGAACGTAGTTGAAGTTGAGTACGGCATATCATCCACAAACCGATGGACAGAGCGAGAGGACAATTCAGACATTAGAAGATATGTTGAGATCTTGCGTCATGGATTTCAAGGGTAGTTGGGATGATCATCTACCATTAGTAGAATTTGCGTATAACAACAGTTATCATGCAAATATAGGTATGCCGCCGTATGAAGTTTTCTATGGAAGGAAATGCAGAACGTCGTTGTATTGGGATGAAGTGGGAGAACGCCGACTGCTAGGACCAGAATTGGTGCAGCAAACAGCGAAAGTGGTGAATTTGATTCGTATGCGTCTCATCGCAGCTCAAGACAGACAAAAGAAATATGCAGACTTACATCGAGAGAATAGAGAGTTTGAGGTAGGCTCGTACGTATTTCTAAAGGTATCTCCCTGGAAAGGAAAGATACACTTTGGAAAGAAGGGGAAACTAAGCCCGAGGTTCATAGGACCTTTTGAGGTATTAGAACGGGTAGGTGAGATAGTTTATAGGGTAGCGTTACCTCCAGACTTAGAGCAAATACATAATATATTTCACGTTTCAGTGCTACGTCCTTACAAATCGCATTACAAGCATGTGGTAGAATATGAGCCTATTCAAATTGAGAAGGATCTAACATATGAAGAGATGCCAATTCAAATTATCGATAGAAAAGAGCAAGTTCTGCGAAACAAGGTAATACCATCAGTAAATGTGTTATGGAAGAACCACGATATGGAGGAAGCAACGTGGGAACTTGAAGAAAAGATGAGAAAGAATTATCCTCTTTTGTTTGAGTAAGATAGAGCGAGATTCTGGGGACAGAATCTTTATAAGGGGGGAAGAATGTAACGACCGAGAAATTTAGATCCTTTGTAAAAACATTTGAAAGAATTAAATAATGAATAAAATAATATTACCTGTTATTATATGTGTTGATAAGATGTATGGCGTTCTATAACCTAGAAACGTCAGACGATCGTAGTATTTAAACCACGTGAATGAATTAAAGTGCTTAAATTTCCAAGACGAAAATAAATATTTTTCGAGAAAGTTTACGAAAAACACTATTCATCGATTACCGCTCGGGAATTATTTTTGAACTTCCGAGAAATACGTAACGTTAGAATATCGAGACGTGATGGATTATGTAATAATAATCTAAGTATGAAAAACTCAATGATTCGCATACGGACTTAAATTGAGAATGTATGTATTAATAATCTAATGAAATGGAATGGTGGATATTGTATAAAGAGCAAGTCCAATATGTATAAGATGTAAACCTATGTGGGATTGTTTTTCTAAAGCCCAAGTAGTAATAACATAAAGCATTGGTAGATTAATACAAGCCCAAAGATAAGTTAATTGAATTAAGCACTAAGCCCAAAAGATGATCCAATGGGTAAAGTAGGATCTATGGGGAAACCCATGGGTGATGTGGTAACCAAGTACTTTATGTGATGAGCAAGTGTTATGGCTAGCAAGTTATTTGGTTGCTAGGTTATGAATTGTAAGGAGGTGGAAGTTGAAGAGGTTAACTAAGGAGGTGGGATGACCTAAATGTCCATAGTGCCCTCACTTTGGGTTACCTATAAATACCAAGCTTTATTTCTTAAGTTGGTTGTTTAAATTTCATCCAACTCCTCTCAAGATAAACAATTTATTTGTTAGAGTCAATAAGCACTTTGAGCTTAACCTTTCCTTAGTAGATTTCCAAAGCAATTGAAGTAATCATCAAAGGTAAATTATCTTATCTCTTCCATCTCTATCATAATAGGATTGATAGAGAAGTGAGAAGGTTTGATGATAGCATGTAATAGGTCATTGATGAATGAAATTAAGCCGAATAAGTTGAATAAGCAACTTGAACCTAAATAAGTTGATGAACTTATGAAGAATTTCCATTTGTTGTCATAAGCATGAGAATTGTACTTAATAAGTGAAACAAGTCATTGGGTTATTAGAATAAGTCAAAACCTACCTTATATTAAGTTGGTGTAATAAGTAACTTGTAATGTCTTTATGTTGATTAAAATCCACTTAGAATGATTAGTATTGAGGTTTCGCCGGAATTGCACGATTTGTCGATAATCGTTGAATTCCTGAAATACTCGGAATAAAAGGCGTATTTTGTGTTTGACAATAGAAACATGGGTTTTCGATGGAGGCAAGTCATATTTGGCATTATAGAGTTATGGACTCGAAAATGGCCGGATTCCGGCTTAGAACGAAAAAACGAGCGTTGAACGTTCACGAACGTTTATCGTTTTCGTTAAAAATGGACTAATTGGCGGAATTTTAGCAAACGAAGTCGAATAGATCAAATTCTTGAATAAATACATAGATTACATGATTTATGAATCGTAGGCTCTTGAACGAGCCAATTCGGACTTATAACGAAGAAGTTATGAGTCCGGGAATCTCACAAATTTTGAAGTCTGTAAAATTTTTTTAGTGCACAGAGCTGGCGCCGCGGCGCCAGTCCAAGGCCATTTCGCCCGCACCGCAGCGCTGAGCTTAGCCGAGCAAAGCCATAACCTTGTGGAGAGTGGTACCACAGCGCGACCATTAACACTGAGATTCACGACGCAGCGCCGAGTCCGGGTTCTAGGCAGTAATAGGTGACGCCGCAGCGCGTCACCAAGTGTAAAAGCTGGCGTCGCAGCGCCAGCCTCAAGACCAAGACAATAATGAATGTTTATATATAGAGCATGGTTAGTAATTGATAAAGAATTAAATGAAGATCTTAATGAAACATTGTTAAGACATATTAGAACTTAAGTATGCACACTTAAGGTTAAGACTAAGTCAATTACTTATGAATGTAAGAATGTCGTAATGGAAAGTCGGAACCTATAATAACAAATCTAATATGTAATTAGATTGAGAAGTAGGGTAAGATTCTTTAGGAACCATGTGTGATCATTCATGATCTAATGTTCTATTTTATGCTATCATCTAATGTAGAGACCTTAAAGACGTAAAGTGCACGTGTTATAAATTATAGCAGACGCTAAAGGCAAGTACTCTAACCCTTGTTCCAGTTCGATCTGGGCAAGTCTTTATGATTCATGTATTCTTCACATGAGTTAGTATCTGAGGAATGTCAAAGCCAATCCTTTCAGCTAGACGTATGCTATGTTATTCTATCAAGTGTTGATAAGGATTTACCAAACTAATATCGTTGTGGTTTTCAAAAGTAGATTTAGTATGCTAAAATGTTTTGTCGTCAAACGACAGGCACGTGAGGTTGCCACAACTTAAACGTATACACGTTTAATGAATGTATTGTTGATCAACATAGAGTACTATAGCTGATCACCTAGACGTGCTCGTAAGCTATACCAGACTTACGGACTTAGTGTCGGGATGTCCTTTTCAAAGTACTTATGAAATGCTTACGGTTTTGAACCGGAATTGATGTTTTATTGAATATTGTTGTTGTAAAACATTTTGAATGAAAAGAAGTGCTATTTTGAATTATCAATAGTACTTCGTAACTATTGTTCAGTTATTGAAGATATATGATTCCTATGTTTCAAGCATGCTATTTTACTAGAATTGTTGTACTTGCTGAGCTAGTTAGGCTCATTCTTGCTTGAACCATATGAATGCAGCTAAGATAGAACGGACTGATGGATCTGGTAAGGATAAAGCGAAGGCAAAGGCGAACCCGTAGATTGCTTATGTAATAGTATAGGTTTTGTAATAAATAATATTGATATTATGACAACGACATTGTATTGGTTGTAAAGAACCTGGGGAATGTAAATATTCTATTGATATATATATATAAGACATATCCGTTCATTTGAGGCATTTCAATTGAATGTTTATGTGAATTGTAGCACCGTGTAGCACCATCTGTCGGGTTGAAAGATACCTAGATTTGGGGGCGTCACAGGTTGGTATCAGAGCAATAGGTTATAAAACTTAAGGGGGGAAATAAAACCTTAAGTCATAACCTTAAGAAAAGTCAAAGAATAAAAGATGGAAGTTAACCTTATAAAAATGCATCATATATGTTATGTGTTTTATTATACTGATGTTTACTAATCAATTCTTTTTATTTTTATAGATGTCAGGTGAAAATAGAGATGTACAGGTAGTCAGCGAAGGGTCGGTAAACCAGATAGAAATCATACCGAACCCTATAGCAGCAGATCCTGAGATAGTTGTGGTGGAGTCTGGAGACTCCGAAAGCTTAGACGTCCTGTCGGTATTTGACGGCATGTTGGAAGAAGAAGTGGAGGTAGTATCCTTCAATCCAGTGGCTATAGCAGTAGAGATAACTCCAGGGGAGTCGATGATGTCACTGTTCATATCAATGATAGATAGGAACGTACACTACTGTCATGAGGTTAAGGAGCTAAAGGCTAAACTCCAAGCTGTTATAGAGGATAAGACGGACGTGGAGTCCATGTGGGAAAAGGAACATGACGAGAGAGTTTTGGCTAAGGACAAGGTCCATGAGCTGAAGCAGGAGGTCTTTTAGCTTAGGAGCGAGCTAAAGACCAAGAAACAGAAGATATGGAGAATGTCCTATATTCATAGGAGTTCTCATGAGGATTTCCAATTACAGGTAGCTGGGTATCCTGTAGAAACAGGGCAGACGCGGCATACTATCAGCCGTGATATTATTCCCAGTCTTGCCAAGGCAGATTTTGAGAATGCCTTAAGGCAGATATGATCGAGTAGTTGTTAGAGTAGTTAGGTATGTACATATTGTGTATATAGTAGTGACGTAAAGACCTCTTTTGTATAATCAAGGGTAGTCTTTTGTAATTCCCAAGTTTTGGAAAGCAATAGCGGGAACGTAATGTATCCAGCTTAGGCTGTGTTTTGTAATGAGGAGAGAATGACGCGAATGTTTCTGCGAGGTTTGAAACCCGAAATACGTCAATACCTCATTTCTCACAAACTGTGTTTCTATTAAGATGTAGTGAATAAGGCCCAATTATTGGAATGGGATTATGAGTTAGCTCAACCAAAAGATAATGACCAACAACACGATAATAATCGTACTAGTGGCAATGACCATCAGAACAATGATAACCATCGTGGAGGAAATTATCATGCCAAAAATGGTAACCACTTCGGTGGTAATCATGGCCAAGATAATAGAAGAAATGAATCAAGTGGAAATTTTAAGAAGAGAAGATTTAACTATAATGGGAAGACATCGGCAGCAGCAACACCAGCAGCACCAACAACAAATTCTAGGGGAGGAAAACGACTGCCAGTTAGATGCTACAGATGCAGAGAGGAGGGACACATAAGTCTAAACTATTCACAGCCTTCCAAGGTTTGTTTTAGTTGTGGAAAAGACGGTCACATAGCTCGATTTTGTCCTGTAGATATATCAAGTCCAGCTGGGACAGTGGCACCAAAGGCAGATACGGACAAAACAAAGTCGGTGATTTCAGGAAGAGTGTTTTTCGTGACTTCTCAAAAAGATGGTAACCCAAACAAAGTTATCACGGGTTAGTTAATCATAAATTCTTGCAAAGTCTATACCTTATTTGATACCGGTTCTACCAATTCTTTTATTTCTCCTGCTTGTGCTCATTATTTGAACTTGACCCCTGAGAAATTAGACTTTGACTTATCTGTTGAAACTACGTTAGGAGAAATCTTCATTACATGCATTATTTATAAATCTTGCTTGATTCAAGTTGGGACCATCACATTACCTTTTGATCTCATCTCTTTGAAAATACTATCATTTGATGTGATTTTAGGGATTGATTGGTTAATCACTCATCATGCTAAAATTGATTATTTTCGTAAGGTTATTAGTTTTCGTATTCCTAACCAACCTGTTATACAAATTCAAGTAACTAAAGCACTAAAGTCAAACACTTTCATATCAAGCCTTAAAGACATTTGTTTATTGAAAAATGGATGTCAAGATTTCTTAGCTCATGTCATGGTCTTGAACAAAAATACGTCAGATTTGAATAATATTTTTGTTGTTAGTGAATTTCTGGACGTATTTCCTGAAGAACTTCCTGGCCTACCGCCAGAGCGTGATATTGAACTTTTGTATTAATCTTGAACCTGATACAAAACTCATTTCTAAAATCTTATATTGAATAGCTCTTATTGAACTTCAGGAGTTAAAAACCCAACTATAGGTGTTGGTACCCGAGCCTCTATCTGGTGACTTCCTTTGTGGAATGCACCGAAGCTACTCTCCGTAGGGGACACTATATTTGTGTGGTGGTAAAACGATAGGTGCCATTGTGGCGCGCTATCCAAGATTGGAATATAAGTCACAGTTGAGAGCAACCTAAGTGTGACGGCCCCAAAATAGATATACATCACCCATTCTGAGTCGCCAAATACATGGAACATAATCAAATATAACTTCAATAATATAATTTTCCTGCAAAATACGACAACACATATACTGTGAGTTTAAATACAAATATTATCTAATAGACAGTATACAAACTCAAAAGGAGTCCTCATAACAATTATTGATACACTATTTTACAAAATAGTGAGGACTACTAAACAACTATCCTGAACCATCACTCCATACCCCGGCTAGTTCCTGCTATGTTCTCACCTCATGAGAAGAAAAATGGAATAAAAAGGAAAAGGGTGAGCTCAACTAGCCTAGTAAAGAATATTATGACTAAGATAATACACAACAAATTATCATTAGTCTTCATCAAATTAGATAAAATATAATGGACAACCAGTTTTAGATCAATATTCGCAGCGGAAATAACAATTTATTAGAAGAGTTAAATAGAGAATGAAATCTACTATCATCTATGAATTTAAAGTCCATCTTCAATATTTTATCCATGTAACATCAATCAATATACATCTTAAATCAAATATTCATCTTTGCACTACAGGCCAAATATATTCATTTGTATCACTAGTTGGTCATGTTTATCTCAACACCCGTTCTTATTTGCACTATAGGCTAAAGATATTCAGCAGTTAATCATTCATCTTTACACTACAGACCAAAGATATTCAGTACTGTCATCATTTAGGACTGAGAATGATGAAAAATATCTTAAAGAAAACGACTCTAGTGAGATAAAAGATCAAAGATTAGGGATTCGTACTTTAGTTTATCCAAGATCAAAAATACCTTATAATAATCAATTGTGGAGCAAAATTCAAGAATGAAGATCAAAACATGAATACAATCAAAGATAGTAACTATAATAGACAACTTGGACAAAGAAAAGAAAGTTTCATTTTTTTCCTATGAATAGTGTCGTATACGTGAATAGTAACACCGACATGAAAAAGGTAGAAATTCCATAATAAAATCCATACCAATATTTCAGTATAATGATATTGAAAGAATAACATCATTATGAAAAAAATTACATCCCTTACCTCAAAAGAACAGTATTTCTGACTGGAATATCGAATATAGTGCTGAAAAAAACTTGCACTGAATAGCAACTCTCAAAGTATCTAAATACTCATAAAATACGCTCGATAATATATATAGAGAGAGAAAGCTTGTTTCTGGTGTGATTTTCAATTCTAACTAAGCATCCTATTTATAGGAAAATGCTTAGAACGCCATAGCAGACTAACTTGCTAACTGATGGCTTTACCTGTTACTATTCAAGCCCACCACTTTTTAAATAAAATTGCAGCACATTTTTCCAACTAAAAGTGGGGCCCACCCATGTTTTTAATAAAAAATATTTATTTTTGAAACTTCAATAATTCATAATAAATATCCCTTTTATTAGAAAAATTCAAAATTTGTGTCTATTCCATAGGAAATTAAATTCTCTACAACTTTGTAGAAGAAAGTTTTTCTAAATTCCAAACAGAAAATGCCCGAAATCCATATACGGACGATTTTTAATACCTTCATTCAGACAAAATACTGATAAAAAACTTCAACATTAATTCCATCATTTATAACCACATAAAACAAATATTTTCTTATCATATAAATTAATAAATAATTATTCACAAATAATATTACAGAATCACAATAATGACAACCAGGTCGTTCCCAGGAAAAATGGGGCTTTCCGATAAGGATTTCTCCTTATTGGTGCACAATTAGGTGACCAAACCCCTTTCCTAGACAGAACTTTCTTAGACATTACCAATAATGCTATCTAATAATATTATTGATCTGATAATGGAGATACTTTGCAGTGACAATTATTTAAACACCAATAATATAAAATATCAACGAAGCAATTATTGAATCAATAAAATAAAATATTGAAAAGTAATTACTGTAACAATTATTGAGTAGTGCCTTCTTATGTAAGAATCAATAATTCAAAAATACTGTGCAATACCGCGTGCTACTGTGCAACCACGCGTATTACTGTATTTTAACCACCGAGTATTCTAACAGTATTAACGGTAACAACTACGTCGTTATTTATAAAAACTCAAATTTGTCGTTTTCTTCATCCGACCGTTTTCTGTTATGGGACCCACAAATGGATGCGCCGTCGTACGAATATTTTCAGACAACAAGAATATTCCACGACCAAACGAATATTCTTAGACAACAATGAATATTTTATAACCACTTGTTTAATTTTGCAAAATTTTCATATTTCATGTAACAATCCGGAATTTCAAATTATAATAATTAAATATTTATTGAATTATATAAATATTTATTTGATGTGTTTATTGTTGAAATTGATGAAATAATTATATAATTAAATAATTAAATATTTATATTTATTATATAAATATTTATAATTTAGAGAGTTGTAATATAACATGAGATGTTATATTGTTGTGTTGAGTTAATAATTTAAATGATATATATTAAATTATTAAATAAAATTATAATGAAATTATAATTTTGTGTTATTTATGTAAATGGTATATTTAATTAAAATATAGTGTGTAACTAAATTATTTGATTAATGTTGGATATGGAGAGCCAAATAAATAATATGTGATTATAAATTATAAACTAAATGGTTTATTAAAATAATTAAAGTAGTTTTAAATTGGTTTAACCCAAACAAGGCTTAAAGATATTAAATCTTTATTTTAAAGACTTTTTGCCAAACAAAGCCTTATGGCTTTTGGATATTCAAATTTTGAATTATAATAATATAAAAAAAATAATAAATATAATATATTTATAACATATACGTTAGTTTGTAACTAATATTACAATTAGTAGTAGTATTAAGGTTATCCATTTTATTTCTTACGCTTGATTATCAGTTTGGGTTTTTACGCATAACCTTAGTTGCCTAGGAAGAACACTGAGAGTTCAGAGAGAGCTTGATAGAGCTTGACAGAGAGAATTGAGAGAGATTAAGAGGAAACCTAAGGATTTCACGACAACAAGGATTTCTTTTAAGCAACAAAATGTATGTTCTATAACCTTATTATACATATGTAGGTTTCACGACAAAAAATTTCTTATGTCCTGTGAAATCAAATTGTTAAATTATGGATATTCTGGGGTGAAACAAGGGGATCCTAAACATAGGATGGAGGCATGCAAGACATGCGGCAAGACTCATCTTGGAGTCTGTCTAAAAGGGAAAATGGGTTTTTATAATTGCGGGAAGGAGGGTCACATATCTCCTAACTGTCCTAATCCTAAGAAAAGTCATGGTTGTTTTATTTGTGGGTCGATGGACCACATGGCAAGAAATTGCCTGAAGAAGGGGGCGGAGGTCAGTAAGGGTTCTGGTAGTGGTAATTTAGCCATTACTGGACCAACACCATCATTGGGTAGACCATCTGCTCGAATGTTTAATATGACTGTCCAAGATGCGATTGCATCATCGGATGTAGTAGCAGGTATCATTCCAATCAATGAATTAAATGTTTATTTCTTGTTTGTTTATAGCATGTGGATTTGCTAAGTAACTGGGATTAAACCCTAAAAAGCTAGAAATACCTTTAGACATTAAGGTAGCAAACGAATAGATAATTCCCATTTAACACATTCATAGGAATTATTTCGTAGATATTATGGGCAACAAATTATCGGTAGATCTTTTACCGATAAGGTTAAGAAAATTCGATGTAACCATAGGGTGATAATAGATTGTCATAGGAAGAGAGTAAACCTTAGGCTTTCCAAGAAACCTTAGGTGGTGTTTTATGGAAATAAATCATCGAGACGTTCTTGTTGTCTAACTATGACACAAGCTAGGAAGATGTTAAAGAAGGGGTGTATGGGTTATCTGTGTCATGTGGTGGATACCCAAAGAGTGGAAGCATCATTGGAATAGATAGTTGTAGTTCAAGAATTCGTTGATGTATTTCCGAAAGAGTTACCCGGTATTCCGCCAAATAGGGATGTAGAATTTGTGATTGATTTGCTACCGGGTACGGCACCAGTTTCAAAGGCACCATATAGAATGGAGCCAATAGAAATGAAGGAGTTAATGGTTCAATTATAAAAACTATTAGATAGGAAGTACATTCAACCGAGTGTGTCTCCGTGGGGAGCCCCGGTATTGTTTGTAAAGAAGAAGGATGGGTCGTTATGACTTTGTATCGACTATCAAGAGTTGAACAAGTTAACGATTAATAATAAGTTAACGATTAAGAATAAATACCCGTTGCCCAGGACCGATGATCTATTTGATCAGTTGAAAGGGGTAAAGTATTTTTCTAAAATAGATTTGCGTACGGGGTATCATCAGTTGAAAGTGAGGAAGGCGGATGTACCTAAGACGGCGTTCAGAACTAGTTATGGGCATTATGAGTTTCTGGTTATGTCGTTTGGGTTGACGAATACGCCAGCCGCATTCATGGATATGATGAATAGAGTGTTCAATAAGTATTTGGACAAGTTCGTAGTAGTGTTCATTGATGATATTCTAGTATATTCAAAGACGCCAGAAGATCATGCTGGACATTTGAGAATAGTATTAGAAACACTACAGAGAGAGAAGTTATATGAGAAATTCACTAAGTGTGAATTTTGGCTTGAACGAGTGCAGTTTTTAGGACATGTTATAGATAAAGATGGCATATCCGTAGATCCAACGTAGGTGGAAGCAGTGAATGAGTTGGAGCAATCGAAAATGCCAACCGAGGTTCGGAGTTTTCTGGGGTTAGCGGGATACTATAGAAGGTTCATTCAGGACTTTTCTAAATTAGCTACTCCATTGACAAATCTGACGAGAAAGTCGGTGAAGTATGAGTGAAATGAAAAGTGTGAAAATAGTTTTCAAGAACTAAAAAGGAGGTTGAGTGAGGAACCTGTATTATCCTTACCAGATGATACGGAGAATTTTGTAGTTTATAGCGATGCTTCACATAAAAGACTTAGTTACATGCTCATGCAGCATGGCAAGGTCATTGCGTATGTGTCACGCCAGTTAAAGGATTATGAGAAGGTCTATCCTACTCATGACCTGGAATTGGCAGCTGTAGTCTTTGCCTTAAAAATACGGATACATTATTTATATGGGGAAAAGTGTGAGATATACATGGACCATAAGAGTCTGAAATATATCTTCACACAGAAGGAGTTGAATATGAGGCAGAGAAGGTGGTTAGAGTTGATAAAGGATTACGACTGTGATATCCTGTATCATCCAGGAAAGGCGAACGTAGTAGCCGACGCGTTAAGTCGGAAGGGTAGGGAAAAGTTGTCAATGTTAACGACTCAGAATGAGTTAATAACAAAGATGGCAAGGATGGAATTAGAATTTAAGTTACCAAGTGAAACAGTGGAGATGTTATTCTCAATAGAGACTCAACCAACGATAGTGGAAAGGGTTAAGGAAGTACAGATAAGTAATGAAGAATGCGAGCGGATGAAAAAGATAATGGAAGATTATGTGAAGACTAAGTATAACCTTAATAAAGAAGGTTTACTTCGTTTTGAAGGAAGAATTTGGGTTCCAAATAATTCCAATTTAAAAGAAGAGATCATGTGTGAGGCTCATAGTACGAGGTACTCGATACATCCTGGTAGTATTAAGATGTATCAAGACATTCGTCAGAACTTTTGGTGGCCAAACATGAAGAGGGAGATCGCAGAATATGTTAGTAAGTGCTTAACTTGTCAGAAAGTTAAGGCTGAACGCCAAAAACCGAGTGGGTTGTTGCATCCACTAGAGATTTCGGAGTGGAAATGAGAGCATATCACCATGGACTTTGTGGTGGGACTTCCAACAACGAGAAAAGGATACGATGCTATTTGGGTAATAGTGGATCAGTTAACCAAATCAGCTCATTTTCTACCAATAGTAATTAGGTATAACCTAGAGCAACTAGCTAAAATTTATGTCAAAGAAATTATTTCTAGACATGGAGTACTTGTTTTGATTGTGTCCGATCGTGATCCATGATTCACGTCGAACTTTTGGAGGAGTTTGCAAGAGCAATGGGAACGCATTTGAGATTGTGTACGACATATCATCCACAGACAGATGGACAAAATGAACGGACAATTCGAAATTCGAACGCTAGAAGATATGTTAAGATCGTGCGTTATGGATTTCAAGGGGAGTTGGGACGAACATCTACCTTTGGTGGAATTTGCTTACAACAATAGTTTTCACGCTAGTATAGGCATGCCGCCTTACAAAACGTTGTATGGTAGGAAGTGCAGAATACCACTTTGCTGGGATGAAGTATGTGAACGTCAAATGTTGGGACCTGAGATGGTGCAACAAACGGCAGATATTGTTGAGTTAATAAGAACCCGATTCGTAGTGGCTCAAGATAGACAAAGGAAGTATGCAGATCCTCATCGAGAGAATAGAGAATTTGAAGTAGGATCGTATGTCTTTCTAAAAGTGTCGCCTTGGAAAGGGAAGATACGTTTTGGGAAGAAAGGGAAGTTAAGTCCAAGGTTTGTATGACCTTTTGAAATTTTAAGAAGGGTAAGAGAGGTAGCTTATGAAATAGCTTTACCTCCAGAGATGGAAAGAATACACAATGTGTTTCACGTGTCAGTATTGCGTCCGTATAAACCGGACTACAAGCACGTAATAGAATATGAGCCTATTCAAGTAGAAAAAGACTTACCGTATGAAGAACTTCTTATTCAAATTACTGATAGGAAGGAACAAGTCTTGAGAAATAAAGTAATACTTTCAGTAAAGTTAATATGGAGTAACCACGATGCTGAAGAAGCAACGTTGGAGCTCGAAAATAAAATGAAGGAAAAGTTTCCTCATTTATTTATGTAAGAATAACGAAATTCTGGGAACAAAATCCTTATAAGGAGGGAAGAATGTAACGCCCGAGAATTTCGGCTTTTTAATGAATTAAATTTTTATTTGATTATGTGGATTAAATGAATTTAATTGATTAATTATGTGAGTGAGATGTTTGAAGGTCGTTTTATGACCTAGAATGTGTGAATGTGGTTAGTATTCTGGCTATGTGCTAGGATTAATTGTTTTGAATTATCAAGACGAAAAGAAATGTTTTTCGAGAATTTTCTCGTAAAAACACTATTCATTCGATTTCGTTCGGAGTTTAGGTTCGAAATTTCGTGAAACGCGTAATGATAGAATATGAGGATATTATGGAATATCCAATAATATTTCCGTTATGGCAAACGAAGTTTTCGCCTGCGGACTTAAAACCTAAGGGTTTGTGAAAGTGATTTTTGAAAGGGGAATAAAAGGTGTATAATCATTTCGGTTATTATACGTATGGGATACGAGTATTATATTAGTTGAATACGAGTATGGTATGAATAATAGTACAACGTATAATGAGAATATTGTATGAGTACTAAACGAAGGGAATACGGGAGTTATACCCGTAGAATACGAGAAGTTCTAATGAATTTTGAGTTAAGGATTTGGTAGAATTCAATTGGACTTGGATTAATAGCAAGACCAATGAATTAAGTAAGCAAGCCAAAGTCAAGGCCCAATTTTAATTTAAGTCAAGCCCAAACCAAGAAAATGAACCGCGGGTCAAACCGGCGGGTCACGGGATGGGTAAAACCCATGGAGAAACCCATGGGATGATCCATGAAGGAGGTGGGTCGGCCACTTGGCCACCAAGTAAAGTGATTACTTGGTGGCTAAGTTGAAGAGGAGGTGGAATAGTAAGGAGGTGGCCTCTTGACCATTTTGCCCCCATATTGATTGCTTATAAATACAAAGCTAGGGTTGGTCTTTTAGTGTTTTACAAAGATTGTCCAACCTATATTGAGAGAGAGAAAGAATTAGAAACACCTAACCAATCTACTTTCAAGCAAACCATAAGGCGTTTATAAAGAACGTGAAGAACGACAAAGGTAATATCCCGTAAACATTAATCTTCATCTTTTTCGATTTCTTTCTCGTAGAGAATCGTAGATTGGTGGAACATGTTTAGTGAGGAGGAAAAAGGATGACCATTAATAATGTAAACATTGATAGGTCATGGTTGAATGAAAATCGTAAGTGTTTATGTAAGTTAAAAACCGAAGAAAGTCATGAACGTGAACTTAGTTATGAAAGTACGAATTGAAAACCATTATAGCTAAGGTGTGTGCATATTGATTGGTTAGGATGTAGATGATGAATCAATGGAGTGTTCCATTTGATTTGGCTTATAGAACACGAGTAACAAAGTTATGGCGAATTTTGCAAAAATAGACGTTAAACGTCGAAAATGTAGAAATATCGGATTAAGGGTCAAAAGTTGTCGTGTAACTTGAAAACATTGGTTTTCAATGCCAACACATGAGATAGGGTATTTAAGAGTCGTGGACGCAAGAATCATCGAATTCCGACTTATAACGAAGAAAACGAGTATTGAACGGTCGAAAACGATAAACGAACGCTCAAAATGAACTAAAAGGTGAATTCCAAGTTAATGGATTCAAAATTGTGAAATTCCTATATGAACACCTAGAGTATGTAATTTGTGAGTTGTGGGCTTTCGAATGAGTCAATTCGGATGTAAAACAAACAAATTATGAAGTCGAAAGTTTCGTTGGAAAAACCAACTGTCCTTCCCAACTGGCGCATAGGGGCGGCGCCGCAGCGCCAAACCCAGCACAAAAGGGCCGCTCCGCAGCGCCAAATCTAGCCATGTCCCCTGTTAACTGGCGCCGCAGCGCCGAGTTATTACTAGGGATGCTGCGCCACAGCGCCGGCAGTGTAAAAGAGTTGACCAAGTTAGATTTTAGTTTCAATTGAAGGTAAACTAATAGGAAGACAATGAAAGTACTTAAGGTACATAATATAACTGATCTTAAATCACTTAAGAAGTGATAACGTTAGAAGATTAGATATGGTTTGATAAGAATTAAATGAAGAACGCAAGAACGTAATCAATGAACCGTGAATGATGTTCAAACGTTGGTACTTCACCAATAATGATCAAATGTCAGTTAATAATGTAAGAACTTTAACAAGCCGTAATGAAGCATAGAAATACGAATTGACTTTATAAACGAAATAAATTTAAGACATAGAAGAGAAAGAAGTTGGTTAGAACGATAAAGTTAATTGTTTGTTAACTAATTACAGTGTGCTATGTGAATATATCATGTAGATCCTGTAAAGACTGAGAATTGATTGAATATTATATTTGAAGACGCTTGAAGGCAAGTCTTTCTTAATGCTTGTTTAACCTCAGTGTTAGCCAAGTTTTCTATGATTCATGTTATAAGATGCATGAATGGTTTTAAAGAAAGATTCGATGCCTGTTTTTACTCGGCTAGACAAGTCTTGAAGAATTGATTGATTTGTTTACAAGTCTTTTGATATAGAACTGTTAACGCTATCCTATGCCAAGTATTTGGTACGGATGTAAAGGTAAGTTTGTCTATGCACAAACAAAAGTATTTTCATCGATTATTCGATGGGCACGTGAGGTTGCCAAATGTTAAGCGTAAATACGTTTAACGGAAGAGTGTTGATCAACATAGAGTACAATAGGCTGATCACCTAGAAGTGCTCATAAGTAAAGACGGATGGATGGCCTTGGTGCCAGATGTCCTTTTCAAGTATGAAAATGAAAAGAGTATGTTCATGGTCTTTTGACCGGTTTAGAATTCCTAAGCTATTATATATACTTTGGAATCGTTGTTATGAAATGAGAAGTACTATTCAAATGTTTCATAGTGCTTCGTAGTTAATTGTTCTGTTATATAAGCTGAGCATATAATTCTCAATGTGATATTCATATGATTAATTGTTAGACTTATTGAGCTAGTTATGCTCATTCTTGCTTGAACCATATGATTGTAGCTAAAGCCAAACGATTTGAGAGTTCTAAGAGAGATAAAGACAAGGCTAAGATGGACAATTAATCGTCCTGTAATAGATTAGTGTATTTATATGTAATATACTTATGAAGATCAAAGAATGTATTCGGTTTATGAACCTAGGAAATAATTTAATATTATTGTAATACAAAGATAATAAATACAATCATTTTGTTATTGTCTCAATGGAATGATTTTATGAATTGTAGTATCGTGGAGCACCATCTGTCGGGTTGCAAGATACCCAGATTTGGGGGCGTCACACTATGCCTCACAATAACTCAAAAAATATGAGAGGAATTATCCTACTCATGATCTAAAGTTGGCAGCTGTCGTTTTTACGTTTAAGATTTGGAGGCATTACCTGTTTGAAGATAAGGTGGAGATCTATACAGATCATAAAAGCCTCAAATATTTCTTCACTCAAAAGGAACTCAACATGCGGTAACGACGATGGCTTGAGCTATTGAAAGATTACGATCATACCATTCAATACCATCCTGGAAAAGCGAATGTAGTAGGTGATGCATTGAGTAGAAGATCGTATGCGGGTACGAGTGCGATATTTTCAACGCAAAGGCCCATTTTGTATGACTTACAAAGGATGGAGATAGAGTTAAAGACTCTAGGGACCCATTTGATGATGGTGAATATACGAGTAGAACCGACTTTAATCGATAAAGTTAAAGCTGATCAACCTACAGACCTGGAGGTGATGCGTATGAGGAAGAAAGTACAAGAAGGTGTTATTCCGGAAGCAAGAATCGATGAAGAAGGAATACTTCGAGTCAACTCCAGACTTTGTGTTCCTAAGGATTCTGACTTGAAGTATAAAATCATGATGGAGGCCCACAACACACCGTTTGCAATCCATCATGGGAGTACCAAAATGTATCGTTATCTTCGACATACATTTTGGTGGAGCAATAAGAAGAGAGAGATAGCGGAGTTTATCTCAAGGTGTCTAACTTGTCAACGTGTCAAGGCGGAGCACCAAGTGCCAAAAGGTCCATTGCAACCACTTGAAATTCCATAATGAAAGTGGGATCACATTACCATGGATTTTGTTACTGGTCTTCCCAAGGTTTCTCAACGCATAGATGTGATTTGGGTCATTGTTGATAGATTGACCAAGTCTGCTCATTTCTTATCGATACGAGAAACTTATGCACTTGAACGTCTTGCTCATACATACGTAAACGAGATTGTATGATTGCATGGTATGCCAGTATATATAGTTTTTTTTATCAAGACCCAAGATTTACTTCACGATTTTGGGTTAGTTTGCAAAAAGCTATGGGCACGAATTTACGATTTAGTCTAGCATATCATCCTCAAACGGATGGGAAGTCGGAGAAGACTATTTAAACTCTTGAAGATTTATTAAGACTCTGTGTCCTTGACTTCAAAGGAAGTTGGGATAAGTTCTTACCATTGGTGGAGTTTTCCTACAACAACTGTTATCAAACAAGTATTGGCATGGCTCCATTTGAGGCGTTGTATGGAAGAAAGTGTCGTTCTCCAGTATGCTGGGATGAGGTGGGTGAGATCATGTGTTGTTACGTGTTGCTCCATGGAAAAGACTTACGAGATTTGGAAAGAGAGGAAAGCTCAATCCTCGATTCATTGGCCCATTTTTAATCCTCAATCGAGTAGGAACTGTGGCCTATAGACTTGCCTTACCGCCAAGTATTTCTCTTGTTCATAATGTTTTTTACATATCTATGTTACGTAAATATGTGAAAGACCCGAACCACATTATTGAATTAGAACCGGACGAGATAGCAGAAGATTTAACGGATGAAAAGGTACCTGTTAAAATCTTGGATAAGAAGGATCATATTCTACGCTCCAAGGTTATACCTCAAGTCAAAGTTTTGTGGAGAAACCACGATGTTGAGGAAATGACCTGGGAGTTAGAATCTGAAATGAAGTCAAGGTATCCTCACCTCTTCGACATACCAGGTACGCACCCTAATTTCGAGGACGAAATTTCATAAGAAGGGGAGGTTCTAAGATCCCCAACTTTTATGAATAAAGATTAATTCTTCTCGAAATATATTTTTGAATATTATGGTGTGGATTTGATATAATGTTATAGTTGTGGGTAATATTTACAAATTTTGCAAAGTAAGCAAGTAGTTATATAATATTCGATTGGTCGGGGAATATTCATTTTAACAGGAATTATTTGTATGACAACACAATCATTGGTGGACCCCACAACGAAAGTATTGTCGTAGTTAGAAAATGACAGAATTATCTTTTTATAAAAATAACGACAAAATTTTTACCGTTAAACTGTTGAACTACTCGGTGGTAAAAGTATAGTAATACGCGTGGTTACATAGTAGCACACGTTATTGATTATTGATGTTTACGTGAGAAGTCACTCAGTTATATTCAATTATTGCTACAATAATTGTTGCATAATATCTTTCATATTATTGATTCAATTATTGTCACAATATCATCTACATAATATTTTATATTATTAAATCAATAATTGAAACCACAAAGTTATTCATATTATTATTTACAATATTGACAATGTCTAGAAAGTTCTGTTGAGGAGAGGTTTGGTCACCTAATTGCGCACCAATAGGGAGAAATCCTTATCGGAAAGCCCCCTCTTTCTTGGGAATGATCTGGTTGTTAAGTATTGTGAGTTATAATATTAATAATGAATTAAGCTGAGTCTCAGCGATAAAGTTGATGAAAACTCTTTTTAAATCATAAAAGATAGTAGATATCATGCTCTACTCGACTCTTCTAATGGATTGCTTGTTCCACTGCAGTTAAACTAGATGTTTAATATATTTTATCAGTTTAACATTGTTGAAGGCTAACAATAATTTATTCTACATTATCTTAGTCATACTATTTCTTACTGGGTTAGTTAAGCTCACCCTTTGTTTTCATTGTTCTATTTAGGAAAAGAGAATATAGCTGGGACTAGTCAGGGGACGGAGTGATGGTCCAGATGTTTGCATTAGTAGTCCTCACTATTTAGTAAAATAGTGTGATAATAAATGTAATAAGAACACCATTTGAGTTTGAATACTGTCTAGAAGACAATATTCGTAGTAAAACTCAGCTTATGTTTTATCGTATTTTACACGACATTTGTATAATTAAGTTGTATTTGAATTTTATACCATGTATTTGGCGACTCAGAATGGGTGATGTATACCTATTTTGGGAGGTCACAGACATTGTCTAATTATTATCACCTAACATCATTATTATTGGAGTTGGGTAACCCCACATTTATATTTCTTATAACTCTACGAGATTCTTCTTTTAATCCTCTCACGCATGTTTTAATCTCATCTTTATAAATTTTTTAAATTACTTCTTATTGTTCAAACTCTATCTGAACTTATTCTGTCATTATCTTTGCCTTTCTTCTCTAAGGTTATAGCCTAAGGTACTCCTACCTAAGGTTTATAACCTAAAGCTCTGATACCAATTGTAACGACCTCAAAATTAATACAATTTAATTATCGACTTTGGTCGTAAATAACACGTCTAACTTTTGATTTTACATCATTATTCAATGTTAAAATTAATAAAATGCGGAATAATTTAAACTTTTATATCTTCTTACTTTAATTCCCTGAATCAAAACCTTTATCATCTACATGTCTTTGAATCATATATACTCTGTGATTTACATTATCAAATTTAATATATATTACTTATATATCAAATCGATATCCTTTATACAACGGACAACTCAAACTTTACCTTTACAACTCAACATAAAATATACATCATAAAACATTGAGTATATCTCATGAACCTTAATCATGTTTTAAAGAAATAACAACTCTAGCTAAACTAATAATCTTCGTGTATTACATCTGATTTATGTCTTTCAAGTACCATATAGTGTTACCTTCAATCCTTAACCTGCAAAAATGACTATTTTCAAGGTTGAGCTCTACAACCCAGTAAATCTAACAGTTTTTATGCATCACGTAGCACATAATAATATGTTTATCATACATCTCATAAATATTGGAGTAACATAACATACATGCTTTAGTTCATATAACAAGTATAGAGATTGAGTTCTTTACTCAATCAGCATTCATTACTCAATCAACGTAGTCATAAATTGACTTTATTTAATGCTTCATAAATTGACTTTATCGTTTCATAATTTCAACATATATATAACACATCATGCTACTTGCAATAAAGATTTAAAACAGTTCATCATCAAGTTCACATAGCAAATAGGAACTGAAAGACTTGTCTTGATCGTTGTTTACCAATAATAGTTTAACATCTTACAATTATTTGCACTTCATGTGCCCTACACAATTATATAATCATACACATCAACTATTAGTCACATAGCAATGCATAGTAGTTGTAATGTAAACTCTATGCATTGCTATATAAACTTTACTCTACATATGATAACCCTTCTTAATATCAATACAAATTGTTAACTTTTGACTTTCATCTCACTGTATTACTTCTTAGGTCATACTTGAAGTTCATTCAAGTGTTTAAGTCATGCTAGGACTACTTATTGGTTTTATATTAAACTCATTTCATATCTTATAATATTCATTTCATTTGACTTAAAACACTTTTTACGTTCATTATCACTTGACACGGCGTTTCGACGTTCATTCGTCACACGCCTGATTTGTCTCTCTTGTCTGTGCTTAGTATGCTTATTCAACTTATCTAATATATGACGCCCCCAAAATTAGGTATACATCACCCATCTTGAGTCGCCAAATATATGGTACAGAATTCAAATAAAACTTAATAATACAACTGTCGTGTACAATACGATAAAACATAAACTGTGAATTTGAATACAAATATTGACTACTAGAGAGTATACAAACTCAAAAGGAGTCCTCATTACAATTTATGACACTATTTCATAGAATAGTGAGGACTACTAATGCACCATCTAGGACCATCACTCTGTTCCCCGACTAGTCCCAGCTACGTTCTCATTTCCTGAAGAGAACAATGAAAGAAAGGGTGAGCTCAACTAGCCCAGTAAAAAATATTATGACTAAGATAATGCAGAATAAATTATCGTTAGCCTTTAACAGTGTTAAACTGAAACAATATAACAAACATCAAGTTTAACTGCAGCGGAACAAGCAATCCATTAGAAGAGTCAAGTAGAGAATAAAATCTACTATCTTCTATGATTTAAAAGGTTTTTCATCATTTTTAACGCTGAGACTCATCTTAATAAATAATCTACATCATCAAATCATCCCTGCACTACAGGCCAAGGATATTCTTTAGTATCATGACCACGAATTATCCATGCACTAACGCTAAAGATAATCATGTTTTCATCAACGGTCCTGATCATGCCATAAAACAATTCATCTTTGCACTACGGCCAAAGGGAACCCATAGCCATAATCATACCAAAAAATGTCCATCAATGCACTACGGGCCAATGAGGACTTTTTCCACATCATTTGTAACATTACTATTATGATTACACCGAATAATCCCTGGTCATAACCATATTCACAGAACTTAATCACATAAATCCTTAATCCTGAATAATTAACCTATATCATTTATAGAATTTTGAAATCATCAAAATTTCACCCTAATAATATCAAACGCATACACTTATTTTCTGTTTAGGTCTATTATTTGACCTTAAATCAATCATTTAAGATTTTAATAAATTGTCCAAATTCTCGGGTCGTCACAATAATCCCTGGTCATAATCATACCAAGTCCATCTATGCACTACAGGCCACAGATGACTATCAAAAAAAATATAAACATTAGAATGATGACAATGATATAAGAATTCAATAAAATAAGTTCAAGAATTAATTTATTCAGGAACAAATAACGTCTAAATTGTCAACATGATACTGCTTTGTAGAGTAAAATTCAAGAATGCTCAGAAAAACATTTTCATGAAAAGATACTGGATAAAGCGCAAATATCAAGGATATTCCACTAATTTCATGAAGTATAGAAGTCAAAATTTTAACCAACAGAGTATAATAAAGAATGGAATAACAAAAAAAATCACCATGAATGCGGTACTTCGCATAGACAGGTTATTCCAACAGAATAATAATTAACAGAACCAGGTCATGCGTAAAGCAGAGACAGGATGTTCCAACAGAATAATAAAGAACGGAATAATAACATAAATCACCATGCATGCGGTACTTCGCATAGACAGGTTATTACAATAGAATACTAATAAGGACGGAATCAGGTCTGGCGTAAAACGTACAGACAGGATATTCCAACAGAATAATAATAAAGACGCAACCTGGTTCGGCGTAAAACGCACAGACATGATATTCCAACAGAATAATAAAGACGGAATCAGGTTTGGCATAAAATGCACAGACAGAATATTCCAACAGAATAATAAAGACGGAATAATAGAAGAATGTCACCAAGTATAGGGTAGCCCGCGTATACAGGTTATTCCAACATAATAATTAAGAATGAAATAACATAAGTTCGCTTCATGAATACAAAAGAAATAATACTCCTACGAGTACAACAAAATATCCCTACCTTAATAAGAAGAGTACTGGATATATAAGTAGTGAAGTAGCAGAATATTTTATTCTTTCTCTCTATTGTTTATCTCTCTAGAGTTTCAGTGAATTCGTAAGAAAATAATGAAGGAATGAGCTTCTATTTATAGAAAAATGGACTGCATAGTAACTAACTCATGAACGGTCCAGATTGATTTACTTTAATCTGACGGTCTATATTTAAAGCAAAATCTTTTAAATAAATTATAATATATTCTATTTATAATCTAATAAAACGAATAACTTTATAAAAGATTTTACTATGCAAATACTATGCAGGCACTATGCAAACACTATGCATAATAAAATATAATATATTCTAATTATTGTCTAATAAAACAGATAACTTTATAAAAGTATTATGTTTTATATAAAAAGATTTTACTATATAAAATACTATGCAGACACTATGCAACACTATGCATAATAGAATATAATATATTCTATTTATAGAATAACTTTATAAAAGTGTTTTGTTTTATATAAAAAGATTTTCTATATTATTACATTAATAATACCAATAAAACAAAACTGAGTGACTTATCACATTAGCATCAATAATCAATACCGTGTGCTACTGTGCAACTACGCGTATTACTGTACTTTTAACACCGGGTGTTTCAACAGTTGACGGTAAAACTTCCGCCGTTATTTTTATAAAGTATTTTGTCGTTTTCTCAATCTGACAATAATTCCGTTGTGGGGTCCACCAATGATTGTGTCGTTGTACGAATATTCCCTGTTAAAATGAATATTCCCCGACCAATCAAATATTATAATAACAACTTGCGTACTTTGCAAAATTTATAAATATTACCCACAACTATAACATTATATCAATTTCACTCCATAATATTCAAAAAAAATATTTCGAGAAAATAAAATCTTTATTCATAAAATCTGGGGTCTCACAATCTCCCCTCCTTATGAAATTTTGCCCTCGAAATTTACGTACGTACCTGGTATGCCGAAGAGGTGAGGATCCCTTGACTTCATTTCAGATTCTAATTCTTGAGGTATAACCTTTGAGTGTTGAATACTATCCTTCTTATCCAAGATGTTAATACGTATCTCCTCATACGTTAAATCTTCTGTTATCTCATCCGGTTCTAAATTAATAATGTGGTTCGGGTCATCCACATATTTACGTAACCTCAATACGTAAAAAAACGTTCTGAACACGCAACATAATTGGTGGTAAAACGAGTCTATAGGCCACAGTTCCTACTTCATCGATGATTTCAAATGGGCCAATTAAATCGAGGGTTGAGATTTTCTCTCTTCGTCGATTCTTGCTTCTAGAATAACGCCCTCTTGAACCTTCTTCTTCACATTCATCAGCTCCGGGTGTGTAGCTTGAGCGTCTTTAACTTTATCGATTAAAGTCGATTCTACTCGTATATTCGTTATCTTTACTTGGGTTCCTAGAGTCTTTAACTCTATCTACATCATTTGTAAGTCATACGAAATGGGTCTTTGTGTTAACAACATCGCACTCGTAAATGCATCCGATCTTCTACTCAACACGTCAGCTACCACATTCGTTTTCCCATAATGGTATTGAATAGTACGATCGTAATCTTCAACAGCTTGAGTCAACGTCTTTGGCACATTATACGTTCGTTTTAGTTGAAGAAATATTTGAGGGGTTTTAGAAATGGGTTTTGTATTGGGGTCAATACAAAATTTGATTTCACGCTCTAGGGGTAGGCTAAGAAGACTTCAAGAATACGTCAAGAAATTTATTAACAATAGAAATATCATTCAAAGCTGTGACCATCATCAAAGACTTGGATAGTACGTCACATTGATACCTATCAACTTGTCATCGTCATTCACAACGTCGCCTACAGAAAGTCTGGCTTCGGTGCATTCCACTCAAGGAAGTCAACAACGAAAAAAGACCGGGACTCTTTACTTATGGCTTGATATGACAATGATTGATTTAAGTGGTTTGGTTACTTAAATTCGCATAACAGGTTGGTTAAGAATATGAAAGCTAACAACCTTACAAAAAGCATGATGAGTAGTTAACCAATCTATTCCTAAAATCACATCAAAGGCAAGTATTTTCAAAGAGATACGATCGACAGGTAACGTGAAAGTGTTGATTTGAACAATATTTATAAATAGTGGAGGTAACGAAGGTTTCTCCCAACTGAGTTTAAACAGATATATCAAAGTCTAACTTCTCCAGAGTTAACTTCAAACATTGAACACAACTAGGTGTAATAAAAGAGTAAGTAGAATATGTATTTAACACGATATAGACTTCGCAAGGGTTTATGACTAACATACCCGTGATAATTTTATTCAGGTTCCTTGTCACGAAAAAAAACATTCTCTCTTAAACTACCAGCTTTAGCTTATTTGGGACATCCTTTGGCATAACTATTCCAGCTAGACTTGACTTCGCCATATGACAAAATCGAGATAGGTGACCTTCTCTTCCGCAATTAAAACATATTTTGGATTGCTGCGTACAGTTTGGACGGATGTGTCCCTCCTGTCCGCATTTAAAATATACGACCGGTGGTCGTTCTTCTTCCTTTGAAACGGGTGCTGGTGCCGATGTCTTTACGTCATTGTTGAACCTTCTCTTCTTGAAATGTCCATTCTTATTATTTTGGCCATGATTACCACCGAAGTGGTTACCATTTCTGACATGTTGATTCCCTCCATGCTTATTGTCACCGCTTTGATGACTGTTATCACCGGTATTATCATTTTGCCGGCTGCTCTCTTTTGGTTTGGTTGACTCATTATCGCGCTCCAATAACTGAGCCCTATTAAGAACATCTGAATACAAACACAGTTTATGAGAGATAAGATATTGACGTATCTCCGGCTTCAAACCTCTTAAAAACATCCGCATCATTCTCTCTTCATTATCAACCAAGTGGAACGCAAATCGGGACAACTCGGCAAACTTGGCTTCGTACTGCGACACAGTCATGTTGTTTTTCTCCAACTTGATAAATTCCACCTCCTTCATGTGACAAATGCTTTCGGGAAAGTACTTGTCATTGAACAGCTCTTGGAACTTCTCCCAAGACATCTTGAGTGCGTCAGGCTGGGTACGTTTTACAGATTCCCACCAGTAATCTGCCTCTTCACGCAACATGAAGGTGGCAAAGAGAACCTTTTACTCCTCGGAGCATCCCAAGACATCAAATATCTTGGTGATCTGCTTTAACCACGTTTTCGCCTTAAGTTGTTCTGGCTTTCCAAAAAACTCCAGTGGTCCCAGCTCCTTGAATTGCTTAGCGGTGACCAACCGTGGGTTGCCATTGTTTCCTCCTGCATTATGAACAGGAGCCATCTTCGCCTGATGTTGCATGAATTCTAAAAGGCTCCTAAACGTACCGTCGTTCGTCAATTGATCAGTGTTGTTGTTTACAGGAGGATTATCGACATCCTATTGCACATTGTCCTTTTTATTGATCTGTGGAGAATCAACAGTCTCTTATGCTCCATTGCTTATCTCAAAATTTTCAGAGGCCATTTTCATTCGTCACACGCCCGATTTGTCTCTCTTGTCTGTGCTTAGTATGCTTATTCAACTTATCTAATATATGACGCCCCCAAAATTAGGAATACATCACCCATCTTGAGTCGCCAAATATATGGTACAGAATTCAAATAAAACTTAATAATACAACTGTCGTGTACAATACGATAAAACATAAACTGTGAGTTTAAATACAAATATTGACTACTAGAGAGTATACAAACTCAAAAGGAGTCCTCATTACAATTTATGACACTATTTCATAGAATAGTGAGGACTACTAATGCACCATCTAGGACCATCACTCTGTTCCCCGACTAGTCCCAGCTACGTTCTCATTTTCTGAAGAGAACAATGAAAGAAAGGGTGAGCTCAACTAGCCCAGTAAAAAATATTATGACTAAGATAATGCAGAATAAATTATCGTTAGCCTTCAACAATGTTAAACTGATACAATATAACAAACATCAAGTTTAACTGCAGCAGAACAAGCAATCCATTAGAAGAGTCAAGTAGAGAATAAAATCTACTATCTTCTATGATTTAAAAGGTTTTTCATCACTTTTATCGCTGAGACTCTGCTTAAAAATAAAACACATCATCAAATCATCCCTACACTACATGCCAAAGATATTCTTTAGTATCACGACCACGAATTATCCATGCACTATGGCTAAAGATAATCATGTTTTCATCAACGGTCCTGATCATGCCATAAAACAATTCATCTTTGCACTACGGCCAAAAAGAATCCATAGCCATAATCATACCAAAAACTGTCCATCAATGCACTACGGGCCAATGCGGACTTTTTCCACATCATTTGTAACATTACGGTTATGATTACACCGAATAATCCCTGGTCATAATCATACCAAGTCCATATATGCACTACAGGCCATATATAACTTTCAAAAAAAATATAAACATGAGGATGATGACAATGATATAAGAATTCAATAAAAACAAGTTCAAGAATTAATTTATTCAGGAACTAATAACATCCAAATTGTCAACATGATACTGCTTTGTAGAGTAAAATTCAAGAATGCTCAGAAGAATATTTTCATGAAAAGATAATGGATGAAGCGCAAATATCAAGGATATTCGACTAATTTAATGTAGTATAGAAGTCAAAATTTTAACCAACTGGGTATAATAAAGAATGGAATAACAAAAGAAATCACCATGCATGCGGTACTTCGCATAGACTGATTATTCCAACAGAATAATATTTAACGAAACCAGGTCATGCGTAAAGCACAGACAGGATGTTCCAACAGAATAATAAAGAACGAAATAATAACAGAAATCCCCATGCATGCGGTACTTCGCATAGACAGGTTATTCCAATAGAATACTAATAAGGACGGAGTCAGGTCCGGCGTAAAACGCACAGACAGGATATTCCAACAGAATAATAATAAAGACGCAACCAGGTCCGACGTAAAACGCACAGACAGGATATTCCAACAGAATAATAAAGACGGAATAATAGAAGAATGTCACCAAGTATAGGGTAGCCCGCGTATACAGGTTATTCCAACAGAATAATAAAGAATGGAATAACATAAGTTCTCTTCATGAATACAAAAGAAATAATACTCCCTACGAGTACAACAAATAATATTCCCTACCTTAAGAAGAAGAGTACTGTATATATAAGTAGTGAAGTAGCAGAATACTTTCTTCTTTCTCTCTATAGTTTATCTCTCTAGAGTTTCAGTGAATTCGTAAGAAAATAATGAAGGAATGAGCTTCTATTTATAGAAAAATGGACAGCATAGTAACTAACTCATGAACTGTAGCATCCCCGAATCCGGGCCCCAAATCGCCGCGAATTCGGTACAATAATTCTTTCACTAATCTCAGAAGATATAAACATAAATTTGTTTATACATTAAACTTTACACATTTATCCCCAAGGTCGAGTAACCTTAACTTATAACACAATTCATAAATTATCTAACTCATTATTTTTAACTATTCTATTACAAAATAGCTGCATATATTGCCCAAGCTGAACTTGGCATTATCATTTCTATCGATGATTCATTTGTTTAAGAATCATATCTATTCTCATTTCAAAATAAACATTTTTTATCTATACAAAATTTCAAACTGTATATAGCTGCCAATTACAATTGATAAAACTATCAATCATAGATTTATACCATTTCTAATTCAAGAAATTGTATTCATTTTGTACATCGCTCATTCTTCATCATCCGTATAGCAATAATATTGTCTAACATCATTAACCTGCAAAAGTTTGTGTTTGCAAGATTGAGCTCGACAGCCCAGCAAATTTAAAATTCTATCATGTTTCACATAGCACACAATTCTATATGCATTACCTTTCTATTAATATGCATCTATACATGCAACATAAATTCTTTACTATGCATATCTTACATGCATCAATAATTCCTTACAAAACATTCATTCATGCATTATACATTTCTACTTTATCGAGTTACATCATACAACATGTAATCACATATATATTGAGTTCCATAACCCAATTAACTTAGTCATATTTTGACTTTTAACAATTCATAGATCATGATATGTAATTTAACATGTAACCACATTCCATCCTCAGACATAATAGAACTGAAAAACTTGCCTGCACCGTTGATTACCGCAACGCAATTTATAACGCTTTACCCGAAGACCTAATATTAATAATATAGATCTCCAATATTAGAATAATATCATCACAGATAATTTTCTTATCAGTCAAAACATATTTTCTAGTCTCGTAATAATTTTCTGATAATTATTACCATATATCACCATTTTAAAACCGTATTTAAATGAATTAAATACAACATAATTCCTTAATCATTAATATTCATTTAATATAAAATATTAATGAAAATCATTACATAATATTATAAGTCTATACAGCACATAAAACTTAGTATCAGGTTAGAATATTAAGTTTGAGTTGATACCGACGCAATTTATCATCCAGACGGTCTAGTCGGACAAATATCGAGTTTAAGTTCAATTAAACTCTACCTCAGCGCTTAACCATGCCATAGAGTTATATTTATATGATTTAACACTCTTTTTCATTTCATAAGTTATTCGTTAACACTTAGTAAGTCAAAAACTAATCCAGCAACCTGGATTCCATTTCAGCAACCTGAATTCACTATTCTTCTTCACGAAAATTCCAAATCAACTTATTATTTTTCTATCCTTTGGTCAAACACATATACATGTATTTCATGCATAAACAGTATTTTTCCATAATTTTCCAACATCCTTTGGTATTTTTCAAAAATTAATTTCTAGTGTGTAGCTTAAGAAATTAGCTACCTCGTGCTTAACTCCAGTAATGCCCATCTTTTGGCATAACCTTATCTATGTTAACGTGATGCTCCATTTTAAATTTCGTGGCAATCGGAGTTGTAGAACTCCGTTTATAGCGATTTCCGTGGGAAAATCACAAAAATTGTAATGGTCATAACTTGGTCGTTTTAACTCGGAATCAGCTCATTTTTGGACACGAGCTACATATTACCATATATTTTCATTTTCCCAAAAGCCTGAAATTTTTCTCATTAACTAAATGTCCGAAACAGCCCTCGGAAAATTTTGGCCAGAAACTTTTTGACGTTTGGCAGTTTTCGAGTCCTTTGCTAAAACTTATATAAAACGAGTTCTGTAACTCCGATTAATGATCCGTCAATTTTGTTGGGTTCGTATCTTTCCGAACTATAGTTTTCATATATCACAATCAATATTTGGATATGTTTAGCTCCCGGAATTTAGCCCGGAAGTGACTGTTCCAAAACTGTCCTTTTCACAGTTTTCTTAACTTTGTGTAGTTTGGGAGAAATCCAATAACTTGCTCATTTTTCAACCTATTTGCATGATTCCAAAGGGATTTTACCCTTAACACATATATCTAACATCCCAAGAGCATAAATCATAAATATCCATCATAGATTTCAAAAATAATTAAAACCTAGCTCACACCTTATAAGTTCAAACTTTTCGGAAAAATTCCATTTTTCTATTCCTTTTGATTTCAACAAAATCAACACCCAATATGGGTAGATCCAACCAATAAAAACTTATTAACATGTGTATACATGGTCCTTGAGTTTAGAACCAAAATTTCTTATCTCATCAAACAAGCTTCAAACACAATCAAATCTAAGAAAAATCTAGGGTTTTCTATCTTTTGAAAACCTATCCTCCAATTCATGCTATAGATCTAACTTTTGATCTTTAAAAAGGTTATATCCAAACATGTAACACTTATATACACATAGATCTAAGGTTTTAAACCTCAAGATCACAACTTCAAGTTGACAAAAATCAAATCAAACTACCAAGGAAATTTAGCCTACACAAGAAGAAATGTTTTTTATACCTTAGCTTGATTTCCTTCTCTCCTTCAAAGATGTAGATGGATCTTGATTGTATGAACATCAAAATATCCCCCCCTTCCCTTAGAGTGGCCGAAAATGGCCTTCTCTTCTCTCTCTCTCTCTCTCTCTCTCTCTCTCTTCTTAGCTAACTTTGGAAGTAAATGAAAGAGAAAGAAAAAGATAACATAACTTTACTTTAGTAAACTAAATATATCTCAAGCTCCTTCCTTTTTCTCTTGGTATGATCCGACCATGCCTTGTATTATTGATCCTACTCACTTTCTCCTTTTCCCTTTAGCAATATCCAAGTGGTTACTTGCAAGATAAATGAACAAAATGTTGGACAAAATAAAAATTGACACATAGAGGGAGTTAGTGAGAGTGGTTCAACCACTAAAGTGAGCCATTAATGCCACATTCATCTCCCCTTTTTCCTACTCTTTTGGCCGGCCATGTGGCCTAAAAATGCTCCCAATTTTCTTTCTATTTTACCTCTTATTTGAGTTAACAAATGTCCAAAAATTCCTCTCCCACTTGGGCTAAAAATTGAGCCATTCCTTTAATGTTTTGCTTGATCCTCTAATCAATTTCATTGGCCAACATTTGGGCTATACATATACATAGTCCAATTTCTTTAATTCTTATCCAACCCAAATCATTTAATTAGGTTTTTCACTTCTCCATTAAAACACCAATCCTCGCTCACATGCCCATTCATTTCCTTAACCCAATTAGACTTGCTATAATTAGATTATAAAATTAATTAACCGAGATGTATAAAATAAATCTCTTAGAATTAGTATATAATTAAATACTATTATTCTCCCACATATTTACACTTAATCTTTTAACACTTAGCTTTTAAATTCCCAAATTAGGGTTTTAAATATCCGAATTAGGGTTTCGGATTCTCGAAACTAAAATTAAAGTTTCTAAGCGTATCGTTAGGGTTTCTAACGGTTCGTTAGATTTTTCTAACTTAATAAACATATGATTAACATAACTTTAGGGTTTTGCTAAAGTTATAACTTATCTAATCAATCCTTGATCTCAAATCATTATGGTTCACATATGTAATCAAATATACCGACTAGTATTCACTTCGATACTTATCCCTGATAATTCTTCAAAAGAATTTTAAATCTACCATAATCTTATACCTCATTACTAGACTATCACTTATAGTCTATCACATAATTCAAGTTTTGTTCAAAACTTTTGAAATTCTTATAATTTCATTACATAACTGTCAATTTCATACACTTATTTCCTGTCTAGGTCTATTATTTGACCTTAAATCAATCATTTAAGATTTTAATAAATTCTCCAAATTCTCGGGTTGTCACATTCACCCCTCCTTCTAAGAATTTCGTCCCGAAATTCACCTTACACCTTACACCTTTTATACTAAGCGATCACACAAGATCTTGAACTTATTTTCTCGGGTATCTATCAAAGATTTACTTTGATATATACTCAAATTTCTCGGGTATCTATCAAAGATACTCAAATTTCTCGGGTATCTATCAAAGATACTCAAAACGCGTGCAAAGGTCAAATTCACACCCAATAAAATATTCCCTTTACAAAAAAAAAGTTGTTATTCTCAGTCTTTAGAATCAAGATTTTGATTTAACAACAAAATACTATGATTTCAAATTCTATTTGCTTCTCTTCTCTTCTCTAAACCATCAAGTTTTCATTCTCGGTCTAGCCGAAATAACTGGCATTGACCTATTAATAATAATTAAATTCTCTTCTCTTATCTCTTCATCTATTTCTATAATCGTCAATTCTCTATTCACAACTATACCCAATTCATAAAACCACACTTATGAGTTCATAGCCTGGCCACAATTATATGAGTTTACGAACTTACCCTAGTCTGACCTTTGGCGTCCGTTCGCTGAGGGGCTCATAAACATTTCATATAACTATGCGTCAAGTATGTCACATAAGTATGAATTTTAAAAACTCGTACTTAACCTTATATCCTCTACCTATGACCTATCTATCTGTCATACACATGAGAAAGGAATCACCCTCTTAACATGCATATAGCAAATAGCGCGACGCAAACATTTCAATGATTATCAGTGCCAGAAACTAAGTGGTTGTCAAACCAAACTCGGCCACTAATCAATATAAGAAGCTAAGCGGACAATTCCCCGTCCATACAAAGAATTGATCAACCTAACCACTACATCAACCAGGAAGCTAAGTGATTCTAAAACCAAGTATAAATTCCCCGCCCATACAAGGAATCATACAACTCAGTGGCTGACACTAGTCCTCAATTGAAATCCCACATAATTCTAGCTCCACACTTACTCCATACGAATTTTATTTAATCCGTATTTACAATTCATAACTCTTTCATAAGTTTTCATAGTACAATTTCACAGTACAACTGATACACAGCATCTTGCTGTAAACTTTTCAATCATCAGATTGATTCTTATCCCATATCATAACCTTATTAGATCACGGGGTGATTGATAAGTAGGTTTTATACCTACTTATCCGGTATCTTTTACTTGAATTAGTTGCTTTTATTCATGTATCTTAGTTATTTTTCATGCATTTTGTGTTCGTTTTGTAGGTTATACGTTTGGAAGCGGTGTGAGTGATTATTGGGAAGGAAAAGCAAGGAAAATGCAAGGAAAAAGCAATCCGGATATCGTTTGTGATTTCATGTCATTTCATGTTCTTGGCTTGGACTTTGGACTATATTGTAGAGTGTTTTCTTATCTTTCCGGAACATCTTGAATCATTCAAATCGGAGTTCGGATGAAAGAGTTATGACATTTCTACCAACGGACGTCATTGAACTTCACCGTTTTAGGTGGTCATTTGCATAGCAGTCACTTCCAGTCCGATTTCGACCATCATGCGTTTGTTATTTCTGAAATCTCAAAGAATAAAAGTTGTAGATCTCGTCGATAGATTCGATTTGATAGGTCGCGGGCCCCGTAACTCCTCCCGGTTTAAAAGTTATGGCAGTTTTAGCAGAGGAGGTTCCAGCAGGAAAAGTAATTCGCAGATTAGTACCCAGCCGGGGCTGGGCCTTTTTGTGCCTTAGGACCCAGCCGGGGCTGGATGTCTGGGCGTTTTAGCAGTCCACTACCCAGCCGGGGCTGGGTTTTTGCAAGGGAAATGTCCAGCCGAGGCTGGCCTACGCGAAAAAAAGTAGATTTTGTCCGAATTTGAGTTCGAAAAGGATTGTTTTCGAGTTGTTTGATTCAAGGACTTCCAAGAGGACTTAAAGACATCTATAAAGGCTTATAAAAGGAGGGGAATAACACAGATTAGAGGAGAATATTAGGAGATTAGAGAGCATTCTATTAGATTAGATTAGAGTAAATTAGAGAAAACACACTAGTTCTAATTAGATTTGGAGATTGATGCAACTTGGAGACCATTGAAGATTCAAAGTAGGAGCAAGGAGGGAGCGTCAAATCTACAGACAATAGATTATTTCTTCTCATCTTCTTCTATCTTTATCTTTTAATGTGTATTCAATTGTGGATTCTTAGCTTTAATTCAATTATCATGAACTAAATTCTTTGTTTGAGATTACAATGGATCTTATTGTGTAGTTTATTTTAATTTGCTTCGTTATCAATTATTATGTTCTATTAAGAGGATTGTCTATTGTGATTTGGACTTAATTGTTTAATTGTTTGGCCATCAATTACCGTGATAATCTATACGAACTCGAGAGATGAAGTATAGATTTGGATCTAATCATGATAGCATGTGTTCAGGATTTTGTTAATAGCTTAAACTTGATGTGTGTTAAGGTAGAGATATGCTTGACATCGCATGTAATCGGATAGAGAACTTATTCTTCAACCTTCTTCAAATGTAATTCACATAGAGATATAGTGGGTTAGTTGATTAAGGTGTTTAACGGATTTCTATCTTAATTGTGGATTGACGTTAATACGGTATTAGTGCATCGAGAGGTGGTTAATACTACTTTTGTGTTCTTGATTAACAATTCGGGATAGAGAATAATTGATGAGAAGTGTGCTAACTTAAATGAAGCAATAAGTGAAGTTGTGATCTTAAATCTCCATAATCTGATTTTTAATTAGTGGTAATTAGAATTATTTTAGTTAAATATTTTAATTTATAACATTAAATTCATTTGTTTAAATAAGATTGAGTTGGTTACGGGTTAGTAATTGGTGATTTTTATTAAATAATTCTCTGTGGGAACGATACTCAACTTATCACTTTATTACTTGTTGACCACGTATACTTGCGTGTTGTGCGTAACTAGAAAATACCCAACAGTGATCTTATCATATATATTACGATTTAATTCCATGTCTTGATCGTTTTCAATCATTAGATTGATTCTTTCTAGCTGTCATAACCTTTATCAGATCACGGGGTGATCTTATCGTATATATTACGATTCAATTCTATGACATGATCGTTTTGTTTTACGATCTTCTATTCCTGCACTTTCAGTCTTTTAGACTCAATCTATTCATCGCTACTGTTCAACTTTATTATCAGAGTTAGGGAACTCTGTAACTTGACAACTCGCCGAGATTCATCTTTGAATCTTACCGACCAACTAACTCTATTTGAGTTAGTCTTATCCTCATCACTGCGGTTATTAGTCTCAGGTATTACTACCTAAGCTTCATAACCAACAGCTCTGATACCAACTGTAGCATCCCCGAATCCGGGCCCCAAATCGCTGCAAATTCGGTACACTAATTCTTTCACTAATCGCGGAAGATATAAACATAAATTTGTTTATACATTAAAATTTACACATTTATCCCCAAGGTCGAGTAACCTTAACTTATAACACAATTCATAAGTTATCTAACTCATTATTTTCAACTATTCTATTACAAAATAGCTGCATATATTGCCCAAGCTGAACTTGGCATTATCATTTCTATCGATGATTCATTTGTTTAAGAATCATATCTATTCTCATTTCAAAATAAACATTCTTTATCTATACAATATTTCAAACTGTATATAGCTGCCAATTATAATTGATAAAACTATCAATCATAGATTTATACCATTTCTAATTCAAGAAATTGTATTCATTTTGTACATCGCTCATTCTTCATCATCCGTATAGCAATAATATTGTCTAACATCATTAACCTGCAAAAGTTTGTGTTTGCAAGATTGAGCTCGACAGCCCAGCAAATTTAAAATTCTATCATGTTTCACATAGCACACAATTCTATATGCATTACCTTTCCATTAATATGCATCTATACATGCAACATAAATTCTTTAGTATGCATATCTTACATGCATCAATAATTCCTTACAAAACATTCATTCATGCATTATACATTTCTACTTTATCGAGTTACATCATACAACATGTAATCACATATATATTGAGTTCCATAACCCAATTAACTTAGTCATATTTTGACTTTTAACAATTCACAGAGCATGATATGTAATTTAACATGTAACCACATTCAATCCTCAAACATAATAGAACTGAAAAACTTGTCTGCACCGTTGATTACCGCAACGCAATTTATAACGCTTTACCCGAAGACCTAATATTAATAATATAGATCTTCAATATTAGAATAATATCATCACAGATAATTTTCTTATCAGTCAAAACATATTTTCTAGTCTCATAATAATTTTCTGATAATTATTACC
The DNA here is from genome assembly GCA_020205505.1 of Panax japonicus. Classification (NCBI taxonomy): domain Eukaryota; kingdom Viridiplantae; phylum Streptophyta; class Magnoliopsida; order Apiales; family Araliaceae; genus Panax; species Panax japonicus. The sequence continues at coordinate 35,087,658 of CM035113.1, read as the reverse complement.
ATATATCGCCATTTTAAAACCGTATTTAAATGAATTAAATACAACATAATTCCTTAATCATTAATATTCATTTAATATAAAATATTAATGAAAATCATTACATAATATTATAAGTCTATACAGCACATAAAACTTAGTATCAGGTTAGAATATTAAGTTTGAGTTGATACCGACACAATTTATCATCCAGACGGTCTAGTCGGACAAATATCGAGTTTAAGTTCAATTAAACTCTACCTCAGCGCTTAACCATGCCATAGAGTTATATTTATATGATTTAACACTCTTTTTCATTTCATAAGTTATTCGTTAACACTTAGTAAGTCAAAAACTAATCTAGCAACCTGGATTCCATTTCAGCAACCTGAATTCACTATTCTTCTTCACGAAAATTCCAAATCAACTTATTATTTTTCTATCCTTTGGTCAAACACATATACATGTATTTCATGCATAAACAGTATTTTTCCATAATTTTCCAACATCCTTTGGTATTTTTCAAAAATTAATTTCTAGTGTGTAGCTTAAGAAATTAGCTACCTCGTGCTTAACTCCAGTAATGCCCATCTTTTGGCATAACCTTATCTATGTTAACGTGATGCTCCATTTTAAATTTCGTGGCAATCGGAGTTGTAGAACTCCGTTTATAGCGATTTCCGTGGGAAAATCACAAAAATTGTAATGGTCATAACTTGGTCGTTTTAACTCGGAATCAGCTCATTTTTGGACACGAGCTACATATTACCATATGTTTTCATTTTCCCAAAAGCCTGAAATTTTTCTCATTAACTAAATGTCCGAAACAGCCCTCGGAAAATTTTGGCCAGAAACTTTTTGACGTTTGGCAGTTTTCGAGTCCTTTGCTAAAACTTATATAAAACAAGTTCTGTAACTCCGATTAATGATCTGTCAATTTTGTTGGGTTCATATCTTTCCGAACTATAGTTTTCATATATCACAAATAAAATTTGGTCATGTTTAGCTCCCGGAATTTAGCCCGGAAGTGACTGTTCCAAAACTGTCCTTTTCACAGTTTTCTTAACTTTGTGTAGTTTGGGAGAAATCCAATAACTTGCTCATTTTTCAACCTATTTGCATGATTCCAAAGGGATTTTACCCTTAACACATATATCTAACATTCCAAGAGTATAAATCATAAATATCCATCATAGATTTCAAAAATAATCAAAACCTAGCTCACACCTTATAAGTTCAAACTTTTCGGAAATATTCCATTTTTCTATTCCTTTTGATTTCAACAAAATCAACACCCAATATGGGTAGATCCAACCAATAAAAACTTATTAACATGTGTATACATGGTCCTTGAGTTTAGAACCAAAATTTCTTATCTCATCAAACAAGCTTCAAACACAATCAAATCTAAGAAAAATCTAGGGTTTTCTATCTTTTGAAAACCTATCCTCCAATTCATGCTATAGATCTAACTTTTGATCTTTAAAAAGGTTATATCCAAACATGTAACACTTATATACACATAGATCTAAGGTTTTAAACCTCAAGATCACAACTTCAAGTTGACAAAAATCAAATCAAACTACCAAGGAAATTTAGCCTACACAAGAAGAAATTTTTTTTATTCCTTAGCTTGATTTCCTTCTCTCCTTCAAAGATGTAGATGGATCTTGATTGTATGAACATCAAAATCTCCCCCCCTTTCCTTAGAGTGGCCGAAAATAGCCTTCTCTTCTCTCTCTCTCTCTCTCTCTCTCTCTCTCTCTCTCTCTCTCTCTCTCTCTCTCTTCTTAGCTAACTTTGGAAGTAAATGAAAGAGAAAGAAAAAGATAACATAACTTTACTTTAGTAAACTAAATATATCTCAAGCTCCTTCCTTTTTCTCTTGGTATGATCCGGCCATGCCTTGTATTATTGATCCTACTCACTTTCTCCTTTTCCCTTTAGCAATATCCAAGTGGTTACTTGCAAGATAAATGAACAAAATGTTGGACAAAATAAAAATTGACACATAGAGGGAGTTAGTGAGAGTGGTTCAACCACTAAAGTGAGCCATTAATGCCACATTCATCTCCCTTTTTTCCTACTCTTTTGGCCGGCCATGTGGCCTAAAAATGCTCCCAATTTTCTTTCTATTTTACCTCTTATTTGAGTTAACAAATGTCCAAAAATTCCTCTCCCACTTGGGCTAAAAATTGAGCCATTCCTTTAATGTTTTGCTTGATCCTCTAATCAATTTTATTGGCCAACATTTGGGCTATACATATACATAGTCCAATTCCTTTAATTCTTATCCAACCCAAATCATTTAATTAGGTTTTTCACTTCTCCATTAAAACACCAATCCTCGCTCACATGCCCATTCATTTCCTTAACCCAATTAGACTTGCTATAATTAGGTTATAAAATTAATTAACCGAGATGTATAAAATAAATCTCTTAGAATTAGTATATAATTAAATACTATTATTCTCCCACATATTTACACTTAATCTTTTAACACTTAGCTTTTAAATTCCCAAATTAGGGTTTTAAATATCCGAATTAGGGTTTCGGATTCTCGAAACTAAAATTAAAGTTTCTGAGCGTATCGTTAGAGTTTCTAACAGTTCGTTAGATTTTTCTAACTTAATAAACATATGATTAACATAACTTTAGGGTTTTGCTAAAGTTATAACTTATCTAATCAATCCTTGATCTCAAATCATTATGGTTCACATATGTAATCAAATATACCGACTAGTATTCACTTCGATACTTATCCCTGATAATTCTTTAAAAGAATTTTAAATCTACCATAATCTTATACCTCATTACTAGACTATCACTTATAGTCTATCACATAATTCAAGTTTTGTTCAAAACTTTTGAAATTCTTAGAATTTCATTACATAACTGCCAATTCCATACACTTATTTCCTGTCTAGGTCTATTATTTGACCTTAAATCAATCATTTAAGATTTTAATAAATTCTCCAAATTCTCGGGTTGTCAAATGAACGGTCCAGATTGATTTACTTTAATCTGACGGTCTTTATTTAAAGCAAAATCTTTTAAATAAAATATAATATATTCTATTTATAATCTAATAAAACGAATAACTTTATAAAAGATTTTACTATACAAACACTATGCAGATACTATGTAAATACTATGCATAATAAAATATAATATATTCTAATTATTGTCTAATAAAACAGATAACTTTATAAAAGTATTTTATTTTATATAAAAAGATTTTTCTATGCAAAATACTATGCAACACTATGCATAATAGAATATAATTATTCTATTTATAGAATAAATTTATAAAAGTATTCTATTTTATATAAAAAGATTTTCTGTATTATTACATTAATAATACCAATAAAACAAAACTAAGTGACTTATCACATAAGCATCAATAATCAATACCATGTGCTACTGTGCAACTACGCGTATTACTGTACTTTTAACACCGGGTGTTTCAACATTTAACGGTAAAACTTCCGCCGTTATTTTCATAAAATATTTTTGTCGTTTTCTCAATTCGATAATAATTCCGTTGTGGGATCCACCAATGATTGTGTCGTTGTACGAATATTCCCTGTTAAAACGAATATTCCCCGACCAATCGAATATTATAATAACAACTTGCGTACTTTTCAAAATTTATAAATATTACCCACAACTATAACATTATATCAATTTTACTCCATAATATTCAAAAAAATATTTCGGAAAAATAAAATCTTTATTCATAAAATCTGGGGTCTCACATAATACATCATATTAATGTTAAGCATTATTATATTTACTAACATTCATGTTTTATAACTTAGAACAACATCTTTTATTGTCAGAAGCACTACACTTGCATACGTGAATGCCCAATGCCCTCCGATTGTCCCTGAAAACACAAAAGTCCAAACAATGGCAATTTTGACCCTGTTACAAACCTCAAATTGAAAAACTTAAAGAATAAAAGTTGTAGGTCTATTCGTTCGCGTTCCAGATCATCTTAAATCGCATCAATCGAAGTTCGTATGAAAATGTTATGCTCATTTTAGTCAAATATGTCAGGTAAAAAAATTTCAAAATTTGGGAAGTCATACTACCCCCCGCGAGGGCGGGGAATTTTTGTACTACAATAGCCAGCCGAATTGAGGTTCCCTTCTGAAATTCACAAATGAACATCACGAACACTACAGAAAGCCAACTTAGGCCTAAAAACTCCTTTCTAACAACTATACCAACCTACCCAAGGTGTAATATGTTTACAGAAATATAAACTAATATTTCTAACACGTTTCTAACCACATAAACAACATAAACATCAAAATTACAACCTTTAATTTCACTATTTCTATTATTTCTTCTTCTTTTGACATTCATAGCGAAATTCCTCACTGTGAATTTGTTTCTTAACCAAATTGATTCATTCAACTTGTGTTCTTTTTGTTTCTTATCGTATTAACATATTCTAGACTCAATTTATAGTTTAGTTCACAAACAAACTACCAATTTGTGTACTTTCACAAGCCATATACATAACCAAATACACTATAAACAATTTTCTTTCTTTTTGAACATAATTAGCACACTAATTTCTTGTCTAGATGCTAATTCTAACATCACAAATTTACTAATAAACACAATTAATCAGTTTGTATAACAACAATTCATCAAACATGCAATTACAGAAACTTTTGAAACTCATGAACATGAACTCTTTTTATGAACGTAAAACTCAAGATTGAGAGGTTATACCTCTAATTGCTTGGAGATAATCATTAATAGAAGATGAAGATTTCCTTTGAAATCACAAACCTCTTTCTCTCCTTTCTCGAGCTCTTTCTCTCTCTCAAACTTTCTTTGTAAACCCTCCCTTCTCTATTTGGCCAAACTTTTTACGTAACATCAAACCAACGCTCCAAAACCCAAACGTCTAAAAATCGACGCTTTAATAATTATAATATTAACTATCAGTTATAAAATATTTAATATATTATTATTATTATTATTATTATTATTATTATTATTATTAATTTAAATTCAAATTCAAAAGCTATAAGGCTTTGTTTGGTAAACCCATTTAAAACCACTTTAATTTATTTCAATAAATCATTAATACTATAGTTTATAATCCCACATTATTTACTTAGATTTTCATATTCAATCTTAATTAAATATACAAAACTAAATGCAACAAAGTTATAATTTTACTTAATAAATTAACATATCACTTTAATTACTAAATTAAATTAAAATAACATTCTAACAAACCATATAATCCTTAATAACTCTCTAATTTAGTTATTAAGTTAAATTAGAGTATTATCTCATAAATTTAATTCATCACTCTTTTATCTTAATTAAGTTAATTTTCATAACTCATGAATTTTTTACTTACTAATAAATAATCCAACAAATATCTACTAACAACAAACAAATTAATTAAAAATATTTATTTAATTCAATAAATATTTGAAATTATAAATAAAATTTTGGATTGTTACATTATTCACTCCTTATAAGGATTTCGTCGTCGGAATCACCGAAACCCTACCTTACTCAGGTTTTCATCAAAGATATCTTCGTTGAATAACTTCAACACCTTACCTTAATATATGTTTTATATTTCCTACTTCCACCATTCTTCATAATAAATTCTAGGTTTTATTTCATAACTTTCACTTGAACTCAATTATATTTTGAGTATTATATATTCTTTAACTCATTCATTTCCTTTTCTAAGGATGGTTATCATATACTTAACTCATAAACGCTCAGGATATTACATTCACCCCTTCTTCTAAGAATTTCATCCTCAAAATTTTATTTATTAATCTTCATTCATTCAATCTATCAAAATAGATTTTACGTTAATACTTTAGTCATTCCTTCGGTTCTATAACCACTTTCTTTCCACAAAGATCTTTCTACAATTATTAACTTTTATATTAAACATTTTACATTAAAAAAAATTAACTCATCTCCTTCACATTTCAAAATTTCTTTTCTCACTTATTCAATATATTCATCGTTTAGTGTCGCATTCTACGACTTACTTCTTTCTAAGAAATATCATCCTTACCATATTCGCCTTTTAGAATAACAAAAATCTTCCACAATTGATCAATAATTAGGAAGTAGTATGAATAACTTAGGAATTTAAAAGATTCTATAATCATGTTGAGGGGTCACAAGAACTTGAACTACGTCCACGGTTATAATTATTTATTTCTACTTAAACCTAAACAGTCATTAGACTGTAGGGACTCCCGTACTTAGGGTATTAAGCCCTTCATACGATGTATAGTGCACAAACATCTAAACGCATCGCATAAAATATGTCCAAGGTTACAAGTAATCTTTCAACTTTAACCTTAACAGTCATAACTGTAAGGACTCCACGTACTTAGGGTGTTCAGCCCTTCGTACCATGTATTGTGCACAAACATCTAAACTCTTTCGTGTACTCCCCTATAAAAGGGTTGTTCACCTCAGCTTTTCAACACCTGAATTCGCACCAAAATAATTTGATTTGGCATAACTTCTCAAGAAACGCTTGAACTACATAAACATCTTTCAATATTTGTCTAGCTGAATCAAATAACATAGACTTCTAACAACAACTCGAACATCAATTGAAATAGTTTTATTCAATTCATATGGAATATCTTTCTTAGTTTAAAGAAAACCAAAACACCTTTTTTTTTATGAAATGATACTGTACTATCTTGATAGTACGTTGAGGATTCAGGCATTATATGACTTTGTCATGCTACATTTGTGACGCCCCGAAAATAGGTATACAACACCCATTTTGAGTCGCCAAATACATGGTACAAAAATAACTACAACTTTATTAATACAACTGTCGAGCAAAATACGACAACACTTAAACTGTGAGTTTAAATACAAATATTGTCATCTAGACAATGTCGACACTCAAATAAGTCCTCATAACAATTATTGATACACTATTTTACAAATTAGTGAGGACTACTAAAACAACTTCTAGAACCATCATTCCACACCCCGACTAGTACTCACTACATTCTCTCCTCCTGAGAAGAAAAATGGAATAAAAAGGAAAAGGGTGAGCTCAACTAGCCCAGTAAAGAACATTATGACTAAGATAATATAGAACAAATTATCGTTAGTCTTCAACATGGAAAAATCTAATAGAATACAATAGATAACTAGTTTTAAATCAATATTCGCAGCAGAAATAATAATTTATTAGAAGAGTTAAGTAGAGAATAAAATCTACTATCTTCTATATATGAATTTAAAAGTCCATCGTCAATATTTTATCCCTGTAACATAAATCAATATATATCTGGAATCAAATATTCATCTTTGCACTACAGGCCAAAGATATTCACCAGTTGGTCATGTTCATCTAAACATCTGTTCATCTTTGCACTACGGCCAAAGATATTCATCAGAAATCATTCATCTTTTCACTATAGGCCAAAGATATTCAGTAATATCATCATTAAGGACTGAGAATGATGAAAAATATTTTAAAGAAAACGAATCCAGTGAAGCAAAAGAACAAATATTAGGGATTCGTATTATAGTTTTATCCAAGTTCAATAATACTCCATAATAACCAATTTTGAAGCAAAATTCAAAAATAAAGATCAAAATATGGATACAATCAAATATAGTAACCATAATAGACATCTTGGACAAAAAGAAGAAAAATTTATTTTTCGGTGAATAGTGCCGTATCCGTAAATAGTGTCGTATACGTGAATAGTACTGTATACGTGAATAGTAACTCCGACACAAAAAATTCCAAATTTGATAAAAAGTTCAGACCAATATTTCGGCACAATGATAATGAAAAAAATAATATCATTTAAGAAGTAATCAACTTCCCTTATCTCGAAAAGAATAGTACATCTGACTGAATTTCGGATATAACACTGAAAGAAACTTGCACCGTATAGCAACACTCAAAGTATCAAAATACTCACAAAAATACGCTTGATATTATAGAGAGAGAAAACTTCAGATTCTGGTGTGATTTTCAATTCTAACCTAAGCACCCTAATTATAGGAAAATGCTTAGAACACCAAAGTAGAAAATTTAATAAATTATTAATATTTTAAAATTATATTCCTACGCACACCACACTAGACCAAAATCATCAACCATCCACCCCACAAAAATAACAAAAACATTTATCTTAATTAAAATATTTTAAACTTCAAAAATTAATTATTTCGGAACTTCGAAACTTCAATAATTCATAATAAATAGCCCTTTTATCAGAAAAATTCGAATCTTATGTCCTTTAATAGGAAATTCAATTTTCTATAACTTTGTAGAAGAAAGTATTTCAAAATTCCAAACAAAAATTGACCGAAATTCACATACGGACGATTTTACAAGCTATAATCAAATTCCAGTCAAGAAATGGGTCCACCAACATGTTTAACATGTTTTAAATATTTTTAGTAACAAAAATACTATTCCTCCTCATTTACTCATATATCCCACATTCATTGTAAAAATATCACCATTATTATATTATTGTAATATAATAATAAATTATTTTATCAAAAAAGATAAAATATCAATTTTCAACAATTGCACTTTTCTAAAAATTCCTCCATTTATATCCACATAAATAAATATTTTCCTTATCATATAAATTAATAATTAATTATTCACAAATAATATTACATAATCACAATAATGACAACCAGACCGTTTCCAGGAAAGAGGGGGCTTTCCAATAAGAATTTCTCCTTACTAGCGCGCAATTAGGTGACTAAACCTCTCCTTAGACAGAACTTTCTAGACATTGCCAATAATGCTATCTAATAATATTATTCAAATAATATGAATTATTGATTTGATAATGGAAAATACTGTGTAATGATAATTATTAAAATAACAATAATATAAAATATCAACGTAGCAATTATTGAATCAATAAAATAAAATATTGAACAGTAATTACTGTAACAATTATTGAGTAGTGCCTTCTTACGTAAGAATAAATAATTGGTTCAATAACGTGTGCTACTGTGCAACAATGCGTATTACTATGTTTTAATCATCGAGTATTCCAACAGTATTAACGGTAACAACTACGCCGTTATTTATAAACAACTTATATTTGTCGTTTTCTTCATCCAATCGCTTTCCGTTATGGGGCCCACAAAAGACTACGCCGTCGTACGAATATTCCCCGACAGAAAGAATATTCCACGACCAAACGAATATTCCCCGACAATAATGAATATTTTATAACCACTTGCTTATTTAAAATATTCGCACATTTTACCCATAACTAACCACATTAATCAATTCAACCCTTACTATTTCAAAATAATAAATAGAGGAAATTCAATTTCATTTATAAAAAGTTGGGGTCTTACAACCTTCCCTTCTTATGAAATTTTGTCCTCGAAATTGATGTACACACCTGGTGTTTCGAAAATTTGAGGATACCTCATTTTCATTTCTGATTCCAACTCCCAGGTCCTTTCTTCAATAGAATGGTTCCTCCACAAAATCTTAACTTATGGTATAACCTTGGTGCGTAGGACATGCTTTTTCCTATCCAAGATCTTAACAGGTACCTCCTCGTACGTTAAATCTTAGGCTATCTTATCTGGTTCTAACTATGGTTCGGGTCCTTCACATATTTACGAAGCACAGATACGTGAAAAATATTATGAACACGAGACATGCTTGGAGGTAACGCGAGTCTATAGGCCACATTTCCTACTCGGTCAAGAATCTGAAATGGACCAATAAATCGTGGATTGAGCTTTCCTCTCTTCCCGAATCTTGTAACTCCCTTCCATGGAGCAATACATAATAATACATGATCCCCAATGTCAAATTACACGTCCTTTCGATGAAGATTCGCATAACTCTTTTGTCGATCCTGTGCCGTTTGTATACGTTGTCGAATCATTTGGATCTTCTCTGTAGTCATTCGTACCAACTCTGGTCCCAACAACGTTGCTTCTCCCACCTCATCCCATCATATTGGAGAGAGACACTTTCGTCCATACAATGCTTTAAATGGAGCCACACCTATACTTGCCTGATAACTGTTGTTGTAGGAGAATTCCTCCAATGGTAGGTACTTATCCCAACTCCCTTTGAAATCTAGGACACAAAGTCTTAATAGATCCTCAAGAGTTTGAATAGTCCTCTCTGATTTTCCGTCCGTTTGAGGATGGTATGCCGAACTGAATCGTAAATCCGTGCACATAGCTATCTACAAGCTAACCCAAAATCTTGAAGTGAATCTTGGGTCACGATCCAAAACTATGGATATTGGCATGCCATGCAATCTCACAATCTCATTTATGTATATACTAGCAAGACGTTCAAGGGAATAAGTCTCCCGTATAGGCAAAAAATGGGCAAACTTGGTTAATCTATCAACAATAACCCAAATCGTATCTATGCCTTGAGAAACCTTGGGAAGACCCGTAACAAAATCCATAGTAATGTGTTCCCACTTCCATTTCGAAATCTCAAGTTGTTGCAATGGACCCTTTGGTATTTGATTCTCCGCCTTTACATGTTGACAAATTAAACATCTCGAGATAAACTTCGCGATCTCTCTCTTCATATTGTTCCACCAAAATGTATGTCGAAGATCATGATACATTTTGGTACTCCTAGGATGGATTGCAAACGGTGTGTTGTGTGCCTCCATCATGATTCTATGCTTCAAGTCAGAATCGTTAGGAACACAAAGTCTGGAGTGTACTCAAAGTATTCCTTCTTCATCGATTCTTACTTTCTAAATAGTACCTTCTTTAACTTTCTTCTTCATACGCATCAGCTCCATATCTGTAGCTTGAGCAGCTTTAACTTTATCGATTAAAGTCGGTTCTACTCGTATGCTTGATATCATCATGTGGGTACTTGGAGCCTTTATCTCTATTTCCATCCTTTGCAAGTCATACAAAATGGGCCTTTGTGTTAACAACATTGCACTTGTACCCGCATATGATCTTCTACTCAATGTGTCAGCTACCACGTTTGCTTTTCCAAGATGGTATTGGATGGTATGGTCGTAATCTTTCAACAACTCGAGCCAACATTGTTGCTGCAAGTTGAGTTCCTTTTGGGTAAAGAAATATTTGAGGCTTTTATGATCTGTGTAGATCTCCACTTTCTCCCCATATAGGTAGTGTCTTCATATCTTCAACACGAAAACGACTACTGCCAACTTTAAATCACGAGTAGGATAATTCCTCTCATATTCTTTGAGTTGTCTCGAGGCACAGGATATGACTTTCCCATGTTGCATGAGAACACATCCTAACCCTTCGCCCGAAACATCATTGTAGATAACAAATCCATCCGAACCAGACGGTATTGTCAGAACAGTTGCTGAAATGAGTCTCCTCTTGAGATATTGGAAACTCTTCTCGCATTCATCGCTCCATACAAATTTTGTATCTTTACGAGTCAGCTGAGTTAACGGAGTAGCGATTCGAGAAAATCCTTCCACAAACCTTCGATAATAACCAGCTAAGCCTAGAAAGCTAAGTACTTCGGTCACCGACTTTGGTTGCTCCCAACTTTGTATTGCTTCAATCTTCGCCGGGTCAACAGACACTCCATGTTTTGACACCATGTGCCCAAGGAATGCTTCTTCCTAAAGCCAGAACTCACATTTCTTCAGCTTGGCATATAGCTTGTTATCACGAAGCCTTTGCAGTACCAGCTTCAAATGGAGCTCATGATCTTCACGGCTTTTGGAATAGATGAGGATGTCATCAATAAAGACAACAATGAACTGATCCAAATATTCTTTGAACACACGTTCATCAAATCCATAAAAGCAGTAGGAGCATTAATCAATCCAAAAGACATGACTAGGAATTCATAATGCCCGTACCGAGTTCTGAAGGCAGTCTTCAGAATATCCTCAGTTTTAACCTTCAGCTGATGATATCCAGAACGAAGATCGATTTTTGAAAAGAATGGTGCTTCTTGCAACTGGTCAAACAGGTCATCAATGCGAGGTAGTAGATACCTATTCTTGATGGTGACATGGTTCAATTCTCGATAGTCAATACAAAGTCGCATACTCCCGTCTTTCTTCTTTACAAATAAAACAGGAGCACCCCAAGGAGATGTACTAGGACGAATAAAATCGATGTCCAACAACTCTTGCAGTTGGACCTTTAACTCCTGAAGTTCAATAGGATCCATTCTATATGGGATTTTAGAAATGGGTTTTGTATCAGGTTCAAGGTCAATAAAGAATTCAACTTCACGTTTTGGAGGTAAACAGGGAAGTTCCTCAAGAAATACGTCAGGAAATTCACTAACAACAAAAATTTTATTCAAATCTGACGTGTTTTTGTTCAAATCCGTGACATGGGCTAAGAAAGCTTGACATCCGTTTCTCAATAAACGAATAGCTTTATGGCTTGATATGATAGTGATTGACTTTAGAGGTTTGGTTGCTTGAATTCGCATAACAGGTTGGTTAGGAATATGAAAACTAACAACCATACGTTAATAATCAATTTTAGCATGATGAGTGGTTAACCAATCAATCCCTAAAATCACATCAAATGCAAGTATTTTCAAAGAAATAAGATTAACAGGTAATTTGATGGTACCAACTTGGATCAAACAAGATTTATAAACAGTGGATGCAATGAAAGTTTCTCCTAATGGAGTCTCCACAGATAAGTCAAAGTCTAATTTCTCCGGAGTCAAGTTTAAATGTTGAACACAAGCAGGAGAGATAAATGAATGGGTAGCATCGGTATCTAATAAGGTATAAACTTTGCAAGAATTTATGATTAGCTTACCAGTGATCACCACGTTTTGGTTCCTCGCATTTTGACCAGTCATGACAAACGCTCTTTCAGGAACCGTTGACTTTGACTTTTCTGGGACAGCCTTTTGAGTCACCATCCCCACTGGACTTGGTTTCGCTACAGTATAATCTCGAGCGATATGTCCTTCCTTTCCATAATTATAGCATACCTTGAACTATTGTGGACAGTTTGGGATGATATGTCCCTCTTTTCCACATTTATAGCATACGACCGGTGGTCGTTCTCCTCCCTTAGAACCAGTTATTACTGGTGCTGACGTCTTCACATTGTCATTGTTGAATCTCTTCTTTTTAAAATCTCCCCCGACTCGCTTCTTCTATTTTCATGGCCACGATTACCACCAGAGTGGTTACCTCTTTTGTCCGAATATTTTCCTCCCCGCTGGTTTTCATTACTCCGATGACTGCTGCCACCAGTATGACCATGGTTGTGGCCCCTCGGTTGAACGTACTCGTTATCTCGCTCTAATAATTGAGTCATGTTGACAACATCTGAATATAAAGAAAATTTATGAGAGATAAGATATTGCCGAATATTGGATTTTAAACCTCTCAGAAACATCCTCATCATTCGTTCCTCATTTTCTACCAAATGAGGTGCAAACCTGGATAACTCTGCGAACTTCACCTTATACTTGGACACCGTCATGTTGTTTTTTTTTAATCAAATAAATTTCACCTCCTTTATATGGCGAATACTTTCAGGAAAGTACTTGTCATTGAAAAGTTTCTGAAATATTTCCCAAGACATGCTGAGTGCGACAGGCTGAGTACGCTTCACAGACTCCCACCAGTAGTCTGCCTCGCCACGGAACATAAAGGTGGCGAATGAAACCTTCTGTACTTCCGTGCATCCCAAGACATCGAATATCTTGGTAATTTATTTAACCCACGTCTCTGCCTTGATCGGATTCGGCTTTCCAATAAATTCTGGTGGTCCCAACTCTTTGAACTGCTTGGCTGTAACAAGCCGTGCGTTGCTATCATTTCCAACCGTATTTTGTACACGAGTCTCCCTCGTCTGGTTTTGCGTGAATTGAAAAAATCTTCTAAACATTCTGCCGTTCATCGTCTGCTCAGTGGTGTTTTTTACAGGAGGAATATTATCTTCATGTTGCACGTTCCCCTGGGTGGTGATTAAAGGTGTCTCCACGGTCACATTTACTCCACTGTTAATATTCTTAGCTGTCATTCTTAACTTCCATAAAACAAGGGTTAATTAAATAAATTAACATATCACATATTAACCATATGCTCCGACTGACCAACAAATAAGCTTAGGTATGATACACTAGCGAAGGATTACTCGTCTCTCCCCTCCTAGTTCTATTCGCCGATCTTCGCCAGAGACCATATCCCTAAGCTCTGACACCAACTGTGACACCCCCAAAATAGGTATACAACACACATTCTGAGTCGTCAAATACATGGTACAGAAATAACTACAACTTTATTAATACAACTGTCGAGCAAAATACGACAACACTTAAACTGTGAGTTTAAATACAAATATTGTCATCTAGAAAATATCCACACTCAAATAAGTCCTCATTACAATTATTGATACACTATTTTACAAATTAGTGAGGACTACTAAAATAACTTCTAGACCATCATTCCACACCCCGACTAGTACTCGTTACATTCTCGCCTCCTGAGAAGAAAAATGGAACAAAAAGGAAAAGAGTGAGCTCAACTAGCCCAGTAAAGAACATTATGACTAAGATAATATAGAATAAATTATCGTTAGTCTTCAACATGGAAAAATCTAATAGAATACAATAGACAACCAGTTTTAAATCAATATTTGCAGCGGAAATAATAATTCATTAGAAGAGTTAAGTAGAGAATAAAATCTATTATCTTCTGTATATGAATTTAATAGTCCATCGTCAATACTTTATCCCTGTAACATAAATCAATATATATCTGGAATCAAATATTCATCTTTGCACTACATGCCAAAGATATTCTCCAGTTGGTCATGTTCATCTAAACACTTGTTCATCTTTACACTACGGCCAAAGATATTCATCAGAAATCATTCACATTTGCACTACAGGCCAAAGATATTCAGTAATATCATCATTTAGGACTAAGGATGATGAAAAATATTTTAAAGAAAACGAATGCAGTGAAGCAAAAGAACAAATATTTGGGATTCGTATTACAATTTTATCCAAGTTCAATAATACTCCATAATAACCAATTTTGAAGCAAAATTCAAAAATAAAGATCAAAAAATGGATACAATCAAATATAGTAACCATAATAGACATCTTGGACAAAAAGAAGAAAATTTTATTTTACGGTGAATGGTGTCGTATCCGTGAATAGTGTTGTATACGTGAATAGTGTCATATACGTAAACAGTAACTCTGACACAAAAAGTTTCAAATTTGATAAAAAGTTCAGACCAGTATTTCGGCATAATGATATTGAAGAAAATAATATCATTTAAGAAGAAAACAACATCCCTTACCTCGAAAAGAATAGTACTTCTGACAGAATTTCGGATATAACGCTGAAAGAAACTTGCACCGTATAGCAACACTCAAAGTATCAAAATACTCACAAAAATACGCTCGATATTATAGAGAGAGAAAACTTCAGATTCTGATGTGATTTTTAATTCTAACATAAGCACCCTATTGATAGAAAAATACTTAGAACACCAAAGCAGAAAATTTAATAAATTATTAATATTTTAAAATTATATTCGTACGTACACCACACCAGACCAAAATCATCAACCATCCACCCCACAAAAATAACAAAAATGTTTTTCTTAATTAAAATATTTTAAAATTCAAAAATTAATTATTTCGGAACTTCAGAACTTCGGAACTTCAATAGGAAATTCAATTCTCTACAACTTTGCAGAAGAAAGTTTTTCCAAATTCCAAACAAAAATTGACCGAAATTCACATACGGACGATTTTACAGGCTATAATCAAATTTCAGTCAAGAAATGGGTCCACCAACAAGTTTTAAATATTTATAGTAACAAAAATACTATTCCTCCTCATTTACTCATATATCCCACATTCATTGTAAAAATATCACCATTATTATATTATTATAATATAATAATAAATTATTTTATCAGAAAAGATAAAATATCAATTTTCAACAATTGTCACTTTTCTAAAAATTCCTCCATTTATATCCACATAAATAAATATTTTTCTTATTATATAAATTAATAATTAATTATTCACAAATAATATTATCGAATCACAATAATGACAACCAGGCCGTTCCTAGGAAAGAGGGGGCTTTCCAATAAGGATTTCTCCTTATTGGCGTGCAATTAGGTGACCAAATCTCTCCTTTGACAGAACTTTCTAGACATTACCAATAATGCTATCTAATAATATTATTCAAATAATATTAATTATTGATTTGATAATGAAAAATATTGTGTAGTGACAATTATTAAAATAACTATAATATAAAATATCAACGTAGCAATTATTGAATCAATAAAATAAAATATTGAACAGTAATTATTGTAACAGTTATTGAGTAGTGCCTTCTTACGTAAGAATCAATAATTGGTGCAATATCGTGTGCTACTATGCAACAACGCGTATTACTGTGTTTTAATCACCGGGTATTCCAACAGTATTAACGGTAACAACTACGCCGTTATTTATAAATAACTTATACTTGTCGTTTTCTTCATCCAATCGCTTTTCGTTATGGGGCCCACAAAAGACTGCGTCGTCGTACGAATATTCCCCGACAGGAAGAATATTCCACGACCAAACGAATATTCTCCGACAACAATGAATATTTTATAACCACTTGCTTATTTAAAATATTTGCGCATTTTACCCATAACTAACCACATTAATCAATTCAACCCTTACTATTTCAAAATAATAAATAGAGGAAATTCAATTTTATTTATAAAAAGTTGGGGTCTTACAACATCATACCATAGTGGGCTGACGATCTTATGATCACATCCAACACCAGGTTCAATTGCATTGATGAGTTCCTCGTTTGTCAAATCAGCATCATATTTAGTGATGCCTTAATGACTATGAAAAAAAATATTTACATTTTGATATTTTTAAATTATTTTTGTCTAGTTGAAACAATTAGCATAGACATATGAATAACAATATTGTTTTTAAAACTCATTTGTTCCATCGTTTAATCCAATGTTTTTTCAAGAAAAATAGAAGTGCAAACATCAGCATGAAGTCAATAAATTTCGAAAATCTAACAAAGCTAGAAAATTTTGAATATCTAATTTTCACCATCAATTTCAATCTTTACTAATTCTTTTTATTTCTAGCACCACCAATGCTCTTATACTAAATATTCTTGTATTTCAACATACAATCTTCCTATACCCCCAGTATAGTTCATCAAACTTACTATACATTGGAAGTTCAAGAACTTGCCACAATAATATGAGTTTAAGAACGTATCCTAGTCAGACCATAGGCGTCCATTTGCTGAGGGGTTCAAAACATACCATATTATTATGAGTCACAAACTTACCATATGTATTAGCTTTAAGAACCGTACCTAATCTTAATATCGTCTATCCTAACCTTAAAAGCCTCTAACTATCAAATATAAACATGAGAAAAGAATCACCTTTCCACCACATATATATTGATAGCGCGACATTGACATTCCAATGATTATCAATGTGATAAACCAAGTACATGCACAAAATCTCTGCCCATACAAAGGTTTGTATAACTTAGTCACCATATGAGTCCTCAATTGAAATCCCACCTAACATTACCTTACTCTTAACTTATTCTTAACTTGCACTTAACTTGCTTAACACGAATTCCTCGTATCACATTATCTATAACTCCTCGTGAGTTTATCTCGTATTATATCATAGTACATTATCTTCATAGCATCAAGCTATAATTATTCAAACATTACAGAACACCTTTCTTTTATAACTTAAACAGATCACGTCATTATCTTATTCTATAATTGTCTCCCTTAAAAGTCTTTTCTTAACTCGTGATCGTTTTGTTTTATGATCCTCTTTCTTTTTTTTCATCATTTACGATCTCATTAATGCTTTTAATCATACATACTTTGTCTATTCATCATTATTCGTTATCTTGGCTATTGGAGTTAGGTTACTCCCATTTCTTATCTTTATATACCCATCAAGATTCTTCTTTGAATTTTCTTGTTTATATAACAATTCTTCTTTTAAGAATTTCTAACTTCATTTACATTGCTCGACATTTCATTTGAGTTCCACATTTTCATCATACATATCCATTTCTATACTTGGTACACATCAAGTCTCTAATAGTTTCAATATGGTACGCTGAGTGGTTTTCCACAAACAACCAACAAACTAGGTTCTGAGTTGCTAGTTCATATATATCTCTGCTCTATGAAAGAATCGTTTAGCCCAGATACCATACACCAACTATTTATGAGTACGATTGTACCATACTTAAATATAAATTTTTATTCTTAACTTCTTTATCATTCTCTTCTTATAGACATTGTGTAATTATTATCACCTTACATCCTTATTATTGAAGTTGGGTAACCCCGCATTCATATTCCTTATAACTCTGCGAGATTCTTCTTTGAATCCTCTCACGCATGTTTTAATCCCATCTTTATAAATTTCTTAAATTACTTCTTATTGTTCAAACTCTATCTAAACTTATTCTTTCATTATCTTCACCTTTTTTCTCTAAAGTTATAACCTAAGGTACTCCTACCTAAGGTTTATAACCTAAAGCTCAGATACCAACTGTAACGACCCCAAAATTAATACAATTCAATTATCGACTTTGGTCGTTAATAACACGTCTAACTTTTGATTTTACATCATTATTCAATGTTAAACTTAATAAAATGCGGAATAATTTAAACTTTTATATCTTCTTACTTTAATTCCCTGAATCAAAACCTATATCATCTACATGTCTTTGAATCATATATACTCCATGATTCACTTTATCAAAGTTAGTATATATTACTTATATATCAAATCGATATCCTTTATACAACGGACAACTCAAACTTTAACTTGACAACTCAACATAAAATATACATCATAAAACATTGAGTACATCTCATGAACCTTAATCATTGTTTAAAGAAATAACAACTCTAGCTAAAATAATAATCTACGTGTATTACATCTAATTCATGTCTTTCAAGTACCACATAGTGTTACCTTCAATCTTTAACCTGCAAAAATGGTTATTTGCAAGGTTGAGCTCTACAGCCCAACAAATCTAACAGTTTTCATGCATCACGTAGCACATATTAACATGCTTATCATACAAACATTGGACTAACATAACATACATGCTTTAGTTCATATAACAAGTATAGAGATTGAGTTCTGTCAGGAATAAACATGTGAATGATATTCCTATTTAATATATGATTTGATTATGATATATATGTGAATGAATATGCAAGTACGCTTGCATTAAGAAAAGCTGTAAAGTACTTTGATAGATAATAGAAATATATGTACAAGGACTTAGAATGAATTAATCAAATATGTTAGGTTGATCCTACATAAGCAAAATAGCTTTGTAAAGTCCTTAAAAAGAAATGATGTACAAGGACTATAAATATAAAAAGATCAAGCTTGTTAGGTTGATCTTATGATGTAATAGATAGGCTTGTCTGATCGTCGAGCACAGCACCAGAAGTCGTAGTCTGCCAGGAGAGTCAAGGTTAACTCGAGAGCTATCGAGGCAGAATAGGAGTATGCAAGATAGTAGATCTCGGAGTTCGTAGACTGCCAAGGGAAACGAAGAAGGACCGTAGTGTGTCGAGTAGAACTTCCTTGGGATCGTAGTGTGCTGAGGAAGTCATATTCAGAATCGTAGAGACAGCCTACCTACGAACAGACCGATCATCTGCCGAAGCCAAGACAGAAACGTTGACTACACTCAGAGTCGTAGAGTCTACTGATGCCTAAGCCAAGTAAAGGATCGTAGATCACATTCTGAGTTCGTAGAGTCTATTGATTACATGTAGAGATCGTAGAGTGTCAAGATCTGATCTCAGGATCGTAGTGTCTGCACCAGCCGAAGCTGAATCGTAGAGTACAGAACTACGACCTCAACAGAAGTGCTCACAATGCCAAGGCAGAATCGTAGAGCATATACGGTTCTCATCAAATGACCACTCCCAGAATATCCAAAGGAATGAAGCCTCTGGTTGGCACTGCAAAGATGCATTCCACCTTAAGGGAACCAGAGAGCACTCAACGAATGGCATGCAGGCTAGCAGAAGCTCTAAGCACCAACCCAATCAGCATCAAGACTGAGTTGTAAGGCCATTCATGATGAAGTCTTCCATGAGGAGATCCAAAGAAGACTTCAGAAGCTGACTAAGGAAAGTCAGCAAATGCAGTAGCTATCAAGTGAACAAAAGATAACAATCTTGGAAGCAACCAAGATCGTAGAGTTTTCCAAACAAAGAAATAACTGATGGAAGGTGAACCGAGATACTGGTCAGCCTCTGAAGAACAAGGCTAAAGTGATTAAGTGCAGGGTCAGTTCATTGATGATAAGTGAACGGGAGATCACAAGGAGAAAGCAAGTTGGACGCGCCACAAATCTGAAGTGTCTTGATATTTAGAAAGGGACCAGAGCAAGGAATTAGGCCATCAGTCTCTGAGAACAGTTGAAGCAAACAGAAGTATTGAAGCACTGCACAATAGAAGGAAGAGGTTTTCTACATTGAAGATCCAAACAACACTCTTCAAGATCGTAGTGTTAACTCTACCAGTCAATGAGCAACACTCAACAAGACACTACGATCAGGCCCTCGTAGACGTGCATCAAAATCGTAGAGTTCGAATAGCTGAAGACTGAAGCATTGGCAAAAGGTTCAATCTGAAGGGTAATATTCGGACAAGTGCTTATTGAGAGCATCGATGCAATAGGACAACCTCTGATCGAGAAATTAGAAAGAGGTAATAAAGTCTTCGACCTGCCCAAGACATTAAAGTGATACATCTGATAGGGCATGTGAAACAGTAGACTACAACATCAGAAAAAGTATGACATGTCACATCAAGCAGTCTACCTCAAGCAACTTGAGATCTGTGAAGATATTTGAATAGCCTTCAACGGCTACTTTCTAATGGAAGGATTGGAAAGGAGTATAAATAAGAAAGAGCTTCAAAGATCAAAGGTTGCTGGAGTTGTCGGTTTTGGAGAGACGGTGGACTGATCTAAACCATGTGAGATAGTGAGTCTGAAGGCTCACTCTACGATCCAAAAAGAACACTCAGAGACATACAAAGAAAGAAGTAGAAGTGAGAGTTCTACAATATAGAAGTGAGAGTTCTACTACTTAAAGAGTGTTTTGAACTGCCAAGAGAAAGAAGAGCATCATGTCATCTTAATGTCCATCATGGGAAGACTCTAAGTACAATAGAGAAGAGCCTACAGTCATCTTATCAAGTCCATCATGAGAAGGCATCAAGTAGCAAGAAGGGAGATCACAAATGTCATCTTAGTGTCAAGCATGAGAAAGCTTCTAAGTACCTAACAGAAGAGCTTATAGTCATCTTAGAAGCCTATCATGTGCAGCCATCAAGTACCAAGGAGAAGGATCTTCAAGACAGTTCATCAAGGGGTCATCCGAAGTGGTTGAGCAACTGAAGAAGCTGAGCATCATGCAACACTCAGCTACACTTCAAGGATGATCAAGCCAAACTGCTAAGTATAGAAGATGTTAAGAGCATGAAGACATCTTAGCAGCTCAACACCAACTCCAACAACAACAAACAAACAACTCAACAAAGCCAGGGTCTGAGAGGTCCTTGTCCGAAGGGACTAAATGAAGCAGGGCCAGAAGGGTGCTTGTCCGAAGGGACTAAACGAAGTTCCAAGCCTATTGGGCTTGAAGAGTTTCTAGGGAAATAG
Source organism: Panax japonicus (assembly GCA_020205505.1). Taxonomy (NCBI): domain Eukaryota; kingdom Viridiplantae; phylum Streptophyta; class Magnoliopsida; order Apiales; family Araliaceae; genus Panax; species Panax japonicus. The sequence goes on along the minus strand of CM035113.1, from coordinate 35,065,928 downwards.
AGAAGTTCCGAGGCTGGTGGCCTTGAAGAGTTCTTAGTGAACTGAAGTCCCAAGGCTGCTGGCCTTGAAGGAATCTTAGTGATTCAGGGTGCTGCCCTTCCTTAGTGGAATTCCTGCTAGTTAAAAGCATAAGAGTGGATTAGGAGCTTGAGTCTCTGAACCACTTAAAACCCCTTGTGTCTTTTACATTATGTCATTTACATTATGTACTATAACTGATATGTTTGTTTTAACTGCTTACAACTAAACTTACTCAACGAACAATGTATGTATGATTATGAATATATCAATGAAGGGGATCTTTTACTTATTCCGATGTGCTTAAAAAGATTCGTATGTTTGTCATATGTTAATTATGAACAATATAATATAAACCAGAAAAGTATATGAAATAAAAAGGATCTATTCAACCCCCCCCCCCCTTTCTAGATCTATTGTGCCCTCTGGGAACTAACAATTGGTATCAGAGCAGGTTCTCATGCTATATTCAAAAGCTAATCGTTTTGAGTCTGATCCCAGGCACTAACATTGTTCTAAACTTAGTTTAGTAGTAAGTAACTTGTTATATGCAGATGAGCTCACATGTTGAAAATATTGTGTATAGGTTAAATGTGTATATACACCTGAAGCTGCTCAGATTGGTCCATGGTCTCTATTGTTACATCAACAAGACCAATCCTAGCCTGCAGTCAATCTTGTAGTCCTAAGACCTGACAAGAGAACTCAAAAGACATCAATGACAAAGAGTCAAGCACCCACCAGTCTGAAAGATGAAGAAGCCATACATGCTAAGAAATGCTTATCGAGAGAAGAAAGAAGATCTTCTCAAACTTATGTCTGGCCAACCAACAGCTGGGTGAAAACTCTGTCAGCTAAAGGATGGAAAAGATCTTAATGTTGAGATTGTCTTGGCCTATATCTTCAAGACAACTACTGATTTATTAAAGGCCGACAAGAGCAATAAGCTGTCAGGAGAAAAAGTAAAGCTATGCGCATCAATACCTAAACTCAGTATATCTACGATAAATGACTGTTTAGTAACTGGCAGTAAAAAGGTACGGTTCCTCACTAATATAAATGTACATCATAATTGCATCTTCTTATGAACTATAATAGTATTCTATCAAGGAGTCATAATCTACCTAAAAATGTGAAGAGAGAAAGTAACTTGAGGATGGAAACTCATATGACTATAAACTTTCTCTCCATCCAAGTTTTAGGTTGAAGATGACATCTTGAAGGAAATCTGAAATGGGGCATAAGAGCATCACATACCAAATAAACTTTATGTGAAGTAATCTTTGCTGGTGGGTTAGTATATATGTACAAGCCTAGGTTCTAAGTGTTTGACAACACACAAAGTATGATTAGTTCTACAAGAGGATCTTTCTGATTCGTAGAAACTGATCACCTCAATGAATCAACTAGATACTCCAAAATCATAGAGTTGATTCTCATTCTGTGAACTCTTAAACATTGTGAACATAACCTATTAAATGATGAATCCATCATAGATAATGAGTGTGTTATTTTATGTCAAATCATACACACACTCACCGTGCATCTCAAAATGTATTATCTGAAGATAGTTGCATGCATGAATATGTTTGTTGGTGATAAATATAATGTTTATCCAAATGAGAGGAACATGGGTTTAGAAAACTAACCTAGCAGGACCCATTTAATTATGGGTACCAAAATTAGAAATATATTTAAACATGCATGTACTTGGTCAGTCTGACCACACTAAGGAATGATGAAACAGAAGACTTCAGTCAAGAAGACTCAACCAGCAGAAGGCCAAGGACTGTTCAGAATTGATTCTGACAAAATTCCTATATGTCCAAGCCTATCCTTGAAGACCCTCTGAGCTAATTAGAATGAAGCACACTTGGCTGCTACTCTGTATATGGAAGCAAGCCATTCAGCCAAAGAAGGAAAGGGTCTTATGTGCTCAAAAGCCAGTCAAAGAATGCTCTATGATAAGAATCCTCAAGGAAGCTCACAACAGAAGATCATCGAGCATTGTTCAAAAGGAACTTATTGCAATAGGAGAACTTCACAAACACAACTGTCAAAGAAGACTACGTTTGTAGTGCTGTCAAATAATCGTTGAGTGATCTGTTCTGAAAATACTCATCTCTACGATACAAGGAGATCTAAGTGGTGATGGAGATTCCAGTCAGAAGGAGATATTCAAGGCTGCCTTCAAATGAACCTGTAGAAGAGGGAATCACATCCATTTGGGAAGACATAGTCAATAATGAGGGAGCAGTGATCAGTTAAGAAACAACATCACTGAGATATACTATGAAAAGTTGTACCAGCTATAGAGTCCCAAAACTTTGTAGCTGATGAACCAAATGAAGATCCATAGTCAGTAGGAACGTCTCAAAACATACTACTGATAACCTTTCAGCCACCCAACCCATAATCATGAAGTGCCTAAGATCAAACATATGATCGTGGTGTAAAAAGTAGGAGGACACCACGATTTCAGCAATACAGTTGTCTAAAGCTGGTAGAAGACCTCTCAATCAGAAAAGGTAGAATAAGATGTCATTGCAAATCACTGTTATAGTATTTCATCTGGAAAACGCCTCAGGGACAAACCTGACCCTTAGCTCACTCTAAGAGGTTGGCCTTTCCTGAGCTACCTTAACCCAGAAGGAATGCTTGATAAAGTTCATCTCAAGGACCAAGTCAGTCAACGATCGTAGAGTCGAGTTTGAAGAGAACTAAACGATCATAATGCTACCTCAACGATCGTAGAATACAACTCGTCGATTGTAATCCTACCAAAGGGTACTCTGATTCACAAGGAGTTTGGAAAATGAGATATTTGCTAAACCATTCAAAATGAGGAGATAAGTTTGAATATCAGTGATTGAGCTATTCTGCATAAATGTAAGGATAGAAGTCAAAGCCATCCACTACAGTATCTCTTAGAAGTTGATCGTTGAGTCAACAAAGGAAATCGTAGAGTTCATAGCTGTCTTACCATGCTACTCTACGAATCAAAAGGTCAACGGTCAAAGCCACGTCAATTAAACGTCTACTCTTCTAAAAGGAAATATCTAACTGAAAAGTTATGGGGGAGTTACAGCTCATTACTGGGCAATGTGCAACCAACGGACGGTTGACACATCACTGATTATGCAGAGTTAGAAGGAACTGCCTTAAAGACAATTTCAAATCTGCAGACAGTTACCAAAAGCTATCAAACCTTTCTCCCTCCTATTTTCAAACCCTATAATCCTCTCAATAGCCAAAATCAGTTAACCCTCCAGAGCCTTACCAAATCACATTCAGCCATCTCTTATAAGCATCTTTAAATCAGATACCCACATTCTTCGAACTACTCAAATGGAAAATTGGCAAGTAATCACTGGCATTCAGCTTGGAACCAAATCGTTTGACAAATCCGAAAAGAAGTTCACGGATATTCTCGAGCTTGTGAAGAAAGCTGGATTCTCAGAATGCCATGAGTCAAATACTCGAGTCTACATCGACCTGGTTAAAGAGTTCTTCTCAAACGCCTCCATCATCTCTGAAACTCTTACTACCAACGTTAAAGGTCAGTCTCTGAAGTTAAAATCTTCTGACCTCAATCAATGCCTAGGTTTTCCTAACCAAGGGCTGAAGAACCTTGATAATGTCAATACTGAACAAACAAAGGAGGTTATGGGGTACCAAAGAAACCCTAGTTTTAAAGACATGAAGAAGAAGGAGTTTCTTGAAGAGTATGAGTTCCTTACTGAAATAGTTGAAAAGTGCATACTGTGCAAGAACACTGCACATGACACAGTGATTGATCAACAATTGAAAATATTATTAGCAATAGTTCTGAAGAAACAAATTGATTTTGGAGCTATCTAGTTTGATCAGATCTCCAAGTGGGTAGAAAAGGCTGAGAAGAAGAAGTTCACTGAAAAACCCCTGACCAAGGTGTTTCATGGAAGGCTGCTGAGTATTTTACTGAAGAAGAAGCTAGGAAGGAAAATCAAGGATGATGAGGGGGAAACTTTGAATGTGCACAAAGTGATGTCTCCACAATTATTTGTGAACTGGAAGAAGAACCCTAAGGAGAACAAAAGACTGACAGCAGGGAGCAGCAGTAGGGCCTCTGTAAAGAAGAGGAAGATAGAAGAGGCAAAGAGCTCTGAGTCTGATGACTCTGAACCAGCAGAAATCACACCAGACAAGAAGAAATCCAGAAGTGTGAATAGAGCCGTTAGCGTGAAGAAAACTCAAACCTCATCAAGAAAAGTCTCCTCAAAGGACAAGGATAAAGAAGAAAAAGTCCTAACTGCTGAAACAACGAAGAGGAGAAGCAGCAGGTTGCTTCAAGGGCCAGTCAGAAAGAAAGCTACGGTGGAAGACAAACCAGCCTCAGCTTCCCAAAATAGTACATCTGCTGAAGAGAGGAACGTAGAGTCAGCAGAAGAAAAAGAAACATATGTTAAGGCCCAGTCTCCACAGACAACATCCAGCAATGAAAATGAAGCAGATGTGATAAAAGAAATTGCAGCATGTTCAAGTTCCTTGGTTAATCCTCAAAAAAGTCACTCTGTGAATGAAGAAGAGATTCAAGATGAGCAAACTCAATCTCTAAGTGTAACTGCACCAATGAGCTAAGATGATAGGTCAAGTAATGTTGTGTCTGAAGAAGAAGAACTTGCCCCCTCCAATCCAGCTAGCCACCTTGATGGTTCTAAAGATGACGAGTCCAAAGAAGAAGAATCTGCCCCTGCCAGTGCTGAACCTCAAAGAAGTCTGTCTGCTGAACCAGAGGAGTCAAAGTCTGAAGAAGAAAAGAAGTCTAACTCTCCCATAGCTGAACCTCCAAGAAGAAGGAGGAGCTACAGACTGCAAGCAAAATTTGCCTCTAAGAGGAGAAGTAATCAATCAAATGCCCCAATTGAATTAAGTGATGACGAGTCTGCATCACAGAAAGATAGTGCTGAGGATAGGTCCAGCAATGAAGAAAATGAATCAGAGGAAGTTCTTGCTGAAGAAAGTTCTGAGAATGAAATGCAGCAAGAAGAATTCTCTGCTGAAAAAGATCAAGAAAGTCCAGGCTCCGAGAGAGAAGAGATTGAAGAAGATTCTGGGTTTGCACCTCAGGAAACAGACGAACAAAAAGATTATCCAGTTTTATCTCCTACAAGATTTAGTAGAAGGATCGTAGTGGAAGTTTCAAATGACTTACCAGATGCTCCATCAGAGAAATGGGTGAACTATAGAAATGAGCAACTCAAGGTAGTAAGAATGACTACCTTTGACATAGCCAAAAACTGGAACAATATGGAGCTAGACTGCTCAACCATTCTCTACAATCCTGATGACTTGCTGATAAGAAGGTTCTTCCAGTGGATGCCATGGCTAAAGGCCCACACTGAAGGAGATGGAAGCTATCTTAGCTGGTGCTTCTCTCACTTCCCAAGCATGGAGTTGGTGGCTCAGAACTTCCCAAGGGTGAAGAAGTTTGCAACCAAAGCAATCAAAGAACAGCTCCACTTCAAGGTCTATTGTCATACTGAAAATCTCTATATCCCCTACGATCATAGAGTGGACTCTGAAGGACGAAGAGTCATGACCAAGGAGCTGATCGTAGAGTCTATTCACTCTACTGCTGATGATGTTCAAGCCTAAAACCAGAAGCCTTCTTATGCTCAAGCACTACTATCTATCACTCCCTCATCCTCACACAGTGATTAGAACTCAACGATCATTCAGATTCTTTAAACTTTTGAAAATCTGTCTAAGGATGAAAATCGTGGAGTCCAAACTGATGCTCAACTAGCTGCTGCCCAACAAAAGGATCAAACTACTTTGGAGCAGGAACTACAAAAGAGTTCTGATGATCAAAGCGAGAAAATATCTCTGCTCACTGAAGAATCCCAGAAGCTAACAGTAGCAGGAGATAGTTCCTTCCAGCACAAGCTTCAAGCTACTATGGCTGATGTATCTCTCAAACTCCAATAGAGAGATAACATCTATCAGAAGGCCATACAAGATCAGAAGGCAGATGCTCTACGAATTCAAAAAACAAATGAAGAGCAGATCCAAGCCCTGTCTAACAAGATTGACGACCTGAAACAGTCTTTCTCAGTGCAACTTGAGTTAGGCCAGCAGGAACTCAAGTTTGAAGTTGCCAACTCCTCCTACCTAATAGAGCAGCTTATGTCCAACATGGAGCAGCTCTCTCAAATGATTGATGACAAAAAGGGGGAGAAAAAGAGGCATAGAAAGAGGAAGAGCAAGAAGAGCAAGAGGCACTCAAAGAAGAGCAGAGGGATAGAAGAAAAGAAATCAAATAAGACATCAGCTGTAGAAAGAGTATCATCATCTGAGGGGGAGCCAAAAGATGATGATCCCATGATCGCAGAGTCTGAGGGGGAGCATGATCAGAAAGAAGCTGAAGGGGAGATAGGCAAAGACAGAAGGTCATCATCCAAGGGGGAGCAAGAGAAAGAAGAAAAATTATATGAGTAGCTAATCAGCAAACATCCTGGAAACATACATGGAGCCAAGGAGGTACATCTCTAACCTGTTAGGTATGTTCTGGTCCAGGATGTAGAATGTCTGAATATATAAATTGACATATCAATATAAATGACATTCATGATTATCTGTTTTAGAAATACAGCTGCTCACTGTATATAAGATTCATTCATAACATGCATAAGCACTTAATATTTTTGTCATAATCAAATAGGGGGAGATTGTCAGGAATAAACATGTGAATGATATTTCTATTTAATATATGATCTGATTATGATATATATGTGAATGAATATACAAGTATGATTGCATTAAGAAAAGCTATAAAGTCCTTTGATAGATAATAGAAATATATGTACAAGGACTTAGAATGAATTGATCAAATATGTTAGGTTGATCCTACATAAGCAAAACAGCTTTGTAAAGTCCTTAAAAAGAAATGATGTACAAAGACTATAAATATAGAAAGATCAAACTTGTTAGGTTGATCTTATGATGTAATAGATAGGCTTGTCTGATTGTCGAGCACTGCACTAGAAGTCGTAGTCTGCCAAGAGAGTCAAGGTTAACTCGAGAGCTATAGAGGCAGAATAGGAGTATGCAAGCTAGTAGATCTCGGAGTTCGTAAACAACCATGGGAAATGAAGAAGGACCGTAGTGTGTCGAGTAGAGCTTCCTCGGGATCGTAGTGTGCTGAGGAAATTATGTTCAGAATCGTAGAGACAGTCTACCTACGAACAGACCGATCATCTGCCGAAGCCAAGACAGAAATGTGGACTACACTCAGAGTCATAGAGTCTAATGATATCGAAGCCAAGTCAAGGATCGTAGATCACATTATGAGTTCGTAAAGTCTATTGATTACATGCAGAGATCGTAGAGTGTCAAGATCTGATCTCAGGATCGTAGTGTCTGCACTAGCCGAAACTGAATCGTAGAGTGCAGAACTACGACCTCAATAGAAGTGATCACAATGCCGAGGCAGAATCGTAGAGAATATACGGTTCTCAACAAATAAGCACTCCCAGATTATCCAAAGGAATGAAGCCTCTGGTTGGCACTACAAAGATGCATTCCACCTTAAGGGAACTAGAGAGCACTCATCGAATGGCACGCAGGCTAGCAGAAGATCTAAGTACCAACCCAATCAGCATCAAGACTGAGTTGTAAGGCCATTCATGATGAAGTCTTCCATGAGGAGATCCAAAGAAGACTTCAGAAGCTGACTAAAGAAAGTTAGCAAATGCAGTAGCTATCAAGTGAACAGAAGACAACAATCTTGGAAGCAACCAAGATCGTAGAGTTTTCCAAAAAAAGAAAGAACTGATGGAAGGTGAACCGAGATACTGGTCAACCTCTGAAGAATAAGGCTAAAATGATTAAGTGCAGGGTTAGTTCATTGATGATAAGTGAATGGGAGATCACAAGGAGAAATAAAGCTGGACGCGCCACAAATCTGAAGTGTCTTGATATTCAGAAAGGGACCAGAGCAAGGAATTAGGCCATCAGTCTCTGAGAACAGTCGAAGCAAACAGAAGTATTGAAGCACTGCACAATAGAAGGAAGAGGTTTTCTACATTAAAGATCCAATCAACACTCTTCAAGATCGTAGTGTTAACTCTATCAGTCAATGAGCAACACTCAACAAGACACTACGATCAGGCCCTCGAAGACGTGCATCAGAATCATAAAGTTCGAATAACTGAAGACTGAAGCATTGGCAAAGGTTCAATCTGAAGGGTAATATTCGGACAAGTGCTTATTGAGAGCATCGATGCAATAGGACAACCTCTGATCGAGAAATTAGAAAGAGGTAATAAAGTCTTCGACCTGCCCAAGACATTAAAGTGATACATCTGATAGGGTATGTGAAACAGTAGACTGCAGCATCAGAAAAAGTATGACATGTCACATCAAGCAGTCTACCTCAAGCAACTTGAGATCTGTGAAGATATTTGAATAGCCTTCAACGGCTACTTTCCAACGGAAGGATTAGAAAGGAGTATAAATGAGAAAGAGCTTCAAAGATCAAAGGTTACTGGAGTTATCAGTTTTGGAGAGAAGGTGGACTGATCTAAACCATGTGAGATAGTGAATCCGAAGACTCACTCTATGATCCACCAAGAACACTAAGAGACATGCAATGAAAGAAGTAGAAGTGAGAGTTCTACAATGTAGAAGTGAGAGTTCTACTACTTAAAGAGTGTTCTGAACTGTAGAGAGAAAGAAGAGCATCATGTCATCTTGATGTCCATCATGGGAAGACTCTAAGTACAATAGAGAAGAGCCTACAGTCATCTTAGCAAGTCCATCATGAGAAGGCAACAAGTAGCAAGAAGGGAGATCAAAAATGTCATCTTGATTTCAAGCATGAGAAAGCTTCTAAGTACCTAATAGAAGATCTTACAGTCATCTTAGAAGCCTATCATGTTCAGCCATCAAGTACCAAGGAGAAGGATCTTCAAGACAGTTCATCAAGGGGTCATCAGAAGTGGTTGAGCAACTGAAGAAGCTGAGCATCATGCAACACTCATCTGCACTTCAAGGATGATCAAGCCAAGCTGCTAAGTATAGAAGATGTTCAGAGCATGAAGACATCTTAGCAGCTCAGCACCAACTCCAACAACAAAAACAAACAACTCAACAAAGCCAGGGCCTGAGGGGTCCTTGTCCGAAAAGACTTGTGACACTCCCAAATTCAGGTACTTGCAACCCAAACTCGGTGCTTCACGATATCATTTCTATGAGCGGAATAATACTAATAATAATAACAATAATATAAAAATCAAACTTAATTTACATTTATCAGAGTCTAATCCCAAGTACGCAACCTTTACTATATTCCTTACATGATAGATAATATATATCATTGCCTTAATACCTAAATATTACAAAAGATACCATTACACATATTCAGTTTGCTTTCCTTTTTCACTTGTTCTAGTATGAACCTTCAGGTTATTCACGCTTAGTTGAAAACATTTAAATTTAAGCAAGGATGAGCATTTGAGTGCCCAGCAAGTAATAACAATTAGAAATATAATTAGCTGAAAGAAATAAATATTTTCTTTGTACATCACTTCTACAACAAATTTATAGTTGTGAAGTAAACTAAACCAATAATAATAACATAACAATTCTATCTAAAATTTTTGAAACTACATATAAACTATATATATAGGTATTAGTCGACAGATTATGAACATTATTTTTAGTTTTCGCTAAGGTTTAGTAGAACTTCATCTGCAAACCGTCATAACTTATAAGCACGAGGGTGATCTGCCCAATGTGCCCTGTATTGATTAATACTACATTTCTAGAACGATATTATCGTTCATCCTTTGTCTGCCTGAACGTATAAAAATTTTCTCGTGATCGGGATGTTCATACCTAGTCTGGAATCCGAACCAAAACAATTTGATTGGATACAAAAAGGTTTTATCATATTCAACTACATTTCAAAATTTGTGTCTAGCTGATCAAGTAGCTTAGACGGCTTATATATATATAAGGAGCCCTTTCATAGCAACCGGTTGTTGTGAGTACTGTGCAACACCCTCTTTTTGTACCGTTAATAAACTTATTGGAAGGCTGAGATGAAACATAAATATATCCCAGCCGGCACAACTTATACCGGCTTTTATTTTAATATGAGGACCCCACATAGTCAACATGTTGTCAGTTTTATTTTTATTTTTAAGCATTTCTCCATTAATAGTCATGACTCAGCACATTACGTAAACTTAAAAAAATATAAAATACTCCCAGCCGTTACAAGCTCTTACGGCTGTTAAAAAAAAGAAAAAAATCCAACCGGGACAAGCTCTTACGGCTGTTAAAAAAAAATCCAAACCGGCACAACCTCTTCCGGCTTGCACAAGTTCTATATTTGCTATTCTTTATAAAATATTTGTTATTCTTTTTAACTCTTTTATTTAATAACAAATAAAGAATTATAATTCAAATAAAAATAATATCCTTTTTTTTTAACAGCCGTAAGAGCTTGTCCCGGTTGTATAATTCTTTTTCTTTTTTTTTAACAGCCGTAAGAGCTTGTCCCGGTTGTATAATTTTTTTTTTTAACAGCCGTAAGAGTTTGAAGTGGTACATTTTTTTTTAATTTTTTTCGGCCAGTACAGGCTCAAACGACTGGTACCTTTTTTTAAATTTTTATTTTATTTTTCCCGATCGGTACAAGCCCATACGGTTGGTATTAAAAAATTGAAAAAAAAAACTGGCCGGTATAGCTTGTCACGACTTGTATTAAAAAATAAAAAAATTTATTTTATTCAAGCAACTCGCTGCTAAACAAACTCGAACTCGCAACCTCAAACTCCAAACACACGTCATATGACCACCCGAGCACCACGGGCCTAGCTGTTAATTTCAGCTAAGGATATGTCTTTATATTAAAACTTCACCATTCCCCAAAAATCTATATTCTTGCATTATTATTATATTACGATTTATTATTATTAACAAGTCTATATAATACATATGGGGGTTTGATATTTTGAAATAAGTTAATATCTATATTTATTAAGCAATGATTATTAGTAATAATTTTATATATTAAGCAATGATTTTATTATTAAGAAATGATTTTATACATTTGATACATTTTTTGATATATTTTTGATACATTTTTTGATATATTTTTGATACATTTTTGATAATTGATACATTTTTGATATATTTTTGATATATTTTTGATACATTTTTGATATATTTTTGATACATTTGATACATTTTTGATATATTTGATATATTTGATAAATTTTTCATATAATTTTGATACATTTGATACATTTTTGATATATTTGATACATTTTTGATATATTTGATAAATTTGATACATTTTTGATATATTTGATTTATTTTTGATATATTTGATACATTTTTGATATATTTTTGATACATTTGATATATTTTTGATACACTTTTGATACATTTGATACATTTTTGATATATTTTTGATACATTTGATACAAGTTCTTTATTTGCTATTCTTTATAAAATATTTGTTATTTTTTATAACTCTTTCATTTAATAACAAATAAAGAATTATAATTCAAATAAAAAATAATATCCTTTTTTTTAACAGCCGTACGAGCTTATCCCGGTTGTATAATTCTTTTTTTTAACAGCCGTAAGAGCTTGTCCCGATTGTATAATTTTTTATTTTTTTTTAACAGCCGTAAGAGTTTGAAGTGGTACATTTTTTTTAATTTTTTCCGGCCAGTACAGGCTCATACGGCTGGTACCTTTTTTAAAAAAAATTTTTATTTTTTCTGGCCGGTACAGGCTCATACGGCTGGTATTAAAAAATTGAAAAAAAAAACTGGCAGGTATAGCTTGTCACGGCTTGTATTAAAAAAATACAAAAAATTATTGTATTCAAGCAACTCGCTGCTAAACAGACTCGAACTCGCAACCTCAAACTCCAAACACACGTCATATGACCACCCGAGCACCACGGGCCTAGCTGTTAATTTCAGCCAAAGATATGTCTTTATATTAAAACTTCACCATCCCCCAAAAATCTATATTCTTGCATTATTATTATATTACGATTTATTATTATTAACAAGTCTATATAATACATATGGGGGTTTGATATTTAGAAATAAGTTAATATCTATATTTATTAAGCAATGATTATTAGTAATGATTTTATATATTAAGCAATGATTTTATTATTAAGAAATGATTTTATACATTTGATACATTTTTTCATATATTTTTGATACATTTTTGATACTTTTTTTATATACATTTGATACATTTTTGATACATTTGATACAATTTTGATACATTTTTGATATATTTGATACATTTGATACATTTTTTTTTATATTTTTGATACATTTGATACAATTTTGATACATTTGATACATAGAATGATTAATACAACCAACGCCTATATCTCAGAGGCCGGAAGTAATCTTGCGAATTTCTTGTAGAGCCCCATGCGACGCGGTAACGAAAGACTGTGACATCTTCCAAGGTTCACTTCTCTTCAGAAATATTACCGTTGGCCCTAACGAAACAGTCAACATACTTGCAGACAAAAATGCCACAGTCTGCGTTGTTGTGTTGTTTCGGTCGAATCTTTAATGTCTGCACAGTAGGATTACCTCTGGGCCACTCACGCATCGGATTACCATTTCGCAAACAAAATGGTATCAAATGTACCTGCATGTACAAAGTAGTTGGTTAATAATTTTTTAATATTAAAGGACATTATAAAATTAAAATATTTTAAAACTAAACATACCGCAACTTTAACAAATTCTGAGTACATTTCATGTAACTTAATATATTTAGTGTCATTGTAGTGCGGGTCAATTATGGTAACCATCCAATCTTCAACTGAGAATAGGAACAAGACAAAATGGTGTTGATTGGTACTACACACCGACATGAATATATATTTGCATTCGTGTAAAGGTGGACCAACATCTTGGTTAACATACGGATCGCAAAAACTCCATGCAGTATTCACGTTAGTGCATGGCACATAGCCCTGCCCAAGATGCATGAAGAATGAATTCATGAAACCAAATTGGGACCACCTTTGTATTCGCCACGACCTGTAGTAATCCTCTCTATCTCGTAGCAACAACATATAAGCGTCCATGACATGCTCGAATATCCAACTCCCAGGCCCTAAGGATTGCACTGCATTGTGTTCTAATTCATATAACTGGCGCGGATGTGATAAAGGATATAAATCCCCTTCTGGTGCCACCATGTTTCCAAAAATATATTTATTTACAAATTTCTCCTTCCAATCTTTAAGTCTTTTGGATAGGGACCCTTTTGGTCCATAAGAGATGTCGTCTCCCGCATCTTGTACCTGATTGAGACCCAAATGTACATTATTATTATATAGCAATAATAATTAAAACCATCACTATTAACATAACTATATATACCTTTTGTGAACTAGATCCCTTGGCGTTAGAAAGTCCCGCAAATGAAGAGTTGGTTGGAATGTAACACTCCTCATAGGTTTGGAAGGTTGGAATGTAACACTCCTCGTAGGCTTGGGTGGTGGGAATGGAGCTCTCCTCGATTACTTGTGGGCTGGGTATGTAGCTCTCTTGTACAACATAATCAGTTTGTTTCCCAAGCCCTTCACTGAGTTGTGTGTATTGCGACTGTGGTCCAAAATTTGTGGGACCCCCTTGTCGAGGTATTTGTTTACAGAGTGCTTCGAAGTCATATAGAGCGTATTGGAAATCTCAATTATTTTTTTGCAGAACCAACTCGGGAGGCAGCTGAGTAAGTACTGAAAATTTATCAAGTAACGACTTTGCACTCTCAACCTGTCATGTAAGATAAACACAAACATATATTATTAACAATAAATATGAATAAATGTAATATTAAGTATTTACTCCAATACATGATTTATTAAAGAAGAATATAATTTTATACCATTTGAATAAGGTGTTGTTGGTTGTAAATGGCCCGAGGCTCATAACAACTGTCGTGGTCGGTGGATTTTCCAACGTGTAATTTTCCTATACCAGACCATGTAATCATCTATTGGGACATAATCAGCAACTTCAGTTTGTTGTCCTTCGAGATGATCCATGTATGCCTCCCACATCGAAATATATTCCCCTCTCAAGGCCATGCAATCCTCGACATCAATAAATTTAAACTTTTTCTCCTTCCTAAGGTCACCGTGGTTTTTGGCTGGTGATGGTATGCCTTGCATGAACCCGAACTGTCTCATCACACGATCCGGCATCTGAAATTCCACAATATCAAAGTGGATCAAGGGGACCCCACCAGATCCCAACAACCTGCCTTCAAAATTAAATCCACTGATATCATCATCCCACATTATGTAAGGCCGTCAAACCACATCCCACATAGACTTAATATCTAACTCCCCTCGGTAAAATGACAAATGGTGATGGGGATTCTCACGTCTACCAGGGTAACTGTGGGTTCCAAAATAGGACCATGCTAAAGCCCTAGGTAACCATAAGGATGATTGTGGCCAAGGGTTTGGCTTTCCAATACTTACACGCTCATAAGCCCAAATTTATAACAACGTAACACAACCATTAATGTATTTAACTCCTTTCCTAGTAGCAGTATATAAATATCTGTACAAATATGCTAACACTGCCGCACCCCAAGAGTAAGTTACACAATCTTCAGCGTTGGCAATAAAAGACATATATCGTGGGTGCACACTATTTCTATTCCTATTAGGGAATAATATTTCCCCACACAACCACAACATGTATGCCTTTGTGTGTCGCCCTACAACATCTTTACTTGCATTCTCGAGACAATTATTAAAATGTTCGTGCAACCACACTAATGAAATTGCACTGTGTTTTTTTGAACTAAAATATTCACCAGCTAATTTATCTCCAAAACAATCCCTAAAATAATTCAAATTGGTGACAGCAAGGGGACCCATTAAGGGGTTTCCCACCACCGGTAACCCAAAAATAAAGTGAACATCCTCTAACGTGATTGTTATTTCTCCACAGTTTAAATGAAAAGTATTGGTCTCCGGGCGCCATCTCTCGACTAAGGCAGATACCAGACCAAGATCAGTTTGGTGTACAACACCTTGATAACTAAATACTCCAAATCCATATTTATCTAAAAGGATTTTTTGTTCTTTTGTCAAAGCCCACTGATTATATTTCTGATCAGTATATTGACTGGAGCTTAGTTTTCCCCTATCTCTCCCATGATATATGTCATCTGATACATGATCTTGTTGATCATGCAGAACACTTGGATCAATTGGCCCATATTCCCAACTATCCATCTTTTACCTAAAAAAATACATCAATTTCGTATTAGTATTAAGATGCATGACAAAATCAAGTTGAAAGTAACATGCTGCAAAATGACAGTAACATGCTGCATGTATATAATGTAATAATATTAACATGCATTAAAAACTAGTAAAAACAAAAACTATTAAAAACAAAAACAATAAGAAGAAAAATAAATTAAAACAATAAGTGAACAATTGAGTACAATGGAATAAAATAAAAACAATGACCACCCGGCCGGTACAGCCTGTCCCGGTAGACAGCCGTCCTTAAAAAAAAATTTGGGTATGCCAAATTTGTTAGCTGCTAAACAGACTCGAACCCGTGACCTCAAGCACCAATCCCTCGTCATATGACCACCCGAGCACCACGGACCTAGCTGCTAATTTCTACCAAGGATATATCTTTATAGTAAAACTTCACCATCCCCCAAAATCTATTAATTAGATTTTTTAAAATAGAAATAAGTTAATATCTATATTTATTAATATCCCCTCTAATATTTTTTCTTATTTTTGTAAAAATATGTCCAATTAGTCTAATTAATATATTAAAAATAAAATTACTTTTCAATAAAATATAAAGTGATCATTATAAATCTTGCATTATTTTGTTGTTATTATACGAAATAAATACATGCATGGTATTATATCCCCTTTAATTCAGTAATAACATGCAGTGATAAAAAATAACAATATAAACTATTAAAAACTGAACAAATAACAATAAATAAAAACTTACTTGTTGAAGTTTTTTGTTCCTCTCTTCCGAAATACTCCATCTCTACTCTCTGTTATTTTTATTTTATCTAGCTTGGCAAGTGAACTTTAGTTTGAACAACATATGTTCTCAATAGACGTTTAAATAAGGTGAGCAAGTCCGGTACATGAATTATTTTAGGACCAAATTCAAACATTAATACTGTTATGGGTCATAGCTTTTTATATTACCGAGCCTGCATGTGTTCTTTCCCGAGGCGATGTGGCAGAAAAAGTAGTCAAACATGTCAGCCATCAAGTTTTGTTGTGTTGCTTTGTTTCTTTTATTATATTATTAAAACCAACCTGCCGGCCGGTAGAGGCTATAACGGCTTAAAAGAAAAAAAAATTATTATTAATAAAACCGTTCGGCCGGTACAGGCTACAACGGCTTGCAGTAATAAAAAAAATTTTGCTGCTAAACAGACTCGAACCCGTGACCTCAAGCACCAATCCCTCGTCATATGACCACCCGAGCACCACGGGCCTAGCTGTTCTAATTTGCCTTGAATTTGTATATATCTTAAAACAGTTCACTTCCCCCCAAATTAAAATTCTCAATATTTTATTATTATTATTATTATTATTATTATTATTATTATTATTATTATTATTATTATTATTATATTATTATTATTATTACGAATTGAGTATGAAGCCGTTCCATATTGTACCGGCTTATGTACTTTTTTATTATTTTATTACCATTATTATTATTATTATTATAAAGCTGTATCCGCTGGTCTTTTTACCTTTAAATATTGTTGGAGAAGCTGCCATTTTCTCAAGTTATCTTCTTATCCTTCCATAGAATTTTCTCTTTTCACCTCTACTCGTAATTTGTTTCATCTGGTTGCCCACTTTCACTTCAGAAAATCAAGTTGAAGTTCTGATCGAGAAAAATTCATCACTATTATTCACAAGTAAGTTTTTCAAAATATCATATAATATATCTGAATTTGTTAGTGAAGTTGAAAGTAATAAATATGATATTGTTCCGTACATTGGTCAATTATTTTGTACGTTGGAAGAGGTTGAATATTTTTATAGATCATATGCTCGCAAAAATGGATTTGAGATTAGAATTGCAACTAGTCATAAACATGCTAATACGAATGATATCAGATCTAGGCAGTATGTATGTAAGAAAGCCGGTACACCAATTGTTGGCAAGAGTTTACCTGATGATGAAGATAGTAGTAATAAAATAACTAGACAGAGAGACTCTATAGGACGAACAATGTGCAAAGCTAGAATATATGTTGTCCACAATAAGAAAGAAGACAATTGGCGTATATCTACTGTTGAATTAGAGCACAATCATCACTTAGTGACCCCCACCAAAGTAGATTTGATCGAGACTCACAGAAATATTACTCCTGTTGCAAGAAATTTAATTGACACTTTAAATAAGTCCAGTATTGGTCCTAGTAAGATGATGAATGTTTTGAGCACAATGGGAGGTGGGTTGCAAAATGTTCCTTTCTCTACTGCTAATGTTGAGAATGTGGTGCGAGATTTAAGGCGTGATTCTGCAGATAAAAATGATGCACAAGCTGCTGTCAATCATTTGAACAAACTTGCATCCGGAAGTGCCAGCAGATTTTTTTTTCGAGTGAAACCTGGTGAAAACAACCGCATAGCTTGTATTTTGTGGGTTGACGCCCGATCAAGGTTTATGTATCAACAGTTCGGAGACGTTGTGACATTTGATAGTATATACTGGACAAATAAGTATGGCATGTCGTTTGTTCCATTTGTCGGGGTCAACCACCATTATCAGTCTATATTGTTTGGATTTGCACTGTTACGAGACGAAACAAAGGACACTTTCGTTTGGGTTTTACAGACATGGCTTGAAGCCATGGACTACAAGGCACCTACAACCATCATCACTGATCAAGACAGAGCCATGAGTAATGCTATTGCTACGGTACTTCCAACTAGTCATCATTTATTGTGTTCTTGGCATATTAGCAATAAATTTCCTGAAAAATTGCATCATGTTTATTATGCGCACCCATCGTTCAAAAATGATTTTAACAACTGTGTGTATAACTCATTGTCCATCGAGGAATTTGAAGAGCGTTGGCATATTCTGATAAGTTCCTATGAATTGTATACTAATGAATGACTTGGAAATTTGTATAATGTACGACAGAAATGGATTCCAGCATATACAAAGAGATATTTTGCCGCAGGAGTGACTACCACTGGAAGAAGCGAGAGCATGAATGCCTTTTTTGATGAGTATGTTAATGCATCAACAGGTATGCTATGTTTTGTACTGCAGAGTCAAAAGGCTGTAGAAAGACAGTTTATCAGGGAGAGGAAGGCCGGCTACATAACAAAACATCGTAAAAGGATTATGGTACCCGGTTCATCTTTAGAAGTTCATGCTGCACAAGTGTACACAAAAGAGATGTTTAGACGTTTCCAACGTCAATTCGTCAATTCCATGAAATACAATGTTCATAAACTTAGTGAGATGCGTGTCACTGATACTAAGGTTTAGCAGTGTATAATGCAGATGCAACTGAAAGTGGTGGAAGATATAAAGAAGTTGTCAACAATCAACAACTGGGATCGGTAACATGTAACTGCCAAATGTTTTCTCACTCTGGTGAATTATGCAGGCACATCTTGAGATATTTCATAGCAAAGAGTATTTCACAAATACCGACCGACATGATCCTTCATCGGTGGACAAGAGACGCGAACAAAAGCAATGGTGAAGACTTACTCTTTAACTCCACATCTGCTGACTTCGAACAAAATCAAGCAATGCGCTACAATCATTTGATGGCTGATTACCAGGAGTTAGCGAGCAAAGCGGCTTGCTCAGTCCGAGGTTACAAAAATGTTCTTAAACTGAATGCACGAGGAAAAGAGTTGGTTGACCAGTATGATCCGAATGAGAATATTACTGAACTGGTAGATGACGACATTGATTGCACAGTTGGAGATCCAAATCATGATATGGGATACGATAATGACGATGAAGATGCAGAGGTGGAAGAAGAAGAAGAGTTTTTGCCGCCTAATATTTCTCAAACAAAGGGCCGCAAAAAACAATCTAGATTCAAGAGTGCACTCGAGAAAATCATTCCATCTAAAACTCATCGAAAATGTGCAATTTGTGGCTTTGAAACCGACCACGATAAGCGAAATCACTATCGAGTGCTAGGGATTCCTGAGCCAAAAAAATAGGCGTCGGTTGTATTAATCATTCTATGTTTTTTTTTATGAAAATGAACATGTAATATGTACTATTCCTCTTAATGTTATGCAGTACTAGTATTGGTATAATCTGTACTTATAATATTGATAATCACATTATTATTATTATTATTATAATAATACTTCACTACTTTTATAAATTCGATAATCACATTATTATTATACTTCACTAGTTTTATTAATGTATAAAATCATTTCTTAATAATAAAATCATTGCTTAATATATAAAATCATTGCTTAATATATAAAATCATTACTAATAATCATTGCTTAATAAATATAGATATTAACTTATTTCTAAATATCAAACCCCCATATGTATTATATAGACTTGTTAATAATAATAAATCATAATATAATAATAATGCAAGAATATAGATTTTTGGGGGATGGTGAAGTTTTAATATAAATACATATCCTTGGCTGAAATTAACAGCTAGGCCCATGGTGCTCGGGTGGTCATATGACGTGTGTTTGGAGTTTGAGGTTGCGAGTTCGAGTCTGTTTAGCAGCGAGATGCTTGAATAAAATAATTTTTTTTTATTTTTTTAATACAAGTCGTGACAAGCTATACCGGCCGTTTTTTTTTTTCAATTTTTTAATACCAGCCGTATGAGCCTGTACCGGCCGGGAAAAATAAAAAAAAAATTAAAAAAAGGTACCAGCCGTATGAGCCTGTACCGGCCGAAAAAAATTAAAAAAAAATGTACCACTTCAAACTCTTACGGCTGTTAAAAAAAAATTATACAACCGGGACAAGCTCTTACGGCTGTTAAAAAAAAGAATTATACAACCGGGATAAGCTCGTACGGCTGTTAAAAAAAGGATATTATTTTTTATTTGAATTATAATTCTTTATTTGTTATTAAATGAAAGAGTTATAAAAAATAACAAATATTTTATAAAGAATAACAAATAAAGAACTTGTATCAAATGTATCAAAAATATATCAAATGTATCAAAAATATATCAAATGTATCAAAAATATATCAAAAATGTATCAAATGTATCAAATATATCAAAAATATATCAATTATCAAAAATGTAACAAAAATATATCAAAAATGTATCAAATGTATCAAAAATATATCAATTATCAAAAATGTATCAAATGTATCAAATATATCAAAAATGTATCAAATGTATCAAAATTATATCAAATGTGAAACCCCAGATTTTATGAATAAAGAATTAATTTTCTCGAAATAATTTTTAATATTATGGTGTGAATTTGAGATAATATTATAGTTGTAGGTAATATTTATAAATTTTGCAAAATACGCAAGTTGTTATAAAATATTCGTTTGGTCGGGGAATATTCTTTTTGTCGGGGAATATTCGTACGATGGCAAAATTATTGGTGGACCCCACAACAGAATTATTGTCGGATTGAGAAAACGACAAAAATATTTTATTAAAAATAACGGCGGAAGTTTTACCGTTGATATTGTTGAACTACTGGGTAGTAAAAGTACAGTAATACGCGTTGTTGCATAGTAGCACACGGTATTGATTATTGATATTTATGTGAGAAGTCGCTCAGTTTGATTCAATTATTGTCGATTAATAATATGAATTATTATAGCGATAATGACGTTTTGTTTTATTCGTATTATTAACGTAATAAAACGGAAACATCTTTTTATATAAAACAGAATACTTTATTAAAGTTATTTTATAAATAGAATATATTATATTTTATTATGCATAGTGTTGCATAGTGTTTTGCATAGTGTTGCATAGTGTTTGCATAGTAAAAATCTTTTTATATAAATAGAATATATTATATTTTATTTAAAAGATTTTTCTTTAAATATGGACCGTCAGATTAAAGTAAATCAATCTGGACCGTTCATGGATTAGTTACTATGCATTCCATTTTCCTATAAATAGAAGCTCATTCCTTCATTATTTTCTTACGAATTCACTGAACTCTAGAGAGAGAAACTATAGAGAGATAGAAGAAAAACTTTCTGCTACTTAACTTTTCTTTTCCCATATCCAGTTTCTGTTACGGTAAGGGGTGTTATTCTTTCTTATTCATGAAGAGAACTGTTGTTATTCCATTTCTTATTATTCTGTTGGAATAACCTGTATACGCGGTCTACCCTATACTTGGTGACATTCTTCTATCATTCTGTTGGAACATCCTGTCTGTGTGTTTTACACCGGACCTGGTTCCGTCTTTATTATTATTCCGTTGGAACATCCTGTCTGTGTGTTTTACACCGGACCTGGTTCCGTCTTTATTATTATTCCGTTGGAACATCCTGTCTGTGTGTTTTACACCGGACCTGGTTCCGTCTTTATTATTCTGTTGGAACATCCTGTCGGTGTGAATTTCACCTGACCTGGTTCCATTATTATTATTCTGTTTGAATAACCTGTATGTGCGGTCTATCGCATGCATGGTGATTTCTTTTGTTATTCCATTCTTTATTATATTCAGTTGGATAAAACTTTGACTTCTATACTCCATGAAATTAGTGGAATATCCTTGATATTTGCGCTTCATCCAGTATCCTTTCATAGAAATATTCTTCTGATCATTCTTGAATTTTACACCACAAAACAGTATCGTGTTGACAATTTGGACGTTAATAATTCCTGGATAAAATAATTCTTGAACTTGTTTTATTGAATTCTTATATCATTGTCATCATCCTCTTATTTATATTTTTGAAAGTCATCTGTGGCCTGTAGAGCATGGATGGACTTGGTATGATTATGACCAGGGATTATTCGGTGTAATCATGACCGTAATGTTATAAATGATGTGGTAAAAGTCTCATTTGCCGTAGTGCATTGATGGACAGTTGTTGGCATGATCATGACCATTGATGAATACACAAATATCCTTGGCCCGTAGTGCATGGAATTTGTGGTCGTGACCCTAATGAGTATCCTTAGCCGTAGTGCATGGATGATGTGGATTATTTATTAAGCTGAGTCTCAGCGATAAAAGTGATTAAAAACTTTTTAAATCATAAAAAATAGTAGATTCTATTCTCTACTTGACTCTTTTAATGGATTGCTTGATCCGCTGCTATTAAACTTGATGTTATTATATTTTATCAGTTTAACACTGTTGAAGGCTATTGATAATTTATTCTGCATTATCTTAGTCATAATATTTCTTACTGGGCTAGTTGAGCTCACCCTTTCTTTCACTGTTCTCTTCAGGAAATGAGAACATAGCAAGGACTAGTCGGGAATGGAGTGACGGTCCAGAGGATAGCATTAGTAGTCCTCACTATTCTGAGAAATAGTGTATTAATAATTGTAATGAGGACTCTTTTTGAGTTTGTATGATCTCTAGTAGACAATATTTGTATTCAAACTCACAGTTTATGTTTTGTCGTATTGTACACGACAATTGTATTAGTAAGTTGTATTTGAATTCTGTACCATGTATCTGGCGACCCAAGATGGGTGATGTATACCTAATTTTGGGGGCGTCACATCAAATGTATCAAAAATGTATCAAATATATCAAAAATGTATCAAATGTATCAAAAATGTATCAAAAATATATCAAAAATGTATCAAATGTATCAAATATATCAAAAATATATCAATTATTAAAAATGTATCAAAAATATATCAAAAATGTATCAAATGTATCAAATATATCAAAAATATATCAATTATTAAAAATGTATCAAAAATATATCACAAATGTATCAAAAATATATCAATTATCAAAAATGTATCAAATGTATCAAATATATATCAAAAATGTATCAAATATATCAAAATTGTATCAAAAATATATCAAAAATGTATCAATTATCAAAAATGTATCAAAAATATATCAAAAATGTATCAAATGTATCAAAAATATATCAATTATCAAAAATGTATCAAATATATCAAAAATATACAAATATATCAAAAATATATCAAAAATATATCAAAAATATATCAAAAATGTATCAAATTTATCAAATATATCAAAAATATATCAAATGTATCAAATGTATTAAATGTATCAAATATATCAAAAATGTATCAAATGTATCAAAAATATATCAAATGTATCAAAAATATATCAAAAATGTATCAAATGTATCAAATATATCAAATATCAAAAATGTATCAAAAATATATCAAAAATGTATCAAATGTATCAAAAATATATCAATTATCAAAAATATATCAAATGTATCAAATATATATCAAATGTTTGATATATTTTTGTTATTAAATGAAAGAGTTATAAAAAATAACAAATATTTTATAAAGAATAGCAAATAAAGAACTTGTATCAAATGTATCAAAAATATATCAAAAATATATCAAATATATCAAAAATGTATCAAATGTATCAAAAATATATCAAATGTATCAAATATATCAAATATATTAAAAATGTATCAAATATATCAAAAATATATCAAATGTATCAAAATTATATCAAAAATTTATTAAATATATCAAATATATCAAAAATGTAACAAATGTATCAAAAATATATCAAAAATGTATCAATTATCAAAAATGTATCAAAAATATATCAAAAATGTATCAAAAAATGTATCAAAAATATATCAAAAAATGTATCAAATGTATAAAATCATTTCTTAATAATAAAATCATTGCTTAATATATAAAATTATTATTAATAATCATTGCTTAATAAATATAGATATTAACTTATTTCTAAATATCAAACCCCCATATGTATTATATAGACTTGTTAATAATAATAAATCGTAATATAATAATAATGCAAGAATATAGATTTTTGGGGGATGGTGAAGTTTTAATATAAAGACATATCCTTGGCTGAATTTAACAGCTAGGCCCGTGGTGCTCGGGTGGTCATATGACGTGTGTTTGGAGTTTGAGGTTGCGAGTTCGAGTCTGTTTAGCAGCGAGTTGCTTGAATAAAATATTTTTTTTATTTTTTTAATACAAGCCGTGACAAGCTATACCGACCGATTTTTTTTTTTCAATTTTTTAATACCAGCCGTATAAGCCTGTACCGGCCGGGAAAAATAAAATAAAAATTTTAAAAAATGTACCAGCCGTATGAGCCTGTACCGGCCGGAAAAAATTAAAAAAAAAATGTACCACTTCAAACTCTTACGGCTGTTAAAAAAAATTATACAATCGGGACAAGCTCTTACGGCTGTTAAAAAAAAAGAAAAAGAATTATACAACCGGGACAAGCTCTTACGGCTGTAAGACCCCAGTTTTTATAAATAAAGATGAATTTTTATAATTATTATTTTTGAATATTATGAAAGAAATTTGATATAATGTTATAGTTGTGGGTAATATTTATAAATTTTGCAAAATACGCAAGTTGTTATATAATATTCGATTGGTCGGGGAATATTCTTTTTGTCGAGGAATATCCGTACGATGGTACAATCATTGGTGGACCCCGCAACGGAATTATTGTCAGATTGAGAAAATGACAAAAATATTTTATGAAAATAACGGCGAAGGTTTTACCGTTAATACTGTTGAACTACTCGGTAGTAAAAGTACATTAATACGCGTGGTTGCATAGTAGCACACGGTATTGATTATTGATGCTTACGTGATAAGTCACTCAGTTTTGTTTTATTGGTATTATTAATGTAATAATACAGAAAATCTTTTTATATAAAACAGAATACTTTTATAAAGTTATTCTATAAATAGAATATATTATATTCTATTATGCATAGTGTTGCATAGTGTCTGCATAGTATTTTGCATAGTAAAATCTTTTTATATAAAACAGAATACTTTTATAAAGTTATTCTATAAATAAAATATATTATATTCTATTATGCATAGTGTTGCATAGTGTCTGCATAGTATTTTGCATAGTAAATCTTTTTATATAAAATAGAATACTTTTATAAAGTTATCTGTTTTATTAGACAATAATTAGAATATATTATATTTTATTATGCATAGTATTTGTATAGTGCCTGCATAGTATTTGCATAGTAAAATCTTTTATAAAGTTATTCATTTTATTATATTATAAATAGAATATATTATATTTTATTTAAAAGATTTTGCTTTAAATATGGATCGTCAGATTAAAGTAAATCAATCTGGACCGTTAATGAGTTAGTTACTATTTAGTCAATTTTTCTATAAATAGAAGCTCATTCATTTATTATTTCTTACGAATTCACTGAAACTCTAGAGAGAGAAACTATAGAGATAAAGAAGAAAAGTATTCTACTACTTCACTACTCATATATCCAGTACTCTTCTTCTTAAGGTAGGGAATATTATTTGTTGTACTCGTAAGAGGTGTTATTCTTTCGTATTCATGAAGAGAACTTATGTTATTCCATTCTTTATTATTCTGTTGGAATAACCTGTATACGTGGGCTACCCTATACTTGGTGACATTCTTTTATGATTCCGTCTTTATTATTCTGTTGGAATATCCTGTCTGTGCGTTTTACGCTGGACCTGATTCCGTCTTTATTATTTTGTTGGAATATCCTGTCTGTGCGTTTTACGCCGGACCTGGTTCCGTCTTTATTATTATTCAGTTGGAATATCATGTCTGTCCGTTTTACGCCGGACCTGATTCCGTTCTATTAGTATTCTGTTGGAAAAACCTGATTATGCGAAGTACCGCATGCATGGTGTTTTATGTTGTTATTTCGTTCTTTATTATTTTGTTGGAACATCCTTTCGATGCGAATTTCGCCTGACCTGATTCCGTTATTTAGTATTCTGTTGGAATAACCTGTCTATGCGAAGTACCGCATGCATGGTGATTTCTTTTGTTATTCCATTCTTTATTATACTCAGTTTGTTAAAGTTTTGACTTCTATACTCCATGAAATTAGTGGAATATCCTTGATAATTGCGCTTCATCCAGTATCTTTTCATGAAAATATTCTTCTGAGCATTCTTAAATTTTACTCCACAAAGCAGTATCATGTTGACAATTTGGACGTTATAGGTTCCTGGATAAATTAATTCTTGAACTTGTTTTATTGAATTATTATGTCATTGTCATCATCTTCATGTTTATATTATGTTGAAAGTCATCTGTGGCCTGTAGTGCATAGATGGACTTGGTATGATTATTACCAGGGATTATTCGGTACAATCATGACCGTAATGTTACAAATGATGTGGAAAAAATCCTCATTGGCCCGTAGTGCATTGATGGACAGTTTTTGATATGATTATGGCTATGGATTCTCTTCGACCAAGGGTGCAAAGATGAATTGTTTTATGGCATGATCAGGACTGTTGATGAAAACATGATTATCTTTGGCCCGTGGTGCATGGATAATTCGTGGTCGTGATACTAAAGAATATCCTTGGCTTGTAGTGCAGGGATGATTTGATGATATGGATTATTTATTAAGCTGAGTCTCAGCGATAAAAGTGATGAAAAACTTTTTAAATCATAGAATATAGTAGATTTTATTCCCTACTTGACTCTTCTAATGGATTGTTTGTTCCGCTGCAGTTAAACTTGATGTTTGTTATATTGTATCAGTTTAACATTATTGAAGGCTAATGATAATTTATTCTGCATTATCTTAGTCATAATATTTCTTACTAGGCTAGTTGAGCTCACCCTTTCTTTCATTGTTCTCTTCAAGAAATGAGAACGTAGCTTGGACTAGTCAGGGAACAGAGTGATGGTCCTAGATGGTGCATTAGTAGTCCTCACTATTCTGTGAAATAGTGTAATAATAAATGTAATGAGGACTCCATTGAGTGTGTATATTGTCTAGATGACAATATTTGTATTAAAACTCACAGCTTATGTTGTATATTTAAGTTTGTATTTGAATTCTGTACCATGTATTTGGTGACTCAAGATGAGTGATGTATACCTATTTTGGGGGCGTCACAGTTGGTATCAAATCCTAGAGATATGATCCCTGGCTAAGATGTGAGACTAGAACTAGGAGGGGAGAGACGGAGAATTCCTTCGCTAGTATGACCTACCTAAGTTTATTTGATATTTAATTGGTAGGTCAGAGTATAGAGATAATATGTGATATGTTAATTAACTCTTGTTTTGTGACAGTATTTGAAAATGACATCCGAGAATGTTGAGAATAGCAATGGAGCACATGAGACCGTGGAGACATCTCTTATCACAAACCAAGATAATGTGATTAGAGATATCCATATGGTGATTGAGGAATTAAAAGTTGCACTCAAGTTAGTCGCAAAGGTAGCAACTGAGAGTGAGAAAGAAGAGGAACCTGAGGAGGATTTATTAGAAGAACTTATTGATCAAAATGTAGAATTGCAAAATCGTATTCTTGAGTTAGAAGAGCAAGCTGAAGAACGGAATGCGATCGTGAAACAAAGGAATGTAACAATTCAAAATGGTATTACCCGGTGTGCGATAGCTGAACAGGGGCGCTCTTTGGCAGAGTATATGATATTAAAGCTGGAATCTGAGAATTCAAATGTCAAGGAGCAGCTGAAAGAAGAAACAACTGAACGAGTGAGAGTGAGAGTGAAAGATGCATGGGTAAAAGCCACACGACACGTTGATATTGTGGAAAGAGAAGTCTAATCCATGAAAGCTAAAATAGATGATATGTATTTCTCTTTTTCGATAGCAATTGGGAGAACCCATCATCGAGTTTTGAATTACCTTATACATTGCGGTCAACCCCAATTCGATATGGATCGAAGGCTTATGATTCAGATCATGGAGCAGGAGTACGACGAAGCAGTTGAGGATGGAATATGCCCTATAGCGAAAGTAAATTCCAGTGGTAATGACGACACCAAAGACTGTCCCGAACAAGTCAAATTCGGTAGTTTAAGGGAGAGCGTTTTTCGTGATGAGGAATCGAACGAAGTTATCACGGGTTAGTTAATTATAAATTCTTGCGAAGTTTATACCTTATTCGATACCGGTTCTACCTATTCTTTTATCTCTCTTACTTGCGCTCAACGTTTGAATTTAACTCTGGAGAAGTTAGATTTTGATTTATCTGTTGAAACTCAGTTGGGAGGAACCTTCGTTACATCCACTATTTATAAATCTTGTTGATTCAAATCGACACTTTCACGTTACATGTCAATCTTATTATCTCTTTGAAAATTCTTGCATTTGATGCAATTTTTAGAAATTAATTGGTTAACTACTCATCATGCTTTTCGTAAGGTTGTTAGCTTTCATATTCCTAGCCTACCTGTTATGTGAATTCAAGCAACCAAACCACTAAAGTCAATCATTGTAGTATCAAGCCATAAGTAAAGAGCCCCGATCCTTTCGTTGTTGACTTCCTTGAGTGGAATGCACCGAAGCCAGACTTTCTGTAGGCGACGTCGTGAATGACGATGACAAGTTGATAGGTATCAATGTGACGTACTATCCAAGTCTTTGATGAGGGTCACAACTTTGAATGATATTTCTATTGTTAATAAATTTCCTGACGTATTCTTAAAGTCTTCTTAGCCTACCCCTAGAGCGTGAAATCGAATTTTGTATTTACCCCAGTACAAAACCCATTTCTAAAACCCTCAAATATTTCTTCAACTAAAACGAACGTATAACATGCCAAAGACGTTGACTCGAGCTGTTGAAGATTACGATCGTACTATTCAATACCATTGTGGGAAAACGAATGTGGTAGCTGACGTGTTGAGTAGAAGATCGGATACGTTTACGAGTGCGATGTTGTTAACACAAAGACTCATTTCGTATAACTTACAAGTGATGAAGATAGAGTTAAAGACTCTAGGGACCCACATAAAGATAACGAATATACGAGTAGAATTGACTTTAATCGATAAAGTTAAAGCCGCTCAAGCTACATACCCAGAGCTGATAAATGTGAAGAAGAAGGTTCAAGAGGGCGTTATTCCAGAAGCAAGAATCGACGAAGAGAGGAAATCTCAACCCTCGATTTAATTCGCCCATTTAAAAGTCTCGATCGAGTAGGAACTGTGGCTTATAGACTCGTTTTACCGCCAAGTATGTCGCGTGTTCATAACGTATTTAACGTATCGATGTTACATAAATATGTGGACGACCAAACCGCATTATTAATTTAGAACTGGACGAGATAACAGAAGATTTAACGTATGAGGAGATACGTGTTAAAATCTTGGATAAGAAGTATCGTATTCAACACTCAAAGGTTATACCTCAAGAGTTGGAATTTGAAATGAAGTCGAGGTATTCTCACATGTTCAACATACCATGTACGTACGTAAATTTCGAGGGCAAAATTCCATAAGGAGGGGAGATTGTGAGACCACAGATTTTTATGAATAAATATTTAATTTTCTAAAAATAATTTTTTAAATATTATGGTGTGGATTTGATATAATGTTATAGTTGTGGGTAGTATTTATAAATTTTGCAAAGTACGCAAGTTGTTATATAATATTCGATTGGTTGGGGAATATTCTTTTTGTCGGGAAATATCCATACGACGGTATAATCATTGGTGGACCCCGCAACGGAATTATTGTCGGATTGAGAAAACGAGAAAAATATTTTATGAAAATAACAGCGAAAATTTTATCGTTAATACTGTTGAACTACTCGGTAGTAAAAGTACAGTAATACGCGTGGTTACATAGTAGCACACGGTATTGATTATTGATGCTTACGTGATAAGTCACTCAGTTTTGTTTTATTGGTATTAATAATGTAATAATACAGAAAATCTTTTTATATAAAACAGAATACTTTTATAAAGTTATTCTATAAATAGAATATATTATATTCTATTATGCATAGTGTTGCATAGTGTCTGCATAGTGTTTTGTATAGTAAAATATTTTTATATAAAACAGAATACTTTTATAAAGTTATTATATAAATAGAATATATTATATTCTATTATGCATAGTGTTGCATAGTGTTGCATGGTAAAATCTTTTTATATAAAACAGAATACTTTTATAAAGTTATCTGTTTTATTAGACAATAATTAGAATATATTATATTTTATTATGCATAGTATTTGCATAGTACCTGCATAGTGTTACATAGTAAAATCTTTTATAAAGTTATTCATTTTATTAGATTATAAATAGAATATATTATATTTTATTTAAAAGATTTTGCTTTAAATATGAACCGTCAGATTAAAGTAAATCAATCTGGATCGTTCATGAGTTAGTTACTATGCAGTCCATTTTTCTATAAATAGAAGCTCATTCATTCATTATTTCTTACGAATTCACTGAAACTCTATAGAGAAAGAAGAAAAGTATTCTACTACTTCACTACTCATTATCCAGTACTCTTCTTCTTAAGGTAGAGAATATTATTTGTTGTACTTGTAAGAGGTGTTATTCTTTTGTATTCATGAAGAGAACTTATGTTATTCCATTCTTTATTATTCTGTTGGAATAACCTGTATACGCGGGCTACCCTATACTTGGTGACATTCTTCTATGATTCCGTCTTTATTATTCTGTTGGAATATCTTGTCTGTGCGTTTTACGTCGGACCTGATTCCGTCTTTATTATTCTGTTGGAATATCTTGTCTGTACGTTTTACGCCGGACCTGGTTCCGTCTTTATTATTATTCAGTTGGAATATCCTGTCTGTGCGTTTTACGCCGGACCTGATTTCGTCCTTATTAGTATTATGTTGGAAAAACCTGACTATGCGAAGTACCGCATGCATGGTGTTTTATGTTGTTATTTCGTTCTTTATTATTTTGTTGGAACATCCTTTTGATGCGAATTTCGCCTGACCTGGTTCCGTTATTTAGTATTCTGTTCGAATAACTTGTCTATGCGAAGTACCGCATGCATGGTGATTTCTTTTGTTATTCCATTCTTTATTATACTCAGTTTGTTAAAGTTTTGACTTCTATACTCCATGAAATTAGTGGAATATCCTTGATATTTGCGCTTCATCCAGTATCTTTTCATGAAAATATTCTTCTGAGCATTCTTAAATTTTACTCCACAAAGCAGTATCATGTTGACAATTTGGACGTTATAGGTTCCTGGATAAATTAATTCTTGAACTTGTTTTATTGAATTATTATGTCATTGTCATCATCTTCATGTTTATATTATGTTGAAAGTCATCTGTGGCCAGTAGTGCATAGATGGACTTGGTATGATTATTACCAGGGATTATTCAATACAATCATGACCGTAATGTTACAAATGATGTGGAAAAAATCCTCATTGGCCCGTAGTGCATTGATGGACAGTTTTTGATATGATTATGACTATGGATTCTCTTCGACCAAGGGTGCAAAGATGAATTGTTTTATGGCATGATCAGGACTGTTGATGAAAACATGATTATCTTTGGCCCGTGGTGCATGGATAATTCGTGGTCGTGATACTAAAGAATATCCTTGGCTTGTAGTGCAGGGATGATTTGATGATATGGATTATTTATTAAGCTGAGTCTCAGCGATAAAAGTGATAAAAAACTTTTTAAATCATAGAATATAGTAGATTTTATTCTCTACTTGACTCTTCTAATGGATTGCTTGTTCCGCTGTTGTTAAACTTGATGTTTGTTATATTGTATCAGTTTAACATTATTGAAGGCTAATGGTAATTTATTCTGCATTATCTTAGTCATAATATTTCTTACTAGGCTAGTTGAGCTCACCCTTTCTTTCATTGTTCTCTTCAAGAAATGAGAACGTAGCTGGGACTAGTCAGGGAACAGAGTGATGGTCCTAGATGGTGCATTAGTAGTCCTCACTATTCTGTGAAATAGTGTAATAATAAATGTAATGAGGACTCCATTGAGTGTGGATATTGTCTAGATGACAATATTTGTATTAAAACTCACAGCTTATGTTGTATATTTAAGTTTGTATTTGAATTCTGTACCATGTATTTGGCGACTCAAGATGAGTGATGTATACCTATTTTGGGGGCGTCACATCCGGCGTAAAACACACATACAGGATATTCCAACAGAATAGTAAAGACGAAATAATAGAAGAATGTCACCAAGTATAGGGTAGCCCGCGTATACAGGTTATTCCAACAGAATAATAAAGAATGGAATAACATAAGTTCTCTTCATGAATACAAAAGAATAACACCCCTTACGAGTACAACAAATAATATTCCCTACCTTAAGAAGAAGAGTACTGGATATATAAGTAGTGAAGTAGCAGGATACTTTCTTCTTTCTCTCTATAGTTTATCTCTCTAGAGTTTCAGTGAATTCGTAAGAAAATAATGAAGGAATGAGCTTCTATTTATAGAAAAATGGACTGCATAGTACCTAACTCATGAACGGCCCAGATTGATTTACTTTAATCTGACGGTCCATATTTAAAACAAAATCTTTTAAATAAAATAAAATATATTCTATTTATAATCTAATATAATGAATAACTTTATAAAAGATTTTACTATGCAAACACTATGCAGGCTCTATGCAAACACTATGCATAATAAAATATAATATATTCTAATTATTGTCTAATAAAACAGATAACTTTATAAAAGTATTCTGTTTTATATAAAAAGATTTTACTATGCAAAATACTATGCTGACACTATGCAACACTATGCATAATAGAATATAATATATTCTATTTATAGAATAACTTTATTAAAGTATTTTGTTTTATATAAAAAGATTTTCTGTATTATTACATTAATAATACCAACAAAACTGAGTGACTTATCACGTAAGCATTAATAATCAATACCGTGTGCTACTATGAAACCACGCGTGTTACTGTACTTTTACTACCGAGTAGTTCAACAGTATTAACGGTAAAACTTCCGTCGTTATTTTCGTAAAGTATTTTTGTCGTTTTCTCAATCCGACAACAATTCTGTTGTGGGGTCCACCAATGATTGCGCCGTTGTACAAATATTCCCTGTTAAAACGAATATTTCCCGACCAATCGAATATAATATGACAACTTGCATACTTTGCAAAATTTATAAATTCTACCCACAACTATAACATTATATCAAATCCACACCATAATATTCAAAAAAATTATTTCGAGAAAATTAAATCTTTATTCATAAAATCTGGGGTCTCACATTTTAAAGGAGATATTGAGGGTTAAGAGCATCCTGCACTGACCGTACTACAAATTGAGCGCAACCCGCGCTGGATCTGCAGAAGGTTAGACAGTCTAGACGTCTTTTAGTAAATTGGACATAACTCTTTAATATAAACTACGATTGAGATAATTCAAGATGATCTAGAAAGATAAGAAGGAGACATACAACTTTTATTCTTTGAGAGTTGACGTTGGGATTAAAGTTTAAAATGAGCCTAAGACAGTTGTCTAATTAGAGGCAAACCGAAATAGTTTGTTCAAAACGACAAAGTGCCAAGTTATGTTTGATTAGTATTTCTGAATTTTAAATGTTAATTTTTTTAATCTTCGTATATGAAATTAAAATCACTATTATTATGGAACGAAATGAAGCTAATACTCTCTCCGTCGCAGGATAAAAGTCTTTATTACTATTTTAGGTAGTCCCAAGTTAAATGTCTACTTACCTTAAATGATCTATTTTTTATAATAATTTGCCTATAATACCGTTATTTTTAATTGTTATAATTCTATTCTCTATGCATATTTATGAAGCATCATTAGTAATGTGTAAAAAATTATGCAATCAACTGAGAATTTAAATATCAATAATTTTATCATTTTATCATCTTTCTTAATATGAGTGAGGGAGTATGTTTTTGGAAATAGAAATAAACGCGTATATTAAATACACCGTATTTGTCTGAGTCAGTTCATCACACACTACCCAACGTCAAGAAACCCGAGAGTCCGAGACACAGAAAAACTGAATCAAATAAAAGCAATCAATTTACAGAAAGAAGAAAGTGGAGAGAGAAACAGAAAGAAAGAAAGACTCGTTGGCAATTTCAATTACAATTTGTCCAATCCAATTCTCTATCCCATTCCAATTCAAGTTTTTCTCTCACTAAATCAACTCAAGTTACTTTCTCTCTCATAGAATTCGCAAAATGGGACGGAATTCAGTGAATCCAGACATCGTTTCCTCCGGCGACGATAATGCTGGCGACTCCGGTGGCGTAGGGTTTCACTCGATCCGAGACCGTTTCCGTTTCAAGCGAAACCCTGCCGACAGCGCCATCAGAGACACCGCCGCTTCCAAGGGAGCGCTGACCTTGCCGGATCGGCAGTGGCGACCGACGAGCCGATCGCATTACTACGGCCGATCCTCGACGAAGAAGTGGATGTTATTTCCGTTCAGAGGCAGGTCGTTCTTCTATTTTTGTATATTGTTCGCGGTTTTCGCTTTCGCTCTGGCGTCGATGGTGTTGCAGACCTCGATCATGTCGGTGTTTCGACAGGGGAATGAGAGAGGGAGGTCGGTGAGGGAAGGTTTGAAGTTTGGGAGCTCATTGGAGTTTGTGCCGTGGAGAATTCGCCGGAGGTTTGAGCTTGGAGGCGGACTTGATCGGTTGCGAAGCCAGCCTAGGATCGGCATTCGACTGCCGAAGCTTGCACTTGTGAGTGTCATTTAATTATTTTGTATTTCCTGGATTTATTTGAGTTCGGTATAGTATTAATATTTTTGACCGGCTTTATGTACTAGTCTACTTGTTGCTTCATTTGGCTTTACTTTTCATATTTTGAGAACAGAAATAGTAAGTACAATGATGCTGTGTATATATGTCAACCTTTGTAGTTATGGCTACTAATTACTATATAGTATTGTATTTATTGTTGCATTTGGATAATTTGAAGGGGAAAAAAAGATGAAGTGGAGGTAAATTGATTTATGGCATTTAGAATCAGATAGTTCTAATACTTAATATAATTATAATTGGTGGCTAAAAGATGTGTAGAAAGTGATGATGATTTTAAAGCTAGCGCATTGGATTTTACTGGGCTTTATTGTTGATTAGTGTAGCCATCAACTTTTAGTCTTTTAGAAACATCAAATAGAATGACTTCTGATCAGCTACCCCAAACTTTTTCTTGTTGAAACTTGAGCATAAATTTAAAGATGAATGTTTATAAAAAGAGAAATGTATGATATTTAGTAATGTAAAGGGGCAAATAGCTATAAGTAATGCAATTTGTACTTTTTTGTTTTGAAGTTGTTCTTTATTTATTTGCAATTAAAAAAGATTAGAAATGAATCACTACTTATTGCTTCATTTTGCTTTATTATCCATAATTTCAGAAAAAGAGTGAGCAGGTGCAATATGTGTTGCCAACTTTGATTTGATTATGTATGTTTCAATGTTGGTTTGGATAATTTGAAGAAAAAGAAAGAAAAGTTGAATTGGTTAAAGGCGGCACCTTGGAGTAAATCTGTGCTTTATTTGGGGGCAGTGCAGAAAAATGTCCCCCTCCCCCCACGGCCTTTTTTTTGTGTGTGCAAGGATTTTAAGCTATATGTTGCACAAACTTGGATGGTGTGTCTAGCTAGACACGATAATTTGATGAGTCCGACACAGGAACTCTTCAGTTTTGTCAATTTCTTACATTAAAATGAAGTGTATAGTACCCCATACTCTTGTCCGAGTGTCGGACACGGGTACTTTTGAGAAAAATAAAGAGTCCTAGTAGTATAGATTTTAAGATGTGGTGAAAACATAAATATATTATTCTTTTTTATGTTTCAATAAATTTTTATCTGACAAAATAATTGTATATTATATTTTCAACTATATGAAAATGGAATGAAAATATTATATATAACTAAGGGGGTGTTTGATAAAAACTGAATGAATCTGAATATGAATCTGAATGAGCTGAATCTGAGTCCGACTCTGAAGTTGTTTGATAATTGACATGTCTGAAACATCTGAATAACAGATTTTTATTATTTTACCCCTCTGAAAAAAATTCAAAATTGTTGTAAATTTATTTAATATTACTTAATATAATAGTTAATATTGTAAAAAAAATAATAAAATTCATTCAGCCCATTCTGCCAAAAAAATGGGATTTAGTCATTCAGCCCAAATCGTTTGAATGGCTAACCGATTCAGCCATTCAGACGATTTTTTTCTGAAACAAACGGACTGAATGGCTAAACAGCCATTTAGCGCTAATCAAACATCCCTTAACTTTTTGCTACTTAATTTTTTCCCTTAAGAATCCCCAAATAAGAGGATCTATATTTGTACAACGAGGTATTAATAACTTGAGGATGAGACCCATCAACCTATTATATCTTTGTATGGATTCATCCATGATTTTTCTAGAACACCCTGATCTCAAAGATTACCTCACTTTTGGTTGCCTTTAGAATGAAACAAAATACAATGGACCTAATTTGACCACAAAATGCTCTAAAGCATTGTACTAGAGTTACTTTATTCTTAATAAGTTCACTTGAAAAATTATAAATATGATCTTTTGAAGTTTGAATTAAAAGTTCAATGTGAAAATAAAAAAATGTTGTAAAGAAACATGCCCTAAAAATCTTTGGTTTGAAAATATTTGAATGAAACTGCATGCATGGTTTACTTGTAAAAAAATTTAGTGCATGGAAGTAGTAAGGGTTCAAGTCTCATTGGAGACCTGATGGAGGATAAGGTGGAAAGAAGAAAAAAGAACCTATCCACCTATGGAATCAGTAAAGAAACATAGAAAAAGCATAAAACTTTTAATTCTCAAATCAATATACTCAATAATCTTTTACTTCCCAAATCGCTCTGCATCATCATTATCATAGTTAAAATTGGTATATTTTATTTAACCAAATTTCTTTTTATCCAATTTTCTGTCTATCACCATTCGTCAAAGTTTGCTAAATACTCAACATCAATATTCTAGATGAAAGCTCCGATTTCCAGCAAAAATCGTTGTCTCCGTATTCCGTTTATCCTTGTTACATTATTTTTCAGATTTAGCCTTGTTTTGTTAATTTCCTTAAGTTTGGTTCTTGTTGAGAAAAAAAGGTCAACCAATACTAAAAAATAATATTAAAAGGAAAATAAATAAGAGTCGGGGAAAAAAAAGAAAAGAAAATGTGAAAAAGGGAATAAAAAAGAACAATTTTGACAATCCAAGCAAGTTTGATGATCTAATTTTTCTTTAAGATCAAATAAAGCAACTTGAGCATTGAATTTTCGGCTTGTGCGCGTAAATTTATGCTGCTCTTATCTATCATTTGGTTCTGATTATTGGAGATTTTGTGTTGATCTAGAATTTTTTGAAAGAACATTACATATTTAAAGCACATTTTGAGTACGTAATGACATGCTAAGTTCGCCCTTATTGTTAAAGAGCAAAAAGTGTTCATCCTAATTGGATTAGTTCAACTAAAAGGCCAAGTTCACAAGAGGAGACCCCCACTTTCATGTTGATGCCCAAGGGGTTATTAATAAAGTGAATGTTGAACAAGCTGAAAATCTAGAGATAGATTATCATGAAGAAATTGAGGTTCAAGCGATAGTCCAAATGGATCATGAAATTGAAGACAAAATAGATTACAAAGTTGAGGTGGAGCATGCTTACGGTCTCTCATAAAGTTGGAACATGGGATATGCATGTTAGGCTGAAATATATCTTTTAGATTGTTGACTCTGATGGAATTGAAACATGAGATATGCATGTTTGGTTGGAAGACATCTCTTTGATTGTGGGTTCTCATTCCTAGTAATTACAAAAATCGAGGTTGAGTTCCTCTTTCCAGTGGCAGGGAGAATGATGCAAAGAAATATATAGGGATTAAACGATTTGAATATATTAATTTGAGAGTTAAAAGCTTTGTATTTTTTGTATGTTTCTCTACTGATTCTTGCGTGAATAAGTTATTATGAGTTGTTCGCGTGGATGGAATGGATTGATGATTGAAATCGAAATGAGGAATGACAATCAAGCATTCCATTAACACATTTTGTAGGTTACTTGAATATTGTGTATAAATGGAATATTATTCTAATAAGTTGTTTGGTAGGTAGTAAAATAGTTTGAAGTGGAATGGTATTTATGGTAAATAACCAAAATATCCTTGAAAATAGAGAGATAAAGAGAGAAGAAACAAATAAAAATGTATAGGAGGGAATTTTATTTATAGTGACAAAAATATTTGGAGACCAATTTAGGGAGAAATTTTGGTGAAAAAAATTAGAGTGAATTTTAGATTGAATTTTTTGAGAGAAATTCCTTTACAGAGTATCAAAATCTTTCTGGACCCATTTCGTGTAATGACGGAATCCCTTTTCCATAGCCCCCCCCCCCCCCCCCCCCCCCCCCAAAGAACTTTTTTTCAAATGTATAAGTGAAATGGGTATTCTGACATAATGGCCATCCGTATCATTTTGTGGATATCGAACATTGGAATGGAATGTTTGGTCGGAATTAACATTTTATTTTGCCCCATTTCCGTCCAACAAAACATCCCATTATAACTTTTCCCCACGTTGTCCTACATCAAGATGTAATTTTATAGTCTTTTATGGCCTTTAGATCCAGTATAAATGGAGACTATCCTATGGCCTATATGATCTTATTTTCATGTAGGGTTTGGGGTTAGTTGTATGAACTCTCTATCTGCTATAATAATAAATGAATTAAAAAAACAATAAATTATAAATAATAGTAAAATTAAAAACTGCATGGTTGAGACAATCTAAACGGGCTACTGGTTTATCGGGATGGATACTGCCCGAGGATAAATATGGGTACAAGAGGGGCGTTTTAGTTTTAAACACATTATAGTGGTCTTTCTTATGGTGGCTTTAGAAATTTAGGGGTTTCATATAAATAGTATGACTTACAGTAAACTAAAGTAATATATACTCCCTTCGACCCACAAAAGATAAATGCAGTACAAAAAAAATTTGTCCCAGAAAAGATGTCTAAAGTACACGGTTCAAAATATTATATTATAAAATAAATCGTTTATTTTTCCCTCAGAAGTATTTAAGTTACTTTTAGAAATATAGAGAGAATATTTAGTGTACTTACATGGGTTCATTATGGGTAAAATGGGAAATAACTTGTACTCTCTCCTATACTTTTGTTTTTTCATAAATTGTGTGAAATATGTACTTAAAGCATTTTTTATGGAATGGAGGAAGTAGATAGTATTAGAATTATAATTAGAGCTAGTGAAAACTAGCATCTGTCTACATAAACTCGTTTCTCAACTCACAACCACACACTCCTCAGACTCTTTCTGTCGACCTGCCTGACTCGGACACCTTCCAGCTACCGAGATCTTTCTTTCAACATCCGATGCTCTATCCCCTAGCAATATATCTAACGGCGACTCTTCTGAAAACCCCCATACACAATACCACAATGAAGCGAGAAAGAGATTCTGGGTATTCATTAGCTCTGAGTTATTTGCTACATAGTGTCCATATCTACTTACCTCAAAAACGTCTGAATGAAGCCTGGTGTGTTAGTTCAACTGCATTAGCATCAGTCGGTTACAAATTCTGCACCGTGAAGCAATTTCTTTTACTTTCCCCCTTAAATGTTCTTATTTGACCTCCTTGCCACCCGTGTATTTATGCAACTAGTTATATACATATTTGTGCATTGAAGTAATCAAACTTATGTATATTTAATCGTGCCTTGTCATGATAATTGTAAGAACTTATGACAAATGAAGAATGATCCCCCGACATTGACATTGAGTAACCATAACAAGTGTGCACTTCTTGGTTTAGGTAGTTGAGTGCTTCCGCTTTATCTCAGTGATCAATCTCTCTGACATTTCCTTAGTTTTAGAAGAAAAAATAAGGTAAAATAAAAAAGGGTCTTGCTGTATTTTTTCCTTTTTCTCCCAAGGCTCAAGATTAGTAAAGCCTACACTTAATACCTTTGTATTTATTCAATGGTGCATTAATATCTTTGTTTTTGAAGTAACGCACTCAAGAGATTTAAGTCCAGGTGATTTGTATGAAGTTGCAATACTTTTTATTTAAATCAAAAAGCTAGTGCAGAGGTGGATCAGGTATAATGCCCCCGAATTCGAGCGCTGACCGCCCGAACAAGGGTCGACGTTAACTCGACATCTTTCGTAGCTTAACCAATGATCCCAAAATCATATTGATTGAATTAGTCTATTACAGACTATAAAATTATAAATTTCCTTAACTTTATCCTGGATCTTAACTTAACTTGATTTCGATCTCATTCTTTCTACAAGTATCAACTTGTAACTTATATTCGTATACATGGATAACACCATATATACCGGTTAATTTTTTTTAACCTTACAATTCAGACATTGTATACTTCTATATATCTAAGGTTCACAGGACTAATAATAAAGTTTTTCTTGGCAACAGAGGGGCGCATTCCGGTAATTTTGGCATCTTACCGGCACTCATTAGTGTAACCTTGGTGCTTACAGAACTCCCAATATCTTTTAATACCCTAACTTAGATACTTATCATTATAGAGATCTCTCTTCATATCAATATTTCCTATTTATCTGACATTCACAATATTAATAACACACTTGTACTTGGAACAGAGGAACCTTGCAATGAATTTGGTTTCTTCATCGATGCTAAATCTTTGTTCTTATAGCGCTCACAATGTTATTCAATATCCTCATTCAGATATATAGTTTTTTTATCAACATTGTATTAATGTTTTATTATTTATCTGAAGTTTAGAGTATCGGCATAACATGATCAGTCCATATTACCAATACTCTCACTCAGATTAATAGATCTTTAACAATTCTAAGTTATATCAAATTAAAAACATAACACCATTTTGATGATAATAACATGATATTATTAATTTAATCTTCGATTACATGGTTTGCTTATTCGTATTACAGAAATCATCATGACTTAATAGAAATACAAGTACATACAACATGAAACTTAATCTACGCTTCTTCTTTACGTTCATGATCTTCTTATCATTCTTCTTTAACTGCAAAAAAAAGTTTTATTCGCAAGAATGAGCACTACGACTCAACAAGTCTATCTAATAACACATAGACAATTTATGCTTTCATATAAACTTTAACATGCTTGACTCGACTTGACTTTCGGTTAACAATCATGTTAACTCATGCTTAATGATAGAACATAATCATATATAACATAACATATCATTAAACAATTAACATTCAATCATCATATCCTACTTAAAATCACATAAGGCTTTCATACATATACTTTTACATATCAACTATCACATGTGAACAAGCTTAGCAATAGTTGCACATAGATTTAGTATAGAAAACTTGCTCACATAATCAAATAAGAGTTAGAAGACTTGCCTCGTATATCTTTTACAGATTATATATTAAGGATTAAACGCTCGTCTCAAATCCTACACCATTATAAGTTTATGTAGACTAATTAAGCATTTAACGATTAAATCTTTTAAGTTTTATTTCGGGTATTATAACCGCTTATAAATAAGACTTCTTGTACGGTACATGATATAATTTCAGCATTATAATTTCTTATAAAATGAATATTCATCAATCTATATTTAAAATAAATTGAGCATTATAACTGCTTGTAAAATGAATATTCTTACTAAATACTTGAAGAAACTTGAAGAAAATCGAACATAGTAACTGCTTATAAAAATATATTTTTACTAATTATATAAAGAAGGATGAAAATAATAACCACTAGAGTAACACCTCTTGAAGTTACAAGCTTTAACTAATCTTTTGCAAATCTTGAAATTAATTTAACTCGCAAGAGCTATTTCTTCCTAATTCTAGATTATAACTTTGAATACTTGAAATTTGCTTTGTAAATTGGTGAAGAACTAATGAACTTAACTCTCTATTTATAGGAAACCAAGACTTAGGGTATTTAGGGCCTTAATCCACCCCACCATAGTGAGTCGCACACCACACAATTTTGGACAACACATTTTAGGAAACAAAGTCTCATTTGCCTACTAATTAATCAAGGAAAAACCTATACATCCCAAAGTTGACTTTACGTTTTATGAATAGTGTTTTCGCGTCTTTTTCGGAAAATTTTTATTTTCTTATTCTAGCCTCGTAAATATTCGGATATTACATCAGGAGTCTTAGAATACAAGTGGAAAAACTTAAAGAACATCAATGAAAAGAACCCCACAATCGATAGCGATATATCTAACCAACTCTTCTGAAAACCCCCATACCCAATACCACAACTAAGCATGAAAGAAATTCTGGGTATTCAGTAGCTATGAGTTTTATGCTACATAGCATCCATATCTACTTGCCAAATGTTTGAATGAAGCCTGGTGTGTTGGTTTAACTGCATTAGCATCAGTCAGTTACATATTCTGCACCCTGAAAGAATTTATTTTACTTTTCCCCTTAAATGTTTTTGACCTCTTTGCCACCTATGTATTTATGTAAATAATTATTTATTTTACTTTTTCCCTTAAATGTTTTTTGACCTCTTTGCCACCTATGTATTTATGTTTGCGTATTGAAGTGATCAAACTTTGTATATTTAATAATGCCATGTTGTGATAATTGTAAGATCTTAGGACAAATGAAGAATGATCCCCCAACATTGATGTTGTCTACTGTGGCAAAGAACTTGCAGGGGCTGGGATATATGCTTAAGGTAAATTTCTTTGAAGGTTCTATCACATAACTTACATTTTCTTTTTCTGTATAATTTTCCATATAATCTTCATTGTTCGTTGTTGGTGGTAATAAGTGTGTAAACTATTTATGTAGGAAGCAGGTGCCATTTATTAATCATAAATTCATAAAATATACCCCTCCGTCTCACATGATTTGCAACTCTTTTTTTCCGAGTGTGCGGCATGGATTATAAAATGTTTTGAAACCATATGTAGATATTATATTCTTATATTTTAATATATTCAAATGTTATATTTCTAATTATATTATAAATTCTTTAAAAAATATAGTATTCAAATATATACTTTTGACACGTCTTAAAATCCATGCATTACGCTCTAAATAAATTTTTTCAAATAATGTGGGATAGAGGAGTATTAAGATAAATCTATGCATAAGCTGGGGGCTGTTTAGTTTCACCTAAGAAGGAGCCTCCTATATATTGATTAAAAAATTTATTTTTTTCTATGTTAGTTGTTTGTGCAAATCTTTTTGCAATAATGCTTTTGCTAAAAGAATACGGTGTGGTTTTCAATTCAACTTAAAAGATGTAACGGTTTACATAATAGGTACATAAATTAGGTGCATGAATAATTACTTTAGTTTCGCCGGAATCATCTAGTGCACCCTTGTAAATGGATTCTTGGGATTTTCTTGCAGAAACTTATTCCTTTTCGATGATCATAGATGCAGGCTCTACTAACTGGGACCTTGCTCTTTCTGCTTTGGGAGGCTAGATATACAT
This sequence comes from Panax japonicus, assembly GCA_020205505.1. Taxonomy (NCBI): domain Eukaryota; kingdom Viridiplantae; phylum Streptophyta; class Magnoliopsida; order Apiales; family Araliaceae; genus Panax; species Panax japonicus. The sequence goes on along the minus strand of CM035113.1, from coordinate 35,022,386 downwards.
ACCAGTAGTAGCTTGTGGTTATTATGTTCTCAATTCTTGATGAGAGTTGGTTAGATGATTGTTATTAAAATTTTATGGATTTAGATTTACTAAATAATGTTCTCTTTTGCATTGTCATACGCTTCTTTTCAGATATATGCAATCGAGGATGGTGAAGCACGATCAATGTGGGACAAGATAGGAGGTCGAGTCTCAATATTAAGTCCCAAGAGTTATCCCCACATTGATTGGTCAATGTATGTATTATCATTTGGTGTGCTAGTTGACTTGAATTAGATTGATCAGTGTTTTTGTTACTTGCCTAATTTGATTCTGAAGAATCATATTTGCTTTGTTTGTGTAGTTTTGAAGGTATTATTGTAGACTCTCTTGAAGCAAAAGATGCCATTTCAAGGTATGTGCTGGTTTGCCATTAGTGCCAAAGCATTTCTTCCTGTCATTTTTATAGAGTATAAACAATGTTTTGAATGCATATTACTTGCTGAAATATATTCGGCTTATTGACTTGATGTGCCTAAAACATTTATGGAAAAGCATTTGACTTGGTTACGTGCCCTTTGGTACATATAGACAAGTCTCTAATCATGAATAAGTTAAGTATTTAATTTTTTTATCGAGGGGTCCCATTTAAGTGCACATTTACTTAAACATGATTGGTGACTTGTACCTTATGACTGAAGAACATGCTCAGGTCGTGTCCATGCATAAGAACATTAAAAACTAAGATAATCTAAATTTAGTTTTTGATTTTATGTATATTCTGAATTGGGCATGGCTTTAGATTCAATTAATATTTATATCCAACTAACTTGAAATGATATAAAATCCTCAATCAGAGAAGAGTTGATTCTAACTGCTTTTATACAGGGCGGATCCAGAAATTTTTCTCAGCAGGGGCGGATTTTTCCTAATTTTAAGTGGAGGAAGAACTTGGTCTCCAGGGGTGGATCAAATTTTTTTTCTCAGGGGCAAATTTTAACTAATTCTTTTGTTGAAGTTAAATAAAGAAAACTTGAACTAATCATTATATTAACTAATCATAATAATGTTTACAAATTGTGAAATAGTGGTGGAGAATGGAGATGTAGAAGAAGTAGTGGCGAAGCCACGAAGGCGAAGATATAGAAGACAAAAGTAGAATGAATCTACATTTTTCTGTACTTGTATTTAGAATATGAATTAAATTTTTTTTGTCCCCTCCAAGTTTAACTCTTCCATTAATATATCCATTTGAGTTTATTCACTTACATATTTGCCCTTGCCCCTATACCTATTAAAAAAAATCCAGTAGGGGCAGCCGCCTATGTTGCTTTTGAACAAATCCGCCCTTGTTGCTCTCTACCAAAATGTTAAAGTCAAACTGTCAAACCCACTTTTGTATGACAAGCTAAAAATGTAAGCGAAGAAAGTTTTGTACGTTTAATATGCACCGCAAGGAGACTAAAGTATACTGAAGTTTCCTAAGGTTTACCTATAAATATAAAAGCTGGAGCAGATTTGTTCAGGGGCAGTATAGGCGGCTGCCCTTGCTGGATTTTTTTTATAGGTATATGGGAAATGACAAATATTTAAGTGAATAAACTTAAGGGGGCAGATTAACGGAAGAGTTAAATTTGGAGGGGGGAAAAAAATTCATTCGTAATCGGCAAAAAACACCTTTACCCCACTGTGGTTGTCGACTTATAAGTATTTGACCACTGACCTTTAAAAAAATGGAATTAACCCACTGAACTTTTTAAAATTTCTTAATTGGGCCATTCTGTCCAATTTTGCTAACTGACTTCAAATAATATGGCATATTTTCCTACGTGGCTTTAAAATAAAAAGAACAAAACACATGAATTTTTGAATGTTGACTTCTTCTTCTATGTCTTCTTCTTCCCTGTCTTCTTTGAGCAACATTTTCTCTCTCCTCTTTCCCACTTTCTTTTTTGTCTCCTCTTTCTCGTTAATGAAGCATTCAGCAAATCCAACCAATTTTGCCTTCTTGATCAGCTGCCATTTTGTGTTCGGTAACTCTCAACCATATACACACTGCACTAAAACTGAGGACCAAACTCAAGAGCCCACTTCCCAATCCGATCCCAACAATGGCTAAAATCGACAACCCTTTATTCTTCATCGGCGGCAAAGGGTACCCATAAAGATCCTTATTTACCTCGTATGACGTCGCATTGAACCTCGACAAGTTGGCACTCTGGTTCCCGAGTGTGGCCGGAATCTAGCTGGTGAGCCGATTGTTGGACACATCAAAAACGGAGAGCCGAATGAGGAGACCTAGCTGCTGAGGGATGGGACCCTTGAGGATATTGTCGTGGAGATCTATTACGTTGAGGTAAGCGCAAAGGGCGAGCTGCGGCGGGATTTGGCCGGAGAGGCTGTTGGCGGAGAGATTGACGAGGAACTGGAGGTCGGTGGGGATTGGGCCAGAGAGAGAGTTGGAGGAGAGGTCTAGGGTTTGGAGATTGGTGCAATTAGCAAGGTAAGGTGAGATGGAGCCTCTTAGAGCGAGATTAGAGAGAGTTTGTAGATGCGGCCATTGTTACAGGTGGCACCTTGGAGGTAGGAGGTGAAGCCCAGACAAGGATTAACGAAGGTTGATTTAGTCCAGTTTTGGAGGTTCTTATTTGGGTCTTGGAGTGATTGGCTCAAGTGGGTCAAGCAAGATCAGCAAATCAGAAATTGGTCACATCAGCAAATCCACGTATTTTGTTATTTTTTAAAAAAGCCACGTAGGAAATCACATCTTAGTTTTTAACGTCTGTGAGTAAAATTGGACGGAATGACCCGAATTTTCAATTTTAAAAAGCACAATGGGCCAATTGAATATTTTTAAAATTGAGTGGACAATTGTTTACAAGTCGACGACCATAGAGGGATAAAGGTGTTTTTTTGCCATTCGTATCTAAATACAAGTACAGACAAACGTAGATTCATTCTACTTCTGTCTTCTATATCTTCGCCTCCTTGGCTTCGCCACTACTTCTACATTTCCATTCTCCGCCACTACTAAACAATTTGTAAACATTATTATGATTAGTTAATATAATGATTAGTTCAAGTTTTCTTTATTCAACTTCAACAAAAAAATTAGTTAAAATCTGCCCCTGGGAAAAAAAATTTGGATGCACCCCTGGAGACCAAGTTCTTCCTCTATCACTTAAAATTAGTTAAAATCCGCCCCTGCTGAGAAAAATTTCTGTATCCGCCCCTGGACACCAAGTTCTTCCTCTATCACTTTTTTATAGCTCGATATATCTTTTGCCCATGAAGAAGTTATGTAATGTTCAAACACCACTTTAAATTTGCCTCGGTTAATTTCCCACTCCCTAGCCTTCCCCTCACTCCAAGAAAAAAGAAAGAGAAAAATGAGTAAATATAACAAAGTATGACACTATTATTTTTGTGTTAGTTTGAGAAGTGAATGCTATGGTTTGTGAGTTTTATATTTATGCAGCCTTATGCAGGAGCCATTTTGCTCTGTGCCACTTATTTGGATAATTCAAGAAGAAACCCTTGCAAATCGCCTTTCTGTGTATGTGGATTTGGGCTGGGAACATCTCATTTCTTACTGGAAGAACGCTTTTAGTAGGGCAGATGTTGTTGTGTTTCCAGATTTTTCATTGCCGGTAAAGCTGCCACCTCTCTCTCTCTCTCTCTCTCTCCCCCTTGCGCTTCTCGAGTCTCTTGCCACTTCCACTAACAATTTTTTGATAGTGGTGTACTAGGCATTCTTAATTTGTTTCTAAATTATGATTCCTTCCTGTATCAGATGTTATATAGTATGCTTGACCCTGGAAACTTCTTTGTGATTCCTGGATCACCAGTGGATGTGTGGGCTGCAGAAAGCTATAGTAGAACCCACTCCAAACCACAGTTAAGGCAGGAGAAGGGATTGAGTATTGAAGATATGGTGGTTCTGGTTGTTGGAAGCTCTTTCTTTTACAATGATCTATCATGGGATTATGCTGTGTCAATGCATAATATTGGGCCCCTGTTATTGACATATGCAAGGGGAGAAGATAATGGAGTGTCATTTAAGTTTGTCTTCTTATGTGGAAATTCCACTGATGGATATAATGATGCTTTACAGGTATACAACTGTTTTCTAGTATGTCTTTCTTGTGCAAATTATAAAAACAACACAATTAATTCAATATGTATAACATAAAAGATAAAAATTAGAATTAGAATGAAAGTTCAAATTGAATGGTTCATTATTGTATTTATTTCAATCTTCCAAGTCCAACTCTAATGTTTAACTTCTGCTATTGAACTGGATCCTGCAGTAATGCTAACTCTAAAAGTGCTTTTGAAGTTTTATTTTACTAAATCTTAAATTTATTAATTGTCTGAAGAAAAAAGCAATTATTTGTTGCACAGTGTTCTATGTTTAACCTGAGAATTAACAAAGGATTTTGCTACCTAAACAAATGTCAGACCATCTAGTGGAAATGTATCTTTTCTTTAGTAATTTTTATTTATTCATTAAGTTTTACAAAAGAAAGAAACAATTAAAGAGTAGTTTTCAGTGATGAGCGTCAGAGAGGAATTAAAAATTAAGCGAGACTATGGACAGACACTGGCCAGCAGAAATTCTTGATTTTATTTTGTATAAAGAAGTTGCTCTGTAATCAACTCTTCAGCTTCTCCTATAAAAAAATTATAATGCAAGAGACTAGTAGCATGAAAGGACACCATTAAGGAAAAATGTAGCCTAGATGAATATGCGAAGGTTTATATTGATCATTAACATTATAGATACTATCATAGAATGCAGTCATCTTAGTTTGGATTTTGGAAACATTGTGAAAACATTTTCTTTATATTAGATATATATGTAATAGTGATACTTGACCATTTGTAGGATATTGCTAGTCATATGGGACTTCATCGCGGTTCTGTTCAGCACTATGGGTTAGACAATGATGTAAATGGTATGTTGTTAATGGCTGATATTGTTCTCTATGGTTCATCCCAAGATGAACAAGGTTTTCCTCCATTACTCACACGAGCCATGACATTTGGGATCCCTGTAATTGCACCTGATTATCCTGTCATTAAAAAATATGTGAGTTTATCATCAATTGTAGACTTTGAATTTGTACTGTTTTTAGATTAAGATCTGAGGTCTTAGACTTTTATTTATTGCCCTTAAAAGAGTCGTGACATTCTCAGGTTGTTGACGGAGTTCATGCGATGATATTTTCAAAGAATAAACCTGATGCTCTGTTGACATCTTTCTCCCTTTTGATATCAAAAGGGAAACTTTCGAAGTATGCCCATTCCATTGCTTCCTCGGGAAGGTTGGTTGCTAAGAACATGCTAGCTTCAGAATGCATTGTTGGTTATGCAAAGCTTCTGGAGAATGTTCTTGCTTTTCCATCTGATGCTATGCTGCCAGGCCAAACTTCTAAGCTTGAACAGGGTGTATGGGAATGGAATATGGTGAATTTGGATCCGAAGACTATGTATTTGAAAATTTCTGGCGTCGTTTCTGATCTTGAGGACGGAATGACCAAGTTCAATCATGTACAGAACATCTCTCAGAGTGCAGCTGAGATTATGGCAGATGATATTCCAACTGAGCTAGATTGGGATGTTTTGACTGAAATTGAAAGCTCTGAAGAAGTTCAGATGCTAGAAATGGAGGAGGTACGGTAATATTCCAAGTACGGCATTTGCTAGGGTCTCTCTCTTTCCCCCTCCCCCTCCTCCAGTGCCCCCATCTGTTATCAACTTCCTGTTTCATTCTCTCTTTTATTTGTTGTGGTTGGCTTTGTTAGAAGGTCATCTTAAGTGCATTATCCTTGCTAGTTGTACAGATTGAGGAAAGAATGGGGAAGGAGTATGGTGTATGGGATGAACTATATCGTAATGCTCGAAAAGTGGAAAAGATTAAGTTTGAAACAAATGAAAGGGATGAAGGAGAACTAGAAAGGACAGGACAGCCTTTATGCATATATGAGATTTATGACGGATCAGGGTCTTGGCCATTTTTGCACCATGGTTCTTTGTATCGTGGACTAAGTCTTGTGAGTTCCTTTGATCTAGATTATTTTGTGTTTACTTTTTCAGCAAAATCCATCTTTTCGTCCCTCAGCCAGAGCCAACATTATTTTATTTGAACCCTCTGCCAGTAGTACCACACTAAAGATTAATTACTACTGTAATAGCATTTGTAGATAATATTTCCTGTAAGAAAATTATTTACTCTTTTATAGATCTTCTGCATAAATTTCTTCCGACTCCCATAGTTCTCTTTTCTTTTTTATTTGTTATTCCTTTTGGCTTTTGAATATGTTGGTTTGTTCGTTCTAATTTTTGTTCGACTTTGGTAGTCTACAAGAGCACGAAGATTGAGATCAGATGATGTGGATGCAGTTGGCCAGCTTCCCCTCTTAAATGATACATATTACCGGAATATCCTTTGTGAGATTGGAGGCATGTTTGCCATCGCAAATAGTGTGGATAACATTCACAAGAGGCCTTGGATTGGATATCAATCATGGCGTGCTGCTGGTAGAAAGGTAAGTCTGACGTGGATGGATTTTCTTTTATGGTTTAGGAACAAAATCTTCTCAGTTAAATTTATACCATCCTCAATCAGTATTTGGTTTGAAATTTAAGTTTCTTTAAATAGTTTTGCCATCTGAAAATTTGACTCTATCAATATACTTATGCATATGTGTGGATTGGTATGTATGTGAATGCATATATATTGATTAGTAAATATATTTTTTAGGTCTCTTTGTCTGCCAAAGCTGAGAAGGCTCTGGAAGAAACAATACAAGTGAAAGCTAAAGGGGACACTATATACTTCTGGGCACGCTTGGATATGGATAATGGACTTGCAGGAAGCAACGATGTGCTTACTTTTTGGTCCATGTGTGACATCATAAATGGAGGAAACTGCAGGTGGTTTTACATGTTTGTTTGCACAAGTCATGTAGTTATATCTTCTTCTGTTATTCTGTCTTGCTGGTCTTGATCAAAATATTTTACTTTAAGATAAGAAAAGAAAAGGGTAATTCGTTTCTCACTTTCTTGTTTCAGTGATTCAAGAATTTTTTTGATTGGTCATGTGTTATTTTTGAGACCACTTCATTTGTTCTGTGATTAAAACATAAAATAGAAACCACAAGGGAACAGTTGCCTCTAGTCCTTCCCTTGTTTCATCTTTCAACCATTATGTTTCAGACTCTGGAAAATTCTACATCAGTAGATTGTTTGAACTATTCAGTTAGGATTTTACAGAAGAACATGTTTGCAGCTCTTAACTGTGCTTCCTATTCCTCGCCACATTTATTTCCAGCAACTTGGAACTAATTGTGTTTTTTGTGTGTGTGTGTATGTTTACATCCAATAGTCGTCTGTGGAATTTTATCTAGACAACTCATCTGTAGTTGTTTATTGTGAGATCGAACATTCTGTATTAGTCAACTCTTTTAACCGTCTCACATATTATATGGAGGACAAGACAAACAATATGCCGGACGATTTCGGGTGGTAACTTCAGCTCTTTATTGTCTGAGATATGCAACAAAGCCATTTTGTACGACTAAATACAAAGCATTCGATCTCACGATGGATGGCTGTAGATGGATTGGCTAGATAAGATTCCATAGACAACTATGGCCACGGGTCAGTCTCCTATATATTGTAAGATAAATCGTAAAGGTGGACTATAATGCAACTAATTTCACATATAAAGAAATTATAGCCAAACAGCGTGATGGGTTGATATAGTAGTAATATGTGCAATTCCGATAGTAAAAGGTACAATTCCCCCCAAAACACAGTGTCAAAAGATTATTTATTCCGCGTCAAGGAAATTTGGAATTTCATCTCTGATGATAACTTTCAAAATAAAATAATTTTTTTTAAAAGCTTATGGCAGCTGTTGATAGCACGTTATGTTCCCTTCTGTTACCTGTGTTTATATTTATCTACACAATGAACTGAGCCAGTTTCCTGAAGATTCATACCTTTGTTTTAATATACTTTTTTTCCTTATAGAGTTCCTGTTACCTTTGTGTTATTTACTTGTGTCTATAGGGTTCAATTTCCAAATGCATTCAGCGGTTATGAGTTGCGGGACCACTTTAATATTCACTCTGCTTCTAGTATATTGCTGAGACACCTTGAATGCTCTAGGTACCACCCTTTTGGTAGAAGTGACATTTTATTCACCTTACTCTTTCGAGTTCCTGACTTCCCTTTCTTTAATTTCTTTCCACTTTCATAAAGTATTGAAAGGGGTACTCGTAGGAATTGGATCCAATCTTCACTTTGGTTGCTTTCCTCCTTATTCAATTACAAGTTTGAAAATATAACGGGAACGAAATTACACTTGTAATAATATAGGTAACTACTAGACACTACTCCAATGGCAGGCATCTTACTTGTGTGCTATGCCACAAGCAGATAGAGACTTTTGAGCGTTTGTTCTTCCTTTGTGATTACTCTACTATTGTCCTATCTGCTACTTTTGACTTGGGCAACTGGAACAACTTCCCATCCTACTGGACTGCTTTAATAGACTCTTATCACTCAGTATCAGGGAAGAAAGCTATCTAAATATATCCTATATTTATCCTTAGCTGCCACTTACTACAAGATCTAGGAAGCTCGCAATATGAAACTGCACCGGGATCAGTTCATTCCTCCTAGGCAACTTGCAAATGACACTATACATATTATTAAGTCTAGACTTTCTCAGTCTAATATGTTTACTATGGCTGCAATTTTTTGTCAATATTACTGTAACTGGCTGTTATAATTTTGTTTTTGATTTGTGTTCTATCACTTCTCCTATAGCTGTTTCATCTTTTGGCTTGTCTCTATATGACCCAACTATAGATCGGGGGTATGCCCCTTAGCCAATGCATTTGGTTCCCTTTCAATTCATACAAACAAATTTAGCCAAAAAAACAACAACTAAATAACTTCACAAAACCTTAACATGTTATGACTGGTATTGGCAATAATTTCCTCTCATACTCACCCCTGGCCTCACTCTTCTCCATGAAGGAAAAGAAAGAAAGTATATGCAATACTTTCTGTATCTGACCATAATGACATTAATAACATGTTACCCCTTCCCCAATTTTCTTGTGAATGTTGTTCACTAACTACGTGGTCTATTCTTGATAAATTATCAGAAAGTACTTTATAAAATGTTCCCTTTTCTTTCCCTTCTTTCCCTTTCTCTTTTCATTCAATATTCTATTTATATATTTTTTGGTTTCAAAATGCATACAGAACTGCCTTTGAAGATGCATTCCGCCGGATGTATGCCTTGCCATCACATGTGGAAGCTCTTCCACCAATGCCTGAAGATGGTGGGCACTGGTCTGCCTTGCACAGCTGGGTGATGCCTACCCCTTCCTTTGTAGAGTTTATAATGTTTTCCAGGTACACAAGGAGAAAAGTCTGCTGTCTTTACAACCTATTCTACAATCATAACTGGTTATATCAGATATAGTCAGGTTGATCATTAATCCGATAATTGATCGTTTTTCCAAATGAACAACAGGATTTTCGCTGATTCACTCGATAGTTTGAACTCGAACTCAAGCAAGACCACTCATTGTTTGTTCAGTGTCTCGATGCTTGAGGTAAGCTCTAGATTCTAAACTACCTACTAGTTACAACTGTAAAAACAAAAAGAACATTTTTCTCATTTTTTTTTCAACCGCCAGAAAAAGCATTGCTACTGTCGTGTTTTGGAACTCCTGGTCAATGTTTGGGCGTATCATAGTGCCAGGAAAATGTTTTACATGGATCCCCATACCGGCTATTTGGAAGAACAACACCCTGTTGAACATCGCAGAAGATTTATGTGGCCCAAGTACTTCGACATTACTTTATTGAAAAGTATGGACGAGGACCTAGCAGAGGCTGCAGATGATGGTGACCATCCAAGCAAGATGTGGTTATGGCCCCTAACAGGGGAAGTATATTGGCAAGGCGTATATGAAAGAGAGAGGGAAGAAAGATATAGGTTAAAGATGGACAAGAAAAGAAAAACTAAAGAGAAACTACTCGAAAGAATGAGATATGGATACAAGCAGAAAACCCTTGGAAAATAGGAAGATTTAAATCAAAGGTTTTTGACGCCCAAAATTTTGGTTGTAGTGGTGAAAAGACCAACACAGAAGCAGCTAAACAATTATTTTTGTTCTCCATCCGGGAACCAGAATACGCTCATGCTGGTAATGGAGATGCTCATTATTTCTAACAGCATCGATATAGTTATACCATGGAAGTTGTGACGATATTCTTTTGATTTTTCGTGGGCATACATGCTATAGTTGACCAGAATGGAGTTGGAATATCAAGTCAGCTGGCAAATGTACCTTGCTAGTACTACTTCAATTTTCTTTGAAGCGGCTATGAAGGATAGAGTCAAGAGAGGTGACACAATTTTAGTTGATTTCCCCCCTCCCTATTTTTTTAGCAATTAGTTGTGTATTCTTTTGAGGGATAAATAACGTTTTGGTCATTGTACTGAGGTCCGGTTTTCATTGTGGTTATCGAATTTTTTTTTTATTACAACCGAATAACTGTACTCAAATATTACAAAATAGTCATTACTCAATATTTCCGTCTGAAAAAACGGATGAAATGCTGACTGTGCAAATTGGTCTCTCTTTTTTGCCTACGTGGAGCACAGCTGTACAGCTTCTTTTCTCTGTTGCTTAAAGTGTAGTAACTTTTATTATCTTTAAATAATAATAATATTAATAATAATTTCAAAATAATAGTAACAGTAATAATAATAATTTTAAAATAAAAAAAATATTAATAATAATAATTTTAAAATAATAATAATAACAATAATAATAATTTTAAAAAAATTAAAAAAAGATTATATAAATTATAAAAATATTTTTATATGAAGCTGATGTGTATTTAAAAAATAATATTTTATTATTTTATTAATTTAAGTTATTTGAGCCAGGGTAAATTTGACAAATCATTTTTTATTCTCCATTAAAAAAACAAATTTCATACAAATCTGTAGGGAACGGACCCCCAAATACAATTAATTTTATAAAAGTTAAATTTTTATAAAATTAATTATTATTATTATTATTTAAAAATTATTATTATTATTATTTTGAAATTATTATTAATACTATTATTATTATTAAAAATTATTATTATACAATACTATTAATTTTACTCCGAAGTTCTATATATATATATATTATTATTAGTATTTTTTTTATTATTATTAATAGTATTTTTATTTTTATTATTATTATTATTAAAATAATAATAATAAAAAAGGATTTGAACAACCAAGACAGATCATCAACATGGGAAAGGAAAAGTACTTGCATGTGTTTGAAGTTTTATAAGAAACATTACATGCATATTTAGACGTAAATTAAGGCTGAATTAATTCTGTTTATTTTCACAATTAATTTTTACGCATGCTTGGTACGTAGTTGGTATTCATTTTTCATCTCTTCATGAATATGCGTCTACACACACATTATTATACAATACTATTATAATAATAATAATTTTTAATAATAATTATACAATACTATTATAATAATAATAATTTTTAATAATAATAATAATAATAGTATTAATAATAATTTCAAAATAATAATAATAATTTTTAAATAATAATAATAATAATTAATTTTATAAAAATTTAACTTTTATAAAATTAATTGTATTTGGGGGTCCGTTCCCTACAGATTTGTATGAAATTTGTTTTTTTAATGGAGAATAAAAAATGATTTGTCAAATTTACCCTGGCTCAAATAACTTAAATTAATAAAATAATAAAAATATTATTTTTTAAATACACATCAGCTTCATATAAAAATATTTTTATAATTTATATAATCTTTTTTTAATTTTTAATTTTTAAAAAATTATTATTGTTATTGTTATTATTATTATTGTTATTGTTATTATTATTATTGTTATTGTTATTATTATTATTGTTATTGTTATTATTATTATTTTAAAATTATTATTATTATTATTATTTTATTATTATTTTAAAATTATTATTGTTACTGTTACTATTATTTTGAAATTATTATTAATATTATTATTATTATTATTTAAAGATAATAAAAGTTACTACTCCACTTTAAGCAACAGAAAAGAAGTTGTGCAGCTGTGCTCCACGTAGGCAAAAGAGAGAGACCAATTTGCACAGTCAGCATTCCCTCCGTTTTTTCGGACGGAAATCTTAAGAAATGACTATTTTATAATATTTGAGAGTACAGTTATTCGATTGTAATAAAAAAAAGTTTCGGTAACCACAATAAAAATCAGACCCTAATACAGTGACCAAAACATTATTTATCCCATTCTTTTGCCAATGTATATACTTCCACAATAATAGATGCAATCCTGATTAGCAATCAAGTTTTTGGGGCGCTAATAAAAATAATCTCTGCAGGAAATGATTGGCTTATGGATAATCCAGGAGTACATAACCTAATTTTAACAAATACTAGCCGAGTGTTACGTTCGAAATATGAGTTTATTTCTTAAATAAATTATTTTTAATTTTTAATTTCTTATTTATTTTATATATAATGATTATAAAATATTTTTTTTGAATTTTAATTAACTTGTTATAAAATGATTATAAACTTTGCTTTAAAAAATAATTATCAAAGACTTGCAATTAAATATTAGTAATATGTTTTTTTTGTTTTTTTAATTTAATATTTAATTTATATAGTTTTAAATTTAATATTTAGTTTTTATTTTCAATCTTTTGACATAAAATTGTTGTACATTAATAAGTTACCATCATAGGTTTTTGTTTTTAAAGGTAACTTAAATTTTAATAAGTATATATAAGTGAGACTTTTTTCTAACATTGATTAACCAAAGATCTTCAATCTTAAATACAATTAGTAATTAAAGTTTAATCATTAATATATTTTATAATATATATTACACTTTTTAATATTAATTATTATTTTCTCATAACATTTTTTCCCTATATTTTTAATATATAGTTATTTAGGAATAAAATTATTGTAGAATAATAAGTTAATGTGACAACTCAAAAATTTATAAGACTTATAAATAAGATCTTGAATAGATGAATAAAGGTTAAAGTTTAAAAGCTAGATTGGAAATAAAGGTATGATTAATTTTTTAAAGAAAAACCTATACGGTTTGATATTTGAAAGAATATAGGAAAATTAAATGTGAATAATGGAAAAAGGCTTATTGAATGTAGCAATCTAAATAAAGATGTTTTAATAGACGTTGAATTAATTATGTCTAGCCTAATATATGAGTATTAATTATTTATCAATAAAGTGAATACTTGTGACTAATGTAGAGTTATTGAATGATTATATATGTGAGCCAAGGAAAGGAAAAACTTTATGACCTAATTATACGTATTAGGTATGTAAATTAAATAACCTAAGGGTTATATTTATTCGAGAATTCTAGTATTTAAAATATGTACTAGTAAACTAACCTAAGAGTTTTGTTTTAATATATATCTCACCCTATTTATTATTTTTAACCTAATTCTAATTGATTTATATAATTAAATTTATATGAGTAATTACTTAAAATTCAAAGTAAGTGGACTAGAAACCCTAATTAAATAACTAGGGTAATATAAAATAAATGTGTTGAGCTATGTGAATTCTAGTGGCCGAAATAAATTAATTCAAAGCCCAAATAATTAGTGGTTTGACCCAAAACTTTGGCCCAAATGTAATTGATCTTCTAGATCATTTAATAAGCTAAATAAGCAATTAAATAAAAACAAAAAAAGGGAGAATAGGAGGGTGAGTTGGGCAAAAATGGAAGAGAGAATTGAGCTCATCGTGATTAAAATTTGTATCTCACAAAATCAAAAGAAATCCACCTAAATCTTTAGCCTTGTCCCCCTAGCCTCCTGTGTGTGTGTGAGAGAGGAGGAGAAAAGGGAGATCTTGTGTATTTCTCCAAGATTCATAACTCACCTAGCAAGAAGAAGAAAAAAAACCTTGAAGGTTTAAAAGTTTCTAACCTTAAACCCTAACTTAGTTTATGTACTTTATTTTGATTGTTTTTTTAACAAAACATGAGTATTAACGCCAAGATCTTTCTCCACGTCCCAATCACGAAAGACGTCCTGATCCTGCATAGTAAACACGACAACACCACAAGCTTGACGGCCGGACCGCCGGGGGATAGCTCAGGCGTAAGAATAAGTATGTCTGTTCACAAGGTTAACTCAAGAGGATAATAAAGTCTAGTGTAATGAGAATCCTGATAATCTGTGGTTGTGTGTGAATATATGAAAATACCTACCTCCTCGTGAAGACTTACTCGGTAGGATATAATATCTTTGCCTGGAATATTGTGCCACCTACTACCACCTGACATATCCCCCTGATCTGATGGGTTTTGCCGACTGCATGAAGCCTGTACATTGCTTTTTTCCTGCTGTTCACATCACCGGCCGACTATAATCCCATCCTCATTAATGTATGGCAGGTATCTTGGTCAACCGTCATACTATATCATCATTACAAATCAAAGTAATAAATATTATATGACCCAATGGGTTGATCCATTGATCCAGCCCGATTTTTATAAGATTAAAGGAAGTCAACATAATGATTGGGCCCAATAAGCCCAACGACTTAATTAATAAGTGAGCCCAATATACCTGGCCCAATATAGAAGAAATATCATGACCCAACATTACCCCCTAGTTTTTTAGTTAAACAGGATGTTTAATAGAAAACTATAAATGGTCCATGATATCAAAATTTAATAAAGGCCCAAAAATGAGAAATAATTGAAGCATACCCACTTTGATGTGTAAAATAGGATAAGAGATGGCAGGATGCCCAGAGCAATAGGCCCATCCTGATAAAGGATTTTAATTTGAGGAGGATGGGTCACTAATTAGAAACTCAACAGATAGGCCCAAATTGGCAAGATATCCAAAGGTCACCCAAACACGCCTCATTCAAATTCTCATCATTACTGATAATTAATGCGCCGGCCTTGTTTACTGTGTAACCGTCAGTATAAAAAAGCAAACTTTACCAATTTGACGGTTTTACCTGCTGATTTGAAATTCGAACCTTTGAGCTTTCTCTTGCTTCTCAGAAACTTTCTCTCTAGCTTTCCAGATCTCAACAATGGTGAATCCAAGCCAGATACCTTCGAGCTCCTCTCGCTCAAACCCTAATCAAGAGGGTTCGAGCGCAAACCCACCATCACCCACTGATTTCTTTAAGGATGGGGAACAATTTCCCCATGCCAACATCTCTTCCAACATCTCTGAGTCAGAAATATGTTTCCTCCGGACTCGCTATAGGATCCCGGAAACATATGCTATAAGGGCTCCTGCTCCTGAAGAGCGTATGTACCAGCGACCAGACGGCTGGGTCGCCATGCCGGTTACATTCCTGGAAAAGGGGGTTCACTTACCCCTTCACGCCTTCATCGTCACCCTCCTAGGGTTTATAGGAGTGGGCTTCGCACAACTGGTGCCCAACTCCTACATCCACATATTGGCATTCATTGCCTTTTGCCATGAGTTAGGGGTTACCCCCTCTGTTGACCTATTCTTCACCCTTTTCTCAGCTGGTAGATCTCGAGAAAAAGGGTTTAAGATGCTGAGCAAACAATCCCCTCGTCCAAACTCTAGATTCGAGAAGAGGCCCCTGATGAGCACCCCCTCGAGCAACAAAGGCTGGCACGAGAAATGGTTTTTCATCAATGGACCAGAAATTTCTTCTCTTCCCGAATGGACCGTCTCGGACCGGATCTCTGCTGACTTCGGTGACATTCCCGAATAACGAGTGAAGGAGATGGCCGAGTTTCTGAAGAAGATCCCTCCACAAGAGTGGAGTTTCACTTTGCTGACCAAACAGGCTTGGCTGTATGATCATAAATGTAAGTTTCAAACAATTCTGTAAGATAGCTTTTTGATATATTTGAATGACATGAATTTTAATATATGGTCATTTTGTAGTGTCTCTGATCAAACCAACTTCTTCGGAAGTGAGAGATTTGGAAGACTTTCTGACGGGAAAGACTTCGGAGGTTAATGAAGAGCTTCCTGTTGAAGAGTCTTCCCAAACAAACCCCCCAGTCCCCGACCCACCAACCATCCCCCTCAAAATGATGAGCCTGAAACCGAAGAACCTCTCATTCCTGAAGAAGTTCTCCGACCCCGCCGAAGGAAGAAGATGGCTAAAAGGGTCAGGACTGTCCGTCACGAGACAGATCCAGAAAGTGATGAAGAGATTCTTCCTGAGGCGGATCCACAAACTAACCCTCCTGAAACGATTCCACAACCTACTCCTCCAACCGAGCCCATTACCGTACCTTCCAAACCGACCCCAAAAAAGAGGAGTTTACTTGACATACCTCCACAAGACAGGGCTAAAGTTCTTCGTGCCAAGAAAATAAGGACGAAGATAATTCCCCTTATTGCAGAAGAACTCCGTGTTCCTCCAACCTTATCATCAACTAACCCTCCAACCACAACTCAAACACCTGAAGCCACTTCTGCCCCTTCTTCGACCCCCGAGCCTATACCCGTTCGATCTCCTCCCCAAGAAGCAGTACCTGTGAATCCTTCTCCGGTTCGCAGTCAGCCTGTGCCCTCCCCTCAAAGACAAACGACCACCGAATTCCAGCATGATGCCATGGGTTCGCCAACTATGTGGCCCCAATTCAATGCTAACTTCCCCTTCCAACTGTTCGAGGCCTTCGTTCGCGAGACCGATGACCACCGATTCGGTAACAGTTCGAATGAGGATTTGCTTAATGAAGGCATGAGCTATTTGGCGAAGGTGAATGACTCTTTCCTTCCTTTTCATACTTACGTTTGTATTTGTGTATCTCGAACTGATTGAGTAATATCGAACATGTGTAGGCAAATGCTGTGTTCGGGCGTCTGCGTCCACGATCTCTCGAGGCTGAATCCGAGGACGAAAGGCTGAGGAAGGAGAATGCTATATTAAAATCAACCTTGGCTCGGGAAAGGACTCAACGTGAAGGTATCCTTCATACGAATGAAGGTCTTCATAAAGATTTGGCCCAAGCCAAGGAAGATTTGAAAATTTCCAATGAAGAACTGAAGTCGACTAAGGTTCAACACGCCGAGATCGTCAAGATGAACGTTGACTTGGTTCTGAGGAGCGAAATAAGGATGAACGAGATCAGTGAGCTGAAGTCCGACGCTAAGGTTTTAACCAAGACAATCCATGATCTGGAGTGGGAAGAAAAACGTCAAATAACCATTCGGCAGCAGCTCGAACAAGAGATCCGAGAACTCAAGGCTCTTCGGGACCTTGGGCCTCCTTTGACTGATGTTCTTCGCAAAGAAATCTGTGAAGAATATCGAAATTCGGATGAAATAAATGGAGAAATAATGAGGATCCATACGGAAAGCTACGAGCTCTGCCGAAGTCGTGGCAAGGATAAGTTGTTCAAAGCCAATCTAGATCCACACTTGCTCGACTCTTCGGATGATGAGGGTGCTGTTTAAAAATAAGAGCTTTTGTAATTTTCTCATTTTTGTAAATACATCAAATATTAATGAAAAGTGATATTCTTCCTTACTACTTCAGTGTATTTTCTTTCTGTCTACATTTCGACTTGAATTAATACGGACAAATGTGTAAAAAACTCCTTCGAGGATTTAACTCAAGTAGTTGATTAACAATTAAGCAAATCATATGACAGATAAAGTGAAGTTAAATATCGAGGCATTCCGAACTCAACACTTAGAAAAAATTCGAGTGATAAAGTAAAGGGATACTTATTCAGTTACCGAAATGCGAGACATATTTGCTTCATTGAAAGTTTTTTTACCCCGAAAGGCCTAACATAACCAAAAGATGACACTTGCCTACCACAAAGGGCCTGATAAGGTCTAGGTAGCGACGATTGCCTACCCCGAAGGGCCTGACAATGCCAAATAGTGCCGAAAATTGCCTACCCCGAAGGGCCTGACAATGCCAAATAGTGACGACAATTGCCTACCCCGAAGGGCCTGACAATGCCAAATAGTGGCGACAATTGCCTACCCCGAAGGGCCTGACAATGCCAAATAGTGGTGACAATTGCCTACCCCGAAGGGCCTGACAATGCCAAATAGTGGCGACAATTGCCTACCACAAAGGGCCTGACAATGCCAAATAGTGGCGACAATTGTCTACCCCGAAGGGTCTGACAATGCCAAATAGTGGCGACAATTGCCTACCCCGAAGGGCCTGACAATGCCAAATAGTGACCACCTGCCGAAGAGGCTACCATCGAATGGTCAGCAAGTCCTCCCGAACCTCCTAACACCAATGAATTGAGCAGCAACAAAGACAAAACTTGTTTGAGATAAAAGAGGATCTTTTATTGATGATGATGTAGAATTTACAGACTTCTGACGTACTGACGATAAATCTACTGAAAGTATTTTTTGAGCCTGCCAGCGTGCCAAGTATTTTTGATTACTGAGCCATCTAATGTCTTCAAACGAGAATTTATGTACTTTGATATCATCAAAGGTCACCTTTAATAGGGTGGACTATAAAGGTGATTATTGGGTACATCATGAATTGTGTGAGGAATATGAGTGATCTAGATGGAATTTAACCATCCTATGTATTAGGGGTGATATCCATAGGCCTCTTGATTGAGTAGGACTATGAAATGCACGGCCATGCTCAAATAGTGATTTGTTTCATATAGTCTACTCATTGATCAAGAAAAACTTAAATTAAATTATGAAGAGTATGACACATTCCTTGACTCGAGCTTAATCTAGGATATTAAGGTTAAAAGGATTAAATTACATTGAAACACTGGTCACGAAAAGGTTGCATCAAACCATCGATCTTATTATTACTTGGGTACATAGTAGTGATGCATTACTAGATGCCGCTCACTGTTTATAATTTTATAATATGATTTTAAAATTATTGCCAACGTAATAATAGCCTATAGGGTCACACACAAAGAACGTAATTAAAATGGAATTAATTTAAATTGTAAAGATTTAAATATGTCAATATGATTGATAGAATTTTAAATTACGAATTTAAATTAATAGGATAATTTATATATAGGTATATTAATTAAGTAAGACTTAATTAAGATATATATATATATATATATATATATATATATATATATATATATATATATATATATATATATATATATATTCGGATTTTATTTTAATTAGATTAGGGTTTTGATTAATTCCTATTAACTACTATATATATGATATATAGCAGCCATTTTAGGTAACAATCATAAACTCACAAACCCTATCCGCTCTTAGAGAGAGACTAGAGAAAAGTTCAAAAATCTTGTTCCTTTAGTGGCTAGTACCGCATCTTCCTTTATTGCAGAATCGTGAAACGGTTCGCGTGCGTTCGTGTGGATACCATAGAGACGTAGTACCGTGAGAAATTGCGTTGGAGATTCTGAGCGTTTCAGAAAATTCTATAATCGGTATAATATCTAAACACTGAATTATTATGTTTTGTATGGATCCTGTTTTAGGGTTTCAAAATTGCACTTTAAATTGTTTAATTTCCGTTGCGTTTTATGTGCCGAAACCCAACATATAGGATATTGTGAATCAAATTATTATGGTTTAGCTTACACGCAAGACAAGTTTTCTAACTCTAAACTTTAATTTGTTGAGCAAGTTTCTAAACCTTCTCTCTTGATATTAAACAAGTTTTCTTATCTTTAACTCTATTGTTACGATTATGTAAGTTTCTTTACTCTACCTTGTTTATTATTGAGCAAGTTATTCATAATCCTATTTATACAATTTAAGTATATTCGTGCAAAGCTATTTAACCTAACTCTTACTTTGAGAAGGTTTCTTACTTTAACTTGTTTACTAGCATGCAAGTTTATCGTTCCAAATCACTATTTATTATGTTTGCTTGATAATTCAATTCTAAACAACATTCCGACCTTAGCTTATTATTGTCCAAGCAAGGTATGTTACATTATTTAATGTTTATGCTTTGAGTTCATTTCTAAAGCATGACCCTAAACTACAAATTTTGTATTCATCTATAACTTGTTCCATAGCATATTGTTATTGTATTTTATTCAACTAATCCTTAGTTGATGTTCGTTGAATTCCCAATTACCTTCAAACGTATCCAAACCAAACTTACTTTGGGGCGGACTTGTATTCTAAATGTTGAGATGAACAACCTTGTTACAGGGGATAATTTACACATAGCGTTGAAATGTTTGTGCACAATACATTGTACGAAGGGCCGATCCCCCTAAGTACGAGGAGTCCCTATAATCTTATGATTGTTAAAGTTTAAGTTGAAAAATTACTTATAACTATGGACATAGTTCGTGATTTTATGACCCTCAGATATATATATATTTCAGATTTTGATTATCATTAATAGAGCATATTGTTCAGTTCTATTGAGCCTATTATTTGGCAGTTGTTATAAAGTTTTATTCATTGTCATTTCAAATGAGCATTGTTTGCTTACTCTTGCTTATATAACTATTACAACTAAAGTTGAGAAGGTCGATGTACCTAGCACCAGTAAAGGGAAAAGAAAGATGAACATGTATTGAAGACTTGTAAACATGTTGACTTTTAATATTGTCAGACTTTGTTTTTAGTTATTATGAAGTTATTTAATTTTCCGCACTTGATATTTGTATTTAAATGTTAGATGACCTAGGAGATTTTATTGGAAATTATTGATGTAATCCTTTAATGAGAAGGTTTATTGTTTAATTTTATTATATTTGGGTAGTTAGAAATGAATGTTTTTATTAAGTGAACACCAAATCTTGTGGGAATGAAGTACCCGGATTTTGGGGTGTCACAAGTCTTCTGCCTCGGAACACGTGGAGGCTTCTCTTGGGTCTCGCACATTTATTTCTGACTTTTCTGTTTGTCAATCAATGTTTTAGGTCGTATGTGAACCCTAATTTGTACGTGAGCTTACATTTGCCCCCTACACGTGAGTCACACCTTTGGAGTGGCGATCGTGCAAATTACTTTGAGTCTTTGAGTCCTCTTTCAAATTTCTGAACAATCCGCTTAGTTTGATCTTGCCAGTCTTGAAAACGAAAAAAAATCTTAGGAAAGGTAACTCCTAGGAAACAAAGATTGTGCAAGGTTTGGAAAGATTTGATAAAAGATGCTCAAGATATCTTTGGAAGAGCTCCCCTAGGAGTTACCTTTTCTAAGATTTTTTCGTTTTCGAGACTGGCAAGATCAAACTAATCTTTATATATATATATATATATATATATATATATATATAAATATATTACTAAGTAAATAAAATCTTATTTTATTTTTAAAAAATAAAATATAATCTTTCTTTATATAAAATCAAATTATTCTTATTAAAAATCATTCATATATATATATATATAAGGGAAGTATAATTAATATGATATGTAAGTTCATGGATGCCTAAAAAAATTGATATATCAGAATGATTGATACAAAAGGAATGTATGAAGAATTTCCAAGTTCAAATTACTAATATGGTAAGATGGAGAGAAGAATGATCTTGTGGTGATTTGTGCAATCATCATTGAAGCACAAAAATTTGAAAATAAAATAAAATTAAGAAGGAATTTGAATATTTTTTATATTATTAATATTTATTTTATTTTTATTTTTTATTTTTTTAGTCCAAAGGATAAGTTGGATTGCAACTTGGAAAATAAGAATGAAATTGGAAATGCCAATGTAGTGATTATTCTATAATATACAATGAGTAACAACTCATTTGTATACAACAATGTTTGACAAACAAAGATGATACTTGATGCCGAAATTGTTGAGAAACAAGGATGAGATGGGGGTGTCGCGAGGGTGGAGAAGAAGATATCATAATAACCTAACTTCCATCTCACTATAATGAAGGAAACATCCTGAGAGATGGTAGTGTACTTGGAACACAATGTGTTATATATGTATGAGACAATGTACGTTATTTTTATACTACATTTCATGTTGGATAAATGCATGGTACGTACCATCCAAAAAAATATCAAGAGCGTACATATTAAAGTTTCTATCAACTGGGTACGTTGATTAACAATTTTTTTAAACTTATATATATATATATATATTATAGATTTGGTATTGTATATTAAATATTAATTAATTAATAGTTTGATCCCCAAGAATTTTTAATATCATATGAAAAGTATGTGGGGGATATATGTATGATAGGGTATGTGCATGATATGCCACTACAACCATTTATTCAATTTGCTCAGTTAGGATATTGCTGGATGAGGTGTTTCTATTCAAATGCAATATATATATATATATATATATATATATATATATATATATATATATATATATATATATATATATGGCTGGCCAAAAATGGGTTGCTCCCAACAACCGGTTGCTGTGGATGAAATCCCTATATATATATACACACACACAATCAATACATAATCAATCTCCATATATATTATATATATGTAATAATCTCCATGATTCCCTGCAGATTCCTTATATATATATGCAATAATCATGCATGGTAATGCCACACATCCCTCTTATAACGCCACTATCTCTGTATGCAATAATCCTCTTCGCCCCAGTTAGTCCCCTTTATGAAGAAAATTTCCGATTTGAGCATTAAAGATTGTAATCAAACTTAATTATAACTTAATCAGTTAGTGGCTTTTCCACAACTTCAGGGGAAAACAGATAGTATCTCTGACGTCTTTGAGGCCTATGACATAGAGAACCAAGAGGTCGACTACGAGACTAAAGCCAGTGTGCTTGGCGATTTCTTATCTACGAACTGCTCCTTTGGTAAGCTACTCAATTCATTAATCCTAGAATTATATGCAGCGCAGTGCTATTATTCTGAAATATTTTGTTGTTAGCTAACATGAGACCAAATAAACTCTTGAACTGCTTTCACATATCCACAAAGTTTATGATTACAGTCATTTGTTTGTGACGCAATTGTAAGTAGCCATGTAGTTGATAATCAAAGCACCATCACGTTGTAAAGAACTAGAGACCACAGAATCAATCCAGTGCCCAAATTTCATGTCATGACGAGGGCACGTGGGAGAACCACCATCCGTCTCTTATACGGTTAAAAAAAATTATCAGTCTTCATTGTTTTTTGTATGCGTTTGGCCAATTCTTCGTGATTATTTCATGAATTTTTTTAGGTGATTGTAGTATTTCTTTTTCCGACCACAACACCGCAACGAAAAAACATCTATTTTGGGCCATTTCACCTTAACAATGATCTTGGCTCGGATAGTCTCAAAGAAAAGGCAACACCACAACGAGGAATCATCCATTTCGGGCCATTTCACCTTAACAAGGATCTTGGCTCGGATATTCTGAAAGAAAAGGCAATACCGCGAGGAGAAAGTATCTATTCCGGGCTATTTCACCTTAACAAGGATCTTGGCTCGGATATTCTCAAAGAAAAGGCAATACCGCAAGGAGAAAGTATCTATTCCGGGCCATTTCACCTTAACAAGGATCTTGGCTCGGATATTCTCAAAGAAAAGGACAACACCACAAGGAAGAATAATTTATTCCGGACCATTTCACCTTAACAAGGATCTTGGCTCGGATATTCCGGCGAAGTAGCATTTATTCAAATCAATTGATTCAACGAGCAAGTAGAAGTTAAATGTAAGAGGGGAAAACTCCTTAGGTGGCTAAACCCTACGGGCCAACCCCTAGGGGGCTAACCTAGTGGCCTCAGTAATAATTCAGAATTTTAAATTATAATTCTAAATATTTATTGAATTATATAAATATTTTAATGGATGTGTTTATTGTTAAATAAATATTTGTTTAATTTGATTTGATTTGATTATTTATTTGTTAAATAAATAATTTACGAGTTAAGAAAATTAATTATTATGAGATAATATTCTAATTTAATTTAATAATTAAATTAGAGAGTTGATAGGGATAAAATGAATTATTATAATGTTTTTAATTTAATTTGGCAATTAAAGTGATGTATTAATTTATTAAAATTTATTAAATGAAATTATAATGAAAATTATAATTTTGTAGTAATACGATTATGTGATAAATGGATTTAATAAGTTGTTATTGGCTTTGATTTAATTAAATTTGAATACAAGAATTTAATTAAATAAAGTGTGACAATAAACTATACTCCCTCCGTCCCAGGATAAAAGTCCTGGTGGGCTTTTCACGCATATTAAGAAGAAGAATAAAATGACAAAATTGTCCATAATAATGTCATTAAATATGGAGAGAGAATTAGAATAAGAAAAGTATGAGACATTTAATGCTACGGGCATAATAGGAAAAAATATGTAAAAGTTTGGTTATTAAAAGAAAGTGGACATTTAACATGGGACAACCCAAGATAGTAATAAGGACTTTTATCTTGGGACGGAGGGAGTACTATAAATGAGTTATTAAAATAAATTAGAGGAGTTTAATTCAGTTTTGCCAAACAAGGCTTGATGAATGTTAAGTCTTTAATTTAAATAGGTTTTACCCAAACAAGACTTAAAGATATTAAGTCTTTATTTTTAAAAAGTGTTTTGCCAAACAGAGCTGTTAGTTCCCGGAGGCACAATAGTTATCTAGAAGGGGGGGGGGGGGGTTTGAATAGATATTTAATTTTTTTTTTCGTTTTAACTTGTTAATCGATAATGATTAAAACTTAGCGGAATTAATATTTGTTTTAATCTCCCTTAAGATAGTGAGTTTAAGAGAATGCGGCAGTTATAACAGTTATGACAGATATGGTAGTTATAGCAAGAATGTAATAGACACAGTCGTTTTAAGTGGTTCAGAGCACTTAAAGCTCCTAGTCCACTCTTCTACTCCCCGAGTAGGAAATCCACTAAGGATGTCTTTTACACTTTCTGAATGACACTGATTCCTTCTAGACCAGCAGTCTAGGAACTTCTTAGTTCACTCTTGAACTCTTCAAGTCCAGCAGACTTGGCTCTTCACTGTTCACTTAGAACTCTTTAAGTCCTTTTGACTTGGAACTCTTACTTCAGTTGATTGGTAGTTGTTGAGTTCTTGATGGTTGATACTCAGTTGCTGTTAAGCACTTGTTCGAAAGAACTGAGTAACTGAGCAAGCTTTTCTTTCTCAGATCGTAGAGTTGAGCGTTGAGAGTTTTTGTATGTTTTTGTTCAATGCTTGCTTAATACTCTCATCTGCTTATGTTTTGCATATATGTGATCTTGAAATCTATCCGTTTGATCCATCCGTTGAAGCATTAAATGCGTTTGACATTTCTGTTTTTTGATGGAGACTTTTCTGCACATCTTCTGAATTGCATTCTGGCCCACTGACTTAGCAGGCTGCTTTCTCACCTAACACATGAAAATGTGTTTTTCTCCTTACCAATGGTTCAATACGCTTCTTTATTGCATACTAAGGATATCTTTTGTGCCTTTGGGACTGGGAGTACTACAACGTTTAGAACCCATTCCACATTTGTTGGAGTTTGTCTCCACACAAAATGTGAGGCTTGATGTTTCTGACACAAGGCAGACGATACTATACTGTAATAACCCGATATTTTCTATATAAATAAATAAGAAATTTTGCATATAATTTTTTTTAATGATGAGAATAAGTGTAAAGTAATGTGTATGATAAATGCAATTATATTTATTACCTGAAAAATTATAAATAATTTTAGAATTATTAATCATTACAAATTATATACTTATAGTAATTAATTTTTATAGCAGAAATGTTTTTATTAATTATTTTCCATAAAAACATAATTTTATATTATTTAAATAATATATGAAATGATTATTAGAATTATAATAATAAATATTTTATTATATGAATTCATACAGAATATTTAAGTTAATTATTTTAGCTTAATTATTGATGTTGTATATGAAAGATAAACCATATATGGAATCCAAACCCTAAATTGGGATTTTGATCAAGGAATGAGAATAATAAAATAATATTAATTATATTTTAATTTTTCAGTGCTATAAATATGTACTGTATATGTGTAGACTGATAATGGTGGGCCAAATATGGTAAATTATGACATAACCCTTATATCATATTATTAAACCCTAATTGTTAAACTCAGTTATGAGTTTAAGACTGAGTAGTAATTGTGTTATATGAATTATATTGTGTATTATAGAATTTCTGTTAATTAGGAGAAACCCTAATTATTAATAGAAAACCCTAATTTGCTAAAATTAGAAACCCTAATGATTATTTTTGTAAATTATAATGATAATTAGGAAAGCCTAATTGTTAATTTGGGAACCCTAATAGTATTAAGGAACCCTAATTTAAAAACCCTAATTTTTTTTTATTAAAAACCCTAATTTTAAATTAGTGTGTTTAATTAAAATATTATTACACTTTAATTTTAATTTTTCAAACCCTAAAAATTATTTGGGAAACTTTAAGATTTAAAATCTAGTGAATAAACCCTAGATTCAAGCACATTGGACAAGAATACCCTTGAAATTATATGCAAAATTACCATTTTACCCCTTTATCTTATTTGTTGAATTATTGGTAGCCAAATCTTTGCAAATCTGGCCATCCACCCCCTAGACCAAGCTATGAGCTAAGATTACCAGCACATGAACAACCATTACAAGTTCATTGCACCAATTGATTTACTAGATTTAAGAGAGAGAAATCTACTAAAAATTTCTCATTTGGCTATCTAACTCCTAAACAATTTTCTCTCTCCCAAACCTCTGAAAATACAAGGCATATCAATCCCCTAAGCAAGCCCCACGAACACCAATATCAGATCAGAAGAACAGAATCAAAATCAAAGCTTAAAAGAGGTAAACCCTAATCTAGAAATTTGATTTTTGATCTTGTGTTAGATGTTATGATTCATTGTTAAAATATGTTGTATATGGTGAATAATGATGATCTGGGTTGCTAGATGTTAGATCCATAACATCTAGAGGCTCGAATTTGAAGATCTACAAAATCTAGAAATTTTATTTTGGATGTCTGACAACCAAATGTTAGGCCTTATATCTCTGTGATCTTTAATGTGTTTTGTGTTTTGAAAGTTGGTAGTTGTAGTTTGATATGTGCTCTTGAATATGGGCTTGAAATCAAACTTAGATCTGGTCTATATTGCATGATATTGATGGTCAAAGGTCGTTGACCGACCTTGACTGGGTTATTTTTGGGCAGCCCAGAAAGTATAAAATAGTGTCTGACAATATATTTAACCGCTTAGATCTGACAGGTTCTGCAAGATTTGATGTTATTGTTGAATCTAAGTTATACCATGTTTGTTGGACTATATCCTCATGCCTTAAGATCACATAAATAATAAGCAGGTAGAAATTTGTAGCCGGTCAAACTAGTCAAGTCGATCATGTTTTCTGTTTTCTGGGTAACCCAGAAAACATAAGAACATAACGACTGACATAGTTTGACCAGACTAGATCTCATGTTTGTGTGGATATTTTGATGATGTTTGGTGATAGATATCTTAAGTTACATTCTGTCTACAACATGAAAGCATTATATCACAAAAAATTACACGATTAACATGTAGTGGAGGCTGGAAAGTGGCACCTTAGACTGTTCTTCATTTCTGGGTAACCCAGAAATGAAGAACATGTCTGACAAGGTTTTTGATTGATCTTATCTTACTGTTGTTGTATGTTATAGCTATACTCTTTGTTTGTGGTTGTAGTGCTACATCTGTAATACAACTTTAACATCATTTCAAGCCCAGAAATCGATTGGAGCATAGAATTAAGTATGGTCAAACCTGGTCACTCGTTCAATGACAGACGTGTTCTGGGTTTAGTGAAGAACACCGTTAGCGACAGTTTTGTCGCCTAATGTACCTTTAGCGACAGTTTATTTATTAAATTAATTATTTTAATTAAATAAATAGAAAAAATTAGTTTTTAATTATAGAAAATACATAATAAATTATTAAAATTATTTTAAAGTCAAAAAATTAATTTTTAATTATTTTAAATATATTTCATATATATTTAATATTTTTAGAATATAAAAGGTGTTTAATTTATTTAAGTATAATATTAAATAAATTATTTAAAAATAATTTTAATACTTGAAAAATCATTTAAAAATAAATTATGGTATAAGAAAAATATTTTAAGTTATTTTTAACGACTTTTAATATTTTATGATAAATTTCATTAATAAATAAATATTAATGATAATTTAGTTATTTAATAAATGAATTAAATAAATAAATTAAAAATGATTTTAAATAATAATAAGGTATTTAAATATATTTTAAGTTATAAAATATAACTTTCAATATTATATTTAAATTTCATTAATTAATTATTATTAATGATATTAAAATTATTTAATAATTATATTAAATAATTTAGTTTAAAAATGATTTTATTATTATAAAATTCATTTTAAATTAAAATAAAATGTTTAAAGATAATTTAAGTTATAAAATATAACTTTTACTCCCTCCGTCCCAAATTAATTGCTCAGTTTTGACTTTTTAAAGTCAAATTGACCATTTTTAAAACCAATCTTTTTACTATTTTTTCTAAAATATAGGTGAAGAGATTATAACCAAAAGAAAGTATATACAATTTATTACTAATCCTATTTTTTATAATTTCAGAAATATATTTATATATGTTTAATTATTAATTCTAAAAATAGTCAATTTGACTAAAAAAAGTCAAAATTGAGCAGTTAATTTGGGACGGAGGGAGTAATATATAAAGGATAATTTCATTAATAATTTAATATTAATGATATTAATTTAACATTAATGATATTAAATTTATTTAATAATTATATTAAATAAATAGTTTTAAAATTGTTTTAATAATTTAAAAATCATATAAAAAGGGATATAAATAAAATAAAAATATTTTTAGTTATAATTAATGACTTTTAATATTTGGATAAATAGTATATTAATACTTAAATATTAATGGTAATTATTTAAAAATAATTTTAAATGTTTTAAAAATCACTTAAGGGTAATATTAGTACTTTAAAAATATTTTGAGTTATTATAAATAATCTTAATATTTTGGCAATGGTTTCATTAATAGTTTATTATTAATTAAATGTTAATGATAATATAATTATTTAATATTTAAATTATTTAATAATGATTCCGGTGTTTGAAAATTTATGATAAATTATAATAAGTGTTTAAAAATTATATTAAATCATTTAAAAAAAATATGATTGATAATTACAGTTATTGAACTAACTGGATAGAGTCTTAGACTCGATTATTACCCGATAAAACTGTTGGTACACCGACATATTTCAGAAATTGATCTGTACTTAGATATTTTGACTGTATTAATGATTATTTGTGATTCAATAACTGTCGGATATGTGTGACAATGTTATTAGGTTATGTACTGACTGCAATTGGCAGTATTATGTGTTGTGATATGTTATTCTAATCAGTAAAATGATCTTATTACTGGTAGATGATTACATAAAAGATAAAACTAAGTTGCGAATTGTAAGCAGCGTATTAGGCAAGTATTCTACCTTTGCATTTTCTTTATGCAATGGACATGAGTAAGAAGATTCAGAATTATATTATTATTTTACCAAATTATTAATGCTATTGTTATATATGTTATGTTCGATAATTGATTATCAACATTGTGACGCCCCCAAAATTAGGTATACATCACCCATCTTGGGTCGTCAGATACATGGTACAGAATTCAAATACAACTTACTAATACAACTGTCGTGTACAATATGACAAACATAAACTGTGAGTTTGAATACAAATATTATCTACTAGAGATTATACAAACTCAAAAGGAGTCCTCATTACAATTATTATCACACTATTTCAAAGAATAGTGAGGACTACTAATGCTATCCTCTGGACCATCACTCCGTTCCCCGACTCGTCCCAGTTATATTCTCATTTCCTGAAGAGAACAGTGAAAGAAAGGGTGAGCTCAACTAGCCCAGTAAGAAATATTATGACTAAGATAATGCAGAATAAATTATCATTAGTCTCCAACAATGTTAAACTGATAAAATATAATAGACATCAAGTTTAACTGCAGCGGAATAAACAATCCATTAAAAGAGTCAAGTAGAAAATAAAATCTACTATCTTTTATGATTTAAAAGGTTTTTCATCACTGTTATCGCTGAGACTCAGCTTAATAAATATTCCACATCATCGAATCACCCCTGCACTACGGCCAAGGATATTCTTTAGTATCACGACCACAATTATACATGCACTACGGGCCAAGAATATTTGTGTATTCATTAATGGTCATGATCATGCCAACAACTGTCCATCAATGCACTACGGGCCAATGAGGACTTTTACCACATCATTTGTAACATTACGGTCATGATTACACCGAATAATCCCTGGTCATAATCATACCAAGTCCATCTATGCACTACAGGCTATAGATGACTTTCAACATAATATATACATGAGGATGATGACAATGATATAAGAATTCAATAAAACAAGTTCACGAATTATTTTATCTAGGAATTATTAACGTCCAAATTGTCAACATGATACTGTTTTGTAGAGTAAAATTCAAGAATGATCAGAAGAATATTTCCATGAAAAGATACTGGATGAAACGCAAATATCAAGGATATTCTACTAATTTCATGGAGTATAGAAGTCAAAACTTTAACCAACTGAGTATAATAAAGAATGGAATAACAAAAGAAATCACCATACATTCGGTACTTCACATAGACAGGTTATTCCAATAGAATAATAATAATAGAACCATGTCAGGAAAAATTTGCACCGACAGGATATTCCAACAGAATAATAAAGAAGGAACCAGGTCCGGTGTAAAACACACAG
This sequence comes from Panax japonicus, assembly GCA_020205505.1. Classification (NCBI taxonomy): domain Eukaryota; kingdom Viridiplantae; phylum Streptophyta; class Magnoliopsida; order Apiales; family Araliaceae; genus Panax; species Panax japonicus. The sequence continues at coordinate 34,991,526 of CM035113.1, read as the reverse complement.
ACATGATGTTCCAACAGAATAATAATAAGACGGAACCAGGTCCGGTGTAAAACACACAGACAAGATGTTCCAACGGAATAATAATAAAGACGGAACCAGGTCCGGTGTAAAACACACAGACAGGATGTTCTAACAGAATAATAGAAGAATGTCACCAAGTATAGGGTAGACCGCGTATACAGGTTATTCCAACAGAAAAATAGAAGAATGTCACCAAGTATAGGGTAGACTGCGTATACAGGTTATTCCAACAAAATAATAAAAAATGGAATAACAATAGTTCTCTTCATGAATAAGAAAAAATAACACCCCTTACGAATACAACAAATAATATTGCCTACCTTAAGAAGAAGAGTACTGGATATATAAGTAGTGAAGTAGCAGAATACTTTCTTCTTTCTCTCTATAGTTTATCTTTCTAGAGTTTCAGTGAATTCGTAAGAAAATAATGAATGAATGAGCTTCTATTTATAGAAAAATGGAATGCATAGTAACTAACTCATGAACGGTCGAGATTGATTTACTTTAATCTGACGGTCCATATTTAAAGCAAAATAAAATATAATATATTCTATTTATAATCTAATAAAACAAATAACTTTACAAAAGATTTTACTATGCAAATACTATGCAGGCACTTGCAAACACTATACATAATAAAATATAATATATTCTAATTATTGTCTAATAAAACAGATAGCTTTATAAAAGTATTCTGTTTTATATAAAAAGATTTTACTATGCAAAACACAATACAGACACTATGCAACACTATGCATAATAAAATATAATATATTCTATTTATAGAATAACTTTATAAAAGTATTCTATTTTATATAAAAAGATTTTCTGTATTATTACATTAATAATACCAACAAAACTCAGTGACTTATCACTTAAGCATCAATAATTAATACCGTGTGCTACTATGCAACCACGCGTATTACTGTACTTTTAACACCGGGTGTTTCAACAGTTAACGGTAAAACTTCCGCCATTATTTTCATAAAGTATTTTTTTCATTTTCTCAATCCGACAATAATTCAGTTGTGGGGTCCATCAATGATTGTGCCATTGTACTAATATTCCCTGTTAAAACGAATATTCCCCGACCAATCGAATATTATATAACAACTTACGAACTTTGCAAAATTTATAAATATTACCCACAAGTATTATATCAATTTCACTCCATAATATTCAAAAATAATATTTACAGAAAATCCATCTTTATTCAAAAAGTTGGGGTTTTACAAGAACACATCCTAACCCTTTACCCGAAGCATCACTGTAGATGACAAATCCCTCTGAACCAGATGGTATTGTCAGAACAGGTGCTGAAATGAGTCTCCTCTTGAGTTCTTGAAAACTCTTCTCACATTCCTCACTCCAACCGAACTTTGTATCTTTTCGAGTCAGCTGAGTTAGTGGAGTAGCGATTCGAGAAAACTTTTCTACGAATCTCCGATAATAACCAGCTAAGCTGAGAAAGCTACGTACTTCGGTCACTGATTTAGGTTGCTCCCAGCTTTGAATAGCTTCAATCTTTGCTGGGTCAATAGATATTCCATGACTTGATACCACGTGCCCAAGGAATGCTACTTCCTCAAGCCAGGACTCACATTTCTTTAACTTGGCATAAAGCTTGTATTCACGAAGCTTTTGGAGTATCAACCTCAAGTGTTGCTCATGATCTTCACGGCTTTTAGAATATATGAGGATGTCATCAATAAAGATGACCACAAAATGATCCAAATATTCCTTGAATACTCAGTTCATCATATCTATGAAGGGAGCAGGAGCATTAGTCAATCCAAAGGACATGACTAGGAATTCATAATGCCCGTATCGAGTTATGAAAGCCGTGTTTGGAATATCATCGGTTCTAATCTTTAATTGGTGATATCCGGAACGAAGATAAATCTTTGAAAAGAATTTAGCTCCTTGCAACTGGTCAAATAGGTCATCAATACGTGGTAATGGGTACCTATTTTTGATGGTGACATGATTCAACTCCCGATAATCAATACAAAGTCGTAAACTCCCATCTTTCTTCTTCACGAATAGAACAGGAGCACCCCAAGGAGAAGTACTAGGACGAATAAAGCCAATGTCTAACAATTCCTGTAGTTGAGTCTTTAACTCCTGAAGTTCAATAGGAGCCATTCGATATGGGGCTTTGGAAATGGGTTTTGTACAGGGTTCAAGGTCGATACAAAATTCAATTTCACGCTCTAGGGGTAGGCCAAGAAGTTCTTTAGGGAATACGTCAGGAAATTCATTAATAATAAAAATATTATTCAAAACTGACGTATTTTTGTTTAGATCTGTGACATGAGCTAAGAAAGTTTGACATCCGTTTTTCAATAAACGAATAGCTTTATGGCTTGAGATGACAGTGATTGATTTTAATGGTTTGGTTGCTTGAATTCGCATAATAGGTCGATTAGGAATATGAAAGCTAACAACCTTACAAAAATAATCAATTTTTGCATGATGAGTAGTTAACCAATCAATCCCTAGAATTACATCAAATGTAAGTATTTTTAATGCAATAAGATCTATAGGTAATGTGTGGGTATCAACTTGAACCAAACAAGACTTATAAACCGTGGATGTAATGAAGGTTTCTCCCAACTGAGTTTCCACAGATAAGTCAAAGTCTAATTTCTCCGGAGTCAAATTTAATCGTTGAGCGTAAGTAGGAGAAATAAAAGAATGGGTAGAATCGGTATCAAATAAAGTGTAGACTTTGCTAGAGTTTATGATAAGCTTACCCGTGATGACCTCATTCAGGTTCCTTGCTCTTTGGGAGGTCACAACAAATGCTCTCCCTTGCACTACCGACTTTGAATTTTCTGGGACAGCCATTGGTGCCTCCATCCTAGCTAAATTTGTCTTCGGTGAACGACAAAATCGGGTTAAGTGACCTTCTCTTCCACAATTATAACATGCTTTGGACGACATCGCACAATTTAGACTGATGTGTCCCTCCCCTCCGTATTTGAAGAATATGATAGGTGGTCTTTCTCCTTCCTTAACAACGGGTGCTGGTGCTGACGTCTTTCCATCATTGTTGAATCTCCTCTTCTTGAAATGTCCATTCTTATTGTTTTGGCCCTGATTACCACCGAAGTGGTTACCATTTCTGGCCTTTTGATTCCTTCCACTCTTATTGTCACCGCTTCGATGACTGCTCTTACTGGTATTATCATTTTGCCGACTGCTCTCTTTTGGTTGTGTTGACTCGTTATCGCGCTCCACCAACTGAGCCCTATTTATAACATCTGAATAAAAACACAGTTTATGAGAGATAAGATGTTGACGTATTTCTGGCTTCAAACCTCTTAAAAATATTCATGCCATTCTCTCTTCATTATCCACCAAGTGGAACGTAAATCGGGATAACTTCGCAAATTTTGCCTTGTATTGCGACACGATCATATTGTTTTGCTCCAATTTGATAAACTCCAGCTCCTTCATGTGACGAATACTTTCGGGAAAGTATTTGTCGTTGAACAGCTCTTAGAACTTCTCCTAAGACATCTTTAGCATGGCAGGTTGAGTACGTTTTACCGATTCCCACCAGTAGTCTGCCTCTCTGCGCAACATGAAGGCGGCAAAGGGAACCTTTAGCTCCTCAGAGCATCCTAAGACATCAAATATCTTAGTGATCTGCTTTATCCATACTTCTGCCATAAGTGGTTTTGGCTCTCCCTCAAACTCCGGTGGTCCCAGATCCTTGAACTATTTAGCGGTGACCGCCCGAGAGTTTCCAGTGTTTCCACCTACATTTTGGACAGGAGCCGCTCTCGCCTGCTGTTGCATGAATTGCATAAAGCCTCTGAATAATCCATCATTCATCATTTGGTCAGTGTTGTTGTTTGCATAAGGATTATCGCCTTCCTGATGCACATTCTCCTGATTATTGATATGGGGAGACTCAACGGTCTCTTGTGCTCCATTGCTATTCTCAACATTTTCGGATGTCATTTTCTGATACTGCCACAAAACAAAGGTTAATTGACATGTAACATAATATCTCTAAACTCTGACCAACCAATTTAAATACAAAATAAATTTAAGTAGGTCATACTAGCGAAGGAATTCCCCGTCTCTCCCCTCCTAGTTCTAGTCTCACATCTTAGCTAGGGATCAAATCCCTAAGCTTTGATACCAACTGTGACGCCTCCAAAATTAAGTATACATCACCCATCTTGGGTTGTCAGATACATGGTACAGAATTCAAATACAACTATCGTGTACAATACGACAAACATAAACTGTGAGTTTGAATACAAATATTATCTACTAGAGATTATACAAACTCAAAAGGAGTCCTCATTATAATTATTATCACAGTATTTCACAGAATAGTGAGGACTACTAATGCTATCCTCTGGACCATCACTCCGTTCCCCGACTCGTCCCAGCTATTTTCTCATTTCCTGAAGAGAACAGTGAAAGAAAGGGTGAGCTCAACTAGCCCAGTAAGAAATATTATGACTAAGATAATGCAGAATAAATTATCATTAGTCTCCAACAATGTTAAACTGATAAAATATAATAGACATCAAGTTTAACTGCAGTGGAACAAGCAATCCATTAAAAGAGTCAAGTAGAAAATAAAATCTACTATCTTTTATGATTTAAAAGGTTTTTCATCACTGTTATCGCTGAGACTCAGCTTAATAAATATTCCACATCATCCAATCACCCCTGCACTACGGCCAAGGATATTATTTAGTATCACGACCACAATTATCCATGCACTACGGGCCAAGAATATTTGTGTATTCATTAATGGTCATGATCATGCCAACAACTATCCATCAATGCACTACGGGCCAATGAGGACTTTTACCACATCATTTGTAATATTACGGTCATGATTACACCGAATAATTCCTGGTCATAATCATACCAAGTCCATCTATGCACTACAGGCCACAGATGACTTTCAACATAATATAAACATGAGGATGATGACAATGATATAAGAATTCAATAAAACAAGTTCAAGAATTATTTTATCTAGGAATTATTAATGTCCAAATTGTCAACATGATACTGTTTTGTAGAGTAAAATTCAAGAATGATCAGAAGAATATTTTCATGAAAAGATACAAGATGAAACACAAATATCAAGGATATTCTACTAATTTCAGGGAGTATAGAAGTCAAAACTTTAACCAACTGAGTATAATAAAGAATGGAATAACAAAAGAAATCACCATGCATGCGGTACTTCGTATAGACAGGTTATTCCAACAGAATAATAATAACGAAACCAGGTCAGGCAAAATTTTCACCGACAAGATGTTCCAACAGAATAATAAAGACGGAACCAGGTCCGGTGTAAAACACACAGACAAGATGTTCCAACAGAATAATAATAAGACGAAACCAGGTCCGGTGTAAAACACACAGACATGATACTCCAAAAGAATAATAGAAGAATGTCACCAAGTATAGGGTAGACCGCGTATACAGGTTATTCCAACAGAATAATAGAAGAATGTCACCAAGTATAGGGTAGATCGCGTATACAGGTTATTCCAACAGAATAATAAGAAATGGAATAACAACAGTTCTCTTCATGAATAAGAAAGAATAACACCCCTTACGAATACAACAAATAATATTGCCTACCTTAAGAAGAAGAGTACTGGATATATAAGTAGTGAAGTAGCAGAATACTTTCTTCTTTCTCTCTATAGTTTATCTCTCTAGAGTTTCAGTGAATTCATAAGAAAATAATGAATGAATGAGCTTCTATTTATAGAAAAATGGAATGCATAGTAACTAACTCATGAACGGTCGAGATTGATTTACTTTAATCTGACGGTCCATATTTAAAGCAAAATAAAATAAAATATATTCTATTTATAATCTAATAAAATGAATAACTTTATAAAAGATTTTACTATGCAAACACTATACAGGCACTATGCAAACACTATGCATAAAAAATATAATATATTCTAATTATTGTCTAATAAAACAGATAACTTTACAAAAGTATTCTGTTTTATATAAAAAGATTTTACTATGCAAAACACTTTGCAGACACTATGCAACACTATGCATAATAGAATATAATATATTCTATTTATAGAATAACTTTATAAAAGTATTCTGTTTTATATAATTTTTTTTGTATTACTAAATTAATAATACCAACAAAACTGAGTGACTTATCACTTAAGCATCAATAATTAATATCGTGTGCTACTATGCAACCACGCGTATTACTGTACTTTTAACACCGGGTGATTCAACAGTTAACGGTAAAACTTCCGCCGTTATTTTTATGAAGTAGTTTTGTCGTTTTCTCAATCTGACAATAATTCCATTGTGGGGTCCACCAATGATTGTGTCGTTGTACTAATATTCCCTGTTAAAACAAATATTCTCCGACCAATCTAATATTATATAACAACTTGCGTACTTTGCAAAATTTATAAATATTACCCACAACTATTATATCAATTTCACTCCATAATATTCAAAAATAATATTTATAGAAAATTCATCTTTATTCAAAAAGTTGGGGTTTTACAAACATGGTACTATATTGTAATTCAGATGTATATATTCTGTTCGTTAATTTCTAAATATGGTTATTCAAGTGTCCCCACTTGGATAATCATTGTATTTAATCACATGTTGATATATATATATATATATATATATATATATATTTATACCTATTGATCCCCAGTATGTATACGATAACAATGAGTCATCGAAGCTATTTGATCAGCTAGACACATATTTAGAAATATCGTTGAGTATGATAAAACCTTTTTGTATCCAATTAAATTATTTTGGTTCGGATTCCTGACTAATCATGAACATCCCGAACATGGGAAAATTTTTATGTGCCCAAGGCAGACAAAGTGAACGATGATATCGTTCTTGCATGTAGTATTGATCAGTACATGGTACAACGGGCTGATCACCCCCCGTGCTCGTAAGTTATGACGTTTTGCGGATGAAGTTCTGCTTAACCTTTGCAAAAATAGAAAATAATGTTCATAGTATGTCACCTTAACCCTATTTATAGTCAATACATAGTTTCAAAAATTTGATAGAGAGTTGTTATGTCATTATTATAAGTTCAGATTACTTCACAACTATTGACTTGTTGTAGAAGGGTAGTATAAAGAAAACATTTAAACCTTTCAGCTAATATTTATAATTGTTATTACTTGCTGGGCACTCAAATGCTAATCCTTGCTTAATTTAAATATTTTCAGCTAAGTGTGATCAACCTGAAGGCTCTGCTAAGATCAAGGAAAAAGGAAAGGTGACTGAATGATTGTAACATTATCTTATGTAGTAGTTTGATATTATTAAGAAATGATATATATTATTTATCATGTATTGTAATGAATGATTAAAGGTTACGCACTTGGGAGCTAGACTCTGATAATTATGTAAATTAAGTTTAATATTTATATTATTGTTATTGTTATTAGTATTATTCCGCTTATAGAAATGGTATCATAAAGCACCGAGTTTGGGTTTCAAGTACCTGAATTTGGGGGGCATTACATCTACGATTCAGATCGTGGTGACTTGTCACCTTGTTGCTTGGTCTGATGCTATCAGCAGAGAGCACTACAATTTCTCTTAAATACTTGCACACTACGAGCTTCGCTTTCTTGAGTTGTGAACTCTACGTTTTTGAGATCACACTACTATCTCTGAGTTAGCTCGGCAAATATTGGGACCACTCTACAATTTCTGAAGAGGCCCTCAAGGAAGGCACACTACGATCCTCGAAGCTCTATGTTCTGCCTTGGCTTCTGTAATCTTGATCAGCTTGATACACTACGATCTCTTCGAAGCCTATCTATTACATCTCAAGATCAATCTAACAGCTTTGATCTCTCTATCTATACACTCAGTTACAGAATGATACACATCAAGAGCTTTGATCAACCTAACACGCTTGATTTATCACTAAGTCCTTGTACATATATATTTTGAAGGACTTTACATATAATCATGAACATTTATATTTAAACATCAAATCAAAATATGCACTCTCCCAACAATCTCTCCCTATTTGATGTTAACATAACCAGTCATGATTATTAGTTTTTAGATGCATTTGGAGGAAAGTAAATATGACTTAGTATTTTAGTGAACTGCTGAAATTTCTAGAGAATAAACATGAATTTATTGATGGTTGAAGAGTATTACAATTTAGCTTTACATCAATAAGAATTTGAACTTTCACTTATCTCTATTTCTTTGGTCTTTTGCATGGAGGATTGGCATACTCCTCAGCCCTTCTTTTTCTGCTTGCTTCATCCCTTCTGGATATCTCTTCCAGCTCACTTGGGCTTATCCTTGGGTTGTGATCATGCCTATTCATGAATGTAGGATCTTTAATTGGCATTCTTAGGCCTGTAGTTGTCACATTTTGTGAGCTGGTAGCTGGCCCTTGACTTCTTATTGGCTGAGCCATTAAGACTTCCTGCTGATCAGATTGTTGAGTCTGATTGCTTGATCGTGGAGTCTGTTGGTGGAATTATCTTGCAGGAGGACTCCTTCCTCTGCCTCTGCCCTGACCTCCTTAAACTCCTTTGCCTCTGCTCTGACCTCCTTCTCTTTTGCCTCCTTCTCCTTTCCCTTTATTCTCCCCCTTTATATCATCATCAAGGGTTCGAATGTTTTCAGATAGTCGAGTCACTCGTTGGACAAGCTCGTTGAGTTGGCTTTGAGTTTTAGCAATGTCCTCTCGATTTTCCTTGATCAGAGCTTCAAATGATCGAGCTTCTCTATTTCGGAGGACGGCTATAACAGTGTCAGTTTGATGTTCTTGGTTTACGTAGGCTTTTTAAAATTCTTTGACTGCAGTTTTCAAACTGATGATGTTCTCCATCATAAGGTTATTATGGGCTTCTTGAGATTTCTGTAACTCTAGAACAACCTCTCTTTGTTTATTGGCTATCTGAAAGTGAATATCACCTCTGTCCTTTATGCTTTTAATCATTTCCTTGATGATCTCCCTCAGCTTCTTTGTAAGCTCAACATTTAGGGTGCCTGGGAGATTATTTACAACAGTGATCATTTGTGTCAGCCTTAGATAAATGTTTTCTGAGTGAGTTTTAAGGCTTTCATTGATATCCTTGATCATATTTTTGGACACTTCATTCAACTCAGCTTTCGTGGGTAGATCACTGAGTTGAGGATTGTTTAAAGGAGGTGTTATTTTCTTGGATTGATCTTGCAAGGAGTAGAGGAAAAGATCAAGGTTGAAGTATTCATTTGTTGATGTAGATGGAATATCTGATGGAGGGGCCTGTGTTTGGGTGTCTGGAATAGGTGGCTCTACGATTTCTCTTTGGGACTCTACGATGGGGCTAGAGTCAGTGATCATAAAGATGATGGGAGTTGGAATCAATATGAAGTTTAGAATATCTTGTTCATCAATTATAGAATTTTGGGATTCTGTAACTGGGAGTTGACTTGGTGGATTTAGAACCACTTCCAACCAGCTTGGAAATTCATAAAATTGACCAGAAAAAGATAATGGATAATGGTTTACTCTAAAAAGGATTGGGATATTTAATACCTCATGCACCATTCTTGAGGAGGGTTCATTTGTGATGAGATTCTTGGCAAATTTGAAGGTGCCTGAAAATCCATGTGCTAGCACAGTGATGGCTAGATATTCTTTGAAGCTCCAAAATATGTGGTTCCATGAGTTTAGGATTTGGGCTTGATGTTATGGCATCATGGGTAGGTAAGAGAACATTTGATTGTAGAGATAACTCTTATACCCATCATGGCCCACACCTGTGATCTCAAGGTCATCATCATCATCTTCTCCATTTTCTTCACTATCTTCTTTTGTGGATTCCAATATCCCAATGACTTCATTTTGTTCTTGCTCTGGTTCTCCCTCATTTTCTGTATGAGCAGCTTCTTCTGTCAAGGGGATATCATGAGGCTCCCCCTTAACATGATCATCCATTTGCACGACTAATAGCTCCCCCTCAGCTGGAGCATTTTCTATCATGAGAACTTCAGGTGTCTCCCCCTCAGCTTGAGCCATGTCCTATTGGCTTTCTTTGTTAAGTTCCTCTTTATCAGCCATCTTTTTGTCTTCCTCTTTGAGTACTCCTTCATTGATAGGGATGTACTTCTTAACAAATTTTTGTCTTGGTTTTCTAGGCTGAACCACAACCTCAGGACTTTCTTCAGCTTCAGCTCTATCTTGTTAATCACCCAGACTATCAGGTGTAGCAACTTCCTTGCTCGAGGTGTTCAATCTGGTCTCAACGATCGGTAGAGACTCTATGATCGAAGAGACAGACGGCCTCTTGGATTTGTGACTGATTTTGTTCTTCTTCTTCTTCTTCAGCAGCTGTGCTATGGTAGCTCTATCTTCATCAGCCTCAGCCTGCTGTTCTTTCCTTCTAAGGATCCTCAGAGTCTCAATATCAGAGGACTCTATAGGTATGTCAGTGGAGGATCCTTGAGATTCTTCTTCCATCCTTGCCTTAAGCTTCCTCTTTCCCTTGCTTTTTCTGATAAGGGCAGAGGGTTCTTCCTTGTTGGTCTCTTCCTCTTCTTCTGCAGTCTCTTTGACGACTGACATGTTTCCTGGAATCCCTGATTCCTTTAGATCACCAGTTCTTTCACTGGACTTAGTCATCATGCGTACATACTCAGCTGGATTCCTTTTCCAATTCTTAAACAGTTGCTGGGTCATTCGTCTGTTTGGATTGATGGAAACTCCTTCATCGTCCCCAATCTTATTACCTAGAGCAGATTATAAGATGATGCTAATAAATTGCCCGTAGAGCATCTTTTGAGATCCCTTTGTCTTCTTCGAGTTGAGAATCCATTTTCCTATCCATTCCTGTGACGCCCTCAAAATTAGGTATACATCACCCATCTTGGGTTGTCAGATACACGGTACAGAATTCAAATATAACTTACTAATACAACTGTCGTGTACAATACGACAAACATAAACTGTGAGTTTGAATACAAATATTATCTACTAGAGATTATACAAACTCAAAAGGAGTCCTCATTACAATTATTATCACACTATTTCACAGAATAGTGAGGACTACTAATGCTATCCTCTGCACCATCACTCCGTTCCCCGACTCGTCCCAGCTATATTCTCATTTCCTGAAGAGAACAGTGAAAGAAAGGGTGAGCTCAACTAGCCTAGTAAGAAATATTATGACTAAGATAATGCAGAATAAATTATCATTAGTCTCCAACAATGTTAAACTGATAAAATATAATAGATATCAAGTTTAACTGTAGCGGAACAAGCAATCCATTAAAAGAGTCAAGTAGAAAATAAAATCTACTATCTTTTATGATTTAAAAGGTTTTTCATCACTGTTATCCATGAGACTCAGCTTAATAAATATTCCACATCATCGAATCACCCCTGCACTACGGCCAAGGATATTCTTTAGTATCACGACCACAATTATCCATGCACTACGGGCCAAGAATATTTGTGTATTCATTAATGGTCATGATCATGCCAACAACTGTCCATCAATGCATAATAACTAACTCATGAACGGTCGAGATTGATTTACTTTAAACTGACGGTCCATATTTAAAGCGAAATAAAATATAATATATTCTATTTATAATCTAATTAAACGAATAACTTTGTAAAAGATTTTACTATGCAAACACTATGCAGGAACTATGCAAACACTATGCATAATAAAATATAATATATTCTAATTATTGTCTAATAAAATAGATAACTTTATAAAAGTATTCTGTTTTATATAAAAAGATTTTACTATGCAAAACACTATGCAGACACTATGCAACACTATGCATAATAGAATATAATATATTCTATTTATAGAATAACTTTTTAAAAGTATTCTGTTTTATATAAAAAAATTTTCTGTATTATTACATTAATAATAACAACAAAACTGAGTGAATTATCACGTAAGCATCAATAATCAATACCGTGTGCTACTATGCAACCACGCGTATTACTGTACTTTTAACACCGGGTTTTTCAACAGTTAATGGTAAAACTTCCGCCGTTATTTTCATAAAGTATTTTTGTCGTTTTCTCAATCTGATAATAATTCTATTGTGGGGTCCACCAATGATTGTGTCGTTGTACTAATATTCCCTATTAAAACGAATATTCCTCGACCAATCGAATATTATATAATAACTTGCGTAATTTGCAAAATTTATAAATATTACCCACAACTATTATATCAATTTCACTCCATAATATTCAAAATTAATATTTATAGAAAATTCATCTTTATTCAAAAAGTTTGGGTTTTACAATCTCCCCTTCTTATGAAATTTTGCCCTCGAAATTAGGATACGTACCTGGTATGTCGAAGAGGTAAGGATACCTTGATTTCATTTCATATTCTAACTCCCAAGTCATTTCCTCAACATCATGGTTTCTCCACAAAATTTTGACTTGAGGTATAACCTTGGTGCATATAATATGTTCCTTCTTATCCAAGATTTGAACAGGAACCTCTTCATACGTCAAATCTTCCACTATTTCATCCGGTTCCAACTCAATAATGTGGTTCGGGTCTTCCACATATTTACGTAACATGGATATGTGAAAAACGTTATGAACACGAGATATACTTGGTGGTAAAGTGAGTCTATAGGCCACAGTTCCTACTCGATCAAGGATTAAAAATGGGCCGATAAATCGAGGATTGAGCTTTCCTCTCTTTCCAAATCTCGTAACTCCTTTCCATAGAGCAACACGTAACAACACATGATCTCCTATATCGAATTCCACGTCCTTTCGATGAAGATCAACATAACTCTTTTGTCGATCTTGTGAGGTTTTTATACGTTACCGGATCTTTTGAATCTTTTCCACAGTCATACGTACCAACTCTGGTCCCAACAATGTTGCTTCACCCACCTCATTCCAGCATACTAGAGAACGACACTTTCTTCCATACAACGCTTCGAATGGAGCCATGCCAATACTTGCTTGATAACTGTTGTTGTAGGAAAACTCCACCAATGGTAAGAACTTGTCCAAACTTCCCTTGAAATCAAGGACATAGAGTCTTAATAGATCTTCAAGAGTTTGAATAGTCCTCTCCGACTGTCCATCCGTCTGAGGATGATATACCGAGCTAAATCGTAAATCTGTGCCCATAGCTTTCTGCAAACTAACCTAAAACCGTGAAGTGAATCTTGGGTCTCGATCAGAAATTATGGATACTGGCATACCATGCAGTCTTACAATCTCTTTTATGTACATATGAGCAAGACGTTCAAGTGTATAAGTCTCTCGTATCAGTAAGAAATGAGCAGACTTGGTCAATCTATCAACAATGACCCAAATCGCATCTATGCCTTGAGAAACCTTGGGAAGACCAGTAATGAAATCCATGGTAATGTGCTCCCACTTCCATTCTGGAATTTCAAGTGGTTAAAATGGACCTTTTGGTACTTGATGCTCCGCCTTGACTCGTTGACACGTTAGACACCTTGAGATAAACAACGCTATCTCTCTCTTTATATTTCCCCACTAAATTGTATGTCGAAGATCATAATACATTTTGGTACTCCCAGGATGGATTGCAAACGGTGTGTTGTGCGCCTCCATCATGATTTTATACTTTAATTCAGGGTTATTAGGAACACAAAGTCTGGAGTTGACTCGAAGTATTCCTTCTTCATTGATTCTTGCTTCCAGCATCGCACCTTCTTGCACTTTCTTCCTCATACGCATCAGCTTCGAATCTGTAATTTGAGCAACTTTAATTTTATCTATTAAATTCAGTTCTACTCGTATATTTGCCATCATCACGTGGGTCCCTGGAGTCTTTATCTCTATCTCCATCCTTTGCAAGTCATACAAAATGGGCCTTTGCGTTGACAATATTGCACTTGTACCCGTATATGATCTTCTACTCAATGCGTCAACTACCACATTCGCTTTTCTAGGATGGTATTGGATGGTATGATCATAATCTTTCAATAGTTCAAGCCAACGTCATTGTCGCATGTTGAGTTCCTTTTGAGTGAAGAAATATTTGAGGTTTTTATGATCTGTAAAGATCTCCACTTTCTCCCTATACAAGTAATGCCTCCAAATTTTAAGCGCGAAGACAATAGCTGCTAACTCTAGGTCATGAGTAGGATAATTCCTCTCATATTCTTTGAGTTGTCGTGAGGCATAGGCTATGACTTTCCCATGTTGCATAAGAACACATCCTAACCCTTTACCCGAAGCATCACTGTAGATGACAAATGTGACACCCCCAAAATAGGTCCATTCCACCCAACCCATTCTGAGTTGTCAAATACATGGTACAGAAACAACTACAACTTTATTATTACAACATATAAACTATTGCCGTCTAGACAATATCCACATACAAGTAAATCCCCATCATAATTATTGATACATTATTTTACAAAAATGGTGAGGACTACTAAACAACTCTCTCTAGAACCATCATTATATCCCCCGACTCGTACTCGCTACATTCTCGTCTCCTGAGAAGAAAAATAGAACAACAAGAAAAAAGGGTGAGCTCAACTAGCCCAGTAAAGAATATTATGACTAAGATAATATACAACAAATTATCGTTAGTCTTCAACAGGGAAAAATCTGATAGAATACAAAAGACACAAGTTTTAGATCAACAACTGCAGCGGAAACAATAATTCATTAGAAGAGTTAAGTAGAGAATAAAATCTACTAACATCTATGAATTTAAAAGTCCATCATCAATATTTTATCCCTGTAACATCAATCAATATATATCTCAAATCAAATCAAATATTCATCTTTGCACTACAGGCCAAAGATATTCATCAGTCGGTCATGTTCATCTAAACACCTGTTCATCTTTGCACTACGGGCCAAAGATATTCATCAATTGTTCATGTTCATCTCAACATCTGTACATCTTTGCACTACGAGCCAAAGATATTCATAACAAAATCAATCATCTTTGCACTACAGGCCAAAGATATTCAGTAACACCATCATTTAGGACTGAGGATGATGAAAAATATTTTAAAGGAAACGAATCCAGTGAAAATAACAAGTATTAAGGATTCGTACTTTAAACAATTCGAGTTCAAAAATACTTCATAAATAATCATACTGAAGTAAAATTCAAGAATGATCAAAACATGGATACAATCAAAGCTAGTATCCAGAATAGATATTTTGGACGAAAAGAAGAAATTTCATTTTTCGGTGAATAGTGCCGTATACGTGAATAGTAACTCCGACACCAAAAGATAGAAATTTCACAAAAAACATCATCATGCTTCATGAATAGTACTCGTGAATAGTAACTCGTGAATAGTAACTCATGAATAGTAACTCGTGAATAGTAACTCATGAATAGTAACTCATGAATAGTAACCCCGACATGAAAAAGTTCCAAATTTGATAAAAAGTTCCAACCAACATTTCAGCATAATGATATTGAAGAAATAATATCATTTGAGAAGAAAATAACATCCTTTACCTCGAAAGACAATACTTCTAGTTGAAACACAGAATATAGGCTATGACTTGAACTTGCACCGTATAGCAATACTCAAAGTATACTCAAAATACTCACAAGAATACGCTCGATAATATAGAGAGAGAAAACTTCAGTTTCTGGTGTGATTTTCAATTATAACCTAAGCACCCTATTTATAGGAAATTACTTAGAACACCAAAGCAGAAAATTTATTATATTATTATTTCTACAACTTCCTACGGCAACCTAGAATTCAAAAATCTGCATTCAACACATTCAAATCACATGCTAGAACCACAAAAAACGTTTTTATTATTAAAAATATTTTAAACTTCCAAAAATCAATTATTTCGGAGCTTCGGAACTTCAATAATTCACAATAAATAGCTCTTTTGTCAGAAAATTCGAATCACGCGAGTTTTTATAGGAAATTCAATTCTCTACAACTTTGCAGAAGGAAGTTTTTCCAAATTCCAAACAGAAATTGACCGAAATCCATAAACGGGCGATTTTACAGGCTATAATCAAATTTTCAGTCAAGAAATAGGTCTACCGACACACAAAATCTGTTTTTAATAATTATTGCCACAAAAATACTCTTCCTCCTCATATACTCATATATCCCACATTCATTATAAAAATATCACCGTTAATATATTATTAAAATAATATATTTAAATGAATTATTTTATTAGAAAAAGATAAAATATTAATTTTCAACAATTGTCACATTAAAAATTTTTCTCCATCTATATCCACATAAATTCAATATTTTCCTCATCATATAAATCAATAATTAATTATTCACAAATAATATTACAGAATCACAGTACTGGCAACCAGGCCGTTCCCAGGAAAGAGGGGGCTTTCCAATAAGAATTTCTCCTTACTGGCGCGCAATTAGGTGACCAAACCTCTCCTTAGACAGAACTTTCTAGACATTGCCAATAATGTTATCAAATAATATTATTCAGATAATATGAATTATTGCTTCGATAATGGAAAATACTGTGTAGTGACAATTATTGAAACAACAGTAATATAAAATATCAATGCAGTAATTATTGAATCAATAAAATAAAATACTGAACAGTAATTACTGTAACAATTATTGAGTAGTGCCTTCTTACGTAAGAATCAATAATTGGTGCAATACCGTATGCTACTGTTCAACAACGCGTATTACTTTACTTTACCCACCGGGTATTCCAACAGCGTTAACGGTAACAACTACGCCATTATTTATAAACAACTTATATTTGTCATTTTCTTCATCCAATCGCTTTCCGTTATGGGACCCACAAAAGACTGCGCCGTCGTACGAATATTCCCCGACAGCAAGAATATTCCACGACCAAACGAATATTCCTTGTCAACAATGAATATTTTATAACCACCTGCTTATTTAAAATATTTGCGCATTTTACCCATAACTAACCACATTAATCAAATTCACCCTTACTATTTCAAAATAATAAATAAAGGAAAATTCCTTTTTATTTAAAAATTTTCGGGGTCTTACAACCTCCCCTCCTTATGAAATTTCGTCCTCGAAATTGACGTACGTAACTGGTGTTTCGAAAAGATGAGAATACCTCGCTTTTATTTCCGTTTCCAACTCCCACGTCATTTCCTCAATAGAATGGTTTTTTCACAAAACTTTAACTTGTGGTATAACCTTCGTGCGTAGGACATGCTCCTTCCTATCCAAGATCTTGACAGGTATCTCCTCGTACGTTAAGTCTTTAGCTATTTCGTCCGGTTCTAACTCAATAACATGGTTCGAGTCGTCCACATCGGTACATATAAAAAAAACGTTATAAACACGCGACATACTAGGCAATAAAACGAGTCTATAGGCCACAGTTCCTATTCGATCGAGGATTTCAAATGGATTAATAAATCGAAGGTTTGAGCTTTGCTCACATCGCCAATTCTCGCTTTTGAAATAACAACTTCTTGCACCTCCTTCTTCAAATTCATCAGCTCCAGTGTGTTGCTTGATCAGCTTTAACTTTATCGATTAAAGACGATTATACTCGTATATCATCACGTAGGTACTTAGAGTTTTCATCTCCATCTCTATTATGTGTAAATTATACGAAATGAGTCTTTGATAATATCGCATTCGTACTCGTATACGATCTTCTACTCAACACGTCAGCTACCACGTTCGCTTTTCCAAGACGGCATGGTCAGAACATGTGCTGAAATGAGTCTCCTCTTAAGTTCTTCGAAGCTCTTCCCACATTCCTTGCTCCATTCGAATTTTGTATCTCTACGAGTCAGCTGCGTTTCGAGAATATCCTTCAACGAATCTCCGATAATAATCAACTAAGCCTAGAAAGCTACGTATTTCAATTACTGACTTAGGTTGTTCTCAACTGTGACTCATATCCCAACCTTGGATAACACGTTACAATGACACCTATCAGTTTACTATCGCACGAATATGGCATCCCCTACGAAAAGTCTGGCTTCTGTGTATTCCACAAAGGAAGTCACCAGATAAAGGCTCGGGTACCAAATTCTATAGTTGAATTTTTAACTCTTGAAGTTAAATAGAAGCCATTCGATATGAGATTTTAGAATTGGGTTTTGTACCGGATTCAAAGTCGATACAAAATTCAATATCACGCTCTGGGAGTAGGCCAAGAAATTCTTCAGGAAATACATCAGGAAATTTACTAACAACAGAAATATCATTCAAATCTGATGTACTTTTGTTCAAGTCCATGACATGGGCTAAAAAAACATGACATCCATTTTTCAATAAACGAATGACTTCTTGGTTTTATATAAAAAATGTTTGACTTCAATGGTTTGATTGCTTGAGTTCGAATATCAGGTTGCTTAGGAATATGAAAACTAACAACCTTTACAAAAGCAATTAATTTTGGCATGATGAGTAGTTAACCTTAAAATCCCATCAAAAGCAAATATCTCTATAGAAATAAGGTTAACAGGTAATGTGATAGTGCCAACTTGAATCAAGTAAGAGTTCTAAATAACGGATGTAATGAAAGTTTCTCCTAACGGAGTCTCCACAGATAGGTCAAAGTCTAATTTCTTCGTAGTCAAGTTCAAACGTTGAACACAAGCAAGAGAGATAAAAGAATGGGTAGAACCGGTATCTAGTAAGGTATAAACTTTGCAAGAATTATAATTAACTAACCCGTGCTAACTTCATTCGGGTTCCTTGCATTTTGACCGGTCACGACAAATGCTCTTCCAGGAACTGTTGACTTTGACTTTTCTGGGACATCCTTTTGAATCACCATCCCCGCTGGAATTGGTTTCGCTACCGTACACTCTCGAGCGATATGTCCTTCCTTTCCACAATTATAGCATACCTTGAACTGTTGTGGGCAGTTTGGGCTGATATGTCCCTCTTTCCTGCATTTGTAACATACGACCGGTGGTCTTTCTCCTCCCTTGGAACCAGTTGCTGCTGGCACTGTCGTCTTCACATGGTCGTTGTTAAATCTCCTCTTTTTAAAATCTCCTCCCGACTCGCTTCTTCTATTTTCATGGCCACGATTACCACCAAAGTGGTTACCGCCTTTGTCCATATTCTTCTTTCTCCGCTGGTTATCGTTATTCTGATGACTGCTATCTTCGGTATGATCCTGGTTATGGTCCCTCGGTTGAACGTACTCGTTATCTCGCTCTAACAACTGAGCCCTGTTGACAACATCTGAATAGATACAAAATTTATGAGAAATGAGATACTGACGTATGCCGGGTTTCAAACCTCTCAGAAACATCCGCGTCATACGTTCCTCATTCTCCACCAAATGAGGTGCAAACCTGGATAACTCCGCGAACTTCGCCTCGTACTGGGACACCGTCATGTTATTCTGCTCTAGTCTAATAAACTCCACTTCCTTCATATGGCGAATACTTTCAGGAAAGTATTTTTCATTGAAAAGTTTCTGAAATGTCTCCCATGACATGCTGAGTGCGGCTGGATGTGTACGCTTTACAGACTCCCACCAGTAGTCTGCCTCGCCACGGAACATAAAGGTGGCGAATGGAACCTTCTGTTCCTCCATGCATCCCAAGACATCGAATATCTTGGTAATTTGCTTGACCCACGTTTCCGCCATGATCGGATCGGGCTTTCCCTTAAATTCTGGTGGTCCCAACTCTTTGAACTGCTTGGCTGTGACCACCCGTGAATTGCTATCATTTCCTCCTGTATTTTGAACACGAGTCTCCCTCGTCTGATTTTGCACGAACTGCAAAAAAACTTCTAAACATCCCCTCGTTCATCATCTGCTCAGTGGTGTTGTTCACAGGAGGAACATTGTCAGCCTGTTGCACATTTTCTTCGTTGGTGAGTACATGCGTCTCCACGGTCTCAGTTACTCCACTGTTAATATTCTCAGTCGACATTCTCAAATACTGCCATAAAACAAGGGTTAATTAAACAAATTAACAAATCACATAATACCCCTATATTATGACCGACCAACAAATAAGCTTAGGTAGGACACACTAGCGAAGGATTTACTCGTCTCTCCCCTCCTAGTTCTATTCCCCGATCTCTGCCAGAGATCATATCCCTAAGCTCTGATACCAACTGTGACTCTGGACACCAACATGTGTCAGCACCTCACCAGTGATACCTATCAGTTTGCCACCGCAGAACGGCGTCCCCTACGGAGAGTCTGGCTTCGGTGCATCCCCATCAACAGGAAGTCACCAGATAGAGGCTCGGGGCTCTTTACTTATAGCTCTTATACCAACTGTGACACCCCCAAAATAGGTCCATTCCACCCAATCCATTCTGAGTTGTCAAATACATGGTACAGAAACAACTACAACTTTATTATTACAACATATAAACTATTGCCGTCTAGACAATATCCACATACAAGTAAATCCCCATCATAATTATTGATACATTATTTTACAAAAATGGTGAGGACTACTAAACAACTCTCTCTAGAACCATCATTATATCCCCCGACTCGTACTCGCTACATTCTCGTCTCCTGAGAAGAAAAATAGAACAACAAGAAAAAAGGGTGAGCTCAACTAGCCCAGTAAAGAATATTATGACTAAGATAATATACAACAAATTATCGTTAGTCTTCAACAGGGAAAAATCTGATAGAATACAAAAGACACAAGTTTTAGATCAACAACTGCAGCGGAAACAATAATTCATTAGAAGAGTTAAGTAGAGAATAAAATCTACTAACATCTATGAATTTAAAAGTCCATCATCAATATTTTATCCCTGTAACATCAATCAATATATATCTCAAATCAAATCAAATATTCATCTTTGCACTACAGGCCAAAGATATTCATCAGTCGGTCATGTTCATCTAAACACCTGTTCATCTTTGCACTACGGGCCAAAGATATTCATCAATTGTTCATGTTCATCTCAACATCTGTACATCTTTGCACTACGAGCCAAAGATATTCATAACAAAATCAATCATCTTTGCACTACAGGCCAAAGATATTCAGTAACACCATCATTTAGGACTGAGGATGATGAAAAATATTTTAAAGGAAACGAATCCAGTGAAAATAACAAGTATTAAGGATTCGTACTTTAAACAATTCGAGTTCAAAAATACTTCATAAATAATCATACTGAAGTAAAATTCAAGAATGATCAAAACATGGATACAATCAAAGCTAGTATCCAGAATAGATATTTTGGACGAAAAGAAGAAATTTCATTTTTCGGTGAATAGTGCCGTAAACGTGAATAGTGCCGTATACGTGAATAGTGCCGTATACGTGAATAGTAACTCCGACACCAAAAGATAGAAATTTCACAAAAAACATCATCATGCTTCGTGAATTGTACTCGTGAATAGTAACTCGTGAATAGTAACTCATGAATAGTAACTCGTGAATTGTAACTCATGAATAGTAACTCATAAATAGTAACCCCGACATGAAAAAGTTCCAAATTTGATAAAAAGTTCCAACCAAAATTTCAGCATAATGATATTGAAGAAATAATATCATTTGAGAAGAAAATAACATCCTTTACCTCGAAAGACAGTACTTCTAGTTGAAACACAGAATATAGGCTATGACTTGAACTTGCACCGTATAGCAATACTCAAAGTATACTCAAAATACTCACAAGAAAACGCTTGATAATATAGAGAGAGAAAACTTCAGTTTCTGGTGTGATTTTCAATTCTAACCTAAGCACCCTATTTATAGGAAATTGCTTAGAACACCAAAGCTGAAAATTTATTATATTATTATTATTATTTCTACAACTTCCTACGCCAACCTAGAATCTGAAAATCTGCATTCAACACATTCAAATCACATGCTAGACCCACAAAAAAAGTTTTTATTATTAAAAATATTTTAAACTTCCAAAAATCAATTATTTCGGAGCTTCGGAACTTCAATAATTCACAATAAATAGCTCTTTTGTCAGAAAATTCGAATCACGCGAGTTTTTATAGGAAATTCAATTCTCTACAACTTTGCAGAAGGAAGTTTTTCCAAATTCCAAACAGAAATTGACCGAAATCCATAAACGGGCGATTTTACAGGCTATAATCAAATTTTCAGTCAAGAAATAGGTCTACCGACACACAAAATCTGTTTTTAATAATTATTGCAACAAAAATACTCTTCCTCCTCATATACTCATATATCCCACATTCATTATAAAAATATCACCGTTAATATATTATTAAAATAATATATTTAAATGAATTATTTTATCAGAAAAAGATAAAATATTAATTTTCAACAATTGTTACATTAAAAAATTTTCTCCATCTATATCCACATAAATTCAATATTTTCCTCATCATATAAATCAATAATTAATTATTCACAAATAATATTACAGAATCACAGTACTGGCAACCAGGCCGTTCTCAGGAAAGAGGGGGCTTTCCAATAAGAATTTCTCCTTACTAGCGCGCAATTAGGTGACCAAACCTCTCCTTAGACAGAACTTTCTAGACATTGCCAATAATGTTATCAAATAATATTATTAAGATAATATGAATTATTGCTTCGATAATGGAAAATACTGTGTAGTGACAATTATTGAAACAACAGTAATATAAAATATCAATGCAGTAATTATTGAATCAATAAAATAAAATACTGAACAGTAATTACTGTAACAATTATTGAGTAGTGCCTTCTTACGTAAGAATCAATAATTGGTGCAATACCGTGTGCTACTGTTCAACAACGCGTATTACTTTACTTTACCCACCGGGTATTCCAACAGTGTTAACGGTAACAACTACGCCGTTATTTATAAACAACTTATATTTGTCGTTTTCTTCATCCAATCGCTTTTCGTTATGGGACCCACAAAAGACTGCGCCGTCGTACGAATATTCCCCGACAGCAAGAATATTCCACGACCAAACGAATATTCCTCGTCAATAATGAATATTTTATAACCACCTGCTTATTTAAAATATTTGCGCATTTTACCCATAACTAACCACATTAATCAAATTCACCCTTACAATTTCAAAATAATAAATAAAGGAAAATTCCTTTTTATTTAAAAATTTTCGGGGTCTTACAACAAATCCCTCCGAACCAGATGGTATTGTCAGAACAGGTGCTGAAATGAGTCTCCTCTTGAGTTCTTGAAAACTCTTCTCACATTCCTCACTCCAACCGAACTTTGTATCTTTTCGAGTCAGCTGAGTTAGTGGAGTAGCGATTCGAAAAAACCTTTCTACGAATCTCCGATAATAACAAACTATGCCGAGAAAGCTACGTACTTCGGTCACTGATTTAGGTTGCTCCCAGCTTTGAATAGCTTCAATCTTTGCTGGGTCAATAGATATTCCATGACTTGATACCACGTGCCCAAGGAATGCTACTTCCTTAAGCCAGGACTCACATTTCTTTAACTTGGCATAAAGCTTGTATTCACAAAGCTTTTGGAGTATCAACCTCAAGTGTTGCTCATGATCTTCACGGCTTTTAGAATATATGAGGATGTCATCAATAAAGACGACCACAAAATGATCCAAATATTCCTTGAATACTCAGTTCATCATATCCATGAAGGCAGCAGGAGCATTAGTCAATCCAAAGGACATGACTAGGAATTCATAATGCCCGTATCGAGTTTTGAAAGCCGTGTTTGGAATATCATCGGTTCTAATCTTTAATTGGTGATATCCGGAACGAAGATAAATCTTTGAAAAGAATTTAGCTCCTTGCAACTGGTCAAATAGGTCATCAATACGTGGCAATGGGTACCTATTTTTGATGGTGACATGATTCAACTCCCGATAATCAATACAAAGTCGCAAACTCCCATCTTTCTTCTTCACGAATAGAACAGGAGCACCCCAAGGAGAAGTACTAGGACGAATAAAGCCAATGTCTAACAATTCCTGTAGTTGAGTCTTTAACTCCTGAAGTTCAATAGGAGCCATTCGATATGGGGCTTTGGAAATGGGTTTTGTACAGGGTTCAAGGTCGATACAAAATTCAATTTCACGCTCTAGGGGTAGGCCAAGAAGTTCTTTAGGGAATACGTCAGGAAATTCATTAATAATAAAAATATTATTCAAAACTGACGTATTTTTGTTTAGATCTGTGACATGAGCTAAGAAAGCTTGACATCCGTTTTTTAATAAACGAATAGCTTTATGGCTTGAGATGACAGTGATTGATTTTAATGGTTTTTTTGCTTGAATTCGAATAATAGGTCGATTAGGAATATGAAAGCTAACAACCTTAAGAAAATAATCAGTTTTTGCATGATGAGTAGTTAACCAATCAATCCCTAGAATTACATCAAATGTAAGTATTTTTAATGCAATAAGATCGACAGGTAATGTGTGGGTACCAACTTGAACCAAACAAGACTTATAAATCGTGGATGTAATCAAGGTTTCTCCTAAAGGAGTTTTCACAGATAAGTCAAAGTCTAATTTGTCCGGAGTCAAATTTAATCGTTGGGCGCAAGTAGGAGAAATAAAAGAATGGGTAGAACCGGTATCAAATAAAGTGTAGACTTCACTAGAGTTTATGATAAGCTTACTCGTGATGACCTCATTCAGGTTCCTTGCTCTCTGGGAGGTCACAACAAACGCTCTCCCTTGCACTACCGGCTTTGACTTTTCTGGGACAGCCTTTGGTGCCTCCATCCTAGCTGAATTTGTATTCGGTGAATGATAAAATCGAGCTAAGTGACCTTCTCTTCCACAATTATAATATGCTTTGGACGATATCGTGCAATTTGGACTGATGTGTCCCTCCCCTCCGCATTTGAAGCATATGATAGGTGGTCTTTCTCCTTCCTTAACAACGGGTGCTGGTGCTGACGTCTTTCCATCATTGTTGAATCTTCTCTTCTTGAAATGTCCATTCTTATTGTTTTGGCCCTAATTACCAACGAAGTGGTTACCATTTCTGGCCTGTTAATTCCCTCCACGCTTGTTGTCACCGCTTTGATGATTGCTCTCACTGGTATTATCATTTTGCCGGCTGCTCTCTTTTGGCTGCGTTGACTCGTTATCGCGCTCCACCAACTGATCCCTATTTATAACATCTGAATAAAAACACAGTTTATGAGAAATAAGATGTTGACGTATTTTCGGCTTCAAACCTCTTAAAACATATGCTATTTTCTCTTCATTATCCACCAAGTGGGACGCAAACCGGGATAACTCCGCAAATTTTCCCTCGTATTGCGACACGGTCATATTGTTTTGCTCCAATTTGATAAACTCCACCTCTTTCATGTGACGAATACTTTCGGGAAAGTATTTGTCGTTGAAAAGCTCTTGGAACTTCTCCCAAGACATCTTTAACACGATAGGTTGAGTACGTTTTACTGATTCCCACCAGTAATCTGCCTCTCCGCACAACATAAAGGTGGTAAAGGGAACCTTTTGCTCCTCGGAGCATCCCAAGACATCAAATATCTTGGTGATCTCCTTTATCCATGCTTCTGCCATAAGTGGTTTTGGCTCTCCCTTAAACTCTGGTGGTCCCAACTCCTTGAACTGTTTAGCGGTGACCGCCCGAGAGTTTGCAGTGTTTCCACCTACATTTTGGACAGGAGCCGCTCTCGCTTGCTGTTGCATGAATTGCATAAAGCCTCTGAACAATCCATCATTCAGCATTTGGTCAGTGTTATTGTTTGCATGAGGATTGTCACTTCCTGATGCATATTCTCCTGATTATTGATATGTGGAGACTCAACGATCTCTTGTGCTCCATTGCTATTCTCAACATTTTCGGATGTCATTTTCAGATACTGCCACAAAACAAAGGTTAATTGACATGTAACATAATATCTCTAAACTCTGACCAACCAATTTAAATAAAAAATAAATTTAAGTAGGTCATACTAGCGAAGGAATTCCCCGTGTCTCCCCTCCTAGTTCTAGTCTCACATCTTAGCCAGGGATCATATCCCTAAGCTTTGATACCAACTGTGACGTCCCCAAAATTAGGTATACATTACCCATCTTGGGTCGTCAGATACATGGTACATAATTCAAATACAACTTACTAATACAACTGTCGTGTACAATACGACAAACATAAATTGTGAGTTTGAATACAAATATTATCTACTAGAGATTATACAAACTCAAAAGGAGTCCTCATTACAATTATTATCACACTATTTCACAGAATAGTGAGGACTACTAATGTTATCCTCTGGACCATCACTCCGTTCCCCGACTCGTCCCAGCTATATTCTCATTTCCTGAACAGAACAGTGAAAGAAAGGGTGAGCTCAACTAGCCCAGTAAGAAATATTATGACTAAGATAATGCAGAATAAATTATCATTAGTCTCCAACAATGTTAAACTGATAAAATATAATAGACATCAAGTTTAACTGCAGCGGAACAAGCAATCCATTAAAAGAGTTAAATAGAAAATAAAATCTACTATCTTTTATGATTTAAAAGGTTTTTTCATCACTGTTATCGCTGAGACTCAGCTTAATAAATATTCTACATCTTCGAATCACCCTTGCACTACGACCAATGATATTCTTTAGTATCATGACCACAATTATCCATGCACTACGGGCCAAGAATATTTGTGTATTCATTAATGGTCATGATCATGCCAACAACTGTCCATCAATGCACTACGGGCCAATGAGAACTTTTACCACATCATTTGTAACATTAAGGTCATGATTACACCGAATAATCCCTGGTCATAATCATACCAAGTCCATCTTTACACTACAGGCCACAGATGACTTTCAACAAAATATAAACATGAGGATGATGACAATGATATAAAAATTCTATAAAACAAGTTTAAGAATTATTTTATCCAGGAATTATTAATGTCCAAATTGTCAACATGATACTGTTTTGTAGAGTAAAATTCAAGAATGATAATAAAGGAACCAGGTCAGGCAAAATTTGCACCGACAGGATGTTCCAAAAGAATAATAAAGACGGAACCAGGTCCAGTGTAAAACACACAGACAGGATGTTCAACGGAATAATAATAAAGACGAACCTGGTCCGGTGTAAAACACATAGATAGGATGTTCCAACAGAATAATAGAAGAATGTCACCAAGTATAGGGTAGACCGCGTATACAGGTTATTCCAACAGAATAATAAGAAATGGAATAACAACAGTTCTCTTCATGAATAAGAAAGAATAACACCCCTTACGAGTACAAAAAATAAAATTCCCCACCTTAAGAAGAAGAGTACTGGATATATAAGTAGTGAAGTAGCATAATTCTTTCTTCTTTCTCTCTATAGTTTATCTCTCTAGAGTTTCAGTGAATTCGTAAGAAAATAATGAATGAATGAGCTTCTATTTATAGAAAAATGGAATGCATAGTAACTAACTCATGAACGGTCGAGATTGATTTACTTTAATCTGACGGTCCATATTTAAAGCAAAATAAAATATAATATATTCTATTTATAATCTAATAAAACGAATAACTTTATAAAAGATTTTACTATGCAAACACTATGCATGCACTATGCAAACACTATGCATAATAAAATATAATATATTCTAATTATTATCTAATAAAATAGATAACTTTATAAAAGTATTCTGTTTTATATAAAAAGATTTTACTATGTAAAACACTATGCAGACACTATTCAACACTATGCATAATAGAATATAATATATTTTATTTATAGAATAACTTTATAAAATTATTCTGTTTTATATAAAAAGATTTTTTGTATTATTACATTAATAATACCAACAAAACTGAGTGACTTATCATGTAAGCATCAATAATCCATACCGTGTGCTACTATGCAACCACGCGTATTACTGTACTTTTAACACCGGGTGTTTCAACAGTTAACGGTAAAACTTCCGCCGTTATTTTCATAAAGTATTTTTGTCGTTTTCTCAATCCGACAATAATTCAGTTGTGGGGTCCACCAATGATTGTGTCGTTGTACTAATATTCCCTGTTAAAACGAATATTCCCCAACCAATCGAATATTATATAACAAATTACGTAATTTGCAAAATTTATAAATATTACCCACAACTATTATATCATTTTCACTCCATAATATTCAAAATTAATATTTATAGAAAATTCATCTTTATTCAAAAAGTTGGGGTTTTACAATTCCAGCAGTAGAGCCCCATAGTTAAGCTGTATCCCACAGCTTATGGCAGTCATGAGCTTTAGTTACACCTCATTTACAGAATCGTGCTCAGTGCTTTTGGAGCATATACACTTCCCAATAATGTCAGCCAGAAATTCGTACCTCTGAGGAAACTCCTTTTTCTTTTATCCTTTGACAGTGGGGGATTTCTTGTGATGCATCTTCTTAAGCCCTTCATGGAAATCGATGCCATCTAAAAACCAAAAACTTTCAGATTTGAATCCTAAGGCTAGATTGACGTTTTCAGCCTTTAGATTGATTTCCACGTCCTTGACTCTCGTTGTGAGGACTTCATTTTTGTATACTCCATTTTTGTAAAACTCCTTTATTAACTTTGGGTAGATCCATGTGCTCGTACCCAGAGCGTCTTCGAGACTAGCCTTTTTCAACAGTTTCAGAATCTTGTAAAATTTGGGTTCATCGATTCTGAACTCATCGAAGAATAATCTATAGCCGGAGACAACGTTGGAGGCTGCCATTTCTATCATTGAAGGGATTATGGTTGCTTGAGCTTTCTTTGGGGTTAGGGTTTTTTCTTGTAGAGAGAGAAAGAGAAGAGAGATAGGCCTTTTGAACTTTTGATTTCAAAAAGGCATTTTTGAACTGTACTTGTAGTTTTCCTCTCTCCATTTTTGTTTAGTGGGGCAGGTGTCAACTTCTGCTTGGCTCTATGAATTTGACTGAGAAGGATTGTACTTATTTGCCCTTAGCTCCTTCAGAGCTAATGTGTCCTTAGGGAGGACTACGATCGTTGAGGTAGCCTTTATGATCGTTAAGTCTATCCAGTAATCGTCGTGTCTTAGCTACGATCGTCGAGTCTGTCCAATATTCATGAGTCTGAACTATGATCGTCAAGTCTATTCTAGTAATCGTCGTGTCTGAACTACGATCGTTAAGTCTGTCCAGCATTCGTCGAGTCTGAACTATGATCGTCGAGTCTATTCCAGAAATCATCGTGTCTGAACTACGATAGTCGAGTTTGTCCAGCATTCGTCGAGTCTAAACTATGATCGTCGAGTCTGTTCTAGAAATTGTCGTGTCTGAACTACGATCGTTGAGTCTGACCGGATCCTTATGATATGTTTTTGACTTAGCATTCTTTTAAGGTAGCTCGGGAAGGGCCAACCTCTTGGAGTGAGTCAAGGGTTAGGTTTGTTCCTGAGGTGCTTATCAGAGAGATTGCTTTGTTTTGAAACTTATCATCACATGATGCTCCTTTTGTTTTTGTTGATGGGGTTTTGCTATCGTTGAGTCTGCACTACGATTGTTGAGTCTATGCTACGATCGTTTTTTTTCATGTCACTTCAGCTCTACGATCGTGGACTTCCCATATCATGTCTACGATTTCAACCATAGCCTTTGTATCTATATAGTTATCACATACTAGAGCATATATTTTATGGTTGTAAATTAAGCATTCCTAGCTCACTTATTAACTTGTTAAACCTGGATTCATCTAGAGGTTTTATAAAGATATCAGCAAGTTGATTTTCAGTAGGGATATATTGTAAAGATATAGTTCCATTTTGCACATGATCCCTAATGAAGTTATACCTTATTTCTATATGCTTAGTCCTAGAATGCATAACATGATTTCGAGTTATTGCTATGGCACTTATGTTATCACATGAGTGAATGGGAATGAATTTGAAATCAAACCCATAATCAGCTAACTGATTTTTCATCCATAGGATCTGAGCACAGCAGCTGCCAGCATCAATGTATTCAGCTTCTGTAGTTGAAGTAGATATTGAGTTTTTCTTCTTGCTAAATCAAGACACAAGTCTGTTTCCTAGCAATTGACAGGTGCCACCGGTACTCTTTCTATTTATTTTGTAGCATGCAAAATCAACATCTGTGTATCCTGTTAGTTTAAATGAGGACTCCTTGGGATACGAAAGCCTCAAGTGAGGTGTACCTTTGAGATACCTAAAAATCCTCTTTACAGTAGTTAAATTTGATTCTTTAGGGTTAGCCTGAAATCTAGCACATATGCATGTTGCAAACATTATGTCTGGTCTACTGGTAGTTAAATATAAAAGAGAGCCTATCATACATCTGTATTGAGTTATATCAATACTTTTACCTTTTTCATCTTTGTCAAGCTTGGTTGTAGGAGCAATTGGGATTTTCATGGGAGAGGCTGATTCCATGCCATACTTCTAAAGTAAATCTTTGATGTACTTGGCTTGGTTTATGAATATTCCTTCATCAGTCTACTTTACTTGTAGTCCAAGGAAGAAGTTCAGCTCACCCATCATGCTCATTTCAAACTTGATCTGCATAAGCTTGAAGAATCTCTTACATAGCTTTTCAATAGTAGAACCAAAAATAATATCATCAACATATATTTGAACCAATTAGACTTTGTCTTTATGTTTTCTAAGGAATAATGTGATATCTACTCTACCTCTAGTGAATCCATTTTCAATAAGAAAGTTAGTTAGTGTTTCATACCATGCTCTATGTGCTTGTTTAAGACCATATAAGGCTTTGTCTAATCTATAAAACTAATTAGGAAGAAATTGATTGATGAAACCTGGAGGTTGCTCTACATAGACTTCTTCTTGAAGTTCACCATTCAGGAATGCACTTTTGACATCCATCTGAAAGACCTTGAATTTCATGTGAGCAGCAAAGGCAAGAAAGATTCTGATGGCTTCTAGTCTGGCAACAGGTGCAAATGTCTCATCGTAGTCAATGCCTTCTTCATGAGAGTAGCCCTTGGCCACTAATCTTGCCTTGTTCCTGGTTATTACTCCATCTTCATCCATCTTGTTTCTAAAGACCCACTTGGTTCCAATGACAGGATGACTATTTGGTCTTGGTACTAATCTCCATATTTTGATTCTTTCAAATTGGTAGAGTTCTTCCTGCATGGCTTCTACCCAGCTGGAGTCTTCCATAGCATCCTTTTTCTTCTTCGGTTCCATTTGTGATTGGAAGCTTAGATAGAAGCATTCATTCTGGGTGGCAGCTCTTATTTTTACTCTTGCACTCGGATCTCCAATGATTAGATCTTGAGTGTGATCTCTTTCCCATCTGTTTCCTGTTGGGACATCTGTCCTTATACCTTATTGTCTTAGGCCTTCAAGATCTATTTCTTCTTCTTGGTGTGGAGGTTCATTGTCTGGCATAGGCCTCTCTACGATCTCATTTCTTTGCTCAACGATTTCACTATCTGGCACTACGATCATAGTGTTGAGCTCGACGGCCTCATTCGTAGTGTCTGAGCTGTCAGTCATAGTGTCTTGAAGCACTATTTTGTCCAAGTCTGTTTCATCAAAGATGATGTGAATCGAGACTTCAACACTCAGTGTCTTTTTGTTGAACACTCTGTAGGCCTTGCTGTCTGTGGCATATCCAAGAAAGATTCCTTCATCTGACTTGGCTGAAATTTTGTTAAGTACTGCTTTCCATTGTTGAGAATGTAGCATGAACAACCAAATACATGAAATTAGCTGACACTTGGCTTTCTTCCTTTCCACAGTTCGTAGGGTGTCTTCTTGATCGTAGAGTGTATCAGTGATCTATTCTGTGTGTAACATACAGTGTTGACGGCTTCTGCCTAGAAGTATTCAGGTAGATGGGCTGCTGCTAGTAACGTTCTTCTAGCCTCTATCAAAGTTCTATTCTTTCTTTCAACTACTCCATTAGAAATAATATTCCTGAACGTACATTTAACTGATAGCAAGCTGGAAACTAAAAACTTGCCCAACAATGTATTAGCTAATGCAAAGAATTAAAACAGTTCAATAATAGAGATGAGAGTTCAAAATTACATTCATTATATAATAATAGAACTTAAGAAACTTGCTTAACTTTAAACAAGTTAGAATGAATCAATCAATAAAATTGATTTATTCAATAATAATTAAGATAAGAAGCTTGCTCAATCAAAAGAATGAAGTTATACAATATAATAATAGAACTAACTCAACGAAAGTGTAGAGTTAGAAAACTAGCACAATGTAATAAATGAACTAGCTCAACAAAAGTGTAGAGTTAGAAAACTTGCCTCGAACGTAAGCTAAAATATTAAAACTCACGTTCACCTATACACAGAATTAAAACCACACCATCTATTAGACATACTAATATTCACTTTTCAATATAAAATACATTACTAGATAAACTTGTTATTTTAGCACAAGTCTTAAGCTACCATTTACATTTCAGAATTCCCAAGTGTTAATCATCACAACACATAACTAACGTTCAATGTATAAACTAGGTTATCACATAACGCATTTTTGATTTACTAATCATTTTTTTCAACTTTGAATTCATAATACATATAACACAACTCTGTATTAGCCTTGTTGTTACATGTTGGACACGTTACTATAACCTTTAGCTAAGCCACAAAGAACGACCTAAGTCTGCAGAATTAGTAGACTTCAATGTCTAGAAATAAGCACTCACACGGCCGCGCGAGTTTTATAATGGGAAGTCATGCGCCCGCGCGACAGCTGCGCTCCTGCGCCTAAGGGCTGCACGCCCGCGCGACGCACAGAACTTAGTTTTGCAGAACAGAGCTTCGACACTTTTCTTAAGCCAAATAACACGAATTTGACCCACCAAACAGTGACAATAACACGTAAAATAAATATACAACTATCATAGACATGATTACTAACATATTCAACCACTTAGCACAATTTAACAATCACTAAAACTATTTTAATTTCTCAATTTTCTTGACATTCATCCGAAAAATCATCACTGTGATTTCAAAACATGACCAAATCATCTCATTCAAATTACGTTATGTTCGTATCTCAACAAACTAGCATAAACAAAACTCAATTAACATCTTAACATGCTATTTAACGATCAAAATTGGTACTTACATAGCTACATATAAAAACATAAACGCTGACATCATTTTCTTTTCCTGTTATCCAAAAATTAACATGCGATTTCCTTATTTGACATAAACTCTAGCATTATAAACATATACAATTGCAATTACCAACTATATAAATCCACAATTTAACAATTGCTTATTACAGAACATGAGAAAATTCTTGTCGTCCAACACAAATATGTATATATTATCACAGTTATGAACAATATATTATCACAGTTATGAACATACCTTTTGTTTCTTGACAGAATTTCTTGTTAAACACACTGGAATTGACGTGAAAATTTCCTAGACTCATCTCCAATTCTCTATCAAGAAATTCTCAATTTTCTTAGAGTTCTCAGTATCACAACATAGACCAACTTAAGCGTAAAAACCCAAACTGAATAGTAAGCGTAAACAAAAGAAACTGATACACCTTAATACGCATAAATATAATAACAGTTACAAAAATAAACGTATATATATTATAATTATATTATACTTATCATTTTATTTAATTTAAATAAACTAGAAATCCCAAAAGCCATAAGGCTTGTTTGGCAAAAACCCTTTAAAATTTAAAGAATTAATATATTAAGCCTTGTTTGGCAAAAACTAAATTAAACTACTTTAATTTATTTTAATAACTCCTTATAATATAGTTATTTGTCACACTATATTTAATCAAGCTTTCATATTTATTTTAATTAATTAAATCACAATTAATTAAATAAATCCTTTAATCACATAACTAAATACAAATAATTAACCATTAAATTGAAATATCAATATAATAATCATTTCCTTAATTCATCAATTATTTATTTAATAAATAATTAACTAAACAAAATTGAATCAATTGCACAAATTTTTATTCAAAGATAATCACATCCATTAAATATTTATATAAATCAATAAATAATTATTATTACATTTAAAATTCTGGAATGTTACATGTCTTGCCCGAGCCGTTGTCTCCAAAGATGATTGAGGGACTCTCTTTCTCTATGTAGTTAGACAGAAGGGCTTTGTTCCCAGTCATGTGTCTTGAGCATTCACTGTCCAGATACCAGGTTGTGATCGTGGAGCTCTTTTCCTGTCATAACATTGAACCTTCATTTTGGTACCCATATTTGCATGGGTCCTATTTTGTTAGTATCCTTGGGGACCCAAATCTGTTTAATCTTGGGTCTCACATGCATGAAATTATAATAGCATCTTGTAGCCTTGTGACCAACTCTATTGCACACAAAACACTTAGTATGATACATGCCTGTGTGTGTAAGAGAGTTCATTCTCCATTTGGACTTTTGTGGTTCTTTAGTCATTCTTCTGTTAAACTGATTTTCCTTCTTCCATATGTCCTTGGGTCTCATGAAATGTGAGGAGTGCATCTTACCTCTACTGTACCTTCCCAGTTGGTTCGTAGAGTTGGTTTTATTTAACTCTACGATCCTCAGAGGTTGGTGAGTAGAGGATGGGTTACTCTTCTCTTTTCTGAAGCCCAGGACAACATGAGATCCTTTACTCCTTGGAGTATGGATGGAAACAGTGGAACATGGTTGAGCTGGTTCTTCCTTCTGTGAGGATTTCACAAATGTAATACCTCTACTAAAATTTGAAGCATTACAAGTGCTAGTTTCCTTTATATTTTCCACACATGGCTCTGAGGTGTATTCCCCAAAGCCTAAGTCTGTTCTGTCAAATGTACTTCTCTAACTAGAGAGCAGGGAGTCAATGGATGATGAGAATTTGTTCCATGTAGAGATAGTGTTTTCTAGTTCCTCAACTTTAGAGGTTAGATTGGACTCTCTTTGTGCATTGAGCTCATTTGTCTGTTTTAAGATCTCATTCTCAGCCTCAAGCTTGGAGATAAAGTTAGTACTTAGAAGAGCTATTTCTAGCTCTTCTTTAACTTTCTTTTTCTCCTCTTGAAGAAGTCAATAATCCTTTGACAGAACTCTGAACCACTTTATGTATTGATGTAGATCATTTATTATGCCTTGTAGTGCAGTTTTCAAATCATTAATGTCTACATCAGGTGAGTTGAAGTCAAATACCTCATCGATACTTACTTCATGAATGTTGGATTTCTGTTTGTCCTTTGCATGTTTATCCATCAGGCACCTATTAGCCATTTGAGGATCTTCATCATCTCCAAATTCAGGAGTTGAGTCATTGTCTGAATCACTCCAAGATCCTCCAGCTATCAAGCCTTTGTCTCTCTTTTGAGGCCTTTTGTTTCCTTTGTATTCCTTCTTTGCATGTGATTTCTTCTTTATTTCTTGTCTGAGAGGTTTGTTGCAGTTGGCAATGAAGTGGCCAGGCTTCTTGCAGTTGTAGCATAGATCATTCATTTGCTCCTGACTACTGTAGTTGCTGACCTTCTTTAGCTTGCTGGTTTTACCTTGACACATGAAACTTCTTAGCCTTTTTACCAGCATAGAAAAGTCTCCATCATCGTATTCGTCATAGTCAGAGTTAATCTCAGTGTTGACCTTGGATGCACTTTCAGTTGCTTTGAGAGAAACACCCTTATCCTTCTTTCTTCCTTCTGATAAGGTTTCAGATCGTTGAGTCAGCTCCAGTTCGTATGTCAGAAGATTGCCATATAGCTGTTGAACTGTCATCTCATGAAGATTCTTTGACTCTCTAATAGCAGTGGTTTTGGCATCCCACCTGCTTGGTAGGGCTCTCATGAACTTTATGATTAGATCTTTGTTTGGATAGATCTTCCCATAGGCTCGTATAGAGTTGAGCAGAACGTTGAATCTCTCGTAGGTGGAAGTTACGTTTTCTCCTTGAACATGAACAAACATTTTATACTGCTGTGCCAGGAGTGATTATTTATTTTCTTTTACTTCTTCCGT
This sequence comes from Panax japonicus, assembly GCA_020205505.1. Lineage (NCBI taxonomy): Eukaryota > Viridiplantae > Streptophyta > Magnoliopsida > Apiales > Araliaceae > Panax > Panax japonicus. The sequence continues at coordinate 34,955,651 of CM035113.1, read as the reverse complement.
TCCTTCGTGCATGATGAGTAGTGCTTCCCAAACATCCTTCACTGTTGACAACATTTTCGAACAGATCCTCTTCTAAGGATTGAAACAAAATGTTCTTGGCCTTCTTGTCGAGTTGGACAACTCTCTCCTCGTTGTAAGTACACTCCTCTTTGACTTTGATTTGTATTCTGTTTGGATCGTCTGTGGTTGGTGCAAGCTTTGTTGGAACATAGGGCCCATTCTGAATAGTCTCAAATAGATCTTCATCTATTGAGTCCATGTATGCTTGCATCCTAACTTTCCAGTTTGCTAATTTATCTTTGTTGCACATTGGTGGCTTGCTGCCTCCTCTAGTTCTTGATTCACTTGGTAAGTGTGCCATTGGATCTACTAGAACTTTGTAGGCTGTATAATAGTACTTACTTTGATACCAATTGTTAGTTCTCGAAGGCACAATAGTTATCTAGAAGGGGGGGGGTTGAATAGATATTTAAAAATCTTTTCGTTTTAACTTGTTAATTGATAATGATTCAAACTTAGCGGAATTAATATTTGTTTTAATCTCCCTTAAGATAGTGAGTTTAAGAGAGTGAGGCAGTTATAGTAGTTATGGCAGATATGGCAGTTATAGCAAGAATGTAATAGACAAAGTCGTTTTAAGTGGTTCAGAGCACTTAAAACTCCTAGTCCACTCTTCTACTCCTCGAGTAGGAAATCCACTAAGGATGCATTTTACACTTTCTGAAACACACTGATTCCTTCTAGACCAGCAGTCTATGAACTTCTTAGTTCACTCTTGAACTCTTCAAGTCTAGCAGACTTGGCTCTTCACAGTTCACTTAGAACTCTTCAAGTCCTTTTGACTTGGAACTCTTACTTCAGTTGATTAGTAGTTGTTGAGTTCTTGATGGTTGCTACTCAGTTGTTGTTAAAAACTTTTTCGAAAGAATTGAGTAGCTGAGCAAGCTTTTCTTTTTCCCAGATCGTAGAGTTGAGCATTGAGAGTTCTTGTACTATTTTGTTCAATGCTTTCTTAGTTCTCTCATCTTCTTGATTTGCATATATGTGATCTTGAAAACTATCCATTAGATCCATCTGTTGAAGCATTAAATGCATTTGACATTTTTGTTCTTTGATGGAGACTTTTCTGCACATCTTCTGAATTGCATTCTGGCCCACTGACACAGTAGACTGCTTTCTCACCTAACACCTGAAAAGGTGTTTTTCTCCTTACCAATGGTGCTTTCCTTAGCTTCTTCAATACGCTTCTTTGTTGCATACTAAGGATATCTTTTATGCCTTTGGGACTGGTGAGTACTACAACGTTTAGAACCCATTCCACATTTGTTGGAGTTTGTCTCCACAGAAAACGTGAGGCTTTATGCTTCTGACACAAGGAAGATGATACTCTACGATTCAGATCGTGGTGACTTGTCACCTTGGTGCTTGGTCTGATGCTATCAGCAGAGAGCACTATGATTTCTCTTAAATACTTGCACACTACGATCTTCGCTTTCTTGAGTTGTAAACTCTACGTTTTTGTGAGCACACTACAATCTCTGAGTTGGCTCGGCAAACGTTGGGACCACTCTACGATTTTTGAAGAGGCCCTCAAGGCAGGCACACTACGATCCTCAAAGCTCTACGTTCTGCCTTGGTTTTTGTAATCTTGATCAGCTTGATACACTACGATCTCTTCTAAGCCTATCTATTACATCTCAAGATCAATCTAACATCTTTGATCTCTCTATCTATACACTCAGTTACAGAATGATACAAATCAAGAGCTTAGATCAACCTAACAAGTTTGATCTATCACTAAATCCTTGTATATATATCTCTTGAAGGACTTTACATATAATCATGAGCATTTACATATAAACATCAAATCAAAATATGCACTCTCCCAATAAATGCCTTATAACTTTTGAATTTGAAATTTGATTTTAATAAAATACAAATAAAATAATTAATTTATATTTTATAATTGCTAAATAATTATATAATTATTGCAGCGTCAGTTTTAGACGTTTAGTTTTGTACGTGGGTTTTATTTTATTTTACGTAGAAAGGTTTGGCCTAAGCCTGTGAAAGGGAGAAGGGAGAGTTTACAGAGAAGAATTGGAGAGAAAGAGAGAGCTTGAGAAAAGAGAAAAAGACTTCTGTGATTCCAAATAATTTTGTATTTTATCAAGATTATCTCCAATAAATTGAAGGTATACTCTCTCAATCTTGAGTTTTACGTTTATAGAAAGAGTTCACGTTCTTCACTTTCAAAATTTTCTGTAAATTGCATGTTTGATGAATTGTTGTTAGACAAACTGATTTATGGTGTTTATTAGCAAATTATGATGTTAGAATTAACATCTAGAAAAGGAATTAGTGAACTAATTACGTTCAAAAGAAAGAAAATAGATTATAGTGACTATGTGTATATATATAGATTATTTTGAAGTCAAAATTGATGTTTAATTCATAGTATTAAGTATAAATTGGCTTTTTATTGTGAAAATACATGAAAAAATGAAAACAAAGTAATTGAAACTAACTGTTTTGGTTGTAAAACGAATTCACAATGAGGAATTTTGCTATGAATGTCAAAAGAAGAAGAAATAATAGAAATAGTGAAATTAAAGGTTGTAATTTTGATGTTTATGTTGTTTTTGTGGTTAAAAACGTGTTAGAAACATTAGTTTATGTTTCTGTAAACATATTACAACTTGGGTAAGTTGCTATGGTTGTTAGAAAGGAGTCATTAGGCCTAATCTGGCTTTCTACAATGTTCATGGTGTTCGTTCACGAAACTGCAGCACCCACCCCGGCTGGCTATTGTAGTACAAAAACCCCCGCCCCGGCTAGGGGGTAGTCTAACTTGCTAAAGTTAGAAAAATCTGACCGGACATGTTTTACTAAAATTAGCATAACGTTTTCATACGAACTCCGATTGATGCGATTCAAGATGATCCGGAATGAGGACGAGTAGACCTATAACTTTTTTTCATTAAGTTGTTTAGTTTGATATCGTTATTAGGGGTATAAAATGGTCATATTTAGAACTGTTGTGCACTTGGAGGCAATCAGAGGGTGTCAGGATGCACGAGTGCAAGTGCAGTCCGATCCTTTGTGTGTTAGTATAACCTAATCTAAAGAGAATGATAACATGTTGAACATGTAATAGGATGTTGTATCAATTTGTTATGTGCATATGGTGCAATGGAATGATAATTTAATTAGTTGTAATAGAGCTAAAATGTGATGCTCATGAAAAGATGTGATGTTGTTTAAACTTAAACTTAGTTAGTGAGCTATAATAAAAGTGGGAAAGAAACTCATGAAGCTAATATTAGTGTAACTAATGAGTATTGTCATTACATATGGTTTGTGTAAGACTTATGGTGAACGTAAGTAGTGATTGTTTAATCTACGTACGAGGCACGTTCTCTAACTCTACTTGTAACGCCCAAGAATTTCGGATTTTTAATGAATTAAATTTATATTTGATTATGTGGATTAAATGAATTTAATTGATTAATTATGTGAGTATGATCTTTGAAGGTCGTTCTAAGACCTAGAATGTGTGAATGTGGTTGGTATTCTTACTACGTGCTTGGATTAATTGTTTTGAATTATCAAGACAAAAATGAATGTTTTTCGAGAATTTTCCCGTAAAAAAACTATTCATCCGATTTCGTTCAGAGCTTAGGTTCGAAATTCCGAGAAACGCATAATGATAGAATATGAAGATATAATGGAATATCTGATAATATTTTCGATAATGGCAAACGAAGTTTTCGCTTGCGGACTTAAAACCCAAGGGTTAGTGAAAGAGATTTCAGAAAGGGAAAGGAAAGGCATATAATCATTTCGGTTATTATACGTATGAGATACGAGTATTATACTAGTTCGAATACAAGTATGGTATGAAGAATAGTACGACGTATAATACAAATATCGTATGAGTACTAGACGAAGAGAATACGGGAGTTATACGCCTGGAATATGATTAGTTCTAACTTGATTATGAGCTATGGATTTGGTATAATCCAATTGGACTTAGATTAAAAGCAAGCACAATGAAGTATGTAATCAAGCCCAAGTTAAGGCCCAATAGTAATTTAAGACAAGCCCAATCCAAAAAGTTAAACCGCAGGTCGAATCGGCGGGTCACGGGATGGATAAAACCCATGGGGCAACCCATGGGCATGTGGGTCGACCACTTGGCCACCAAGTAAAGTGATTACTTGGTTGCTAAGTTGAAGAGGAGGTGGAATAGTAAGGAGGTGGCCATTTGGACCATTTTGCCTTCCATTTGGATTTCCTATAAATACAAAGCTTAAGTTGGACTTTTAGTGTTTTGAAAAGATTGTCCAATACATATTGAGAGAGACAAAGAGCTAGAAACATATAATCAATCTACTTCCAAGCAAACCATAAGACGTTTATCAAAAACGCGAAGAACGACAAAGGTAATATTCTCGTAAACAATAGTCTTCATCTTTTTCAATTTCTTTCTCGTAGAGAATCGTAGATTGGTGGAGCATGTTTAGTGAGGAGGAATAAGGATGACTATTAATAATGAAAACATTGATAAGTCATGAATGAATAGAGATCATAAGGTTTACGTAAGTTAAAACCGTAGAAAGTTATAAACGTGAACGTAGTTTTATTGGATGATTTGAAAACCATCAAAGCTAGGGTATGTGCATATTGTTTGGTTAGGATGGAGATAATGAATCAATGGAGTGTTCCATTTGATTTGGCTTATAGAACACGAGTAACGAAGTTATGGCGAATTTTACGAAAATATACTTTAAACGTCGAAATCATAGAAATCACGGATTAAGGGTCAAAAGTTGCTGTGTGATTTGAAAACGTTGATTTTCAATGCCAACACATGAGATAAGGTTTTCAAGAGTTGTGGACTCAAGAATCGTCGAATTCTGACTTATAACGAAGAAAATGAGTATTGAACGCTCGAAAGCGAACCAAAAGGTGAATTCTAAGTTAACAAATTGAAAATGTAAAATTCTTATATGAACACTTAGAGTATGTAATTTGTGAGTTGTAGGCTTTCAAATGAGCCAATTCAGATGTAAAACGATTAAGTTATGAAGCCAGGAAGTTTGTTGGAGAAACCAACTGTCATAACTATCTGGTGCACAGGGGAGGCGCCGCAGCGCCAACCCAGTGTATTTTTGTCACACCGCAACGCCGTGTACGGCTGAGAGAAACCAGAAATGTCTGGAGACTCACACCGTAACGCGAGGATTAGTGCAAGGACTCGCACTGCATCACCGAGTCCGGGCAAAACCCCTGGAGAGTGATGCCGCAGCGCCACTATACAAAGGAGATGCCGCGTCGCAGCGCCGGCAGTGTAGAAAAGTTGACCAAGTTAGGTTTTATTTCTAAATTGAATGTAAAACCAATAGTAAGACATGAAGGTACCTAATGTACATAATAACACTAACTTTAAATCACTTATAAAGTGATAACGTTAGAGGATTAGATGTGGTTTAATGGGAAGTAAACAAAGAACGCAAGAAGGTAATAAGTAAAACCATGAATGATGTTCAATGTTGGTACTTCACCAATAATGATCGAATGTCGGTTAATAATATAAGACGTTCACAAGCCGTAATGAAGCATGGAAAGATGAATTGACTTTATTAACGAAATAAATTCAAGTAAGTCATAGAAGAGAAAAAAGTTGGTTAAAACAACTAAAGTAAAGTTTGTTTGGTAACTATTTATAGTGTGCTATTTGAATATATCATGTAGATCCTGTAAAGATTGAGAATTGATTGAATATTATATTCGAAGATGCTTAAAGGCAAGTTTTCTTAACTCTTGTCTAACCTCTGTATTAGTCAAGTTTTCTATGATTCATGTTCTGAAATGCATGAATGGTTTTAAAGAAAGAGTCGATGCCTAATTTAACTCGGCTAGACTGGAATCGAAGAATTAATTAATTTGTTTACAAGTCTTTTGATATAGAACTGTTAACGCTATCCTATGCCAAGTATTTGGTACGGATGTAAAGGTAAGTCTGTCTATGCATAAACAAAAGTATTTTCATTGATTATTCGATGGGCACGCGAGGTTGCCAAATGTTAAACGTAAATACATTTAACGGAAGAGTGTTGATCAACATAGGATACTATAGGCTGATCACCTAGATGTACTCGTACGTAATGCCGAATGGATGGCCTTAGTGCCAGATGTCCTTTTCAATAATAAAAACGAAAAGAGTATGTTCATGGTCTTTTTACCGATTCAAAATTCCTAAGCTATTATATATACTTTGGAATCGTTGTTATGAAATGAGAAGTACTAGTAAATGCTTCATGGTGATTCATAGCTACTTGTTCAGTTATGGAAGATAATAATATAATTATCGATGTGGTGTATATATCATCCTTTTATAGACTTGCTGAGCTATTTATGCTCACTTCTTGCTTGAATTATATGATTGCAGCTAAAGCCGAGCGAACTGAGAGTTATAAGAGAGATAAGGGCAAGGCTAAGATGGATAATTGACTATCCTGTAATAAACTAGAGTCTTTGTATGTAATGTACTTATGAATAACAAAGAATGTATTCGGTTTATGAACCTGGAAAAGGATTTATTAATAATTTAATAAGAATATAGTAAGTACACTCATTTTGTTGTTATCTCAATGGAATGACTATATGAATTGTAGTATCGTGGAACACCATCTGTCAGGTTGGAAGATACTCGGATTTGGGGGCGTCACAGGTTGGTATCAAAGTTTTAGGTTATAAAACGTAAGGTGGGAAGAACCTTAGGCTAATAACCTCGTTAGGAAAGGAAAAGTCCGAAGAAAGTTAACTCGAGTCAAATGAGTTAATAAGGTATTGAGGAAAATCAGTACCAAAAGATTTAAAAGATGGAAAGTAACCCTAAATGGATTAAATGTGATTTGTGCTTATATTATTGTGTATTATGTACTAATCAACTTGTTATGTGTTATTGTAGATGTCAATCAATAGCTTGATGTATAGGGATATACATGTGGTGAGCGAGGATTCCGTGAACAGAGTAGAGCCAGTACCTATGCCTGTAGCGGAGATACCTTTAGTGATTCTAGAAGAAACAGAGCCCGAGGAGTATTTTTCAGAGGAGGACTATTCCGAGGAGACCATGAGATTAGCATCATTTCTGAATATGATGATTGATGTGGAGGATGATATGGAGGTAACATCAGTTAATACGATGATGTCTTCCTTAGAGTCAACACCTACAGAGACGATGAGGGCAATGCATCTCTCAGTGCTTGACCGTAACGTGCAACTGCACAGTATGGTGCAGTACCAGAAGGAAGAGATCTGTGATCTCTATGGGGCTAAGGAGTCTGCAGTGTCAGACTTTTAGATAGAGCACGATGAGAAAGTTCTCATGACAAATAAGGCCAGAGACTATAAGAACGAGGTCGTAGAACTTTGTAAGAAACTGGTTAAGAAAGAATTGAAGATAACACGAATGTCATATATTAATGACAGTGCGCACGAGGATTTCAAGCTTAAAATAGCTTGTTATTCTATTGAGTCGGGATAAACTCGACATACTATAAGTCAAGATATTGTGTCGATTATAGCGAACGAGAAGCACGAGAATGCTGTTAGGCAGTATTAGAAGTTAGAATGGTAACTATTTTATGTGTAGTGATGTAAAACCCTCTTTTGTATAATTAAAGGGTAGTCTTTTTGTAAATCCCAAATTTTGTGAAAGTCAATTGCGGGATATAAATGTAATAGCTTTTGGCTATGAAAAGCAAATTGTAAATAGTCCGGGACTATGAAGAAGCATATTAATATAAAGAAGTTTTTATTTAATGTTCCTTCTTATGTTTGAGTTATTGTTCAGTTGTTCAACGACTAATAACTAAGTAAGCAAATAAGTAATAATGGGACTTTATTTATTTAATCAGAACTACCGCCAAGAAGAAGACAACGTAATTAAGAGGCGGGATCACATAACGATAATCAGGGGGGTCCCATTAACCCTATGCAAGAGTTCATTAATTTATTAACGGCTGCATTTAACCAAGCCAGGGGTAGAGCACCCGTAAGACATAGGGTAGCCCGAATAACTACCTTTAAGGAATTTAAAAGTGTAGGTCCACCTGAGTTCAAGGGAACAACAGACCCAATGGAGGCCTAGACATGGGTCAAGAAAATAGAGAAGGCGTTTGTTATTACAAATGTAGTTGAGGCACAAAAGACTTCTTTTGAGACCTACATGATGAAGGGGGAAGCCAACTACTGGTGGGAGGCTCACCAGGGTGGGGCTAGAGCTGATGCTGTTACATGGGAACAGTTCAAGAAGGTATTCTTCGAGAACTACTTCCCTACTAGCATGGAAGGGAGGATGGAGATTAAGTTCCTAGAACTTAAGTATGGGGACATGACTGTTCCCCAATATGTGACCAAATTCAATGAATTGGCAAGGTTTTCTCCACACCAAGTGGACACAGAAGAAAGGAAGGCTCGTAGGTTTGACCAGGGCCTAAAACCCCGGCTCTATAGTAGGATTTCGGTTTTCCAGAGTTCTTCCTATGGGACCATTCTGGAAAAAGATGATAATAGCAGAGGATGGTAGTGAGGCATTGACCCAATACCACAAGGAACGAAACAATAGGAGTAAGGGAGAGGGAGGAACTAAGGCAGAGGTTGCCAGTAGTAGTAGCAGTATGCCTAAAAGAAAGAATTTTAACTCCGGGAATACTGAAGTGAGACAAGGAGATCCTCAACGTAGGATGGAGACATGCAGAAAGACTCATCTGGGAGTCTGTCTAAAAGGGAAAATAGGTTGTTATAATTGTGGGCAGGAGGGTCATATATCACCCAACTGTCCTAATCCTAAGAAAAGTCGTGGCTGTTTTATTTGTGGGTCTATGGACAACATGGCAATAAATTGCCCGAAGAAGGGGCGAAAGGTAGTAAGGGTTCTAGTAGTGGTAATTTAGCCATTATTGGACCAACACAATCATTGGGTAGACCCTCGGCTGGAACGTTTATTATGACTATCCAAGATGTGGTTGCATCAGCGAATGTAGTAGCAGGTATCATTCCAGTTAACAAAATAAATGCTTATGTGTTATTCGACTCGGGTGCTACGTGTTCTTTTATAGCATGTGGATTTGCTAAGCAACTGGATTAAACCCTGAAAAGTTAGAAATACCTTTAGACATTAAGGTAGCAAACAAAGAGATAATTCCCATTGAAAACATTTATATGAATTATTTCGTAGATATTCGGGGCAACAAATTATCGTTAGATCTTTTACCGATAAGATTAAGTGAATTCGATGTAATTCTAGGTATGAATTGGTTAATTAACCATAGAACGATAATAGATTATCATAGAAAGAGTTTAAACCTAAGGCTTTCCAAGAAACCTGAGGTGGTGTTTTATGGTAATAAATCACCGGGACGTTCTTGTTGTCTAACCATGACACAAGCTAGAAATATGTTGAAGAAGGGGTGTAAGGGTTACCTGTGCCATGTTGTGGATACCCAAAGAGTGGGACTATCATTGGAACAGATAGCGGTAGTTCAAGATTTTGCGGATGTATTTTCGGAGGAGTTACCCGGTATTCCACCAGATAGGGATGTAGAATTTGTGATTGATTTGCTTCTGGGTACGACACCAGTTTCGAAGGCACCCTATAGGATGGCGCCAGTAGAAATGAAGGAGTTAATGGTTCAATTACAGGAACTATTAGATAGAAAGTACATACAATCGAGTGTGTCTCCGTGGGGAGCCCCGATATTATTTATAAAGAAGAAGGATGGGTCCTTACGACTTTGTATCGACTATCGAGACTTGAACAAGTTAACGATTAAGAATAAATACCCATTGCCCAGGATCGATGATCTATTCGATTAGTTGAAAGGGGCAAAGTATTTTTCTAAAATAGATTTGTGTACGGGGTATCATCAACTTAAAGTAAGGAAGGAGGATGTACCTAAATCGACATTTAGAACTCGTTATGGGCATTACGAGTTTCTGGTTATGTCGTTTGGGTTGACAAATGCGCCAGCCGCATTTATGGATATGATGAAAAGAGTGTTCAAACAGTATTTGGACAAGTTCGTTGTAGTGTTCATTGATGATATTCTAGTCTATTCTAAGATGTCAGAAGATCATGTTGAACATTTAAGAATAGTGTTGGAAACACTACGGAGAGAGAATTTATATGTGAAATACACCAAGTGTGAATTTTGGCATGAACGATTGCAATTTCTAGGATATGTTATCGATAAAGATGGTATATCCGTAGATCTAGCGAAGGTGGAAGTAGTGAATGAGTGGGAGCAACCAAAAATGCCAACCGAAGTTCAGAGTTTTCTGGGGTTAGCGGGATACTATAGAAGGTTCATTCATGACTTTTCTAAATTAGCTACTCCATTGACGAATCTGACAAGAAAGTCGGTGAAGTATGAGTGGACATAAAAGTGTGAAAATAGTTTTCAAGAACTAAAAAGGAGGTTAAGTGAGGCACTTGTATTATCCTTACTAGATGATACAGGGAATTTTGTAGTTTATAGCGATGCTTCACATAGAAGACTAGGTTGCGTGCTCATGCAGCATGGCAAGGTCACTGCGTATGCGTCACGCCAGTTAAAGGATTATGAGAAGGTTTATCCTACTCATGACCTAGAATTGGCAGCTGTAGTCTTTGCCTTAAAAATATGGAGACATTATTTATACGGGGAGAAGTTTGAGATATACACGGATCATAAAAGTCTGAAATATATCTTCACACAGAAGGAGTTGAATATGAGGCAAAGAAGGTGGTTAGAGTTAAAAAAGATTATGACTGTGATATCTTATATCATCCGGGGAAAGTAAATGTTATAGCTGATGCGCTAAGTAGGAAGGGTAGAGAAAAGCTGTCAATGTTAATGACTCAGAATGAGTTAATAACGGAGATGGAAAGAATGGAGTTAGAAGTTAAGTTACCAAGCGAAGCGATGGAGATGTTATTCTCAATAGAGGCTCGACCAACGATAGTGGAACATGTTAAGGAAGTACAAGTAGGTACTGAAGAATGCGAGCGAATGAAAAAGATAATGAGGGATGACGTGAATACTAAGTATAAACTTGATAAAGAAGGTTTACTTCGTTTTGAAGGAAGAATTTGGGTTCCAAATAATTTCGATTTAAAAGACGAGATTATGTGTGAGGCTCATAGTTTGAAGTACTCGATACATCCTGGTAGTACTAAGATGTATCAAGACCTTCGTTAGAACTTTTGGTGGCCGAACATGAAAAGGGAAATCACAGAATATGTTAGTAGGTGCTTAACTTGTCAGAAAGATAAGGCGGAACACCAACGACCGAGTGGATTATTTCATCCACTAGAGATTTTGGAGTGGAAATGGGAGCATATCACCATGGATTTTGTGGTGGGATTTCCAACAACAAGAAAAGAATACGATGCTATTTGGGTAATAGTGGATCGGTTAACCAAATCGGCTCACTTTCTACTAATAGGAGTTAGTTTTAGTTCCCGGAGGCACAATAGTTATCTATAAGGGGGTTTGAATTGATATTTATAAAATCTTTTCATTTTAACTTGTTAGTTGATAATGATTAAAACTTAGCGAAATTAATGTTTGTTTTAATCTCCCTTAAGATAATAAGTTTATGAGAGTGAGGCAGTTATGGCAGTTATGGCAGATATGGCAGTTATAGCAAGAATGTAATAGACACAGTCGTTTTAAGTGGTTCAGAGCACTTAAAGCTCCTAGTCCACTCTTCTACTCCTCGAGCAGGAAATCCACTAAGGATGTCTTTTAAACTTTTCTGAATCACTCAGATTCCTTCTAGACCAGCAGTCTAGGAACTTCTTAGTTCACTCTTGAACTCTTCAAGTCCAGCAGACTTGGCTCTTCACAGTTCATTTAGAACTCTTCAAGTCCTTCTGACTTGGAACTCTTACTTTAGCTGATTGGTAGTTGTTGAATTCTTGATGGTTGCTACTCAGTTGCTGTTAAGCACTTGTTCGAAAGAACTGAGTAGCTGAGCAAGCTTTTCTTTCTTAGATTGTAGAGTTCAGCGTTGAGAGTTCTTGTATGTTTTCTTTCAATGCTCGCTTAATACTCTCATCTGCTTATGTTTTGCATGTATGTGATCTTGAAATCTATCCGTTTGATCCATCCGTTGAAGCATTAAATGCGTTTGACATTTTTGTACTTTGATGGAGACTTTTTTACACATCTTCTGGATTGCATTCTGGCCCACTGACACATCAGACTACTTTCTCACCTAACACCTGAACAAATGTTTTTCTATGGTACTTTCCTTAGCTTCTTCAATACGCTTCTTTGTTGCATACTAAGGATATCTTTTGTACCATTGGAACTGGTGGGGACTTCAACGTTTGAAACCCATTCCATATTTGTTGGAGATATATCTTCAAACAAACAAAAGGTAGAGCTCGATTCTTCTGGCACACGGCAGATGATACTCTACGATCCAGATCATGGTGTCTTGTTACCTTGGTGCTTGGTCTAATTCCATCAATCAAGAGCACTATGATTTCTCTTAGTGACTTGCACACTTCGATCTTCACTTGCTAACTTTGTAAGCTCTACGTTTCTAAGAGCACACTACGATCTCTAAGTTGGCTCGGCAAACGTTGGGACCACTCTACGATTTCTGAAGAGGCCCTTAAGGCAGGCATACTATGATCCTCGAAGCTCTATGTTCTTCGTTGGCTTCTATAATCTTGATCAGCTTGATACACTCTGATCTCTTCGAAGCCTATCTATTACATCTCAAGAACAACCTAACAAGTTTGATCTTCTTTTCTATACATTTATTTACAGAATGATATACATTAAGAGCTTAGATCAACCTAACAAATTTGATCTATCACTAAGTCTTTATACAAATATTCCTTGAAGGACTTTACAAATAATCATGAGCATTTATATTTAAACATCAAATCAAAATATGCACTATCCCAACAATCTCCCCCTATTTGATGTTGACATAACCAAGGAGATTTGTTGTCATGATTATTAGTTTCTAGATGCAATTTCAAAAAAGTATACATGACTTAGTATTTCATTGAGTAGCTAAAATTTCTAGAGAATAAGAATGAATTTATTGATGTTTGTAGAATATTACAATTTAGTTTTACATCAATAAGAATTGAAACTTTCACTTATCTCTATTTCCTTGATCTTTTGCGAGGAGGATTGGCATACTCCTCAGCTCTTCTTTTCCTGCTTGCTTCATCCCATCTGGCTAGATCTTCCAGCTCACTAGGGCTTAGCCTAGGATTTTGATCATATCTATTCATGAATGCAGGATCTCCAGTTGGCATTCTAAGGCCTGTGGTGGTGACATTTTGTGAGATGGTAGCTGACCCTATACTCCTTATTGGCTGAGCCATTAAAATTTTCTACTAATCAGGTCGTCGAGTCTGATGGCTGGATTGTGGAGTTTGTTGGTGGAATTTCCTTGCAGGAGGACTCCTTCCTCTTCCTCTGCCCTGGCCTCTTTCTCCTTTTCCTTTATTCTCCCCCTTTATGTCAGCATCAAGGGTTCGAATGTCTTCGGATAGTCGAGTAACTCCTTGGATGAGCTCGTTGAGTTGGTTTTGAGTTTGAGCAATGTCCTCTCGATTTTCCTTTATCAGAGCTTCAGATCGAGCGTCCCTATTTTTGAGAACGGCTAGAACACTGTCAGTTAGCTGTCCTTGGGTTACGTAGGCTTGTTGAAATTCTTTGACTGCAATTTTTAAACTGATGTTGTTCTCCATCGTAAGCTTATTCTGGGCTTCTTGAGTGTTCTATAATGTAAGAACAGCATCTTTGTGTTTCATGGCGGCTATGAAGTGAATATCATCCCTGTCCTTTATGCTTTTAATCATTTCCTTGATAATCTCCCTCAGCTTCTTAGTAAGCTCAGCGTTTAGGGTGCCTGGGAGATTGTTTGCAGTAGTGATCATATTTGTCAGTCTGAGATGAATGAGTTCTGAGTGAGCTTCAAGGCTCTCATCGATATCCTTGATCATGTTCTTGGACCCTTCATTCAACTCAGATTTAGTGGGCTGATCTGAGATTAGATCACTGAGTTGAGGATTGTTTAAAGGAGAGGATGTTTTCTTGAATTGATCTTGCAAGGAGTAGAGGGCAAGATCAAGGTTGAAGTATTCATTTATGGATGAAGAGGGAATATCTGATGGAGGGGTCTGTGTTTGTGTGACGCCCCCAAATACGGGTATCTTCCAACCTGACAGATGGTGCTACATGGTGCTATAGTTCATATAAACATTCAATTGAAATGCCTCAAAAGAACGGATATGTCTTATATATATCAAAAGAATATTTATATTTCCCAGTTTCTTTACAAACAATACATTGTCTTTGTCATAATATCAATATTATTTCTTACAAAATCTATACTATTACATAAGCAAGCTACGGGTTCGCCTTTTCCTTCCCTTTATCCTTGTCGGATTCTTCGGTCCGTTCGGTTTTAGCTGCATTCATATGGTTCAAGCAAGAATGAGCCTAACTAGTTCAGCAAGTGCAACAATTCTAGGAAAATAGCATGCTTAAAACATAGGAATCAAATATCTTCAATAACTGGACAAGAGTTATGAAGTAATATTGAAAATTCAAAATAACACTTCTTTTCATTCAAAACTTTTTACAACAACAATATTCAGTATAACATCAATTCCGGTTCAAGACTGTAAACATTTCATAAGTACTTTGAAAAGGACATCCCGACACGAAGTCCGTAAGTCCAGTATAGCTTACAAGCACGTCTACGTGATCAGCCTATAGTAATCTATGTTGATCAACACTACATTCATTAAACGTGTATACGTTTAAGTTGTGGCAACCTCACGTGCCTGTCGTTTGACGACAAAACAATTTGAGCATACACAATCTACTTTTGAAAACCACAACAATATTAGTTCGGTAAATCCTTATCAACATTTGATAGAATAACATAGCATACGTCTAGCCGAAAGGATTGGCTTTGACATTCCTCAAATACTAACTCATGTAAAGAATACATGAATCACAAAGACTTTCCCAGATCGAACTGGAACAAGGGTTAGAGTACTTGCCTTTCGCGTCTTCTACAATTTATAACACGTGCACTTTACGTCTTTAAGGTTTCTACATTAGATGATAGCATAACATAGAACATTAGGTCATGAATGTTCACACACGGTTCCTAAAAAATCTTACCCTACTTCTCATTCTAATTACGTATTAGATTTGTTATTATAGGTTCTGGCTTTTCGTTAAGTCAGTCTTACATTTATTTGCAATTGATTTAACTAAACCCTAAGTGTTCATACTTAAGGCTTAATAATGTCTTAACAATGTTTAATTATAATCCGTATTCAATTACTCTTCATGTTCATTTGTAAACATTCATTAATGTCTTGGTCTTGAGGTTGGCGCTGCGGCGCCGGCTATTGTACTTGGTACTGCGTTGCGGCGCTACCTCTTATTGCTCAAAAATCCGGGCTCGGCGATGCGGCGCGAGTCTCAATGTTAATGGTCGCGCTATGGTGTGACTCTCCAGAAGGTTATGGCTTTGCTCTGCCAAGATCGGCGCTGCGACGCTGGCTAAATGGCCTTGGACTGGCGCCGCAGCACCAGCTCTTTGCACAAGAAAATTTTTACAGACTTTTTATTTTGTGAGATTCTCGGACTCTTAACTTCTTTGTTATAAGTCCGAATTGGCTTGTTCAAGAGCGTACGGTTCAAAAATCACGTACTTTATGCGTTCATACAAAATTTTTATCTATTTTACTTGATTTGATAAAATTTCAATTATTAGTTTATTTTAACGAAAACGATAAACGTTCGTGAACGTTCAACGATCGTTTCTTCGTTCTAACTCGGAATCCTGTCATTTTCATGTCCGCAACTCTATAATGCCAAATATGACTTGTCTCCATCGAAAACCAATGTTTCCAATGCCAAACACAAAATACGACTTTCATTCCGAGAATTTCACAAACTTAACGATTATCGTCCAATCATGTGAATTTCGGCGAAACCTCATTACAAATCATTCTAGGTGAATTTTAATTAACATGTAAACATTACAAGTTACTTATTACACCAACTTAATATTAAGGTAGGTTTTGACTTATTCTCATAAGTCAATGACTTATTTCATTTACTAACTACCATTCTCATGTTTATGAAAACAAAGGCAATTCTTCATAAGTTTATTAACTTATTTAAGTTCAAATTGCTTATTCAACTTATTTGGCTTAAGTCCATTGCTTATTAACTTATCCTATGTTCTTGGCATCTAAGTTCATTAGATTACACTTCTCTTATGCTCCTAATATGATATAGATGAAGAAGACAAGATCATTTACCTTTGATGAACTAGTACTTCTTCTTTGAAAATCTAGCAAAGGTTGAGATGGCTTATAAGTGCTTAATGGCTCTAACAATTAAGTTATTGGTCTTGAGAGGAATTGGATGAAAATTAAACAAGCAACAAATGAAATAAGAGCTCTCTATTTAAAGGCAACACAAATTTTAGGGTAGTATGGTCATTAAGACCTCCCACCTCCTTAAACTAACCTCCTTACTATTCATTTGCTTAGCCACTAAGTAATCTTGCTAGCCACTTCTATTACTTGGCCACCACAACACTTGGTCATCACACAAAATGTTTGCCCACCAAGTCTATCCACTTACACTTGGATTGCCCCATGGATCATGTCTAATTCATTGGGCTTACTACTTAATCTAGCTAATTTTCTTGTTGGGCTTTGCCTTATAATAGTTTGGGCTTCACCTTATTAATATCTTGGACTTAGCATAAATCCTACATAGGTTTACACCTTATAGCTAATGGACTTGTATTTTATGCAAAATTACCTTAATTTATTTCATTAGGTTTTAATACCTTTATTCTTAAATTAAGTACGCATGCGAATTATTGCATTTTCCATACTTAGATTATTATTACATAATCCATCTCATCTCGATATTCTAACGTTACATATTTCTCGGAAGTTCAAAAAAAATTCTTGAGCGATAATCGGTGAATAGTGTTTTTTGTAAACTTTCTCAGAAAACATTTATTTTTGTCTTGAAAATTCAAACAATTTAATTCACTCACGTGGTTCGAATACTATGATCTTCTGACGTTTCTAGGTTATAGAACGACATACATCTTACCAACACATATAATAACAAGTAATATTATTTTATTCATTATTTAATTTTTTAAAATATTTTTACACAGGATCCGAATTTCTCGGTCGTTACAGTTTGGGTGTCTGGAGTAGGTGGCTCTACGATTTCTCCTTGGGACTCTACGATGGGGCTAGAGTCAGTGATCGTAGAGATGATAGGAGTTGGGATCAATATAAAGTTTGGCACGATTGGTTCATCAGTTACAGAATTTTGGGATTCTGTAACTGGGGATTGACTTGGTGGATTTAGAACCACTTCCAACCAGCTTGGAAATTCATAAAATTGGCTGGAAAAAGACAATGGATAGTGATTCACTCTATAAAGAATTGGGACTATTAATACCTCATGCACCATTCTTGAGGAGGGACCATTTGTTATCAACTTCTTGGCAAATTTGAATTTTCCTGGAAATCCATGAGCTAGCACAGAGATGGCTGGATATTCTTTGAAGCTATAGAACATTTGACTCCAGCAGTTTAGAATTTGAGCTTGATGACAGGGCATCGTGGGAAGATAGGAGAATAGCTTATTGTAAAGATAACTCCTATGCCCATCACTGCCCACGCCTGTGATCTCAAGTTCATCATCATCTTTGTCTTCCTATTCTTCTCCATCTTCTTTTGAAGATTCCACTATGTCAATGACTTCCTTTTGACTTTCTTGCTCAGGCTCTCCCTCATTTTCTGCATGAGCAGCTTCTTCTGAAATGGGGATATCATGAGGCTCCCCCTCAACATGATCATCCATCTGCATGACTAATGGCTCCCCCTCAGCTGGAGCATTTTCTATCATGAGAACTTTAGGTGTCTCCCCCTCAGCTTGAGTTTTGTCCTCTTGGCTTTCTTTGTTCAGTTCCTTTTTATCAGCCATCTTTTTATCTTCCTCCTTGAGTACTCCTTCATTGATCAAGATGTACTTCTTAACCAATTTTCGTCTTAGTTTTTTAGGCTGAACCATAGCCTTAGGACTTTCTTCAGCTTCAGCTTTGTCTTGTTGATCACCTAGACTATCAGGTGTAGCAGCTTCCTTGCTCGAGGTGTTCAATCTTGTCTCTACGATCGAAGAGACAGATGACCTCTTGGACTTGTGACTGATTTTATTTTTCTTCTTTAGCAGCTATACTATAGTATCTCTATCTTCATCAGCCTCAACATACTGTTCTTTCCTTCTAAGGATCCTCAGAGTCTCAATATCAGAGGACTCTATAGGTATGTCAGTGGAGGACCCTTGAGGTTCTTCTACCATCCTAGCCTTAAGACTCTTCTTGCCCTTACTTTTTCTGATAAGGGCATAGGGTTCTCCCTTGTTGGTCTCTTCCTCTTCTTCTGCAATATCTTTGACGACTGACATGTTTCCTAGAATCCCTAATTCCTTTAGATCACCAGTTCTTCCACTAGACTCAGTCATCATGCGTGCATACTCAACTGGATTCCTTTTCCAATTCTCAAACACTTGCTGGGTCATTCGTCTGTTTGGATTGACGGACTCTCCTTCATTGTCCCCAATCTTATCACCCAGAGCAGATTGTAAGATGATGCTTATAAATCACCCGTAGAGCATCTTTTGAGATCCCTTTGTCTTCTTCGAGTTGAGAATCCATTTTCCAATCCATTCCAGCAGTAGAGCTCCATATTTAACCTATATCCCATAGCTTATGGCAGTCATGAGCTTTAGCTGCACCTCATTTATAGAATCGTGCCCAGTGCTTTTGCAGCATATACACTTCTCAAGAATGTCAGCCAGAAATTTGTACCTTCTAAGGAAACTCCTTCTTTTATCCTTTGACAGTGGGGGATTTCTTGTGATGCATCTTCTTAAGCCCTACATGGAAATCGATGTCATCTAAAAACCAAAAAACCTTCTAATTTGAAGCCTAGGGCTAGATTGACGTTCTCAGCCTTTAGATTGATTTCCACATCCTTGACTCTCGTCGCGAGGACTTCATTTTTGTATACTCCATTTTTGTAAAACTCCTTTATTAACTTTGGGTAGATCCATGTGCTCGTACCCAGAGCATCTTCAAGACCAGCCTTCTTCAATAATGTCAGAATATTGTGAAATTTGGGTTCAATGGTTTTGAACTCATCGAAGCATAGTCTATAGCCAGCGATGATGTTGGAGGCTGCCATTTCTATCGTGGAAGGGAGTATTGTTGTTTGAGGTTTCTTTGGAGTTAGGGTTTCTACTTGTAGAGAGAGAGAAGAGAGAGATAGGCCTTTTGAACTTTTGATTTCAAAAAGGCATTTTCGAACTGTACTTGTAGTTTCCCTTTCTCTATTTTTGTTTAGTGGGGCAGGTGTCAACTTCTGCTTGGCTCTACAAATTTTAACTGAGGAGGCTTGTACTGATTTGCCCTTAGTTCCTTCAGAGCTGATGTGTCCTTAGGGAGGACTACAATCGTTGAGGTAGCGTTAGTGATCATTGAGTCTGCTTTGCATTCGTCATGTCTGAACTAAGATCGTCGAGTCTGTCTAGCATTCGTCGAGTCTAAAATACGATCGTTGAGTCTGTTCCAGCAATCGTCATGTCTGAACTACGATCATCGAGTCTGTCCAGTAGTCGTCGTGTTTGAACTACGATCATCGAGTCTGACCGAATCCTTGTGATGAGTTTTTAACTTAACATTCTTTTAAGATAGCTCAGGAAGGGCCAACCTCTTGGAGTGAGTCAAGGGTTAGGTTTGTTCCTGAGGCGCTTATAGGAGAGATTACTTTGTTTTGAAACTTATCATCACAGGATGCTCCTTTTGTTTTGATGATGGGGTTGTACTATCATTGAGTTTGCACTATAATCGTTGTCTTTCATGTCACTTCAGCTCTACGATCGTGGACTTCCTTTGATCATGTCTATGATTTCAATCATAGCCTGTGTATCTGTATGGTTAGCATATACTAGAGCATATATTTTATGATTGTAAATTAAGCATTCCTAGCTCGGTTATTAACTTATTAAACCTGGATTCATCTAGAGGTTTTGTAAATACATCAGCTAGTTGATTTTCAGTAGGGATATATTGTAAAGATATAGTTCCATTTTACACATGATCCCTAATGAAGTGATACCTTATTTCTATATGCTTAGTCCTAGAATGCATGACAGGATTATGAGTTATTTCTTTGGCACTTATGTTATCATAGGGAATGGGAATGGATTTGAAATCAAACCCATAATCAGCTAGCTGATTTTTCATCCATAGGATCTGAGCACAGAGCTGCCAGCAGCAATGTATTCAGCTTTTGTAGTTGAAGTAGATACTGAGTTTTGCTTCTTGCTAAACCAGGACACAAGTCTGTTTCCTAGCAATTAACAGGTGCCACTGGTACTCTTTCTATCCATTTTACAGCCTGTAAAATCAGCATCTTTGTATCCTGTTAGTTCAAATGAGGACTCCTTGGGATACCAAAGCCCCAAGTGAGGTGTACCCTTGAGATACCTGAAAATCCTCTTTAAATCAGTTAAATGTGATTCTTTAGGGTTAGCCTGAAATCTAGCACATATGTATGTTGCAAACAATATGTCTAGTCTACTGGCAGTTAGATATAAAAGAGAGCCTATCATACTTCTGTATTGAGTTATATCAATACTTTTTGTGACGCCACCAAATCCAGGTACTTGAAACCCGAACTCGGTGCTTCACGATATCATTTCTATGAGCGGAATAGTACTAATAATAATAACAATAATATATATTTTCAAACTTAATTTACATATTATCAGAGTTTAGTTCTCAAGTACGAAACCTTTAAACATTAGTTACATGATCATAATAATAATATTTATTATACTTATCATAAAGTCAGACTATTACATAAAATAGCTTAAACATTTAATCAACAACTTTCCCTTTCCCCTTGTTCTTGGCAGATCCTTTGGGTTGTTCACACTTAGCTGAAAACATTTAAAATTAAGCAAGAATGAGCATTTGAGTGCCCAGCAAGTAATAACAACAATAATAGTTAACTGAAAGGATTAAATGTTTTCTTTGAAAGATACTTCTACAACGGATCAACAGTTGTGAAGTAAGCTGAACCAATAATCAACAACATGTCATTTTGATTTCAAATTTTTGAAACTATGTATTGACTATAAATGAGAATCAGTTGACAGACTATGAACATTATTTTCTATTTTCGAAAAGGTTTAAACAGAAATTCATCTGTAAACCGTCATTGCTTACGGGCACGGGGGTGATCAGCCCGTTATGCCCTGTATTGATCAATACTACATTGCTAGAACGATATTATCGTTCATCCTTTGTCCGCCGTAGCGCATAAAAATTTCCCATGATTGGGATGTTCATAACAGTCTTGAATCCATACCAAAACAATTTGGTTGGATAAGTTTTATCTTGTTCAACAACAACTTTAATTATATGTCTAGCTGGATCAAATAGCTTAGACGACTTTTATTTCAAGGTATACATACTAAGAAACTATAAGTATGTATTAATATGTGATAAAATATAATGATTATCCAAGTGGGGACACTTGTATAACCATGTTATAGAAATTAACGAACAGAATAAATAACTTGATCAATATTAACAGGATAAAGGAAATTGTACAACAATTATTGCTTAACAGTTTGCTTATACAGAATCATTGCATAAGTATATTCAAAGGTTGAAATATTTGAACAGTTCAGATATTATCTTACGCATGTCCTTAGCATAAAGTAAATGCAAAGGGTTAGATACTTGCCTTGTCTGCTGCTTACACAACTTAGATATATCTTTTTTATAAAGTCCTATCATTAAATAGATCATTGTCTGATTAGAATAATATATCATATCATATAATACTGCTTATTGCAGTCAGCACATTCCTAATTACATTGTCACATAACTTTAACACCATTGAATCACAAATAATTCACTTATCAAGTCAATCTATTTAAGTCCAGATCAATTTCTGAAACATGTCGATCTACCGACAACTTTATCGGGTAATATCGAGTCTAAGACTCTATACAGTCATACAATATCCACTTAGATATCTTAAACAACCGTTAATAACATTTTTCATGACCTTCTAATAATTATAAAATAATTATTGCCATTTACCATAATTTTTGAAATATCAGAATCATTGTTAAATGATTTAAATATCAAACAATTCTATTATCATTAATATTTAATTAATATTAAACTTTTAAGGAAATCATTGCCAAAATATTAAAGTCATTAATAATAACTTAAAATAGTTTTAAAACATTTATATTACCCTTAAATGATTTTTAAAATATTTAAAATCATCATTAAGTAATTACCATTAATATTAATTTATCATTATCCAAATATTAAAAGTTATTAATTACAACTTAAAATATTTTTAATTCATTTATATCCTTTTTAAATAATTTTTAAATAAATAAAACCATTTTTAAATTATTTATTTAATATAATTATTAAATAAATTTAATATCATTAATCATTAAATAAATATCATTAATATTAAATTATTAATGAAATTATCCTTTAAATATTAAAAGTTATAGTTTATAACTTAAAATATCTTTAAATACTTTATTTTCATTTAAAATGATTATTATAATATTAAAATCATTTTTAAACTAAATTATTTAATATAATTATTAAATAACTTTAATATCATTAATAATAATTAATTAATGAAATTTACCTTTAAATATTAAAAGTTATATTTTATAACTTGAAATATTTTTAAATACTTTATTCTTATTTAAAATGATTATTAATTTAATAAAATCATTTTTAATTCATTTATTTAATTAATTTAATAAATAACTTAATTATCATTAATATTAATTTATTAATGAAAATTATCACATAATATTAAAAGTTATCAAAAAAATAACTTAAATTATTTTTTATGCCATAATATAATTTTAAATGATTTTTCAAATATTAAAATCATTTTTAAATAATTTATTTAATATTATAATTAAATAAATTAAATACTTTTAATATTCCAAAAATATTAAATATTTATGAAATATATTTAAAATAATTAAAAACTAATTTTTAGAATTTAAAATAATTTTTAATAATTTATTTTGTATTTTTAATAATTAAAAACTATTTTTTTCTATTTTATATTAATTTCTGGAATTTTTTAAAAAAATCTGTCGCTAAAGACCACCTATAGCGACAGAACCGTCGCTATAGGTGTTCTTCATGTTCGTGAGCCTTCATAGACAGTGAACAAGGTATCGCGTTTGACCACGGTTTCCGGTCAGATCCTGATGTTAATGGACATGTTATGAGTCAGATATTGTAGTACTAATGCACGACTACACGATCCAGCAACTAACATGACCATACAACCCATAACAAAGCAGATCTGGAGCCACGAACAAGCTGTCAGAGCTGTTCTTCATTTTCTGGGTTACCCAGAAATGAAGAACAGTTCGACTGGCTCGTTTTGGGCTTCCATAACTTGCAAGCTATGATATATTTTTGTGATTTAAAAGTTGCAGTATATAAAACACATGTAACACTATAGATCCATCACAAAACATCACTAAAACAACAATAGAGCAGCCAAATTCGACACGGTCAAACCATGTCAGACAACATGTTCAAGTATTTTCTGGGTTACCCAGAAAATAGCTTTTCATGTTCGACCGGCCTGGTTTGACCATAGATTACTAATTCCCTGCTTGATTAAAAGAAGATTTTAAGGCATAAAAATGTAGTCCATATACAAGACTACAACCTAGATCCAACAAATCAACAAAACAATTAACAACAAGTAAGATCTGAGCCGTTGAACTTCCTGTCAGACACATCTGGGCAAGTTCTTGACTGCCCAAAAAGTTCCGGTCAATGCCGGTCAACGGTATTTGATCGTGAATAACTTGCTACTGGCTTAAGATTTGACTTTTATTCCAATTTCAGATCAAAGATCTTCCAGCATACTACCAGATCAAAGCTTAAAAACATAAAAATACATAACAGAACGAGATCTATGGGACTTGACATTTAGTTGTCAGACCATATTTCTCACTTTTCCAGATTTTACAAATTTTCAAATCCGAGACTCTAGATGTTATGGATCTAACATCTAACAACCCAGATCATCTGTGACAACCCGATATTTTCTATATAAATAAATCATAAATTTTGCGTATAAATTTTTTTTATTAAAATAAATATGAATGATATGTGTCAAGGTAATGTGTAATTATAACTATATGTGTGATAAATAAAATGTATTTATTACATTAAGTATTGCAAATAAATTTATTGATTATTATCAATTATATTTTTATACTAATTAATTCCCTATTGGAAATGTTTTATTAATTATTTTTCAAGGAAAATATAATCTTATATTATTTAAATAATATAGGAAATGATTTTAGAATAATTATTTATTCTAAAGGTAAAAATGCGTGAAAGGTATTATGTAAGTAATTATGTGATGAATATAAAATATATTTATTACATGAATGGTTATGAATAAGTTTATTTTAGAATTATTGCTCATTATAAATTATATTCTTATAATAAATAATTTCACAGTAAAAATGTTTTTAATGTTTATTTTCCATGAAAATATGATAATTATATTAATTGAATAATATATGATATGAATATAGAATTTTTATAATACTTATTTTATTATATGAATTTTGTTTAAGATATTAAGTAAATCATTTCTACTTAATTATAAGGTTAATTATGGCAGATAAATCAGATATGGAATCCAAACCCTAATTCAGGGTTTTGATCAAAGAATGAAAATAATAATATTATATTATTATTTGTCAGTGTTATAGATAAGTATGGTTATGTGCGTAATGTTAATGCGTGGAACAGTTTATTATATTACTATCAAACCCTAATTATGGGTCTGGATTAAGGAATGATAATAATATTTTAATATTATTATATTTGGATTTTTCAGTGCTATGAATAAGTACTGTAAATGTGTGGACTGATAATGTTAGTCAATTATGGTGTAAAATGCCAAAACCCTAGTTTAAGCTGTTAAACCATAATTTAAAAGTCAAATGTCAGTTTAATAATGTTATGTAATCATGTTAAGGCGAATTAGGTTGTGTATTGGGGAAATTTAAAGTTAATTAGGAAAAACCCTAATTATACTTGGAAAACTGAAATTAATTAGAAACCCTAATTAATTGGGAACCCTAATTACTAAATTCGGTAATCTAATTCTGAATTTAGAAATCTTGAATTGTAAGTATAAACCCTAATTTTCAAAGTTAGAAACCCTAGTTATTAATTTTAAAAACCTTATTAATTTTTCCTAAATTAAAACCCTAATTTGCTTTTAGTTAATACTAATTGCTAATTTGAGAAAGGTAATGTTAATTAGTGTTTCCTAAACCTAATTAGCAAGGTGTTAAGTAGATTCAAAACCTTTATTGAGAAACCTAATTATTTTATAAACCTTAATTTTATATTTTAGAAATTAAAATTTTATTATTTTATTATTTTTCAAACCCTAGATTTGGAAATTCGTTAAACCCTAAAATGGTCCAAACACTAAGCTCTAAATCAAACCCTAAATTCTAAGGGTTTTCCAAGATTACAATTGTGCCATTTAAATGATTTACTAAATGACATTTTTGCCCCTAATTGAATTATTTTAGCTAGCAATAGGTTTTGACATTAGAGGGGAAGTT
Source organism: Panax japonicus (assembly GCA_020205505.1). NCBI lineage: Eukaryota > Viridiplantae > Streptophyta > Magnoliopsida > Apiales > Araliaceae > Panax > Panax japonicus. The sequence continues at coordinate 34,929,810 of CM035113.1, read as the reverse complement.
GGTGACCAAATCCAACCACCCCATGTGCCTTAAATCTCAGCAAATCTTCAGCAATCCAGCCTCATTCATTGCACATATGTAGTATATATAGATTAAAGGAGAGAGAAAAATCATTTCTTGGCTCATTTTGTACAAACCCTCAACCAAATGCTCTCAAGTATAAGAACCCCGAAATTTTCAGGCTTTATACTTCCTTATTGAAGTCCCACGAAACCCCATACCAAATCAGAAACATAGAATCGAAATCAAAGCTCATAAAGGTATAAAATCCCAAAATCTTGAAATCCTTTGATTATATGTTAATTGATGCAATTGATTTGTTAAATATGTGTAATAAGGTGTCAATTGATGATCTGTGTTCATAAATCAAGGACCCATAACATCAAAGTGCTCAAAATCAAAGTTTTTTCCAACTTTTAAAAATACCGAAATCTGTTATTTTTAGGCAAATGTCAAGCCTTATATCTCTGTGATTATTTAGTGTTTTTGGTATTTGTAAGATGTTATGTATAGCTTGTTATGTGGTATGTAATATGCAAAAAGAATCAAGTTCATATCTGTTATATATCGGGAGTTATTCTTGGTAAAAACCCGTTGACCGAAACTGCTCAAGAACACGAACCCAGAATTTTATGAGCAATTTCCGTGGTGAACTTTGACCAGATATTTTATGTTAGATCCGTGGTTTTTATATGTATGTTTAGCTTTATAGTTGTAGTCCTACATGATGTCTACACACTGGAAGTGATAGATCACAAAAATGTTACACGGGTTGCAAGTTATAGAGGTCGAAAGTAGGCACCTCGAACTGTTCTTCGTAAAGAACAGCTCTGACAGCTACTTTGATAGATGATTTCTCTTAGATCTGTTGTTTTTAAGCCATGAAATTTGTTATGTAATTGTAGTATTACATGAGCTCTACATGATGTATGTGTTAGATCTCCCAGAAATAATTTGTACAGAAAGTTATACATGGTCAAACATGGCATGTTAATCACGAAGCTGTCAGTGTTCTTGAGCTCAAGAACACCAACAACGACGCTTTTTGTCGCTAAAGGCCTATTGCGACGGTTTATTATTATTTATTTCCTAAAATTATTTAATAAATAGAAAAAAATAGTTTTTAATTATAAAAAATACAAAATAAATTATTAAAAATTATTTTAAATTCCAAAAATTAGTTTTTAATTATTTTAAATATATTTCATAAATATTTAATATTTTTGGAATATTAAAAGTATTTAATTTATTTAATGATAATAAAAAAAAATTTATTTAAAAATGATTTTAATATTTAAAAAAATTATTTAAAATTATATTATGGTATAAGAAAATAATTTAAGTTATTTTTGATAACTTTTAATATTAGGTGATAATTTTCATTAATAAATTAATATTAATGATAATTAAGTTATTTATTTAATGAATTAAATAAATGAATTAAAAATAATTTTATTAAATTAAAAATCATTTTAAATAAGAATAAGATATTTAAGAATATTTTAAGTTATAAAATATAACTTTTAATATTTAAAGGTAAATTTTATTAATTAATTATTATTAATGATATTAAAGTTATTTAATAATTATATTAAATAATTTAGTTTAAAATTGATTTTTAATATTATAATAATCATTTTAAATGAAAATAAAGTGTTTAAAGATATTTTAAGTTATAAAACATAACTTTTAATATTTAAAGAATAACTTCATTAATAATTTAATATTAATGATATTTATTTAATGATTAATGATATTAAGTTTATTTAATAATTATATTAAATAAATAGTTTAAAAATAGTTTTATTTATTTAAAAATCATTTAAAAGGGGATAAAAATGAATTAAAAATATTTTAAGTTATAATTAATGACTTTTAATATTTGGATAAATAGTGCATTAATACTTTAATAGTAATGGTAATTATTTAATGATGATTTTAAATGTTTTAAAAATCATTTAAGGGTAATATAAATACGTTAAGAATATTTTAAGTTATTATAAATAACTTTAATATTTTGGCAATGGTTTCATTAATGATTTACTAGTGATTAAATGTTAATGATAATGGAATTGTTTGATATTTAAATCATTTAATAATGATTCTGATATTTAAAAAAATTATGATAAATGATAATAATTATTTAAAAATTATTATAAGTCATTTAAAAATTATATGACTTATATTTACGAATGTTGAACAACTGTTTAGAGTCTTAGACTCGATAATTACCCGATAAATATGTCGGTAGACCGACATGGTTTCAGAAATTGATCGGGACTTAGAAATTTAGTTAGTTAATTATTTTATTTGTGATTCAATGGTGGATAAAGTTGTGTGACAATGTGATTAGGAATGAGTTGATGTTTGTTTGTGATGCCATGATTGTGAAACATGTGTAATAATTAAGGTGATTAGGTTATGTGCTGACTGCAAAATGCAGTACTATGTGTTAAGGTATATTGTTCTAATCGAATAAATGATTTGATTAATGATAGGTTTCGGTATAACAGATAGATCTAAGTTGCGTAATTGTAAGCAGCGCATCAGGCAAGTATCCTACCTTTGCATTTTCTTTATGCATTAGACAAGTGTAAGAATGTTTCAAAGTTATATTATTATTGTACAGATTGTTAAGCCTATATTATATATGCCCATTGATTATCAACATGTTAGTATATGATAATTCAGTTATATATTCTGTTCGTTAATTTCTATAAATGATTATACAACTGTTCCCACTTAGATAATCATTGTATTTAATCACATGTTGATATACCTTTGATATAAATATATGTTGAATTATATAAAACCTTGTTATAAAAACCCGACAGGTATGAACATCCCGATAATGGGAAAATTTTTATACGCTACGGCGGACAAAGGATGAACGATAATATCGTTCTAGGAATGTAGTATTGATCAATACAGGGCCCATGGACTGTACACCCGCAGGCCCGTAAGCAATGGCCGGTTTACAGATGAATTTCTGTTTAAACCCTTTCGAAAATGAAAAACAATGTTCATAATGTGTCACAGAAATCCCATGTATAGAAAATACATAATTTCAAAAATTTGAAAGAGGGTTGTTATGTTATTGTTATTGATATAGATTACTTCACAACTATTGACTGGTTGTAGAAGAATATTATAAAGAAAACATTTAAATTCTTTCAGCTTATATTTATATATATAATACTTGTTGGGCACTCAAATGCTCATCCTTGCTTTATTTAAATGTTTTCAGCTAAGTGTGAAGGACCGGAAAGCTCATGCCAGAACTAGTAAAAAGGAAAGCAAATACAATTTGTTTATTGGTATATCTTGTAATAGTTAGACTGTATTAAGCTATGATATATAATATATATCATGTAAAGAATGTAGTAAAGGTTGCGTACTTGGGATTAAACTCTGATAAATGTAAGTTAAGTTTAAAATTTATATTATTGTTATTATTATTAGTAATATTTCCGCTCATAGAAATGGTATCATGAAGTACCGAGTTCGGGTTTCAAGTATCCGAGTTCGGGGACTTTACATCATCATTAGACACTATAACAAACATGTTTAACACAAGAAAAACAACATCAAACCACAGATCGATGGACATATTTCTAATTAGGGTTTTATACCTTCTTTGATAAATTTTGATTTCTGGCTCCTGATATGTTATGGCTGATCGTGGGGCTGTTCTTAGGGACAGATATATGAAGGAAATTTCGGAGGTTTGGGGTTGAGAGAGAATGTTTGAGTGTTTGGGCAAAAAATAAGTTAACAAATGATTTTCTCTCTCTTCCAAGCTATTTATAGATCATCAAGATGCATGTATTGGCTGAAAATAGAGCTGAATGCTGTCATTTTAGGGTCAAGGGAGTTGTTAGTTTGGTGAACCACTCACCCTATTGTCAAAACCTAGTTTGTAGCTTCTTTAATGCATAGAGGGGCAATTTGGTCATTTGCTTTTCTAATTTAATGGTAAAAATGGAAATTGACAAACCCTTAGGGTTTAGCCCTTAGGGTTTAACCCTAAGGTTTAGTACATAGCATTTGTAGGATTTAGCACTTACGGTTTGTGCCAAAAAAATATATAAATAAATTAATAAATAAAATATTTTAGTTTCTAAAATTTAAAAATTAAGATTGTTAATTAGATTAGGTTAATACTTATATTATACATGAACATTAGGGTTTCGTACCCCTAATCATAATTACCCTTGCAGTTTGGCAATTAGTGTTTACAATTTTTAATAATTAGAGCTACTAAAATACATAATTAGATTTTCTATTAATTAAATTAGGGTTCTTGATATAAATTAAATTCTTTAATTATACATGGAAACTAGGGTATTATAATGTAATTAACTTTACCACTTGAATAATTAGTGCTTAAAATTAATAATTATGGTTCAAAGAAATATCGATTAGGGTTTCGATTTCACAATTAGGGTTTCGCGACAAAATTAGGGTTTCGCGACAAAATTAGGATTTCGCGACAAAATTTGGGTTTCTCCTAATTAGCGCTCCATGAAGTAATACATAACCATATATCATATAAAACAGATATTTAATAATCTTAAATTTTTCATTTAAATTGATAAATAGGGTTAAATCAATTAATGCTAGGGTTTGGTCAATATACTATAATTGACCATCCATCAACAGTATAATTTTTATAGTACATATATATAGCACTGAAAAATCAAAATATAATTAATATTATATTATTATTCTCATACCTTGAAAATAATCCAAAATTAAGGTTTGGATTCCATATCTGATTTATTCTTTCTATTTAACCTTAATAATTAAGGTAAAATTTACTTAATAACCTAAACAAAATTCATATAATGAAATAATCATTATAATTATTCTAAAATCATTTTATATATTATTTAAATAATATATACTTATACTTTCATAAAAATATAATTAATAAAACATTCTCAATAAGGAATTAATTATTATTAAAAATATACTTTTTAATAACCGATCATTCTAAATTAAATTTACTTATAAATAATCAGGTAATAAATATATTTTTATTTGCCACATAAATACATATACTCATTATCTTGTACAAATTCTCATCCTTAAAAAAAAAATTATACGCAAAATTTATGATTTATTTGTATCTAAAATATCATGTTGTCACACTTTTACCTTTTTCATCTTTGTCAAGCTTGGTTGCATGAGCAATTGGGGTTTTCATGGGAGAGGCTGATTCCATGCCATACTTTTTAAATAAATCTTTGATGTACTTGGCTTGGTTTATGAATATTCCTTCATTAGTCTACTTTACTTATAGTCCAAAGAAGAAGTTTAGCTCACCCATCATGCTTATTTCAAACTTGCTCTGCATAAGCTTGGAGAATCTCTTACATAGCTTTTCATCAGTAGAACTAAAAATAATATCATTAACATATATTTGAACCAATAAGACTTTGTCTTTATGCTTTCTATGGAATAATGTGGTATCTACTCTACCTCTAGTGAATCCATTTTCAATAAGAAAGTTAGTGTTTCATACCATACTCTAGGTGTTTATTTAAGACCATATAAGGCTTTGTCTAATCTATAAACATAATTAGAAAGAGATGGATTGATGAAACCTGGAGGTTGCTCTACATAGACTTCTTCTTGAAGTTCACCATTCAGGAATGCACTTTTGACATCCATCTGAAAGACCTTGAATTTTATGTGAGCAGCAAAGGAAAGGAAGATTTTGATGGCTTCTAGTCTGGAAATAGGTGCAAATGTCTCATCGTAGTCAATGCCTTCTTCCTGAGAGTAGTCCTTAGCCACTAGTCTTGCCTTGTTCCTGGTTATTACTCCATCTTTATCCATCTTGTTCCTGAAGACCCACTTGGTTCAATGATAGGATGACTCTTTGGTCTTGTTACCAATCTCCATACTTTGCTTCTTTCAAATTGGTTGAGTTCTTCCTGCATGGCCCCTATCCAGTTGGAGTCTTCCATAGCATCCAAAATCTTCTTTGGTTCCATTTGTGACAAGAAGCTTAGATAAAAACATTCATTTTGGGTGACAGCTCTTGTTTTGACTCTCACACTTGGATCTCCAATGATTAGATCTTAAGTGTGATCTCTTGCCCATTGGTTTCCTGTTGGGACATCTGTCCTTATACCTTCTTGTCTTAGGCCTTCAAGATCTATTTCTTTTTCTTGGTGTGGAGGTTCGTTGTCTGGCATAGGCCTCTCTACGATCTCGTTTCTTTGCTCAATGATTTCACTATCTGGAACTACGATCGTAGTGTTGAGCTCGACGGCCTCATTCATAGTGTCTGAACTGTTGGTCGTATTGTCTTGAAGCACTATTTTGTCTAAGTCTGTTTCATCAAAAATGATGTGAATTGAGACTTCAACACTCAGTGTCTTTTTGTTGAACACTCTGTAGGCCTTGCTGTCTGTGGCATATCCAAGAAAGATTCCTTCGTCTGACTTGGGTTGAAAATTTGTCAAGTACTGCTTTCCATTATTGAGAATGTAGCATGCACAACCGAATACATGAAAGTAGCTGACACTTGGCTTTCTTCATTTCTACCGTTTGTAGGGTGTTTTCTTGATCGTAGATTGTATCAGTGATCTATTCTGTGTGTAACATACAGTGTTGACGGCTTCTGCCTAGAAGTATTCAGGTAGATGGGCTGCTGCTAGTAACGTTCTTCTAGCCTCTATCAAAGTTCTGTTCTTTCTTTTAGCTACTCCATTTTGTTGAGGAGTTCGTTGAGCTGAGAAGTTATGACTGATGTCATTGTCTATGTAGAATGGGTCCATTTCTGAGAAGTCAAATTCTCTGCCATGATCACTCCTTATAGCCTTGATTTTCTCTCCTTTCTCGTTCAGCACCAGCCGAGACATCTTGATCTATTGGGAGCTAGTTTCATCCTTAGAGGTTAGAAAGAACACCCATTTGAACCTGGTGTAGTCGTCGACTATGACCAGTGAGTATCTCTTCCCTCCAAGACTTGTTATTGGAATTGACCCGAATAGATCCATGTGGAGTAGTTGCAGAGGCTTGTCGATTGAGTTGGCAGTTTTGCTCTTGAATGAACTTCTGGTTTGCTTTCCAAACTGACAGGCATTGCATGGCCTTTCTTTCACGAAGTTGAACTTGGGTAGGCCTGCAACAAGATCTTTTGAGGCCAGCTTAGCATGCTTTTGAAGTTTAAATGAGACAATCGTCTATGCCATAGCCATCTCATTTCTTCAGATGATTTAGCCAGAAAGCATGTTGTTTCATCTGAGCTTAGCTGTCCAAGATCCACTGTATAGACATTTCCTTCTCTTGTTCCGGTTAACTTTACAGCAGATGTCTTCAAATATCTGACTTGACACTTATTGTTGAGGAATGTTACTTGATGACCCTTGTCGCAGAGTTGGTTAATTCTTAGAAGATTGTGTTATAGTCCTTCCACATAGGCCACTCTACTGAAGGACACTGCTCAATTTCCAGCTGAGCCATATCCTCTCGTCTTGCCAGAACCATTGTCTCCAAAGATGACTGAGGGACCTTCCTTTTCTATGTAGTTAGACAAAAGGGCTTTATTCCCAGTCATGTGCCTTGAGCATCCACTATCCATATTCCAGGTCGTGATTGTGGAGCTCTTTTCATGTGGTAACATCAAACCTTTATTTTGATACCCATATTTGCATGGGTCCTATTTTGTTAGTACCCTTAGGGACGTAAATCTGTTTGATATTGGGTCTCACATGCATGGAATTATAATAGCATTTTACAGCCTTGTGACCAACTCTATTGCACACAAAACACTTAGTATGATGTATGCCTGTGTGTGTGAGAGTTCATCCTCCATTTGAACTTTTGTGGTTCTTTATTCATTCTTCTATTAAACTGATTTTCCTTCTTTCACATGTCCTTGGGTCTCACAAAATGTGAGGAGTGTATCTTACCTCTACTGTACCTTCCCATTTGGTTCGTAGAGTTAGTTTTATTTAACTCTACGATCCTTAGAGGTTGGTGAGTAGAGGATGGGGTTCTTTATTCATTCTTCTATTAAACTGATTTTCCTTCTTTCACATGTCCTTGGGTCTCACAAAATGTGAGGAGTGTATCTTACCTCTACTGTACCTTCCCATTTGGTTCGTAGAGTTAGTTTTATTTAACTCTACGATCCTTAGAGGTTGGTGAGTAGAGGATGGGGTACTCTTCTCTTTTTTGAAGCCCAGGCCAGCATGAGATCCTTTACTCCTTGGAGTATGGATTGAATCAGTAGAACAGGGTATGGCTAGTTCTTCCTTCTGTGAGGATTTCAAAAATGTAATGCCTCTATTAAAACTTGAGGCATTACTAGTGCTAGTTTCCTTTAATTTTCGACACATGGCTCTGACGTGGATTCCCCAAAGCCTAAGCCTGTTCTGTCAAATGTACTTCTCTAACTAGAGAGCAGGGAGTCCATGGATTATGAGGATTTGTTCCATGTAGAGATAGTCTTTTCTAGCTCCTCAACTTTAGAGGTTAGTTTGGACTCTCTTTGTGCATTGAGCTCATTAGTCTGTTTTAAGATCTCATTCTCAGCCTCAAGCTTGGAGAGAAAGTTAGTACTTAGAAGAGCTATTTCTAGCTCTTCTTGAACTTTCTTTTTCTCCTCTTAAAGAAGTGAATAATCCTTTGACAGAACTCCAAACCACTTCATGTATTATTGTAGATCAGTTGTTATGCCATACAGTGCAGTTCTCAAATCATTAATGTTTATATCAGGTGAGTTGAAGTCAAATACCTCATCGATACTTACTTCATGAATGTTGGAGTTCTGTTTGTCCTTTGCATGTTTAGCCATCAGGCATAGATTAGCCATTTGAGGATCTTCATCATCTCCAGATTCATGAGTTGAGTCATTGTCTGAATCACTCCACGATCCTCCAGCTACCAGGCCTTTGTCTCTCTTCTGAGGCCTTTTGTTGCCTTTGTATTCTTTCTTTGGATGTGATTTCTTCTTTAGTTCTACTCTGAGAGGTTTGTTGCAGTTGGAAATGAAATGGACATGCTTCTTGCAGTTGTAGCATAGATCATTCATTTGCTCCTGGCTGCTGTAGTTGCTGACCTTCTTTGGCTTGCTAGTTTTGCCTTGACGCATGAACATTCTTAGTCTTTTTACCATCATTGCAAAGTCCTCATCATCATCTTCATCATAGTCAGAGTCAATTTCAGTGTTGACCTTTGAGGTACTTTTAGTTGCTTTAAGAGCAACACCTTTATCCTTCTTTCTTCCTTCTGATATAGTTTCTGCTCATTGAGTCAGCTCCAATTTGTATGTCAGAAGGTTGCCATATAACTGTTGGACAGTCATCTCATGGAGATTCTTTGACTCTCTAATAGCAGTGATTTTGGCATCCCATCTGCTTGGTAAGGCTCTCATGAACTTTATGATTATATCTTTGTTTGGATAGATCTTTCCATATGCTCGTAGAGAGGTGAGTAGAACGTTGAATCTCTCGTAGGTGGCAGTGACGTTCTCTCATTGAATGTGTGTGAACATTTCATATTGCTATGTTAGGAGAGATTGTTTGTTTTCTCTTACTTCTTCCGTTCCTTCGTGCATGATGAGTAGTGTTTCCCAAACTTCCTTTGTTGTTGACCACATTTTTAAATAGATCATCTTCTAATGATTGAAACAAAATGTTCTTAGCCTTCTTGTTGAGTTGGACAGCTCTCTTCTCGTTGTCTGTCCATTCCTCTTTGACTTTGATTTGTATTCTGTTTGGATCGTCTGTAGTTGGTGCAAGCTTTGTTGGAACATAGGGCCCATTCTGAACAGTCTCAAATAGATCTTCATCTATTGAGTCCATGTATGCTTGCATCCTAACTTTCCAGTTTGCAAATTTATCTTTGTTGCACATTGGTGGCTTGCTACCTACTCCAGTCCTTGATTCGCTTGGTAAGTGTGCCATAGGATCTACTTAAGCTTTATAGGATGTATAATAGAACCTACTTTGATACCAATTGTTAGTTCTCGGAGACACAATAGTTATCTAGAAGGGGGGTTGAATAGATATTTATAAAATCTTTTCATTTTTACTTGTTAGTTGATAATGATTAAAACTTAGCGGAATTAATGTTTGTTTTAATCTCCCTTAAGATAGTAAGTTTATGAGAGTGAGGCAGTTATAATAGTTATGACATATATGGCAGTTATAGTAAGAATGTAATAGACACAGTCGTTTTAAATGGTTCAGAGCACTTAAAGCTCCTAGTCCACTCTTTTACTCCTCGAGTAGGAAATCCACTAAGGATGTCTTTTTCACTTTTCTGAATCACTCAGATTCCTTCTAGACCAGCATTCTAGGAACTTCTTAGTTCACTCTTGAACTCTTCAAGTCCAACAGACTTGGCTCTTCACAGTTCACTTAGAACTCTTCAAGTCCTTCTGACTTAGAACTCTTACTTCAGTTGATTGGTAGTTGTTGAGTTCGATGGTTGCTACTTAGTTGTTGTTAAGCACTTGTTCGAAACAACTGAGTAGCTGAGCAAGCTTTTCTTTCTCAGATCGTAGAGTTGAGCGTTGAGAGTTCTTGTACGTTTTTGTTCAATGCTTGCTTAATCCTCTCATCTGCTTATGTTTTTCATATATGTGATCTTGAAATCTATCCGTTTGATCCATCCGTTGAAGAATTAAATGAATTTGACATTTCTGTACTTTGATGGAGACTTTTCTACACATCTTCTGAATTGCATTCTGGCCCACTGACACAGCAGACTGCTTTCTCACCTAACACCTGAAAAGGTGTTTTTCTCTTACCAATGTTACTTTCCTTAGTTTCTTCAATACGCTTCTTTGTTGCATACTAAGGATATCTTTTGTACCGTTGGAACTGGTGGGGACTTCAACGTTTGAAACCCATTCCATATTTGTTGGAGATATATTGTCAAACAAATAAAAGGTAGGGCTCGATGCTTCTGACACACGGCAGATGATACTCTACGATCCAGATCATGGTGTCTTGTTACCTTGGTGCTTGGTCTGATTCCATCAATCAAGAGCACTATGATTTCTCTTAATGAATTGCACACTACGATCTTCACTTGCTAACTTTGTAAGCTCTACATTTCCGAGAGCACACTACGATCTCTGAGTTGGCTCGGCAAACGTTGGGACCACTCTACGATTTCTGAAGAGGCCCTTAAGACAGGCACACTATGATCCTCGAAGCTCTACGTTCTGCCTTGGCTTCTATAATCTTGATCAGCTTGATACACTATGATCTATTTGAAGCCTATCTATTACATCTCAAGATCAACCTAACAAGTTTGATCTTCTTTTCTATACATTCATTTACAGAATGATATACATTAAGAGCTTAGATCAACCTAACAAATTTGATCTATCACTAAGTCCTTATACAAATATTCCTTGAAGGACTTTACAAATAATCATAAGCATTTATATTTAAACATCAAATCAAAATATGCACTCTCCTAACAGTTAGGTATAACCTAGAGTAGTTAGCTAAGCTTTATGTCAAGGAAATTATTTCTAGACATGGAGTACCTGTTTCGATTGTGTCTGATCGTGATCCACGATTCACGTCGAACTTTTGGAGGAGTTTGCAAGAGCAAATGGGAACACATTTATGATTGAGTACGGCGTATCATCCACAGACGGATGGACAAAGTGAACGGACAATTCAAACGCTAGAAGATATGTTAAGATCTTGCGTTATGGATTTCAAGGGGAGTTGGGACGAACATCTGCCTTTGGTGGAATTTGCTTACAACAATAGTTTTCATGCTAGTATAGACATGCCGCCTTACGAAGCGTTGTATGGGAGGAAGTGCAGAACACCACTTTTCTGGGATGAAGTGGGTGAACGTTGAATGTTAGGACCTGAGATGGTACAACAAACGACAAACATGGTTAAGCTGATAATAACTCGATTGGTAACGGCTCAAGATAGACAAAGAAAGTATGCAGATCCTCATCGAGAGAATAGAGAATTTGAAGGAGGATCGTATGTCTTTCTAAAAGTATCGCCGTGGAAAGGGAAGATACATTTTGGGAAGAAAGGGAAGTTAAGTCCAAGGTTTATAGGACCTTTTGAAATTTTAAGAAGGGTAGGAGAGGTAGCTTATGAAGTAGCCATACCTCCCAAGCTGGAAAAGAATACACAATGTGTTTCACGTGCAGTTTTGCGTCCGTATAAATCGGACTACAAGCACGTAGTAGAATATGAGTCTATTCAAGTAGAAAAAGACTTAACGTATTAAGAACTTCCTATTCAAATTGTTGATAGGAAGGAACAAGTTTTGAGAAATAAAGTAATACCTTCAGTAAAGGTAATACGGAGTAACCACGATACAGAGTAATACCTTCAATAAAGTAATACCTTCAGCAACGTGGGAGCTCGAAAGTAAAATGAAGGAAAAGTTTCCTCATTTGTTTATGTAAGAATAGCGAGATTCTGGGGACAGAATCCTTATAAGGAGGGAAGAATGTAACACCTGAGAATTTCGGATTTTTAATGAATTAAATTTATATTTGATTATGTGGATTAAATGAATTTAATTAATTAATTAAGTGAGTACGATGTTTGAAGGTCATTCTATGACCTAGAATGTGTGAATGTGGTTAGTATTCTGGCTATGTGCTAGGATTAATTGTTTTGAATTATCTAGACGAAAAGGAATGTTTTTCGAGAATTTTCTCGTAAATACACTATTCATCCGATTTCGTTCGGAGCTTAGGTTAGAAATTTCGAGAAATGCGTAATGATAGAATATGATGATATAATGGAATATTCGATAATATTTCCGTTATGGAAAATGAAGTTTTTGCTTGCGCACTTAAAACCTAAGGGTTAGTGAAAGAGATTTTTGAAAGGGAAAGGAAAGGCGTATAATCATTTCGGTTATTATACATATGAGATACGAGTATTATACAAGATCGAATATGAGTATGGTATGAAGACTAGTACGACGTATAATACGAATATCGTATTAGTACTAGACGAAGAGAATACAGAAGTTATACGCCTGGAATACGATTAGTTCTTACTAGATTATGAGATATGGATTTGGTATAATCTAATTAGACTTGGATTAAAAGCAAACCACATGAAGTATGTAATCAAGCCCAAGTTAAGGCCCAATAGTAATTTAAGACAAACCCAATCCAAAAAGTTAAACCGCAGGTCGAACCGGCAGGTCACGGGACAGGTAAAACCCATGGGAAGACCCATGGGCATGTGGGCCGGCCATTTAGCCACCAAGTAAAGTGATTACTTGGTGGCTAAGTTGAAGAGGAGGTGGAATAGTAAGAAGGTGGCCATTTGGACCATTTTGCCCTCCATTTGGATTTCTTATAAATACAAAAGCTTAAGTTGGACTTTTAGTGTTTTGCAAAGATTGTCCAATACATATTGAGAGAGAGAAAGAGCTAGAAACATATAATCAATCTACTTCCAAGAAAGCTATAAGACGTTTATCAAAAACGCGAAGAACGACAAAGGTAATATTCTCGTAAATAATAGTCTTCATCTTTTTTGATTTCTTTCTTGTAGAGAATCATAGATTGGTGGAGCTTGTTTAGTGAGGAGGAATAAGGATGACTATTAATAATGAAAACATTGATAAGTCATGATTGAATAGAGATAGTAAGGTTTACGTAAGTTAAAACCGTAGAAAGTTATGAACGTGAACGTAGTTGTGATTGGATGATTTGAAAACCATCATAGCTCCCTATATTCATATTATTTGGTTGGGATGGAGATAATGAATCAATTCAGTGTTCCATTTGATTTGGCTTATAGAACACGAGTAATGAAGTTATGGCGAATTTTGCGAAAATAGACATTAAACGTCGAAATCGTAGAAATCTTGGATTAAGGGTCAAAAGTTGTCGTGTGACTTAAAACCGTTGATTTTCAATGCCAACACGTGAGATAAGGTATTCAAGAGTTGTGGACTCAAGAATTGTCGAATTCTGACTTATAACGAAGAAAATGAGTATTGAACGCTTAAAAATGATAAACGAACGCTCAAAACGAACCAAAATGTGAGTTTCGAGTTAACAAATTCAAAAATGTAAAATTCTAATATGAACACTTAGAGTATGTAATTTGTGAGTTGTAGGCTTTAGAATGAGCCAATTCGGATGAAAAACAAATAAGTTATGAAGCCGGGAAGTTCATTGGAGAAACTAACAGTCATAACTATCTGGTGCACAGGGGCGACGCCGCAGCGTCAACCCAGTGTATTTTTGTCACGTCGTGGCACCGAATATGGCCGAGAAAAACCAGAAATGTCTGGAGACTCACGCTGCAACGCGAGAATTAGTGCAAGGACTAGCGTCGCAGCACCGAGTTCGGGCAAAAGCCTTGGAGAGTGACGCCACAGCGCCACTATACAAAGGAGATGTAGCGCCGCAGCGCCGGTAGTGTAAAAAAGTTAACCAAGTTAGGTTTTGTTTTTAAATTGAATGTAAAACCAATAGTAAGACATGAAGGTACCTAATGTACATAATAAGGCTAACTTTAAATCACTTATAAAGTGATAACGTTAGAGGATTAGATGTGGTTTAATGGGAACTAAACTAAGAACGCAAGAAGGTAATAAGTAAAACCGTGAATGATGTTCAATGTTGGTACTTCACCAATAATGATCGAATGTCGGTTAATAATGTAAGAACGTTAACAAGCTGTAATGAAGCATGTAAAGATGAATTGACTTTATTAACGAAATAAATTCAAGTAAGTCATCGAAGAGAAAGAAGTTGGTTAAAACAACTAAAGTAAAGTTTGTTTGGTAACTAATTACAGTGTGCTATGTGAATATATCATGTAGATCCTGTAAAGACTGAGAATTGATTGAATATTATATTCGAAGACGCTTGAAGGCAAGTTTTCTTAAAGTTTGTCTAACCTCCGTGTTAGTCAAGTTTTCTATGATTCATGTTCTGAAATGTATGAATGGTTTTAAAGAAAGAGTCGATGCCTAATTTAACTTGTCTAGACTGGAATCGAAGAATTGATTGATTTGTTTACAAGTCTTTTGATATAGAACTGTTAACGCTATTATATGCCAAGTATTTGGTTCGGATGTAAAGGTAAGTTTGTCTATGCACAAACAAAAGTATCTTCATCGATTATTCGATGGGCACGCGAGGTTGCCAAATGTTAAACGTAAATACGTTTTACGGAAGAGTGTTGATCAACATAGGGTACTATAGGCTGATCACATAGATGTACTCGTTAGTAATGCTGGATGGATGGCCTTAGTGCCGGATGTCCTTTTCAAGAATAAAAACGAAAAGAGTATGTTCATGGTCTTTTGACCGGTTCAGAATTCCTAAGCTATTATATATACTTTGGAATTATTGTTATGAAATGAGAAGTACTAGTAAATGCTTCATGGTGATTCATAGCAACTTATTCAATTATAGAAGATAATCATATAATTCTCGATGTGGTGTATATATCATCCTTTGATAGACTTGCTGAACTATTTATGCTCACTTCTTTCTTGAATTATATGATTGCAGCTAAAGTCAAGAGAACTGAGAGTTCTAAGAGAGATAAGGGCAAGGCTAAGATGGATAATTGATTATCCAGTAATAGACTAGAGTCTTTATATGTAATACACTTATGAATAACAAAGTATGTTTTTGGTTTATGAACCTAGGAAATGATTTATTACTAATGTAATAAGAATATAGTAAGTACACTCATTTTGTTGTTATCTCAATGGAATGACTGTATGAATTGTAGTATCGTGGAACACCATCTGTCGGGTTGGAAGATACCCGGATTTGGGGGTGTCACACTACTTTTATGATTGTGCAAGTTGTAACAACCCGATATTTTCTGTATAAATAAATTAGAAATTTTGCATATATTTTTTTTATTTTTTTATTTTAAGGATGAGGATTTGTACAAGATAATGTGTATATGTATTTATGTGATAAATAAAAATATATTTATTACATGAATATTTACAAATAATTTTATTTTAGAATTATTGATTATTATAAAGTATATTCTTATAATAATTAATTTTATAGTAGAAATGTTTTTATTAATTATTTTCCATGAAAATATAATTATATATTATTTAAATAATATATAAAATGATTTTTAGAATAATTATAATAATTATTTTATTATATGAATTTTAGTACAAATAATTATGTTAATTATTTTACCTTAATTATTAAGGTTAATTATGGAAGAATAAATCAGATATGGAATCCAAATCCTAATTTTGGATTTTGATCAAGGAATGATAATAATATTATAATATTTTAATTTTTGGTGCTATAAATATGTACTGTATGTACGTACTGTTGACGGTTGGTCAATTATGGTGTATATTGACTCAAACCCTAACATTAATTTTTTTTAACTATGTTTTTCTATTTAAATGGGAAATTAAAGACTGTTATATAACTGTGTTATATGATTAATGTTATATATTACTTCATGATATGCTAATTAGGAAACCCTAATTGTAAATTTAAAACCCTAGTTTAGATTTAAATTTCTAATAATTAGAAACCCTAATCTGAAACCTAAACTAGAATTTGTGATCAGTCAGAAATTGGGTTACTGTGATTAATATCATGTATGATAGATTTTATATTGCTAATTAAAGTAAACCTAATTAGTAATTAAAGACCGTAATGATTAGAACCCTAAGTTAATAATTATAAAACCCTCATTACTGTCGCGAAACCCTAATTGCGAAATCAAAACCCTAACTGATATTTAGGAATCCTAATTGCTAATTGAAAACCTTAATTGCTTAAGTGGCAAGGTTAATTATATTATAATACCCTAATGTTCATGTATAGTATAATTAAGAAGCCTAATCTAATTAAGTAAACCTAATTTGTAATTTTTAGAAACTAAAATTTTATTTATGTATTTATTTATTTTGCTTAATTATAAATCCTACAAATTAATTGTGCAAGACCTTAGGATTAAACCCTAAGGGTTTGAGACAAGTTGACACAATTGCCCTTAAAATTCCAAGCCAATTGACCAAAATACCCCTCACATTATTAAAGCTAAAAACATGGATTTTGACCTAGGGAGAGTTGTTGGCCAACCCTATACAAACCCATGTGACAAATCTCAGAAAAATCAACACAAATCAGCAGCAATCTCAGCCTTGTCCATCACATATTATATATATATATATATATATATATATATATATATATATATATATATATATATATATATATATATATATATATATATATATATATATATATATATATATATATATCTAAGGAGAGAGAAAGTCATTTTATTGTTCAATTATTCAACCAATGCTCAACCAACCCATTCTCTATCCGCACTCACGAAATTATGTAGCATACCAGTCCCAAACACAGCCCCACGAATTCCTCTAACAAATCAGAAGCCCAAGTTCCAGAAATCAAAGCTCAAAGGTATAAACCCTAATCAAAATTTCGGACTTTGATCCTCTGTTAAAAGTTATGTTTGAGTGTTAAGATATGTTGTATATAGTGTTATTAAGTGATCTGGGTTGATAGATGTTGGATCCATAACATCTATAAGCTCAGATCTTTTGTTTTTTGCAAATCTGGAAATTTTTTAAAACAGTGGTCTGACAACGAATGTCAGTGCCTCTAGATCTTTGTGTGTTACGTGTTATGTATGTTTTATGTTATGGATATTTTCTTTGTCATGTGGACTATTATCTGGAACTGGAAACCAGATCAAATCATGTTTAGATCGTAAGATACAAGTGGTCAAAGTGAGTTGACCGAGCACGAATTCTGGAAATCTGGGTAAACCCAGAAACCCACAATTTCTGACAACGTTTTATAAGCGTTGGATCTGGCTCCTGGTAAGGTTTACGGCCATGTTGTTGTATTACATCTGTAGCCTGACATGTAAGCTATATTATTAAGCCTCTATAACACTTAGATCGTGCATATAATAAAACATATGGCTGGTCAAAGTAGAGCTGACCGACTGTTTTGTCTCAAATCTGGAAAACCCAGATTTCTTCATGAGCTGTTTTTCTGACAATGTTTGATCGAACAAGATCTACTTTGTTTTTTGTTTTTAGATCTATGTTATGTGTTATATTTGTTCACTGGCATGTTGTGTAATATCCGAGTTTTATTTTTAATTTTTTTTAATGTTTTTTATGTAATTTAAGAATTATTAATAAATGAATTTATATGAAACTTTTGGGTGATTTCATTTATTAGATGTATGTGTGTGGTACATATATGTGTTATTTCAAGATATGTGATGAGATGTATTTAAATGGTTGGTTTAGTTTTATTTAACTATTTAAATAAAATTAAGTAGGGAATTATTCTATTTTATTACGTGGGATGGTATTAAATCATGAGCTGGAGTTAGGGGCAGAATTTAGAGATGCGAACTGTGTATTCGAGTCTGGAACATCGAAATTAGTCAAGATAGACTGTAATCACAAAAAAGTGTCACAATTGACTTTTTGGTCAAAGTCAACATGTTAACTTTTTTGAGGAAAAAGTCAACTACGAATTTCAGAGATGAATTTGACTAAATGGATAGTCCTATGACGTCCGGAACGTCGTCTTTAGTAGGAATCGATATATGGTTCGCAAAGTATGGTTCCGAAGGGTAAAATAGTCAAATAGCTTATTAATTGATTAAAATAATATATGTATTTTTTTTATAATAGAAATCAGCTGAACTGATGGACCCATGAGACTATTAATTTGGGACAAGGGAGGGAGTATACGTATATTACTTAATAGCTAGGGTGGAAATAATTTATTTTATTCCTTAAAACCAAAATTCTTTTTAACTCCCACATTCATTTTCTCTAACTCCCACATTCTTCCTATTAATTAACTATATTATTGTATTATTAAGTACTGTGAGTAACTAATCATTAGTTTTGGGGGTTATGGGAGTTGGGGGTTATGGGAATCAAAAGACTCTTACAAAGCTATACATATATAGATAGTGTGGTAGTATTCTAGAGATCACTTTGCAACTAACAAGCAAGGCAGAGAGATAATCAAATTAACGCAAGGGAAATTCATCCAAAAAGGTAAGCTATGAAACTGTCTTTTTCATGTTCTTGAAGAAAAATAGTGAAAAAAGCATGTATAGCCATGGGAAATGGTTTATGTTGATTTCGTAAGGCTGTGATAATATTGTTGGTTTCTGTTATAAGGAGGATAAGGAATGAAAAGTATGGTTTAAACATGTTGCAATTACATAGAGAATAAAATATTTCATGAATGTATGTGATATGTTGATAAAATGCCTCTTTGTAGTCAATTTGTTCATAGCATGGTAATTTAGTGAGTTGGTTTGTTGTAGGATGTTCATATATGTTGGTAGAAGTGATCTGGACAGTATGAGTCAAGCCCATGCATGCTAGAATCAAAATCACAAAATTTTTCAAAAGTTGGTTGAATATGAAATCTGTGATTTTTGGGGTTTTTCGGAGCCTCAGAATCATGGTGTAGATGACTCGATTAGCGTATGTTATAATTTTATAAAATAGTATGTAGCATGAGGTACAACCTGTCCAAATTTCATAAGAAAGGGAGTTAAATTGAGCAAGTTATGAAAATCGTAAGCATGCATGTTGGTAATAAAATCTGCATAATTCTGGAAATTTCAGAATTTTTTTTGAAGTATAAAACTAGTGCGGGCACGCTTTTCTATGCAGTTGGTTTGTGGTCTTAGCTTGCTAGTTTTATGAATGTTATATTTTTGTAAAATACCTTGATGTATGAAGTTTATTGTGTCCAAGTATCGTGGCCATATCATCTTTAGGTTAGCGGGAATAAAATCGTAGAGTCAGTAAAAATCGTAAAGTAAACTCTGAAAATCGTAGAGTCGGTAAAAATTGTAGAGTCAATGAAAATCATAGAGTAAAAATTGTAGAGTCGGTGAAAATCGTAGAGTTATTGAAAATCGTACAGTAAACTCTAAAAATAGTAGAGTCAGTGAAAATCGTAGAGTAAAAATCATAGTGTCTCTAAAAATCGTAGAGTCAGTGAAAATCGTAGAGTCAATGAAAATCGTAGAGTCGGTGAAAATCGTAGAGTAAACTCAAAAATTGTAGAGTCAATGTAAATCGTAGAGTAAACTCTGAAAATCGTAGAGTCAGTGAAAATCATAGAGTAAACTCTGAAAATCGTAGAGTCAGTGAAAATCGTAGAGTAAACTCTAAAAATTATAGAGTAAAGTTTATATTATAACTACTATGCGCTGCTAATAGTTGATGTGCATGATTATACAATTGTGTAGGGCACGTGAAGTGTAGATAGTTGTTAATGTGTTATTGGTAAACAACGAGCAAGGCAAGTTTCTTACCCTATTTTTAATTATGAATTTATTCAACTCTTATTCAGTTGATTACAGCGAGGGTAAGTTTGGGCTTGTGATTAATTAATCATTCGTGCAAGCCCCTTTATTGTAAAGTTCTATAACTTTAATTGTGATGCGAAACGTTATTGATGATTATTTAGTTCCTATTGTAACTGTTATACTTTAAAGTTCGTATTCCCTTAATGAACTATATTCAAGCATGCTTTCTAGCTTTCATTCCAGTTAGATGTTATTGATGCAACCATAGTATATTGTTTGAATAATTCAAATCCTTTGAAGCTATTTGATGTTTACCAATCCAAATTGCTTTGGTGAGGTCTCGTATGAATGCTAAGATGAACAACCCGGATAACGGGGTAACTGATGACGGGCATATAGTCCCATTTACGCTTATGCGTTTAAACTTTATACTTGTGCACAATGTAGGGTACGATAGGCTGATCACCTGGAGTACTTGCAGAGACCATTTACAATCTATTTGATTGTTAAACCGTCTGATGGTTTTTGATGAAACAAAGTAATGTTCAGGGTATCTAACACCCCTTAGTATGTTATTGAGAATTCTAGAACTCTTATCTTGATATTTCAGTTTATCTCTTGATATTCATTTCAACTATTGAGAAATATTCATACTAATGCTTCTACTTCTGATGTATATTCTCAAACTACATTATATACTTGCTAGGCAATTTGTGCTCATTCTTGCATAAACTTTTCAGTTAAGGTTGATAACACTGAGGGCTCGGGCAAGGACAAAGGAAAGTCTAAGATGAAATGATGAGAGTTATTTATGTAATAATTATACTTCCTCTTATGATGTGATGTAGAGATAAACAATAAGTTTAAGTTTCAGTTTATTAAAGGTTGTAAAGACTTGGGACTTTATTCTGAATAAGTATGTAATAGTTAATATTATTATTATTATTATTATTATTATTATTATTATTATTATTATTATTATTAGAGTTACTTAGATAGATGATAATGTATGTTATATCGTGAGCACCATGTCCTGTAATCGATGTTACTCGAATTTGGGGGCGTCACAGGTTGGTATCAAAGAAATAGGTTATAAACCTTAGGTGGGGAACCTTAGACTATAACCTTAGGGAAGTTAGTGGAGAAAATAAAGAGATGAACTCATGTAGAGTTCTAGGGGTTGTGTCAAATCTATTTTTCCTAAAAACAAAAACAACTAATTTAAAATACTAACCAAGTGATTTTTTTTCTTGTTTGAAGGATGTCAGGGGAAGAGGAGGTTAGAGATATCCACGTTGTGAGTGAGCAGTTGGTGACAGCTGTACCTGAGCCTATAGCTAAGGCAGTAGTTGACTCAGACCCAGAGGAGTGTCCTAAAGAGGAAGAGGAGCCCGAGGAGGACTCGAAAGAAGCACCTGAGGATACTTTATTGGATGAGTTGATGGATAGGATTACGAAGTTGGACGACAAGGTCCATGAGTTGAAGGAGCTGTATCAAGGGGAGCAGCAAACTGCAGCATTTCTTGAGGCATTGGTGCACCACCTGATAATTTGGAACGAGGATCTGGCTGACAAGTTGCGAGCATCAGACCAGAAGGCGGATATGCTGGAGGATGAGAAAGAAGCTATTAGGACCCACTTGGGGCATACCATTAATGGGTTAGAGTCGAGGATTCAGAGTCTTCAAACTGACAAGCAGATTATTACCACATTCTGGGGAGAAGAGAGGAGAGACCGTGTTCGGGCTGAGAAGCTAACTAGCGAGTTAGACGGAGAGGTGAGAGATAAGAAGGTTAAGATAGACAAGATGAAGTACGCATTTAAGTCAGCACATAGAAGGTTTCAACATAGGGTGAATCATTTTCCAAGTGAGGAGCACTGGTCTAGACGTGTTATAAGCCGAGGGCTGGTACTGGAGATAGCGAATGAGGAGCATGAGGATGCCATTAGGCGGGGCTTTTAGTTTATTATGATGAACTTTTACTACTGGAGTATAGAATGCTTATCTTTGAATAATAAGCTTGGTTTCAATTTTTACCAAGTATATTGGTTTAAAATGATATAAATGGCTTAATGTTATAAGACGATGAAATACCTTGGGTGTTATGTTTATAAATAAATATGTTTTTATTTAAGTATGTGAAGTGATGATTAAGTCTCTTTTAATGATTGATATATTATGTAAAGTAAGTGATAAGATAATAACATTAAGTTCATTTTAAACAGATAGATGGCTAGAGGAAGACGTCGTCAAACACCCGAGGGGTCAGGCGGTAATGCTGGGGATCCACCGAATCCTATGCAACAGTTTGTAGACATATTAGTGGGGGCACTTTAGAATCGAACCCCGAATGCCAATAACCCTCCAGTGGCCCAGGTGGCACACTTCAATGACTTCAAGAGCGCGGGACCCCCTGAGTTCAAAGGAACCACTGAACCCATCGAAGCTCAAACTTGGGTAAAAGAAATCGAAAAGGCGTTCGCTATCGCCCGAGTAGGTGATGATCAGAAAACAATCTTCGCCACTTACATGCTGAAGGGTGAAGCTAACTTCTGGTGGGAGGCAAACCAGACTTGGGTTGGAGAAGGCGTGATACCTTGGGAAGGGTTTAAGAAAATCTTTTTCGAGAACTATTTTTCGGTTAGTATGCAGAGTCACATTGAGATGAGATTCCTAGAGCTGAAGCAAGAAGACATGACAGTACCTCAATATGCCGCAAAATCCAACAAGGTGGCGAGGTTTGCGCCTCACCAGGTCAACACTGAGGAGAGAAAAACGAGGAGGTTTGAGCAGGGTCTCAAACCATGGCTATATAGCAGACTCTCGGTGTTACAGATGAAAAGCTTCGCGACTCTCTTGGAGAAAGCTATAATCCCTGAGGGCGGAAGTGAGGCCCTAATGAAATTTAATAAGGAAAAAAAGAAGAAGAATGAAGGAGGGAATCGCGGGGAAGGTAGCAGTAGCAGTGGTGCAAACAAGAGGAAGTGGGACAATAACAACAGTAGCAGCAACAATTTTAAATCGAGAAACTCTGGGGGGAAACCAGGGGAAACAAAGAAGAGAACAGAGGCATGCAAGGAGTGTGGGAGGAATCACTCAGGGGCATGTCTAAAAGGAAAGAATGTATATTTCAACTGCGGGCAGGAGGGGCACATCTCTCCTAATTGTTCTGCACCAAAGAGAAATGGATGCTTCAACTGTGGAGCATTGGATCATCAGGCAAAGAATTGCCCAAAGAAGAATACAGCAGGAGGAAATGGAGGAAGGGGACCAAGCGGTGGGAATCTCACGATTAATGGACCACCAACTCAGAATCGACCAACAGCAAGGACTTTCAACATGACGGTTCAGGATGCGGTCGCATCCAGGGACGTGGTTTCAATTATCATTCCGATCAATGATATATCTGCTTACATATTATTTAATTCGGGTGCTACTTGTTCCTTCGTATCGCATGAATTCTCCCAACGATTAAATTTACGCCAGGAAGAATTAAAATATCCTATGAACATAGAAGTTGCTAATAAGAAAATGATTCCCGTTAGCCATGTCTATAGAAATTGTGCTGTAAACATCAGGGGGTATATGTTACCCGTGGATTTAATTCCAATTCAATTAGGAGAATTTGATGTAATTCTAGGAATGGATTGGTTATTTAACCATGGAGCGATGATAGATTGCCAAAAGAAGTGTATAAACCTTTGGAGTCCAGATCAGTTTAAGGTAGCATTCTATGGAAGTAGGTCGCCGAGACACTCAAGTTGTCAGACGATGATGCAAGAAAGGAAGTTACTAAGAAATGGATGTGTAGGATATTTGGCCCATATTGTCGATATGCAGAAAGCAGGGATAGAGATGGGACATATACCAGTAGTGAACGAATTTCCGGATGTATTTCTGAAGGAATTAACAGGACTTCCGCCGGGTCGGGAGGTCGAATTCGTTATAGATTTAGTACCGGGGACGACACCGATTTCGAAAGCACCTTACAGAATGGCACCGGCAGAAATGAAGGAACTGATGGTACAGTTGCAAGAGTTATTGGATAGGAAGTATATTCAACCGAGTGTGTCTCCTTGGGGAGCACCAGTTTTTTTTATGAAAAAGAAGGATGGATCGATGAGACTATGTATCGACTATCGAGAGTTGAACAAGGTGGCGATTAAGAATAAGTATCCGTTACCTAGGATAAATGATCTGTTCGATCAACTGAAGGGAGTAAAATATTTTTCCAAGATCAACTTGAAGATGGGATATCACCAGTTAAAGGTAAGGAAGGAGGATGTACCTAAGACAGCGTTCAGGACACATTACGGTCACTACGAGTTCCTGGTGATGTCGTTCGGGTTGATAAATGTGCCAGCAGCATTTATGGACATGATGAATTGGGTATTCAAGAAATACTTAGATAAATTTGTAGGTGTGTTCATAGATGATATCTTGATCTATTCTAAGACTCAGGAAGATCATGCTGAACATTTAAGGTTAGTGTTGGAGGTGTTGAGGAAGGATAAGTTATACGCAAAATTCTCAAAGTGTGAATTCTGGTTGGAGAAAGTTCAATTTCTAGGTCACGTGATCGACAAGGATGGAATTTCTGTGGATCCAGCAAAGGTGGAAGCGGTTTAGAATTGGGAACAACCAAAGTCACCGACTGAAGTAAGAAGTTTCTTAGGACTGAAAGGCTATTAGAGACGGTTTATCCAAGATTTTTCAAAGATAGCGGGAACGTTGATGAATTTAAAGAAGAAGTCTGTAAAATTTGTCTGGACAGAGAAATGTGAAGAGAGTTTTAAGGAACTCAAGAAAAGACTGAGTGAAGCACCAGTGTTGTCTTTACCTGACGATATAGGTGACTTCATGATTTTCAGTGATGCATCGCGTATGCATTGCGTCAATTGAAGGATTACGAGAAGGGATATCCTACCCATGATCTGGAATTGGCGGCAGTAGTATTTGCCTTAAAGATATGGAGGCACTATTTATATGGTGCAAGGTGTGAAATATACACAGACCATAAAAGTCTGAAGTATATTTTCACGCAGAAAGAGTTGAATATGAGACAAAGAAGATGGTTGGAACTTATAAAGGATTACAATTGCGACATCTTGTATCATCCGGGGAAAGCGAACGAGGTAGCAGATGCGCTAAGCAGAAAGGGCAGTGGTAGGTTGGCAATGCTAACAGCTCAAGAGGAGTTAATTAAGGAGATGTCTAGATTGGAACTCGAGATAAAAAGTCCAAGAGAGCCAGAGGGAAATTTTTCGCAATGGAGACTCATCCGACTCTATTGGACAAAATCAAGGAAGTACAAGGCAGCGATGAGGAATGTGTGAAGACGAGGACAAGAATTTCAGATGGAGAAGAGCTTAAATTCAGTATGGGGGGGTGATGGACTATTAAGACTTGAGAAGAGAATTTGGGTGCCAGCGGTGTCTGAATTAAATGAAGAAATCTTGCAGGAAGCTCATAGCTCAAGTTACTCAATTCACCCGGGAAGCACAAAGACGTATCAAGATCTCTGCCAACATTATTGGTGGCCCAATATGAAAAGAAAAGTAGCAGAGTACGTCAACAAGTGTTTAACATGCCAGCGAGTTAAGGCAGAACATCAGAAATCGAGCGGGATACTTCAACCTTTAGAAATTCTAGATTGGAACTGGGAGCATATCACGATGGACATCGTGGTAGGACTTCCAACTATGCAGAAGGGTTACGATACAGTTTGGGTGATCGTTGATCGATTGACCAAGTCAGCGCATTTCTTGCCAATAAAGATCAGATATACCTTGGATCAGTTAATAAAGCTTTACATCAAAGAGATTGTTTCCAGGCGCGGGTACCTGTATCAATTGTGTCATATCGCGATCCGCGATTCACAGCAAATTTCTGGAGAGGTTTTCAAGAACGCATGGGAACGCAACTGAGGTTGAGTATGACGTATCATCCTCAAACAGATGGGCAGAGTGAGAGAACTATTAAAACGTTAGAGGACATGCTGAGAGCATGCGTTATGGATTTCAAAGGGAGCTGGGATGATCACCTACCGTTGGTAGAATTTGCGTACAATAACAGTTATCATGCGAGCATCGGTATGCCACCTTATGAAGCTTTATATAGAAGGAAATGCAGAACGCCATTGTGCTAGGATGAAGTGGGAGAACGACAATTGCTAGGGCCAGAATTGGTGCAACAAACTGCAGATGTGATCAAAATAATACTAGGGAGGCTTTTGACGGCTCAGGATCGACGTAAAGAAATATGCAGATCAACATCGGCAACAACGAGATTTCGACGTCGGCACTTATGTGTTTTTGAAAGTGTCACCTTGGAAAGGGAAAATGAGATTTTTGAAGAAGGGAAAACTTAGTCCCAGATTCATAGGACCCTTCGAAGTGTTGAGGCGAGTGGGTGAGGTAGTTTATGAAATAGCCTTACCTCCGGAGTTAGAACATATACACAACGTGTTCCATGTTTCTGTCCTACGACCCTATAAGCAGGATTACAAGCATGTCATAGAGTATGAACCTATTTAGTTTGAAAAGGACTTAACCTGCGAAGAGGTCCCATTGCAGATAATCGATAGAAAAGAACAAGTGTTAAGAAATAAGATAATACCTTATGTTAAGGTATTGTGGAGGAACCACAACGCCGATGAGGCTACGTGGGAACTCGAGGGAAAAAATGATAAAAAATTATCCTATTCTTTTTGATTGATGTGTAATGATTCCAGGGACAGAATCCTTTTAAGGGAGGGTTAATGTAATATCCGAGTTTTATTTTTAATTTTTTTTAATATTTTTTTTATGTAATTTAAGAATTGTTAATAAATGAATTTATATGAAACTTTTGGGTGATTTTATTTATTAGATGTATGTGTGTGGTACATATATGTGTTATTTCAAGATATGTGATAAGATGTATTTAAATGGTTGGTTTAGTTTTATTTAACTATTTAAATAAAATTAAGTAGGGAATTATTCTATTTTATTACGTGGGATGGTATTAAATCATGAGCTGGAGTTAGGAGCAGAATTTAGAGATGCGAACTGTGTATTCGAGTCCGGAACATCGAAATTAGTCAGGATAGACTGTAATCACGAAAAAGTGTCACAGTTGACTTTTTGGTCAAAGTCAACCTGTTAACTTTTTCGAGGAAAAAGTCAACTACGAATTTCAGAGATGAATTTGACTAAACGGATAGTCCCATGACGTCCGGAACGGCGTCTTTAGTAGGAATCAATATATGGTTCGCAAAGTTTGGTTCCGAAGGGTAAAATAGTCAAATAGCTTATTAATTGATTAAAATAATATATGTATTTTTTTTTATAATAGAAATCAGCTGAACTGATGGACCCATGAGACTATTAAATTGGGACAAGGGAGGGAGTATACGTATATTACTTAATAGCTAGGGTGGAAGTAATTTATTTTATTCCTTAAAACCAAAATTCTTTTTAACTCCCATATTCATTTTCTCTAACTCCCACATTCTTCCTATTAATTAACTATATTATTGTATTATTAAGTACTGTGAGTAACTAATCATTAGTGTTGGGGGTTATGGGAGTTGGGGGTTATGGGAATCAAAAGACTCTAACAAAGCTATACATATATAGATAGTGTGGTAGTATTCTAGAGATCTCTTAGCAACTAACAAGCAAGGAAGAGGGATAATCAAATTAACGCAAGGGAAATTCATCCAAAAAGGTAAGCTATGAAACTGTCTTTTTCATGTTCTTGAAGAAAAATAGTGAAAAAGCATGTATAGCCATGGTAAATGGTTTATGTTGATTTTGTAAGGCTATGATAATATTGTTGGTTTCTGTTATAAGGAGGATAAGGAATAAAAAGTATGGTTTAAACATGTTGCAATTACATAGAGAATCAAATATTTCATGATTGTATGCGATATGTTGATAAAATGCCTCTTTATAGTCAATTTGTTCATAGCATGGTAATTTAGTGAGTTGGTTTGTTTTCCATATTCATATATATTGGTAGAAGTGATCTGGATAGTAGGAGTCAAGCCCATTCATGCTAGAATCAAAATTACAAAAATTTTCAAAGTTGGTTGAATGTGAAATCTGTGATTTTTGGGGTTTTTCGGAGCCTCGGAATCATAGTGTAGATGACACGATTAGCGTATGTTATAATTTTATAAAATAGTATGTAGCATGAGGTACAACCTGTCCAAATTTCATAAGAAAGGGAGTTAAATTGAGCAAGTTATGAAAATCGTAAGCATGCATGTTGGTAATAAAATCTGCAGAATTCTGGAAATTTCAGAATTTTTTCTAAGTATAAAACTAGTGATGGCACGCTTTTCTATGCAGTTGGTTTGTGGTCTTAGCATGCTAGTTTTATGAATGTTATATTTTTGTAAAATACCTTGATGTATGAAGTTTATTGTGTCCAAGTATCATGGCCATATCATCTTTAGGTTAGCGGGAATAAAATAGTAGAGTCAGTAAAAATCGTAGAGTAAACTCTGAAAATCGTAGAGTCAGTAAAAATCGTAGAGTCAATGAAAATCGTAGAGTCAGTGAAAATGGTAGAGTAAAAATCGTAGAGTTATTGAAAATCGTACAGTAAACTCTAAAAATCGTAGAGTCAGTGAAAATCGTAGAGTAAAAATCATAGTGTCTCTAAAAATCGTAGAGTCAGTGAAAATCGTAGAGTTAATAAAAATCGTAGAGTCAGTGAAAATCGTAGAGTAAACTCAAAAATTGTAGAGTCGATGAAAATCGTAGAGTAAACTCTAAAAATCGTAGAGTCGGTGAAAATCATAGAGTAAACTCTGAAAATCGTAGAGTCACTAAAAATCGTAGAGTAAACTCTAAAAATTATAGAGTAAAGTTTATATTATAACTACTATGCGTTGCTAATAGTTGATGTGCATGATTATACAATTGTGTAGGGCACGTGAAGTGTAGATAGCTGTAAGTTGTTAATCAGTTATTGGTAAACAACGAGCAAGGCAAGTTTCTTACCCTATTTTTCATTATGAATTTATTCAACTCTTATTCAGTTGATTGCAGCGAGGGTAAGTTTGGGCTTGTGATTAATTAATCATTCGCACAAGCTCCTTTATTGTAAAGTTCTATAACTTCAATTGTGATGTGAAACGTTATTGATGATTATTCAGTTCCTATTGCAACTGCTATACTTTAAAGTTCGTATTCCTTTAATGAACTATATTCAAGCATGCTTTCTAGCTTTCATTCCATCTAGATGTTATTGATGCAAACATAGTATATTGTTTGAATAATTCAAATCCTTTGAAGCTATTTGATGTTTACCAATCCAAATTGCTTTGGTGAGGTCCTGAATGAATACTAAGATGAACAACCTGGATAACGGGGTAACTGATGACGGGCATATAGTCCCATTTACACTTATGCGTTTAAACTTTATACTTGTGCACAATGTAGGGTACGATAGGTTGATCACCTGGAGTACTTGCAGAGACCATTTACAATCTATTTGATTGTTAAACCGTCTGATGGTTTTTGATGAAATAAAGTAATGTTCAGGGTATCTAACACCCCTTAGTATCTTATTGAGAATTCCAGAACTCTTATCTTGATATTCCAGTTTATCTCTTGATATTTATTTCAACTATTGAGAAATATTCATACTAATGTTTCTACTTCTGATGTATGTTCTCAAACTACATTATATACTTGCTGGGCAATTTGTGCTCATTCTTGCTTAAACTTTTCAGTTAAGGCTGTTAACACTGAGGGCTCGGGCAAGGACAAAGGAAAGCCTAAGATGAAATGATGAGAGTTATTTATGTAATAATTAACTTCCACTTATGATGTGATGTAACGATAAACGCTAAGTTTAAGTTTCAGTTTATTAAAGGTTGTAAAGACTTGGGACTTTGTTTTGAATAAGTATGTAATAGTTATTATTATTATTATTATTATTATTATTATTATTATTAGAGTTACTTAGATAAATGATGATGTATGTTATATCGTGAGCACCATGTCATGTAATCGATGTTACACGGATTTGGGGACGTCACATGTTGTCTACACACCGAACATATTAGATCTCATAAATCAGACCTGTAAAGCAAGTTATGATGATCGAAAGAAGGCAGTATGAACTGTTCTTCATTTATGGAAAACCCAGAAATGAAGAACAGCTCTGACAAGATATTTGAGGGCTTATAACTCTCTGATTTGTTATGTTCTGGCCATGAAATCGATTGTTTATGGTAGTCGTACAGTTATACTACAATACCCACACATTAACAAGCCTCGAATCGTGATAACCAAAGATCAGGAACCGGTCAAAGTAGTACACTCGTTACTGCACATGAATTTCTGGGTTTCATGCAGAACACCTCAAGAACACCTATAGCGACAGTTTTGTCGCTATAGAGCCCTTTAACGACAGAAATTTCCTGAAATTAATTAATTTAATTAAATAAATAGTTTAAAAATATTTTAAGTTATAAAATACAACTTTCAATATTTAAAGGTAAATTTCATTAATTATTTACTATTAATGATACTAGAATTAATTAATAATTATATTAAATAAATTAGTTTAAAAATGATTTTAATATTATAAAAATCATTTAAAATAGAAATAAAGCATTTAAAGATATTTTAAGTTATAAATTATAGCATTTAAAAATATTTTAAGTTATAAAATACAACTTTCAATATTTAAAAGAAAATTTCATTAACAATTTAATATTAAATGATATTAGATTTATTTAATAATTAAATTAAATAAATAGTTTAAAAATGGTTTTAGTAATTTAAAAATCATTTAAAGAGGATATAAATGAATTAAAAATATTTTAAGTTATGATTAAAGACTTTTAATATTTTGATAAATAATGCATTAATACTTTAATATTAATGATAATTATTTAAAAATGATTTTAATTCTTTTAAAAATCATTTAAGTGTAATATTAATATTTTAAAAGTATTTTAAGTTAATATAAATAACTTTATCATTTTGGAAAAGGTTTCATTAATAGTTTAATATTAATTAAATGTTAATGGTAATAGAATTATTAATATTTAAATCATTTAATAATGATTCTAGTGTTTAAAAATGTGTGATGAAAGATAATAATTGTTTAAAAATTATTATAAGTCATTTAAAAATAATATGACTGATACTTACAGATATTAAATTACCGGATAGAGTCTTAGACTCGATAATTACCCGATAAAGTCGTCGGTACACCGACATATTTCAGAAATTGATCTGGACTTAGATAATTTAATTAGGTATGTATTTATTTGTGATTCAATGGTTGTTAAACATATGTGACAATGTGATTAGGTTATGTGCTGACTGCAATAAGCAGTGCTATGTGTTATAGTATGTTATTCTAATCGATCAAATGATCTTATTACTGATAGGTGTTATATAAGGATAGAACTAAGTTACGAACTGTAAGCAGCGCGTCAGGCAAGTATCTTACCATTGCATTTCCTTTATGCAATGGACATGAGTAAGAAGTTTCAGAATTATAGTATTATTATGCTATATTATTAACCCTATTATGATATATTCTATATCCTATCATTGTTTATCAACATGTTAGTATATGATAATTCAGATATATATATTCTGTTCGTTAATTTCTATATATGGTTATACAAGTGTTGCCACTTGAATAATCATTGTATTTAATCACATTTTGATATATATATATATATATATATATATATATATATATATATAAGCCGTCTAAGCTACTTGATCAGCTAGACATAAATTTTGAAATGTCTTTGAATATGATAAAACCTTTTTGTATCCAATCAAATTATTTTGGTTCGGATTCCAGTCTAAGTATGAACATTCCGATCACAGGAAAAATTTTATGTGCTCAGGCGGACAAAGGATGAACGATAATATCGTTCTAGCAATGTAGTATTAATCAATACAGGGCCCATGGGATGTACACCCTCGCGCCCGTAAGTTATGATGGTTTGTAGATGAAGTTCTGTTAATCCTTAGGGAAAACTAAAAACAATGTTTATAGTATGTCGACTACCCTATATATATATTCTATACGTTGTTTCAAAAATTTGAGATAGAATTGTTATGTTATTATTATCGATTCAGTTTACTTCACAACTATAAATTCATTGTAGAAGTGATGTACAAAGAAAACATTTATTTCTTTCAACTACTTATATTTCTAATTTTTATTACTTGTTGGGCACCAAAATGTTCACCCTTGCTTAAATTTAAATATTTTCAGCTAGGAATGAACAACTCGAAGGTTCAGACAAGAACAAGTGAAAAGGAAAGCAAACATAATATGTTTAATGGTATCTTTTGTAATAGTTAGACAATGATATGTATTATATATCATGTAAAGAATTATAGTAAAGGTTGCGTGATTGGGATTAGACTATGATAAAATGTAAGTTAATTTTGATATTTATATTATTGTTATTATTAGTAGTATTATTTCGCTCATAGAAATGGTATCGTGAAGCACCGAGTTCGGGTTTCAAGTACCCGAGTTTGGAGTCTTCACAAGTTGGTATCAGAGCTTAGTGTTAAAAACCTTAGGTGGGTTAGACCTTAGGCTATAACCTTGGAACAGAGAGAAACGTTAAAAATACAATTAACTCGTATAGAGTTTAAAAAGGAAATGAATTGAATTAGTTTATCATCAAACAAAATAAAAGATAACTTGTATAAAACTATTAATCGTTGTGTGTATATATTAAGTGATAATCAAGATAGTTTGTGTGTAGAAGTCAGATAGAAAAAGGATTAGGATACCCTCAAATCGTAAAGTAGAAGTCAACCTCCATAACCGAGCCAATATCAAAGCCAATAGCTGAAATAGAGGCTCACATTGAAAGCTACCTCAATAAGGTGGTTATTTTGAAAAGTGTAGTACCGAACCCTGAAACGATAGTATAACTGATAGGTAGAATATAGTTAAAGAATAATTAGTCAATGTCTAGTTCTTAAACTCGTATGTTTGTGGTGAGTTCTTAAACTCGTAATGTATGGCAAGTTGGACGAACTAGGTGTAGTTAGGTGTGAATAGATTATTGAGGATAATGGGACTATACTGATTACTAAGTAATTGATTATTAGTGAAGGCATAAGAAATAAGTAGCACTAGTATTACTTGAATAGGTATGATTCTATGATATGTATATGATAGGTATGTTTGTATAAGGTAAAAATTTTTAATTTTTGTATAAGTTGTGGCAGCGATTCCCGACTTTTGAGTCACAAAGGGATAGCGGATGATTAAAGTAATATGTGCTATGGTATGTCAAGTGATATGAGAATGAATTTATATTGTATTAATGAAATAAGTTGGTATAAAGATAGTAGTTAATTATATGAGTATTGGTTAATGCAGAAAACAGAATTTTCAAAATCTAATATTTTGAGTACATGATTATTCGAATAAAAAGTTTTGTGTTATATGTTAAGCGTATACGATAAGGTTTAGAATGTAAGTTAATAAAGAATAGTTTACGATAATGCCGCCAAGGAGATGAAAACAAAATACACGGGCAGAAGAAGCTGTCAACAAAACTGGAAGACAACTAGACCCGATAACAAAATTTTGCGAATATGGACGATCAAGCTATACAGAATGGAATACCAGTCATCGGAAGATCAGCCAGATAATCGATCGATGAACGTCAAAGACTTCAAGGACATCATACCACCAGGATTTAGATGATCAACTGACCCGGTGGAAGCATTTGTGATAGCTAACATAACAAAGGGGCAAAAGATAGTTTTGTCCCTATACGATAAAAAAGAAAGGAGATAAAGGAAAAGTCTGTGTGTTTTAAGTGTGAATCAATGGAGTATAAGGTGGAAGACTGTCCAAGAAGGAGAAAGGAGGCAAGGAATGTGAATATGGAAAAATGCACCAGGACATTGGCGACGACGGGACCAACATCAACAAATCAAACCAACGAAATCAACCGCAAGCGTCTTCAACATGACCATTCAAGAAACTGTAGCAGCCAGGGATGCAACTCCAGATATTACTCAAACAAATTTTATTTCTTATATATTATTTTCTTATATATAGTAAATTATTTTATAAATTATTTTGAATGAGGAATTTGAGTTCTTTTAGAAATCAATTTTCCGTATAAGTAGATAGATAAGCTTTATGCTGAATAGTTAAAGATCACTTCGATTAATTTTGATCGAGATCTACTCGCAATGATTGTGTATGCTATGTACCCTGGTATGTATAGGTTTTAAAACGGTGATTCCGGGGACGCAATTTTTATAAGGGAGGGTGAATGTAACAACCCGATATTTTCTGTATAAATAAATTAGAAATTTTGCATATAATTTTTTTTTTATTTTAAGGATGAGGATTTGTACAAGATAATGTGTATATGTATTTATGTTGTAAATAAAAATATATTTATTACATGAATATTTACAAATAATTTTATTTTAGAATTATTGATTATTATAAAGTATATTCTTATAATAATTAATTTTATAGTAGAAATATTTTTATTAATTATTATCCATGAAAATATAATTATATATTATTTAAATAATATATGAAATGATTTTTAGAATAATTATAATAATTATTTTATTATATGAATTTTTGTACAGATTATTATGTTAATTATTTTACCTTAATTATTAAGGTTAATTATGGAAAAATAAATCAGATATGGAATTCAAATCCTAATTTTGGATTTTGATCAAGGAATGATAAAAATATTATAATATTATAATAGTTTGATTTTTCTATGCTATAAATATGTACTGTATGTACGTACTGTTGACGGTTGGTCAATTATGGTGTATATTGACTCAAACCCTAGCATTAATTTGTTTAACCATGTTTTTCTATTTAAATGGGAAATTAAAGACTGATATATAACTATGTTATATGATTTAAGTTATGTATTACTTCATGATATGCTAATTAGGAAACCCTTATTATAAATTTAAAACCCTAGTTTAGATTTGAATTTCTAATAATTAGAAACCCTAATCTGAAACCTAAACTAGAATTTGTGATCAGCCAGAAATTGGGTTACTGTGATTAATATCATGTATGATAGATTTTATATTGCTAATTAAAGTAAACCTAATTAGTAATTAAAGACCGTAATGATTAGAACCCTAAGTTAATAATTATAAAACTCCAATTATTGTCGCGAAACCTTAATTGCGAAATCAAAACCCTAACTGATATTTAGGAATCCTAATTGCTAATTGAAAACCTTAATGGCTTAAGTGGCAAGGTTAATTATATTATAATACCCTAATGTTCATGTATAGTGTAATTTAGAAGCCTAATCTAATTAAGTAAACCTAATTTGTAATTTTTAGAAACTAAAATTTTATTTATGTATTTATTTATTTTGCTTAATTATAAATCCTATAAATTAATTGTGCAAGACCTTAGGATTAAACCCTAAGGGTTTGAGACATGTTGACACAATTGCCCTTAAAATTCAAAGCCAATTAACCGAAATACCCCTTACATTATTAAAGCTAAAAACATGGATTTTGACCTAGGGAGAGTTGTTGGCCAACCCTATACAAACCCATGTGACAAATCTCAGAAAAATCAACACAAATCAGCAGCAATCTCAGCCTTGTCCATCACATATTATATATATATAGATCTAAGGAGAGAGAAAGTCATTTTATTGTCCAATTATTCAACCAATGCTCAACCAACCCATTCTCTCTCCTCACTCACGAAATTATGTAGCATGCCAGTCCCAAAACACAGCCCCACGAACTCCTCTAACAAATCAGAAGCCCAAGTTCCAGAAATCAAAGCTTAAAGGTATAAACCCTAATCAAAATTTCGGACTTTGATCCTCTGTTAAAAGTTATGTTTGAGTGTTAAGATATGTTGTATATAGTGTTATTAAGTGATCTGGGTTGATAGATGTTGGATCCATAACATCTATAAGCTCAGATCTAGTGTTTTTGCAAATCTGGAAATTTTTTAAAACAGTGGTCTGACAACGAATGTCAGTTAGATCTTTGTGTGTTAAGTGTTATGTGTGTTTTATGTTATGGATATGTTCTTTGTCATGTGGACTATTATCTGGAACTGGAAACCAGATCAAATCATGTTTAGATCGTAAGATACAAGCGGTCAAAGTGAGTTGATCGAGCACGAATTCTGGAAATCTGGGTAAACCCAGAAACCCAGAATTTCTGACAACGTTTTATAAGCGTTGGATCTAGCTCTTGGTAAGGTTTATGGTCATGTTGTTGTATTACATCTGTAGCCTGACATGTAACCTATATTATTAAGCCTCTATAACACTTAGATCATGCATATAATAAAACACATGGCTGGTCAAAGTAGAGTTGACCGACTGTTTTGTCTCAAATCTGGAAAACCCAGATTTCTTCGTGAGCTGTTTTTCTGACAATGTTTGACCGAACAAGATCTGCTTTGTTTATTGTTTTTAAATCTATGTTATGTGTTATATTTGTTCACTGGCATGTTGTCTACACACCGAACGTATTAGTTCTCATAAATCGGACCTGTAAAAAAAGTTATGATGATCGAAAGAAGGCAGTTTGAACTGTTCTTCATTTCTGAAAAACCCAGAAATGAAGAACAGCTCTGACAAGATATTTGAGGTCTTATAACTCTCTGATTTGTTATGTTCTGGTCATGAAATAGATTGTTTCTAGTAGTCGTACAGTTATACTACAATACCCACACATTAACAAGCCTTGAATCGTGATAACCAAAGATCTGGAACCGGTCAAAGTAGTACACTCGTTACTGCACATGAATTTTTGGGTTTCATGCAGAACACCTATAGCGACAGTTTCGTCGCTATAGAGCCCTTTAGCGATAGAAATTTCCGGAAATTAATTATTTTAATTAAATAAATAGTTTAAAAATATTTTAAGTTATAAAATATAACTTTCAATATTTAAAGGTAAATTTTATTAATTATTTACTATTAATGATATTAGAATTATTTAATAATTATATTAAATAAATTAGTTTAAAAATGATTTTAATATTATAAAAATAATTTAAAATAGAAATAAAGCGTTTTAAGATATTTTAAGTTATAAATTATAGATTTTGATATTTAAAAGAAAATTTTATTAATAATTTAATATTAAATGATTTTAGATTTATTTAATAATTAAATTAAATAAATAGTTTAAAAATGGTTTTAGTAATTTAAAAATCATTTAAAGAGGATATAAATGAATTAAAAATATTTTAAGTTATGATTAAGGACTTTTAATATTTTGATAAATAATGCATTAATACTTTAATATTAATGATAATTATTTAAAAATGATTTTAATTCTTTTAAAAATCATTTAAGTGTAATATTAATACTTTCAAAGTATTTAAAGTTATTATAAATAACTTTATCATTTTGACAAAGGTTTCATTAATAGTTTAATATTAATTAAATATTAATGATAATAGAATTATTAATTTTTAAATCATTTAATAATGATTCTAGTGTTTGAAAATGTGTGATGAAAGATAATAATTGTTTAAAAATTATTATAAGTCATTTAAAAATAATATGACTAATACTTACAGATATTAAATTACAGGATAGAGTCTTAGACTCGATAATTACCCGATAAAGTCATCGGTACACCGACATGTTTCAGAAATTGATCTGAACTTAGATAATTTAATTAGGTATGTGTTTATTTGTGATTCAATGGTTGTTAAACATATTTGACAATGTGATTAGGTTATGTGCTGACTGCAATAAGCAGTGTTATGTGTTATAGTATGTTATTCTAATCGATCAAATGATCTTATTACTGATAGGTGTTATATAAGGATAGAACTAAGTTCTGAACTGTAAGCAGCGCGTCACGCAAGTATCTTACCTTTGCATTTCCTTTATGCAATGGACATGAGTAAGAAGTTTCAGAATTATATTATTATTATGTTATATTATTAACCCTGTTGTGATATATTCTATATCCTATCATTGTTTATCAACATGTTAGTATATGATAATTCATATATATATATATATATATATATATATATATATATATATATATATATATATATATATATATCAACATGTGATTAAATACAATGATTATCTAAGTCGCAACACTTGTATAACCATATATAGAAATTAACGAATAGAATATATATATATATATATAAGTCGTCTAAGCTACTTGATCAGCTAGACACAAATTTCGAAATGTCTTTGAATATGATAAAACCTTTTTGTATCCAATCAAATTATTTTGGTTCGGATTCCAGTCTAAGTATGAACATCCCGATCACAGGAAAATTTTTATGCGCTTAGGCGGACAAAGGATGAACGATAATATCGTTCTAGCAATGTAGTATTGATCAATACAGGGCCTGTGGGATGTACACCCTCGCGCCCGTAAGTTATGATGGTTTGCAGATGAAGTTTTGTTAAACCTTAGGGAAAACTAAAAACAATGTTCATAGTATGTCGACTACCCTATATATATAGTCTATACGTAGTTTCAAAAATTTGAGATAGAATTGTTATGTTATTATTATCGGTTCAGTTTACTTCACAACTATAAATTCGTTGTAGAAGTAATGTACAAAGAAAACATTTATTTCTTTCAGCTACTTATATTTCTAATTGTTATTACTTGTTGGGTACCCAAGTGCTCACCCTTGCTTAAATTTAAATGTTTTCAGCTAGGCATGAACAACTCAAAGGTTCATACAAGAACAAGTGAAAAGGAAAGAAAACAGAACATGTTTAATGGTATCTTTTGTAATAGTTAGACAATGATATGTATTATATATCATGTAAAGAATTATAGTAAAGGTTGCGTAATTGGGATTAGACTATGATAAAATGTAAGTTAATTTTGATATTTATATTATTGTTATTATTATTAGTATTATTCTGCTCATAGAAATGGTATCGTGAAGCACCGAGTTCGGGTTTTAAGTACCCGAGTTTGGGGTCTTCACACAAGTGCTTAAACCTTATTGATACATTGAGCAAGTTTTTAACCTTTCTTATATATTTGTTTTAACCTGATTATGTTCATGCAAACTCTTCAATCTAACTCTTACTTTGAGAAGGGTTCCTATCTTTAATTTTGTTTCTTATTTCGTAAGTTCCTAAATTCTGTTATTCTTATGTTGAGCAAGTTTTATTCCTCGATTTGTTATTAATCATGCACGTTCATTAACTCACTTTTTTTATTAAGTAAGATTATAGCCTTAGCTTATTATCGTTCAAGCAAGGTTTATTATAATATTCAATGCCTATGCTTTCTAGTTCATTTCTAAATCATGATTTTGATGTATAATATTAATTCACTTATACTTCATGAGTATTTCATAACATATTGTTATCTAGCACTTGAAGTGATATCAAACTATATTGATTTAACTAATCCATAGTTGATGTTCGTTGAACTCTAAATTACCTTGAAGCATATCCAAACCAAACTTCCTTTGGTGCGAACTCGTATATTAAAACTGAGATGAACAATCCTATTATATGGGATTATTTACGCGTAAGCGTTTAGATGTTTGTGCATAATATATTGTACGAAGAGCTGATCACCCTAAGTACAAGAAGTCCCTACAGTCTTATGACTATTTAGGTTTAAGATGAAAGACTACTTATAACTTTGGACATAGTTCGTGGTCTTGTGACCCTCAGATACATATATTTCAAATTTTGTTCCTGATTATCATTGATAGAAAATATTATTCAGTTCTATTGAGCCTATTCATTTGGCAGTTGTTATGATATTTTTATTTATTATCACTTCAAGTGAGCATTTGTTTTCTCACTCTTTCTTATATAACCATTATAACTAAAGTTGAGAAGGTCGATGAACCTACCATCAGTAAAGGAAAAGGAAAGATGAACAAGTGTTGAAGACTTGTAAATCTGTGATTTCTATATTGTCAGACTTTATTTTAATTGTTGACATGTAATTATTTAATTTTCTGCACTTGATGTTTGTATTTAAAGGTTAGATAACCTGGGAGATTTTATTGAACTTATTGATGTAATCCTTTAATGGGAAGGTTTATTGTTAAATTTTATTATAATTGGGTAGTTATAAATGAATGTTTAGACAGTGAACACCAAATCTTATGGGAATGAAGTACCCAAATTTGGGGGTGTCACAGCCTCCTCCTTCATATTTTTCCATTCTTCCTCTACCCTATTTTTATTTGAATGGCTCCTAATGTAACGCCCCCAAATCTGGGTATCTTCCAACCCGACATATAGCACACTATAATTAGTTATTAAACAAACTAACTTTACGGTTTTAACCAACTTCTTCCTCTTCTATGGTTTATTTGAATTAACTTCGTTATTAAAGTCGATTCAACATTTTATACTTCATTACGTTTCTTTAACGTTCTTTTATTCTTAACCGACATTCAATCATAAATGGTTAATTACCTACGTTGAACGTCGTTTATGATTCACTCATTACGTATTTGTGTTCTTCATTTAATTTCCATTAAACCTTACCCTTTCTTCTTACATTAACATCTTATAAGTGTTTTAAAGTAAGTCTCATTATGTACTTTATGTACCTTTAACATCTTACTTTAGGTCAACATTTAAAATGGAACTAAACCTAACTTGATCAACTTTTTCCCACTGCCGGCGCTGCGGCGCGGCATCCCTTGTGTTTTAGTGGCGCTACGGCGTGAGTTAGCAGGGTACTCGGCCGAGTCAGACGCTGCGGCGCCACCATTTTACACTGGTTTTGGTGCTGCGGCGCCGAGTCTGTGCACCAGTTGGCCAAAACAGATTTGGTTTCTTAACGAAACTCCCGGCTTCCTAATTTGTTCGTTTTACATCCGAATTGACCCATTCGAATTCCTACAAGTCACAAATTACCTCCTTTACGTGTTCGTATAAGAATTTCACCTTTTCGAATCCGTTAACTCGGAATTCACCTTTAAGTTCATTTTTAAGCGTTCGTTTAACGTTTTCGTCCGTTCAATACTCGTTTTCTTCGTTATAAGTCGGAATACGATGATTCTTTGGCAAACAAATCTTAATTACCTTATCTCACATGTTGACATTGGAAACCGACATTTTCAAGTCATACGTCAACTTTTGACCCTTAATTCGGACTTTATACGTTTTCGACGTTTAACGTCTATTTTCGTATAATTCGCCATAACTTCGTTACTAATGTTCTCTAAGCCAAATCACATGGAATACTCCATGGACTTCATATCTACATCCTAACCAAATCAAGATGCCTATAACTTAGCTACAACGATTTCCAAAACGTTCAATTATAACTAAGTTCACGTTCAAGACTTTCTACATTTTCTACTTCCGTAAATACTTACGATTTCTATTTGGTCAAGACCTATCCATGATTTGGTCATTAATAGGCATTCTTATACCTTCTCAATAAACGCTCTCCACTCATCTACGATTCTTCTATGAGAAAGAAATCAAAAAGGATGAAGATTACAGTTTATAGGAATTTACCTTTGAAGTAGTTAACGATCTTGATAAACGTCTATTGGTTTGCTTACAAGTAAAAGGATTATAGGATTCTAGCTCTTTTATCTCTCTCAAATATGTTGGACAAACTTTGTAAAACCACCAAATGGCCAACATAAGCCTTATATTTATAGAAAAGTAAATGAGGGGCAAAATAGTCCAATTTAGCACCTCCTTAGTTATTTACAACTTTGTCACCAAGCAAAATACTTGGTGACCAAGTGACACTTTGCTTGGCCATCAAGTGGCCGACCCACCATGCCCATGGGTTGC
Source organism: Panax japonicus (assembly GCA_020205505.1). Lineage (NCBI taxonomy): Eukaryota > Viridiplantae > Streptophyta > Magnoliopsida > Apiales > Araliaceae > Panax > Panax japonicus. Next base: position 34,887,704 of record CM035113.1, on the reverse strand, counting down.
CCCATGGGTTTTACCCATCCCTTGACCCATCGGTTCGATCCACGGTTTAGTTTTTGGATTGGGCTTGACATTAATTAACATTGGGCTTTAACCAATCTAATATTGGGCCTTGCCTTGGGCTTGTATACTTAATTCATTGGGGTTGTTTATTAATCTAAGTCCAATTGGATTGGATAAAATCCTTAACTCATATTCTAATAATACAACTCGTATTCTATGTGTATAACTCACGTATTCTCTTTGTATAATACTCATATAATAATCGTATTATACGTCGTACTATTTTTCATACCAAACTCGTATATATACTAGTATAATACTCATATTCCTTACGTATAATAATCGAAACGACTATACGCATTACATTTCCCTTTCAGAAACCTCTTTCACAAACCCTTAGGTTTTAAGTCCGCAGGCGAAAACTTCATTTGCCATAACAGAAATATTATTGGATATTCCATAATACCGTCATATTCTAACATTACGCATTTCTCAGAATTTCAAACCCTAGCTCCGAACGACATCGGATGAATAGTATTTTTAAGCAAACAATCTCAGAAAACCTTCGTTCTCGTCTTGATAATTCACAACAATTAATTCTAGCACAAAACCATAATACTAACCACATCCGTATATTCTAGGTCATAGAATGACCTTCAAACATCTTACTCACATAATAACTCAATTAAATTCATTTAATCCACATAATCAAATAAAAATTTAATTCATTGAAAATTCAAAATTCTCGGGCGTTACATTATTTCCTCCTTATAAGGATTCTGTCCCCAAAATCTCGCTACTCTTACACAAACAAATGAGGAAACTTTTCCTTTATTTTACTTTCGAGCTCCCACGTTGCTTCTTCAGCATCGTGGTTACTCCAAATTACCTTTACTGAAGGTATTACTTTATTTCTCAAGACTTGTTCCTTCCTATCAATAATCTGAATCAGAAGTTCTTAATACGTTAAGTCTTTTTCTACTTGAATAGACTCATACTCTATTACATGCTTATTGTTTGGTTTATAAGGACGCAACACAGACACGTAAAACACATTGTGTATTCTTTCCATTTATGGAGGTAAGGCTACTTCATAAGCTACCTCTCCTATTCTTCTTAAAATCTCAAAAGGCCCTATAAACCTCGGACTTAACTTCCCTTTCTTTCCAAAATGTATCTTCTCTTTCCAAGGAGATACTTTTAGAAAGACGTAAGACCCTACTTCAAACTCCCTCTTCTCTTGATGAGGATCTGCATACTTCCGTTGTCTATCTTGAGCCACTACTAATCGAGCTCTTATCAGCTTTACCATATCTGCCGTTTGCTGTACCATCTCAGGTCCCAACATTCGACATTCACCTACTTCATCCCAACAAAGTGGTGTTCTACACTTCCTCCCATACAACGCTTCGTAAGGCGGCATGCCAATACTAGCGTGAAAACTATTGTTGTAAGAGAATTCTACCAACGATAGATGTTTGTCCCAACTCCCTTGAAATCCATAACGCAAGATCTTAACATATCTTCTAGCGTTTGAATTGTCCATTCGCTTTGCCCGTCCATCTGTGGATGATACGCCGTACTCAATCTCAACTGTGTTCCCATTTTCTCTTGCAAACTCCTCCAAAAGTTTGACGTTAATCGTGGATCACGATCGAACACAATCAAAACAGGTACTCCATATCTAGAAATGATTTCTTTGACATAAAGCTTAACTAACTGCTCTAAGTTATACCTAACTCCTATTGGTAGAAAATGAGGCGATTTAGTTAACCGATCCACTATTACCCAAATATCATCGTATCCTTTTCTTATCGTTCAAAGTCCCACCACAAAGTCCATGGTGATATGCTCCCATTTCCTCTCCGAAATCTCCAGTGGTTGTATCAATCCACTCAGTCTTTGGTGTTCAGTCTTAACTTTCTGACAAGTTAAGCACTTACTAACATATTTTACAATCTCCCTCTTCATGTTCGGCCACCAAAAGTTCTGACGAAGGTCTTGATACATCTTAGTACTACCAGGATGTATCGAGTACCTCGAACTATGGGCCTTGCACATAATCTCTTCTTTCAACTCAAAATTATTTGGAACCCAAATTCTTCCCTCAAAATGAAGTAAACCTTCATTATCAAGGTTATACTTAGTCTTCACGTCATCCTTCACTATCTTTTTCACACGATCGTATTCTTCAGTACCTATCTGTACCTCCTTAACCCGTTCCACTATCGTTGGTCGAGTATTTATTGAGAATAACATCTCTACTGTTTCACTTGATAACTTAACTTCTAATTCCATCCTGGACATCTCCGTTATTAACTCATTCTGAGTCGTTAACATTGACAACTTTTCTCTACCCTTCCGACTTAATGCATCAGCTAGTACATTCGCCTTCCCCGGATGATATAAGATATCACAATCATAATCTTTTATCAATTCTAACCACCTTCTCTGCCTCATGTTCAACTCCTTCTGTGTGAAGATATATTTCAGACTTTTATGGCCTGTATATATCTCACACTTCTCCCCGTATAAATAATGTCTCCATATTTTTAATGCAAACACTACAACTGCCAGTTCTAGGTCATGAGTAGGGTAGACCTTCTCATAATCCTTTAACTGATGTGATGCATACGCAATGACCTTGCCATGCTGCATAAGCATGAAACCTAGTCCTCTATGCGAAGCATCGCTATAAACTACAAAATTCCCTGTATCATCTGGTAAAGATAATACAGGTGCCTCACTCAACCTCCTATTTAGTTCTTGAAAACTACGCTCACACTTTTCTGTCCACTCGTACTTCACCAACTTCCTTGTCAGATTTGTCAGGGGAGTAGCTAATTTAGAAAAATCCTGAATGAAACTTCTATAGTATCCCGCTAACCCCAGAAAACTCCTAACCTCGGTTGGCATTTTCGATTGCTCCCACTCATTCACCGCTTCCACCTTCGCTGGATCTACGGATATGCCATTTTTGTCTATAACATGTCCTAGAAACTGCACTCGTTTGAGCCAAAATTCACACTTAGTGAATTTCACATACAACTTCTCCCTCCGTAGTGTTTCCAACACTATTCTTAGATGTTCATCATGATCTTTTGGCGTCTTGGAATAGACTAGAATATCATCAATGAACACTACGACGAACTGGTCCAAATACTGTTTGAACACTCTGTTCATCATATCGATGAACTCGGCTGGCGCATTCGTCAACCCAAACGACATAACCAAAAACTCGTAATGCCCATAACGAGTTCTGAACGCCGTCTTAGGTATATCTTCCTTCCTCACTTTTAGTTGATGATACCCCGTGCACAAATCTATTTTAGAAAAATACTTTGCCCCTTTTAACTGATCAAATAGATCATCGATCCTGGGCAACAGGTATTTATTCTTAATCGTTAACTTGTTCAACTCTCGATAGTCAATACAAAGTCGCAACGATCCGTCCTTTTTCTTTACAAACAACATCGGTGATCTCCACAGTGACACACTTGGTTGAATGTACTTTCTATCTAATAGTTCCTGTAACTGAACCATTAACTCCTTCATCTCAACTGGCGCCATCCTATATGGTGCCATTGAAACTGGTGCCGTACATGACAACAAATCAATCACGAATTCTACATCTCTATCTGGCAGAATACTGGGTAACTCCCCCGGAAACTCATCCGCGTATTCTTGAACCATCGCTATCTGTTCAAATGTTGTTCCCACTCTTTGGGTATCCACCACGTGACACAGATAACTCTTACACCCCTTCTTCAGCATCTTCCTAGCTTGTGACATGGTTAGACAACAAGAACGTCCCGGTGATTTATTTCCATGAAACACCACCTCAGGTTTCTTAGGAAGCCTTAGGTTCACACTCTTTCTATAACAATCTATTATAGCTTTATGGTTAATTAACCAATCCATACCGAGAATCACATCGAATTCTATTAACCTTATCAGTAAAAGATCTACCGATAATCTATTACCCCTGATATCTACGAAACAATTCCTATGAATGTGTTCAATGGAAATTATCTACTCGTTTGCTACCTTAACGTCTAAAGGTATTTCTAACTTTTCAGGATTTAATCCCAATTGCTGAGCAAATCCACATGCTATAAAAGAACAAGTAGCACCCGAGTCAAATAACACGTAAGCATTTATTTCGTTGACTGGAATGATACCTGTTACTACATCCGTTGATGCAACCGCATCTTGGACTATCATATTAAACGTTCAGGCTGAGGATCTACCCACTGATGGTGTTGGTCCAGTAATGACTAAATTACCACTACCAGAACCCATACAACCCTCTACCCCTTTCTTTAGGCAATTTCTTGCCATGTGTTCTACCGACCCACAAACAAAACATACCCAGCTTTTTTGAGGATTAGGACAGTTGGGAGATATATGACCCTCCTGCCCACAGTTATAACAACATGTCTTCCCCTTCAGGCAGACTCCTAGATGAGTCTTACCGCATGTCTTACATGTCTCCATCCTCCTTTTAGGATCGCCTTATTTTGCCTCAGTATTCCCATGGTTAAAATTCTTCCTCTTAGGCATATTGCCACTTGCACTAGCAACCTCTGCCTTATTTCCTCCCTCTCCCTTACCCTTATTCTTTCTATCCTTGTGGTATTGGGTCAACGCCTCGCTACCACCCTACACTATTATCGCCTTTTCCAGAATGGTCCCATAGTAAGCACTCTGAAAAACCGATATCCTACTATAAAGCCAGGGTTTTAGGCCCTGCTCAAACCTACGAGTCTTTCTCTCCTCCGTGTCCACTTGGTGTGGAGAGAACCTTGCCAATTCATTGAATTTGGCCGCATATTGGGGAATAGTCATGTCCCTCTACTTAAGTTCTAAGAACTTAATCTCCATTCTCCCTTGCATGCTAGTAGGGAAATAGTTCTCAAAGAATACCTTTTTAAACTATTCCTATGTGACAGCTTCCGCTCCAGCCCCACCCTGGTGAACCTCCCACCAGTAGTTGGCTTCCCCCGTCATCATATAGGTCGCAAAAGAGGTCTTTTGCGCCTCGGCTACGTTTGTAATAACAAATGCCTTCTCTATTTCCTTGACCCATGTTTGGGCCTCCATTGGGTCCGTGGTTCCGTTAAATTCGGGTGGACCTACACTTTTAAATTCCTTAAAGGTAGTCGTTCGGGCTACCCTAGGTCCTGCGGGTGCTCTACCCCCAGTTTGGTTAAATGCAGTCGTTAATAAATTAACGAACTCTTGCATTGGGTTATTAGGACCCCCCTCGTTATCATTATGCGATTCCGCTTCTTGGTTACGTTGTCTTCTTCTTGGCGGCATTTTTGATTAAATAAATAAATTCTGTTATTACTTATTTACTTACTTCATCATTAGTCGTCAAACAATTGGACAATAACTCATACAATCGAAGCAAATTAAACATAAAAACTTCCTTATATTAAAATGGTTCTTTATAGTTCAAAACTATTTACAAGTTGCTTTCCATAGCCCAAAAGCTAGTACATATTCATCCCGCGATTGACTTCTTCAAAAATTGGGATTTACAAAAAGACTACCCTTTAATTATACAAAAGAGAGTTTTACGTCACTACACAAAAGTATTTATCATACTACTCCTAATATTGCCTAACAGCATTCTCATGCTTCTGGTTTGCCAAAATCGACACAATATCTCGACTATATTATTTCTAGTCTGTCCCGACTCAATAGAATAACAAGCTATCTTAAGCTTGAAATCCTCGTGCGCACTGTCATTTATATATGACATTCGTGATATCTGTAAAACCCCAGTTTTTATAAATAAAGATGAATTTTTATAATTATTATTTTTGAATATCATGGAAGAAATTTGATATAATGTTATAGTTGTGGGTAATATTTATAAATTTTGCAAAGTACGCAAGTTGTTATAAAATATTCGTTTGGTCGGGGAATATTCTTTTTGTCAGGGAATATTCGTACGACGGCAAAATTATTGGTGGACCCCACAACAGAATTATTGTCGGATTGAGAAAACGACAAAAATATTTTATTAAAAATAATGGCGGAAGTTTTACCGTTGATACTGTTGAACTACTGGGTAGTAAAAGTACAGTAATACGCGTTGTTGCATAGTAGCACACGGTATTGATTATTGATATTTATGTGAGAAGTCGCTCAGTTTGATTCAATTATTGTCGATTAATAATATGAATTATTATAGCGATAATGACGTTTTGTTTTATTCGTATTATTAACGTAATAAAACGGAAACATCTTTTTATATAAAACAGAATACTTTATTAAAGTTATTTTATAAATAAAATATATTTTATTTTATTATGCATAGTGTTTGCATAGTAAAAATCTTTTTATATAAATAGAATATATTATATTTTATTTAAAAGATTTTTCTTTAAATATGGACCGTCAGATTAAAGTAAATCAATCTGGACCGTTCATGGATTAGTTACTATGCATTCCATTTTCCTATAAATAGAAGCTCATTCCTTCATTATTTTCTTACGAATTCACTGAACTCTAGAGAGAGAAACTATAGAGAGATAGAAGAAAAGCTTTCTGCTACTTAGCTTTTCTTTTCCCATATCCAGTTTCTGTTACGGTAAGGGGTGTTATTCTTTCTTCTTGAAGAGAACTTATGTTATTCCATTCTTTGTTATTCTGTTGGAATAACCTGTAAAAGTGGCATACCCTATACATGACCTGTATACGCGGTACACCCTATACTTGGTGAAATCCTTATGTTATTCCATTCATTATTATTCTGTTGGAATAACCGGTATACGCGGAATACCCTATACTTGGTGACATCCATTTACTATCCTGTCTTTATATTTCTGTTGGAATATCCTGTCTGTGTGTTTTACACCGGACCTGGTTCCATTATTTATTATTCTGTTAGAATATCCTGTCTGTGTGCTTTACACCGGACCTGGTTCCGTCTTTATTATTCTGTTGGAACATCCTGTCGGTGTGAATTTCACCTGACCTGGTTCCGTTATTATTATTCTGCTGGAATAACCTGTCTGTGCGGTCTATCGCATGCATGGTGATTTCTTTTGTTATTCCATTCTTTATTATACTCAGTTGGATAAAACTTTGACTTCTATACTCCATGAAATTAGTGGAATATCCTTGACATTTGCGCTTCATCCAGTATCCTTTCATGGAAATATTCTTCTGATCATTCTTGAATTTTACACCATAAAACAGTATCGTGTTGACAATTTGGACGTTAATAATTCCTGGATAAAATAATTCTTGAACTTGTTTTATTGAATTCTTATATCATTGTCATCATCCTCTTATTTATATTTTTGAAAGTCATCTGTGGCCTGTAGAGCATGGATGGACTTGGTATGATTATGACCAGGGATTATTCGGTGTAATCATGACCGTAATGTTACAAATGATGTGGTAAAAGTCTCATTTGCCGTAGTGCATTGATGGACAGTTGTTGGCATGATCATGACCATTGATGAATACACAAATATCCTTGGCCCGTAGTGCATGGAATTTGTGGTCGTGACCCTAATGAGTATCCTTGGCCGTAGTGCAGGGATGATGTTGATTATTTATTAAGCTGAGTCTCAGCGATAAAAGTGATTAAAAACTTTTTGAATCATAAAAGATAGTAGATTCTATTCTCTACTTGACTCTTTTAATGGATTGCTTGATCCGCTGCTGTTAAACTTGATGTTGTTATATTTTATCAGTTTAATACTGTTGAAGGCTAACGATAATTTATTCTGCATTATCTTAGTCATAATATTTCTTACTGGGCTAGTTGAGCTCACCCTTTCTTTCACTGTTCTCTTCAGGAAATGAGAACATAGCAGGGACGAGTCGGGGAACGGAGTAATGGTCCAGAGGATAGCATTAGTAGTCCTCACTATTCTGTGAAATAGTGTGACAATAATTGTATTGAGGACTCCTTTTGAGTTTGTATGATCTCTAGTAGACAATTATTGTATTCAAACTCACAGTTGTAATTTGTCGTATTATACACGACAGTGGTATTAGTAAGTTGTATTTGAATTCTGTACCATGTATCTGACGACTCAAGATGGGTGATGTATACCTAATTTTGGGGGCGTCACACTATCTTCTGGTCTTTTTCAACCAGTTTCTTGCGAAGTTCTATGACCTCGTTCTTATAGTCCTGAGCCTTGTCAGTCATGAGCACTTTCTCATCGTGCTCTATCTCATAGTCTGACTCTGCAGACTCATTCGCCCCATAGAGATCACTGATCTCTTCCTTCTGGTGATGCACCATATTGTGTAATTGCATGTTACGGTCAAGCACTAAGAGGTACATTGCCCTCATAGTCTCGGTAGGAGTAGACTCTAGGGCAAGCATCACCGTATTAATCGATGTTACCTCCATGTCATCCTCCACATCAATCATCATATTCAAATATGATGTTATCCCCATGGTCTCCTCAGAATAGTCCTCCTCCGAGTAATATTCTTTAGGCTCTGACTCCTCTAGAATCACTACAGGTATGTCTGCTATAGGCACATGTACTGTCTCAACTCGGTTCATGGACTCCTCGCTGATCACATGTATATCTCTATACATCAAGCTACCAACCGACATCTACAATAACACATAACAATTTGATTAATACATAATACACAATAATATAAGCACAAATCACTTTTAATCCATTTAGGGTTACTTTCCATCTTTTAAATCTTTTGGTACTGAGTTTCCTCAATACATTATTAACTCATTTGACTCGAGTTAACTTTCTTCGAACTCTTCCTTTCATACGAGGTTATTAGCCTAAGGTTCTTCCCTCCTTAAGTTTTATAACCTAATGCTTTGATACCAACCTGTGACGCCCCCAAATTTGGGTATCTTCCAACCCAACAGATGGTGTTCCACGATACTACAATCCATACAATCATTCCATTGAGATAACAACAAAATGAGTGTAATTACTATCTTTGTATTACATCTGTAATAAATCCTTTCCAGGTTCATAACCGAATACATTCATTGTTCTTCATAAGTATATTACATACAAATATACTAGTCTATTACAGGATGATTAATTGTCCATCTTAGCCTTGCCTTTATCTCTCTTAGAACTCTCAGTTGGTTCAGCTTTAGCTGCAAACATATGGTTCAAGCAAGAATGAGCATAACTAGCTCAGCAAGTCTTAACAACAAATCATATGAATATCACCCCAACAAATACATGTTTTAATTCTATATCTGAACAATTATCTATGAAGTATTATGAAACATTTGACTAATACTTCTCATACATCAATCCCAGAGCATAATTAAAAGCTTAGGAATGATGAACTGGTCAATAGACCATGAACATACTCTTTTCGTTTTCATACTTGAAAAGGATATCCAGCACTAAGGCCATCCACCCGTCTTTACTTACGAGCACTTCTAGGTGATTAGCCTATTGTACTCTATGTTGATCAATATTCTTACGTTAAACGTATTTACGTTTAACATTTGGCAACCTCGTGTGCCCATCGAATAATCGATGAAAAATACTTTTGTTTGTATATAGACAAACTTATCTTCTCATCCATACCAATTACTTGGCATAGGATAGAGTTAACAGTTTTATATCAACATACTTGTAAACAAATCAATCAACTCTTCAATACTTGTTTAGCTCTAATAAAACAGGCATCGACTCTTTTCTGTTTATCATTCATGCAATGTATATCATGCATCACATAAAAACTTGAGTAATCACGAAGGTCAGACGAGCGTTAAGAAAGACTTGCCTTCAAGTGTCTTCGAATTTACAATTCAACTATTCTCAATCTTTACAAGATCAACATGATACATTCACATAGCACACTGTAATTAGTAATTAAAAAAACTAACTTTACGATTTTAACCAACTTCTTCCTCTTCTATGGTTTATTTGAATTAACTTCGTTATTAAAGTCGATTCAACTTTTTATACTTCGTTACGTTTCTTTAAACTTTTTTCATCCTTAACCGACATTCGATCATAAATGGTTAATTACCCACGTTGAACGTCGTTCACGATTCACTCATTACGTATTTGTGTTCTTCGTTTAATTTCCATTAAACCTTACCCTTTCTTCTTACATTAACATGTTATAAGTGTTTTAAAGTAAGTCTCATTATGTACTTTAAGTACCTTTAACATCTTACTTTAGGTCAACATTTAAAATGGAACTAAACCTAACTTGGTCAACTTTTTCCCACTGCCGGAGCTACAGCGCGGCATCCCTTGTGTTTTAGTGGCACTGCGGCGCGAGTTAGTAGGGTACTCGGCCGAGTCTGGCGCTGCAGCGCCACCATTTTACACTGGTTTTAGTGTTGTGGCGCCGAGTCTGTGCACCAGTTGGCCAAAACAGATTTGGCTTCTTAACGAAACTACTAGCTTCCTAATTTGTTCATTTTACATTCGAATTGACCCATTCGAATTCCTACAAGTCACAAATTACCTCCTATACGTTTTCGTATAAGAATTTCACCATTTCGAATCCGTTAATTCGGAATTCACCTTTAAGTTAGTTTTTAAGCGTTTCGTTTAACGTTTTCATCCGTTTAATATTCGTTTTCTTCGTTATAAGACAGAATGCGATGATTCTTTCGCCAACGACTCTTAATTACCTTATCTCACATATTGACATTGGAAACCAACGTTTTCAAGTCACACGGCAACTTTTGACCCTTAATCCGGACTTTATACGTTTTCGACGTTTAACGTCTATTTCCGTACAATTCATCATAACTTCGTTACTAATGTTCTCTAAGCCAAATCACATAGAATACTCCATGGACTTCATATCTACATCCTAACCAAATCAAGATGCACATACCTTAGCTACAACGATTTCCAAAATGTTCAATTATAACTAAGTTCACGTTCAAGACTTTTTATATTTTCTACTTCCGTAAACACTTACGATTTCTATTTGGTCAAGACCTATCCATGATTTGGTCATTAATAGGCATTCTTATACCTTCTCAATAAACGTTCTCCACTCATCTACGTTTCTTCTTTGAGAAAGAAATGGAAAAGGATGAAGATTATGGTTTATAGGAATTTACCTTTGAAATAGTTAACGTTTTTGATAAACATCTATCGGTTTGCTTGGAAGTAGAAGGATTATAGGATTCTAGCTCTTTTCACTCTCTCAAATATGTTGGACAAACTTTGTAAAACCACCAAATGGCCAACATAAGCCTTATATTTATAGAAAAGTAAATGAGGGGCAAAATAGTCCAATTTAGCACCTCCTTAGTTATTTACAACTTTGTCACCAAGCAAAATACTTGGTGACCAAGTGACACTTTGCTTGGCCATCAAGTGGCCGACCCACCATGCCCATGGGTTGCCCCATGGGTTTTACCCATCCCTTGACCCACCGGTTCGATCCACGGTTTAGTTTTTGGATTGGGCTTGACATTAATTAACATTGGGCTTTAACCAATCTAATATTGGGCCTTGCCTTGGGCTTGTATACTTAATTCATTGGGGTTGTTTATTAATCTAAGTCCAATTGGATTGGATAAAATCCTTAACTCATATTCTAATAATACAACTCGTATTCTATGCGTATTACTCACGTATTCTCTTTGTATAATACTCATATAATAATTGTATTATACGTCATACTATTCTTGTAGAGCCCCCAAATCCAGGTACTTTAAACCCGAACTCGGTGCTTTACGATATCAATTCTATGAGCGAAATAATACTAATAATAATAACAATAATATAAAGTTCAAACTTAATTTACATAATTATCATAGTCTAGCTCCCAAGTACGTAAACTTTATTACATTCATTACATATCATGATATATAATAAATATCATATTTGTCTTAATGAAGTTAACTATTACATAACATAGCATTGTGTTCATTCAGCAACCTTTCCCTTTTCTTTGTTCTTAGCAGAGCTCTCTGGTCGTTCACACTTAGCTAAAAATATTTAAATTAAGCAAGGATGAGCATTTAAGTGCCCAGCAAGTAATAGTAATTATATATATATAAGCTGAAAGAATTTAAATGTTTTCTTTATATTACCCTTATACAACGATTCAACAGTTGTGAAGTAATCTATACCAATGATAATAATATATCAATTCTATACCAAATCTTTGAAACTACGTACTGACTATAAATAGGGTTTAGGTGACATGCTATGAACATTGTTTTTAATTTTCAAATAGGTTAAACAGAATTCATCTGCAAACCGTCATAACTTACGGGCATAGGGGGTGATCAGCCCGTTATGCCCTGTATTGATCAATACTACATGCAAGAATGAGGATATCGTTCACTCTGTCCACCTTGGGTGCATAAAAAGTTTTCCCGTGTAGGGATGTTCATACTTGTCTGGTTTCCAAATCAAAGGTTTTATCTTGTTAATTCAACAATAATCTATAATTCAACATATATATACGGGTAATTGACAAAGGTATATCAACATGTGATTAAATACAATGATTATCCAAGTGGGGACACTTGTATAATCATTTATCGAAATTAACGAACAGAATATATATCTGAATTATCATATACTAACATGTTGATAATCAATGGGCGTATATAATATAAGGTTAATAATTTGTACAGTAATAATATAGTTTAAAAACATTCTTACCCGTGTCCATTGCATAAAGAAAATGCAAAGTTAAGATACTTGTCTGATGCGCTGCTTACAATTTGCAATTTAGATTTATTGTTTATATCACGACCTATCATTAATCATATCTTTCGTTCGATTAGAACAATATACTATAACACATAGTACTGCATTTCGCAGTCAGCACATAACATAATCACATTATTACTCATGCTTAACAACCATTGAATCACAAATAATCACATATCTAATTAAATTATCTAAGTCCAGATCAATTTTTGAAACATGTCAGTGTACCGACAGCTTTATCGGGTAATTATCGAGTCTAAGACTCTGTTCTGTAACTCAATATCTATAAATATCAGTCATATTATTTTTAAATGACTTAATATAATTTTAAAACATTTATTATAATTTATCATGAATTTTTAAACATCGGAATCATTATTAAATGATTTAAATATTAAACAATTCTATCATCATTAATATTTAATTAGTATTAAACTATTAATGAAATTATTTCCAAAATGTTAAAGTTATGTATAATAACTTAAAATACTTTTAAAGTATTAATATTACCTTTAAATAATTTTTAAAACATTTAAAATAATTTTTAAATAATTATCATTAATACTAAAGTATTAATGTATTATTATCAAAATATTAAAAGTCATTTAATTATAACTTAAAATATTTTCAATTCATTTATATCCCTTTTAAATGATTTTTAAATTAATAAAACAATTTATAAACTATTTATTTAATATAATTATTAAATAAATTTAATATCATTAATAATAAATTAATAATTATTAATATTAAATTATTAATGAAATTATCCTTTAAATATTAAAAGTTATATTTTATAATTTAAAATATCTTTAAACACTTTATTTTCATTTAAAATGATTATTATAGTATTAAAATCATTTATAAACTAAATTATTTAATATAATTATTAAATAACTTTAATATCATTGATAATAATTAATTAATAAAATTTACCTTTAAATATTAAAAGTTATATTTTATAACTTAAAATATTTTTAAATACCTTATTATTATTTAAAATGATTTTTAATATAATAAAATTATTTTTAATTAATTTATTTAATTCATTTAGTAAATAACTTAATATTCATTAATATTAAATAATTAATAAAATTTGCTTTAAAATATTAAAATTTATATTTTATAACTTCAAATATTTTTAAATAACTTATTATCATTTAAAATGATTTTTAATATAATGAAATCATTTTTAATTTATTTATTTAATGCATTTAATAAATTAATTAATTATCCATAATATTTAAATAAATACTAATATTTATGAAAAATATTTCAAATTATTAATATTTAATTTTTATAATTTAAAAATAATTTTTAAAATAATTTTTCTAATTTTCAAAAATTAAATACTATTTTTAAATAATTTTCGGAATTAGAATAATTAATTTTATTAAAAGTGTCGCTAAAGACTGCCTATAGCTACAGAACCGTCGCTATAGGTGTTCTTCGTGTTCTTGGCTAAACCCGGAACTTCATAGCCAGTTTGCAAGGTATCGAGTTTGACCAATCATAATTTCGTGTGTGTTGTATTTCTGGGTCTGTTGTTTGTCATATCATGTAGTACAAATACAAGACTACACGATCCAACAATAAACATCATCATAACGTGCACAACCAAAGAGATCTGATCTCTCAAACAAGCTGTCAGACATGTTCTTCATTTCTAAGTTACCCAGAAATGAAGAACAGGTTGTCTGTCCATTTTTGGCCTTCTATAACATGTGATTCTTGTACGTTTTGTGTGAAATAAGGCATGAAGTATGTAGCCAGAATGTAATACTATAGATCTATTACAATATATACATATAAAAACCTTACAAACAACTGATCCAGACCGGTCAAACCATGTCAGAAGACATGCTCATCGATTTTATGGGTTTCCCAGAAAACAGATGTCATGGTCGTTCTGCATGGTTTGACCAACCATTACTTTCATCATGCTTAGTGTTTAGGTGATATAAAGATACCATAATGTAGTACAAATAACATACTACAACTTAGATACAAAACCAAGAACATATTATCAAACCACTGTCAGATCTGTGCTCATGAAAATCATGTCAGACTTTTATGGGCTTGTTCTGGGTTACCCAGAACATGGCAAGTCATGGTTGGTCAACGGGGTTTGACCACCCATATCTTGCAACCGACAACCGATCTGACTCTGATTTGAGTTCTAAAGCAAAGATCTCACAACATACTAAAAGATCAAACATTAAAACAACAAAAACAAAAAACATAGAAAGATCTACACGACCTGACATTTAGTTGTCAGTCACAAAAAAATATTTTTCCAGATTTTTTAAATCTTCAAATTCGAGCCTCTAGATGTTATGGATCTAACATCTAGCAACCTAGATCATCATTAGACACCTTATATAACATGTTTAACACACACAAAAAAACAACATCAAACAACAGATCTTTGGACAGAAATCTTGCTAGTGTTTTTTGCCTTTACTTTGATCTTCTTGTTCTAAGGCTACTGATTTGTTATAGCTGATCGTGGGCTTTTTTCTTGACTGATTTTAGGAGAGAATTTCGTAGGTTTTAAGTTGAGAAAGATAAGTGGAGTGTTTGTTGCAAAAATAAGTGGGCAAATGAGATTTCTCTCTCTCTCCAATACTATATATGTAATGTGTTGGATGCATGAATGCTGAGATTGTAAGTCACAATTTGTCAACATAGTCGGTCACCAACTCTAACAACTCTAACACTTGTCAAACTCCAATAATTCAAGAGGGTAAAATGGTCTTTTTGCTTGGAAATTTAAGGGTAATATTATCATTTGACAAACCCTTAGGGTTTAACCCTAAGATTTAGCACAAAACATAAGTAGGATTTAGCAATTAGGGTTTGTAAAAATATAATAAAATTAAATAAAATAAATAAATTTTAGTTTCTAAAATTTTGAAATTAGGGTTTCATAATTATGATTAATTTTCTAATTACACTATACATGAACATTAGGGTTTAACATCTCTAATTATAATTAACTTTGCTAATTTAGCTATTAGGGTTTATATTTTTTGTAATTAGGGTTACCAAATTAAAATTAGGGTTTCTAATTACTAAATTAGGGTTCTAGAATAATTAGGGTTTAATAATTTAGGGTTTCTATAATTAACAATTATAATTTTAATACTTGTTAATTAATCATCTTATCACAATTACCAATAATCTCGAACTCTAATTTGAATTTCAAATTAGGGTTTCTAATTTCCAAAAATTAGGGTTTTATTAGGGTTTTCTAAAAATTAGGGCTTCTAGAATTTTAATTAGGGTTTACCTAATTAATACATTTAATACACGACATAAATTATATTACACACTTATAAAACAATCTTGCACTCTAATTTGGATCTCAAATTAGGGTTTAACATTATTACTAGGGTTTGGTCAAAATACACCGAAATTGACCAACCATTATCAATACGGACATACCGTACATATTCATAGTACTGAAAATTTAAAATATAATTAATATTATATTATTATTCTCATACCTTGACAATAATCCAAAATTAGGGTTTGGAGCCCATATCTGATTTATTCTTCATATTTAACCTTAATAATTAAGGTAATTAACTTAATAATTTATACTAAAATTCATATAATAAAATAATTATTATAATTATTCTAAAAATCACTCCATATGTTATTTAAATAATACATGATTATATTTTCATGGAAAATAATTAATAAAAATATTTCTGCTATAAATTAATTATTATTAGAATATACTTTATAAAAATTAATAATTCTAAAATAAATTTATTTGTAAATATTTATCTAATAAATATATTTTTATTTACCACATAAATACATATACACATTATCTTGTACAACTCCTCATCCTTAAAATAAAAAAAAATTATACGCAAAATTTCTTATTTATTTATATAGAAAATATCACGTTGTTACAATTCTTCATACCATACACGTATACATACTAGTATAATACTCATATTCCTTGCGTATAATAATCGCAAAGACTATACGCATTACATTTCCCTTTCGGAAACCTCTTTCACAAACCCTTAGGTTTTAAGTCCGCAGGCGAAAACTTCGTTTGCCATAACGGAAATATTATTAGATATTCCATAATATCGTCATATTCTAACATTACGCGTTTCTCAGAATTTCAAACCCTAGCTCCGAACGACATCGGATGAATAGTGTTTTTACACAAACAATCTCAGAAAACCTTCGTTCTCGTCTTGATAATTCTCAACAATTAATTCTAGCACAAAGCCAAAATACTAACCACATCCATATATTCTAGGTCATAGAACGACCTTCGAACATCTTACTCACATAATATGTAACACCCCTTTTCCGAAATAGAAAAAGAAGTTACTCAAAACATAACAAAACTGATGAATTTAATAGCAAGGCTCAAAGCCCCAAAACGATAGTCTTAATATCTGATAAATACGACAAGTCAACCATAATAAATGCCAACTATCTCAAACCACAATCTAAAATAATTATTACAATTCCGAACAAACTAAAGTATCACAACCTAAACATAATATATCTAAATCCTTTGGATAAAAGGGAGCTCTCGTCACACTTGCCCTTGATTCCCCTGATTACCTGCCAGAAGAGAAACACAACATGAGCCAAATGCCCAGTACGGATATAGAATACAAATAATGAACCAAAATAACTAACTCAATTAAATGAAATGAAATGAACTGAAACGAAACGAACAAAACTAACACAATGAAATGATAGGCTGAATCAAATGGCTGGGTGTTATTTCATACCGAGCTTAAAATAAATAGTAATATACCTTGCGACAAAGGTAAGTCAAATAATGCCACACAGGCAATCACACATCGGATTGCGCAATCCAGATGCATGCAAAATCGGAAGGCGTGTTTGGCACAAACATCACCACTCCGCAGAACAGAACAGAACAGAAAACTAGGGTTGACCCATACGCCTCTCACAACAAAACACCAAATGGCCAACTCCCACCGGAGCACAAAACGGAGACGCTGTAGACTGATCACACCGCCACGGAAGGTGTCATGCCTCTCGTGCCAAGAGGACATATCTGTGGTACCCCCACAGGTGGTTATAGCTCAGGTATACCCTATGGTATATTCTAATAATAATATCATGTCAGAACACATGCAACATAATATTAACACAAAGGGTTCTAATATGTACATGTTAAACTGAAATAGATCATCGATACAATGTCTCAAAAATTATATTAACATGCACATTTCTATGAATATCCAATTAAATTCTATACATTATGCACTAATCTAAAGAGTACAAATATGAGTTCCAATATCGACGTCAAGATAAACTATCAAAATAAATTGACAAGGAACAATTATTGGAGGCAATACTAAATTTCAAAACGAATAGCGAACGAACAAACTAAAATCAAAAGAATCTCGCTGAAAGAGTACGGAATCCGTACCTGGATTAAGCAATGTAATACCCAAAATTTAAATAAAATTATGTTAATCTCCTTCAATCAGATCTAATAAAATAAAATAAAATTTATTACAAATTTACCCATTAACAACATAAAATTGTTAAATTTATTATCAAGTAAATTTTATAATTTTATCAACAAGATTAACGAGTTTAAATTAATATATATAACCTCAATTATAATTATCAATTCTAACTTATAAATTTCATGGTTGAATAATTATTAAAATAATATATGCATAATATATATATATATATATATATATATATATATATATATATCTAATTAACTCAACGTCTGCAAAGCTGTTGCAGGAAACCAAAATATATATAAACATGAAATATATATATATATATATATATATATATATATATATATATATATATATATATATATATATATATATATAGTAACGAATAAAAAGCCTGCAAAGCTGCTTCAATCAATTAAGTATACATATATGTATAGCCCGCATATAATAATAATATATAATAAAGATCTAAGCATGCAGCCAATCCATATATACTATTTCAAAATTTAACTGAAAATCAAAAGAAACGAAACAAAACAAACCTGATAGCTGATGCTCTCTCTCCTTTTCTTTATATCATACGCAACTCTAACAAATACAATAAGGGCGGATGACTCCTCTTTCTCTTTCTTTCAGTCGGTATAAAAATGATGAAGCAATTAGGTTTAGTTTATTTATTAATTATATATTATAATAATCCTCTTAATTAATTGGATAAAAAAATAATACATTTACACAAATATAAATTAGCCCAAATAATATAACGGCCCAAATTAACATAATCCATTTACTTATTATAGTCCAAAAATTTTACTGATTAATTTGGCCCAAATAAAATAATAGCCCAAATAAGAAAACAGAGTCCAATTAATATGTTTTAAAACAAAATATATATATATATATATATATATATATATATATATATATATATATATATATATATATATCATATAATATTTTATTTTTCTTTCGGGTATTACATCACCTACCCCTTAAAAAGGATTCCGTCCCCGAAATCAAAAGAATAGAACGCACCTAATTTTCAAAGAGATGGGGATATTCCGCTCGAATAGACTCTTCCATCTCCCATGTGGCTTCCCGCTCCGAATGATTCTTCCACAAAACCTTAACAAACGGAATAGTCTTCCTCCTCATGATCCTTTCTTAATGATCTAAAATTGCCTCAGCTTGTTCCTCACAAGTAGGATCCTCTCGAATCTTATCGAACGGATATTGCACCACGTGCAACGGATGATAATGATAACTCCTCAACATCGACACATGGAACACATTATGCACGTGAGCTAGTTGTGCAGGCAAAGCTAACCGGTATGCAACCTCACCAACCCTCTCCAGAATCTCAAATGGTCCAATATAACGCGGACTAAGTTTCCCTTTCAACCCAAATCGCCGAATGCCCTTCCAAGGAGAAACTTTTAGAAACACATGCTCACCATGTTCAAATTCTAAAGTCCTCCTATGCTTATTATCATAACACTTTTGTCGTGATCGAGCCGACTTCAATTTCTCCTTAGCCACCGCTACCTTCTCCGTAGTGATTTGAACTAACTTAGGCCCTTCTATGGCCCTTTCGCCAACCTGATCCCAACAAGTTGGTGCCCGATACTTCCTGCCATACAGTGCCTCAAACGGTGCCATTCCAATACTTGAATGCCAGCTGTTATTATAAGCAAACTCAACTAGGCTCAAGTAATCATCCCAATTACCCGATCACTCAAGTGCACAAGACCTCAACATGTCCTCCAACGTCTGAATAGTCCTTTCAGATTGCCCATCAGTTTGACGATGGAAAGAAGTACTGAAGTTGAGCCGAGTACCCCAAGCTCGTTGAAACCCTTTGCAAAACCTTGAAGTAAACCGTGGGTCCCGATCTGAAATAATAGATACTGGAGTACCATGAAGTCTAACAATCTCCTGCTGAAAGATATGTGCCAATCTGTCCACTGAGTAACCCTCATGGATAGCCAAAAAGTGTGCCAATTTGGTCAATCGGTCCACCACTACCTATATGGCATCATTCTTCCTGAAAGTCTTCGGCAACCCAGTCACAAAATTTATCGTGATATCCTCCCACTTCCACACTGGAATGTCTAAATGTTGCAACAACCCACTAGCTCGTTGATGTTCTACCTTCACTTGTTGACAAGTGAGGCACTTTCCAACATATTTAGCCACGTCTCGTTTCATCCCATTCCACCAAAAATTCTTCTTCAAATCCCTATACATCTTCGTAGAACCTGGATGAATTGAAAATGGTGAACTATGAGCCTCAGCCAGCACAGCATCTCAAATGATTGGATCTGACGGTACACACAACCGCTCACCCAACCAAATCACACCATGGTCATCAATACGAAACTCGGACTGCTTGCCCTCCTCTAAATTCTGCATCATACTCCACAACTCCCCATCTTCCTTTTGAGCTTCTTTGACCTGCGAAATAAGAGAGGGCTCCACTCTCATACCCGCCAAACGCCCATTTGAACCTCGTACATACAACTCCAACTCGATCCGCTCCATATCTGAAATAAGCTAAGGTTGTGTAATAAGGGCTGCTACACTCCCTGAACTCTTCCGGCTAAGAGCATCTGCAACCACATTTGCCTTCCCCGGGGGATACTGAATTCTAGCATCATAATCCTTTAGAAGCTCCAACCAACGCCTCTGCCTCATATTGAGCTCCTTTTGAGTGAAAATGTATTAAGACTTTTATGATCGGTGAAGATATCACAAGTCTCTCCATACAAATAGTGCCTCCAAATCTTTAAGGCAAAGATCACCGCTGCCAACTCCAAATCATGTGTGGGGTAATTCACCTCGTAAGGTTTAAGCTGCCTAGAAGCATAAGTAATCACCTTACCGTGTTGCATCAAAACACACCCCAAGCCCTTCTTAGAAGCATCACTATAAATCTGATAGCCTCCTGTCCCCGACGGCAATGCAAGTATAGGAGCTAACACAAGTCATTTCTTCAACTCCTCAAAACTCTTCTCCCGCTCTTCATTCCACATAAACTTCACGCCCTTTCTCATCAATTGAGTCAATGGTAAGGCAAGCAAGGAAAACCCTTCCACAAACCGCCTATAATACCCTGCCAAACCCAAGAAACTCCTAATCTCTGTCACTGTAGTAGGTCTTGGCCATTTAGTGATAGCCTCAACCTTCGCAGGATCCACCTTAATGCCTTCAGCAAAAACAATGTGGCCCAAAAAATGCAACCTGTTCCAACCAAAACTCGCATTTGGAGAATTTAACATACAGTTTCTCTTTCTGTAAAATCCCCAACACTGTGCGAAGATGCTCCTCATGCTCTTTCTTAGACTTTGAGTAAACCAAAATATCATCAATAAAGACAATGACAAATTAGTCTAAGTACTCTCTGAACACCCGATTCATCAAATCCATAAACACCGCCGGAGCGTTAGTCACACCGAAAGGCATCACCAGAAACTCGTAATGCCCATATCGAGTATGAAAAGTCGTCTTAGGGATATCTTCATCCCTCACTCTCAACTGATGATAGCCCGACCTCAAGTCTATCTTCGAAAAATATTTCGCCCCCTGAAGTTGGTCAAACAAGTCATCAATCCTCGGCAATGGATACCGATTCCTGATGGTGATCTTGTTCAACTCTCTGTAGTCTACACACAGCCTCATAGACCCGTCCTTCTTCTTCACAAACAAGACTAGAGCACCCCACGGTGAAACACTCGGGCGAATCACACCACGATCTAACAATTCCTGCAACTGCTCCTTCAACTCCTACAACTCCAATGGTGCCATCCGATACGGCGCCTTAGAGATAGGCTCCGCACCAGGAACAAGCTCAATAGCAAACTCCACCTCCCGTTACGGTGGCAACCCGGATAACTCCTCAGGAAATACATCGGAAAAGTCACAAACAATAGGAACATCCTCAATACGAGACTCACCCTTAGAGGTATCCTTCACAAATGCCAAATACCCCTCACAACCCTTTGCTACCAACTTCCCAACCTTCAAAACTGAAATTAACTTCACCAATCTACTCGGCTGTGAACCCTGAAACATGAATTCTGCAGACTTCACATCTCCAAATATAACCTTCTTCGCCTGACAATCGATAGTGGCCTGGTGTTTATCTAACCAGTCCATCCCAAGAATGACATCGAAATCGTGCATACTCATCGGAAGGAGATTAACGCTACGGATCTTATCCCCAAAACTGATCTGACATCCTCGGTACAAATCAGAAATAACTACAGAAGTCCCCAT
Source organism: Panax japonicus (assembly GCA_020205505.1). Lineage (NCBI taxonomy): Eukaryota > Viridiplantae > Streptophyta > Magnoliopsida > Apiales > Araliaceae > Panax > Panax japonicus. The sequence continues at coordinate 34,865,251 of CM035113.1, read as the reverse complement.
CGGGGTAGCAATAGACATCACAGAATCTAAAGACTGAGATGACACACCCAGGTGCCGAACAAAAGACTGAGCAACAATGGAATGAGTAGAACCTGTATCAAACAAAATAGACGCCTCACGATTGCCAACTAAAAGAGTACCAGAAACAGTACCTGGCGCACCTGCCGCCTGGTTATGGGTCAAAGCAAACACTCGGCCACCCTGACGCTGACCTCCATTGCCATTATTATCACCACCTCCACCATTTTCGCGTGGAACGGTACAATCCCTAGCAATATGACCCAACTGTCCACACAAGAAGCATGCACCTGTGAGTCTGTGGCACTGCCTCCCCAGATGATTAGCCCCACAAGTAACACATGGAGCTATCAGAATGAGATTCGGGTTACCCCCACCAGCTGGTCCCGGATAACGACCCTGATTTTGCCCCTGCTGACGATTATTCCCCTGTTGACGATTCTGTCCATACCATGGTAGCTGAAGCTGGCGATTATGCCCTTGCTAAGGCATCTGCTGATAACCCCTGTTCTGATTCTGGCCACGCCACTGCCACTGCCCCTGCCCCTGCTGGCCACCACGGTTCCTATTCCACTGACCACCCTGATTCTTCCACTGCTGACCCGAAGTTTGACCCTGCTGGTCATCTCTGTCCCTTTTTCGACTCCCTTCCAGTTTAGAAGACCGAAAGTCCTGTCGCTCCATCTCAATATTTTTGGCCGCATTGGCCACTGCTGACACGTCTGCAAATTTGTTGTTAATAAGATGTTGGCGATACCTATAATGAATCCGCCACTTGAACTTCTCCGCCTGTTCTGCTGCAGTCCCTACTAAGGTTCCCGCAAAGCCTGCCAACCTAGTGAACCTCGTCATGAAATCTGTGATGGACTCATTATATTTCTGTCGAACAGACAGATATTCTCCGGCGTAGACCTCTTTATCAGCAGCTGGAAAATACTGTTGATCACAAAACTCAACCCAACCAAGTGTTTCAATTTTCATCGCTTTCCACCACCTCTGTGCATCCCCTTCTAGCTTGTACACTGCAAGTAACACTTTTTGATTATCCGAGCACCCCAACACATCAAAGATCTTCTCTAGGTGAGCAATCCAATTCTCTGCATCAATTGGAGTCGGAGCTGAACTGAATGAGTGTGGTTTCTGCTTCTGAAACCTTTCCAACCATACATACATTGGAACCACCTGCTGATCATGGCCATCTATATTCTCTTCCTCTTCGTTTGCATGCTGACCATTATTTCTTGTGTTCTCCTGCTCAGGAATTTCTGGTCGCGGCTGCTGCATTGCTTGTACAACCTGTGCCACCAACTGAGGTAAAGCCTGGTTCACTGCCTCATTCACCAAGGTAGCCAATTGAGCATTAATCTGATCATTAGGTTGCTCATTGGACCGACCTTCACCTCTTCCCCTATTGTTACCTCGCCTCCCAGCAACTCTAGTTGATCTTCGAGCCATCTAGAAAGAGATCATGAATATAAACAAAGCAGATTATAAATAAATTTGAATATAGCTGATATGATAGCTGAACGGAAAATCAAAAAGAACAAAAACCTAACCCAGAAGTCTACCCATAACTCACAGGTCAAACCTAAATAGGTTTTCTACAAGAAAGAACCTGGCTCTGATACCAACTCTGTAACACTCCCTTTCCAAAATAGAAAGAGAAGTTACTCAAAACATAACAAAACTGATGAATTTAATAGCAAGGCTCAAAGCCCCAAAACGATAGTCTTAATATCTGATAAATACGACAAGTCAACCATTATAAATGCCAACTATCTCAAACCACAATCTAAAATAATTATTACAATTCCAAACAAACTAAAGTATCACAACCTAAACATAATATATCTAAATCCTTTGGATAAAAGGGAGCTCTCGTCACACTTGCCCTTGATTCCCCTGATTACCTGCCGGAAGAGAAACACAGCATGAGCCAAATGCCCAGTACGGATATAGAATACAAATAATGAACCAAAATAACTAACTAAATTAAATGAAATGAAATGAACTGAAACAAAACGAACAAAACTAACACAACGAAATGATGGGCTGAATCAAATGGCTGGGTGTTATTTCATACCGAACTTAAAATAAATAGTAATATACCTTGCCACACAGGCAAGTCAAATAATGCCACACAGGCAATCACACATCGAATTGCGTAATCTAGATGCATGCAAAATCGGAAGGCGTGTTTGGCACAAACATCACCACTCCGCAGAACAGAACAAAATAGAAAACTAGGGTCGACCCATACGCCTCCCACAACAAAACACCAAATGGCCAACTCCCACCGGAGCACAAAACGGAGACGCCGTAGACTGATCACATCGCCACGGAAGGTGTCATGCCTCTCGTGCCAAGAGGACATGCCTGTGGTACCCCCACAGGTGGTTATAGCTCAGGTATACCCTATGGTATATTCTAATAATAATATCATGTCAGAACACATGCAACATAATATTAACACAAAGGGTTCTAATATGTACATGTTAAACTGAAATGGATCATCGATACAATGTCTCAAAAATTATATTAACATGCACATTTCTACGAATATCCAATTAAATTATATACATTATGCACTAATCTAAAGAGTACAAATATGAGTTCCAATATCGACGCCAAGATAAACTATCAAAATAAATTGACAAGGAACAATTATTGGAGGCAATACTAAATTTCAAAACGAATAGCGAACGAACAAACTAAAATCAAAAGAATCTCGCTGAAAGAGTACGGAATCTGTACCTGGATTAAGCAATGTAATACCCAAAATTTAAATAAGATTATGCTAATCTCCTTCAATCTGATCTAATAAAATAAAATAAAATTTATGACAAATTTACCCATTAACAACATAAAATTGTTAAATTTATTATCAAGTAAATTTTATAATTTTATCAACAAGATTAACGAGTTTAAATTAATATATATAACTTCAATTATAATTATCAATTCTAACTTATAAATTTCATTATTGAATAATTATTAAAATAATATATGTATATATATATATATGCTTAATATATATATATATATATATATATATATATATATATATATATATATCTAATTAACTCAACGTCTACAAAGCTGTTGCAGGCAACCAAAATATATATAAACATGAAATATATATATATATATATATATATATATATATATATATATATATATATATATAAATAGTAACGAATAACAAGCCTGCAAAACTGCTTCAATCAATTAAGTATACATATATGTATAGCCCGCATATAATAATAATATATAATAAAGATCTAAGCATGAAGCCAATCCATATATACTATTTCAAAATTTAACTGAAAATCAAAAGAAACGAAACAAAACAAACCTGATAGCTGATGCTCTCTCTCCTTTTTTTTATATCATACGCAACTCTAACAAATACAATAAGGGCGGCTGACTCCTCTTTCTCTTTCTTTCAGTCGGTATAAAAATGATGAAGCAATTAGGTTTAGTTTATTTATTAATTATATATTATAATAATCCTCTTAATTAATTGGATAAAAAAAATAATACATTTACACAAATATAAATTAAGCCAAATAATATAACGGCCCAAATTAACATAATCCATTTACTTATTATAGTCCACAAATTTTACTGATTAATTTGGCCCAAATAAAATAATAGCCCAAATAAGAAAACAGAGTCCAATTAATATGTTTTAAAATATATATATATATATATATATATATATATATATATATTTATCATATAATATTTTATTTTTCTTTCGGGTATTACATAATAACTCAATTAAATTCATTTAAACCACATAATCAAATAAAAATTTAATTCATTGAAAATTCGAAATTCTCGGGCGTTACACCTAATACTTGTGCTCTTTTTTTTCCCTCTTCTTTTAGGTGTCCGTGATCTCTCTTTCTCGTGTCAAGTCTTCTTATTTAAGTTTCATACCTTCTCTCTTATTATGGTAAGCACTTAATTTTAAATGCTCATTCACTTTCTTTCCTTGTTTTCAGAATTCTTATGTTAAGTTTTTCTTGTTGCAGGCCAATTCCAGCGAACGTTCACTACACAAAAAATGGCCTCTAGTGAAGGACAAATCCTTCACTAGAGTCCCTATATCACTCACAAGTGATTTATTGCGAATGAATATTTACTTCACACGAGTGCTCGCATTAGACCTCCTCGCAATTGGGTATCATTCGCTAAGTAATAACTAAATGTTTTTTGTGAAGGATATATTGTGAAGTATTTTTTTATTCACAAATTGTATTTAGTAATGGAATATTGTTATTTAGTGAAAGATTAATTTCCTTCACAAATAATATTTTAAGGACTATTTGAAATTAGTGAATAACTTTATTCCCTCACAAATGATATATTGTGAACAACAAATTTATTTAACGAGAGATAATTATAAATTGAGAATGTATCTTCAAATTAGTGAGGAAAATAATCTTTCATTGATGACTAACTAATTAACTAAAAAAGATTTAGTGAGGAAAATAATCCTTCATTAAAATCCATTTTTCAAGTAAAATCCTTCACAAAATATAAATTTGTAAAAAAATATTAACTGATAAATACTCAAAATTCATTGCAAATTATAATTAATTTTCAAATCACTAATTTCATATTTCATCTTATTATTATTATTATTATTATTATTATTATTATTATTATTATTATTATTAAATGCTATAATAAATATTAAATTTAATATTTCAAATTAATATAAATGTCATACTTGTTTCAAACTAATTGATAAACTGCATAAAGAGCCAAAAATTAAAACTAATACTCCATATATAAATAGATAATGCTCAACAGCTCAAGTCACGATAAGTATAGAATTTATTATTGTATTTTTATCTCCCAAAGATCATAGTACTTACAATATTTAATAACTAACATAAGAAAACTGAAAAAATAACGAGCTAGAAGGAATGAAGTGTACATCATGTTAGGTCCACTTCATCATCATTTTCTTCAAGGAAATCAAGGTTAGGCCTGTAAAGTTTTTCCTGCAAAAGAAACACCAAAATTCAATTTCAACAAAATGAGGAATAAGAACAAATAAACCTGGTGAACTTAAATTAATAGATAGAGAGATATTAATGAATGACAAAGACAAAAATATAGTTATTAGTAAATACCTCAAGTGAGTCATAGTCGTTAAATGTTTGAAGGAAGTTGGTAAACTTCTTCTCTACCAATTTAGTTATATGTTCAGTAATATCTATATCAATGAACGGTTGTGGTGTACTATCATTGGTAGAAGCATCATCCATAGACTTTATACCCAATCGACGGAGGACAGTCTTGTCAATCATATTCTCCAATTCCTTGGGATCAGTAGATTGTTGCGGTGAAGAATAACCTATACTCGGCGGCACTATATAGGAGGAGTACCGAGCACGTCTCGTGCGTGATATCCTAGAAAACCAAGTATCCTATTTTTTTTAATCCCACCAATTTTCTCAATCCAAATAGTCAAGTTATCTACCTCTGGTGTACCGTCCTCTACAGGACCGCCAACCTCAGTACTATATTCTGTCTAAAATCTAAAACATGTACAAGAGTTAAATACGTACATTAAATACATTTGCAAGTCACAAAAATGCACATCAATTAGAAATTGAAACTGTAAATATTGGTTGGCTAAACTAAAAATCAGGCAGACATCTAATGATATAAAACTCATGGATGTATTCTTTTAAACATGTTTTCTCAACAGGTGGACCGAGAAGAAAGACCAGATGTTGACAAGGTAAGGAGTATTATTTACTCCATAGTTATCAAGGCGCTAAGTCGAGGCGAGGCGACAGCCGGGAGCTTAAGCGCTTAGGCGACAAAGCGCCCGACTAGTCGTCCACAAGTCGACAAGTCGTTAATAATGTAAATTTTATACGTATAAAATTCTATATATTTAACATTTATATGAATATTTATATATTGATATTTCTAATGATTTACCATATTTATAATGCAGGTTGTAGCATATCAAATCACAACAAGAAGCGAACAAGATCAAGTCAAAATGATAATTTTACTATAGTTGTAATTTTTTGAACTTGTACTATAAATGGTGATACATTTATAATATTTAGTTTAATTCAATATAATTCTTAAATTTATGTTTAGTTTCTTCCCATTTTAACATTGTATATATAGAATACCATAAATTGAAATACTAAGAATTCAATAATTTATGATAAAACAAGTAAACAAGTATTGTTAAGATAAAGGTATATACAAGCATATAATCATGATATCATATCATAAAATTAGACAACCATCCTTTATAAGATAAAGACATGCTCATTGTGACATTGCCGAAAACAAACATAATATAGAAATGAAAACAAAATCATAAAAATTCAGTATTCTTTAACTCAAAATTCTCATTTTTCATAATGAAAATATCACTCAAGCTATCATACAAAATCATTAAAGATCTAATCATCATCATCTCTCCCAACAGTGGCATCATCACTCGAAACAATAGTTACTCTTCGGTCATAATCATCATCAACATCCTCATCATCATTAGGAAGGCCCTCCTCCTCTTCTCCAACATCAGAATCAGCTTCATTCACAATCACAACTCTTGAAGTCGAAGCATTACCACGGCGTGAGTAGAATAGACCCGTCCTACGAGGAAGATTGCGTCCCTCGATGGCATCAGATGCACCAACAGCTCTATCAACATCCTCCCACGTAAGATCATCTCCATCATGAACTATATCTTGTTCGGGCACTATCCACTCATTACCCCAATCAAAGTCATCTAGGACTAATGGATCGAAGTTTCTTCCAAGTTCGCGCCTCCTTTGGAACCTATCAACAACTCGGCGATTGTATTGGACATGCACCAAATCATTTAACCATTGATGCTCCAACCTATTTCTCTTCTTCGTATGAATCTGAAAGTTTTGTTTAAAAAATATTAAGCAAAAAGAATACATAAAATATTTATACATTTAGTTATGTACTAAATACTTACAAACTCGAAAGTGCTCCAATTGCGTTCACAACCGGAAGAAGAACAAAGGCCGAGGATTCGCTTTGCAAACTTTGTAAGCTCAATAGCACAACCACCAAAAGCATTCCACCAATCAACTACATTAGATGTAAAAAATTAAAAAAATCAAATATAGTCTTAATTATTAAACTTAAAAGAAAAATTTATAGTTAATGTAATATGCTTACTATGATTTTTTGTCTTTCGTTGCCTAATCGTCATGTCTTTAGAAAAGTCATCACGAGAAGATTCATAGACATTGGCTAAGTCGCTTATCTTGTCTGCCAAAACTTGGTCGGGAACCATTTTTGAAAGAACATCATTGAAGTTGCTACGCAACTTGTAAGCCAAATTAGATTCTTCTTCTTCTTTGATGTCAAAATACTTTCCCGGATTGAGAAACAATGCTGCCCCATATAACTTCTGCTCCATTTGGCATGCCCATCTTCGCTCAATGATGTCAATCACTTTCTTATACAACCTTTGTTTGTTGTTGAAGGCATCTTTGATCTTTTTCTTTGCATATTCCATCGCAGCAAGAATCTCAGGCAGAGCTGGCCTCTCATCCGAATCCACAATCCTCAAGACTACAAGTAATGGTTGTGAGGCTCTAATACAATCTTCTACGTTGTGCCAAAAAGTAGAAGAAATAATTGTATCATACACTTGTTTCCCCGCCTCTATACTTGACAGCCTCGAATTTGTCCAATCATCACTGATGAACAAGTGTCTCAAAGCATCCTTGTGCTTGCACAAGCTTTGAAGAGTCAAAAATGATGTAGCAAATCGGGTGACTCCCGATCTCACAAGGTCTCTCCCATTTGTTTTGGTCATCATCGCCTCAAGAAGGCGACCATGTCTGTAAATGAAACCAGTTATTTTTCTGCCCTTCACAATTGTAGACTTAAATTGCTTCATATTGCCTATGTCCTCTAACATCAAGTCTAGGCAATGGGCAGCACATGGTGTCCAGAACAAAGTCGGTCTCCTCTCCATCAACATACGACCTGCTGCCTTATAATTGGCGGCATTGTCCGTCACCACTTGCACAACATACTCAGCCCCAATCTCTTTTATCTTCCCATCAAGGAGCTCTGTCAACATGTTTGCATCCTGAGATTGAGCAGAGGCATCAACTGATCCCAAAAAGTAAGTACCAGCAGGACTATTAACAAGAAAATTTATTAAGTGTCTGCCTCTTCTATCCGTCCATCCGTCTGACATAAGACTGCAACCGTACTGCTTCCAAGAAGTTTTGTGTTTCTCTTTCAGTTCCTCTGTTTTAGTCTTGACCTTCGCTAAAAAAGGAACCATCAACTCGTGATATGAAGGAGGCTTGTAACCCGGCCCATATTGCCCAATAGCCTCTGCCATTACCTCATAACTTCTTCGATTTGCTGCATTAAAAGGGATGCCACACTCATAAAAAAAGTTGGCAACATGCATATCAACTTTCTCTTTCTCTTCCAGTGTCCTTAGACGATTCTCCAAAGTAGTTTGGCTAGGACCTTTTCGATGCCTTTCATCCACAACTTCTTCAGGAGATTTCCTAAAATGAGTTTCAATGGTCTTTGTTTGTGCTTGTGGCTTAGGGAATTGAAATACACTCTTCATCCTTTTAGATGCAGTCCCAAAACTTGGAACAGTTGTAGAGGAAGCATTAGAAGCATTGGAAGCATTGTTTGGAATATTAGATGACTGAATTTCTTCTACTTCGTCATGGTCATCAAATTGAATTGGCTTATTCCTTTTGTTACCCATTATTGCTTGATGCATCTCATTTGAAATTTCTGTTGTAGTTCGAGGACACTTGGACACATCCCCATACCCACCGCTAAGATGTTGTTTAAATCTCTTGATTCCTCCATGAACCTTTTTTCCACATAGAATGCATTGCACAAGATTTTTATCGCTCAATTCTGGCCAAAATGCATATTTCCACCCTAGGTCTTTAGACTTGGCCTTTCTTTTAGGATCCTTACTTGGATCATAATCCTCAACTCCTGAACTTTCCGCCATTTAACTATCTACAATTCTACAAAATACAATTAAACAAACAAACAATTCATGGTAAATAAAACAAACTTGGGTAGTGATGCAGATACTTGTATAAGTATAACTGGGACAGTTAAAACATTAAGCATTTGTATATAAATGTTGCTAGTAACATACAAAACACAAGTAGAAGCAAAAACATAAAATATTATTTCTCATCTGTAAGAAAATACAAGGGTTTTATTTTTAATACCATCTACTGTTTGAGGCTTAGAGCAATGTGTGCAACTGTTGGAGAAAAGTAAACTCTTCTATGCATAATATAATAGAGCATCATCAAGCAGCACTCCCAAGCCAAACTTTTCTAAACTCTACCCAAATAATAACGACTCTGCCATCACCGCATAACTTTTCTAAACTCTACCCAAATAATAACAAGTCAAAAATTTGCAGCAGCAGTCATGGACTCATGCAAATTCGCGAGCTGGAAACAAGTAGAAGAGAAGAAACAAGTAGAAGAGAAGAATACCTGTCAGTCGTCGGCTCGTCGCTGGAGCTCGCTGGAGTCACCGAGTCAGTCGAGAAGAGAAGAAGGAAAAGGAACGAGTAGCAGGTCGTATTCTCTTTTGGACAGCCACGATTCACGAACTAGGTAAGCTCTATCGTTTCTCCCTATCGTGTCTCGTCGAAGTCGTCGAACTGTCGAAGGTCGGAAGGTTGTGAGGAAATTGATTGATTAGGAGTTTAGGTTTATAAATTGGTTCGGGTCAAACCCGTTTCAGAAAGTCGCCCGATTTTCCAGTTAGTCGTCCTAGTCGTCCGGTAAGCGTCCAAGTCGTCCACGTCGACACCTGAGCGGTCGACTATGTGCTATGTTACCAAGTCGTCCTACCGACTTGAATTTTCTGGTCGACTCGACGCCTAGTCGTCGCCTAGGCGACGACTAGTCGACGACTTGACAACCATGATTTACTCTTAACTAAACTGTTGTAGTTGAGAAATTCTTTTAGCAGAAATGAGTTGTACTCACATTTAACAAAATCTTTTGTTGATTTTGTGGCGGAATTTAGCCTAGTAGTTTGAGTTTGAGTTGGTATTATTGTTGACAGGAGTGTTTTGATGCAAAACTGGAGTCTATACACACTGCTTCAGGAGGGAAAAAGATCAACATTATAAGTCATTACTCCTCCTTAATCTCATTCCCTTAATTTCATATCTCATTGTAGTTGCAGCTATGCAGCGCTTCCAGGATATACTCAGGCAGATGTCAGATATCAATATACAATTCAACAATAATAGCATAACACATGTATTAGCAATATGTTACTCCTTCCGTCCTAGGATAAAAGTCCTTATTACTATTTTGGATTGTCCTATGTTAAATGTCCACTTTCTTTTAATAACCAAACTTTTACACATTTTTTTTCTATTATGCCCGTAGCATTAAATATCTCATACTTTTCTTATTCTAATTCTCTCTCCATATTTAATGACATTATTATGGGCAATTATGTCATTTTATTCCTTTTCTTAATATACGTGAATAGTCCACCAGGACTCTTTTCCTGGGACGGAGGGAGTATAAAATAACTATACAGCATGAATTTTGCAGCATGCCAAAAACATTTTCTCAGGGAGAGATGCACAGAAGTGAATGGATAATTAGTAGCACCCAATACCATCTACATTTGTCACATCTAGATATATGAGTTATGTTTTTTGTATACAACTCAGTTTACCATGCATCACTCATACAACAGAGATTACTCATTAGGAAATAGTCGTGTTCATAAATTAGTCATGTTGATAAAACTCCTACTTAGATCTATTTCAAGATTGAAAACCTGTCCCGATTTTGTAAGCCTCCTCTTTATCATCATATTATAACAGTTCCCAACAGGTACACGCTCTATGAAAAGTGGAGAGAAGTGTTCTAGGAGTAGATATATGACTAGTATCAAAAGTTCTAAATCGCACAAGCAACCTCATGATCATAAATAGCTGCATAATGAATGCATATATTTGACTAATGAAGATTAGTAGGGTTATGAAGTAATTACCTGCAATCTGAGCCAACTAATGCAATAGTGCAAACTGTAATAGTGCAAACTAACCAAGTTGCTCTGGTTTTAGAAAGAACATTTGGACATCTTTAAATCCCAACTGCATAGAGTATAGGTATTTAATGGCCATAAGACAATGCCCCACCTCAATTGATTCAGATGAAATACATTTTTTTGAGAAATTCAACTACAACGGCTGCTTTACTGGCCATTTCATTGTGCTTGCAAGTATAAGAGCCTCTCCAACCCTACAATTTCACAGAAAATCCAAGTTTTGAAGTCGTAACTAAAGTCAAATTAATAAAAATTTACATAAGAAGTTAACGTGTTAGGAGTTTTGGCACATCTCTGTGAAGTGAAACTATATCAAAATTCATAATGTTTTAACTAATTGTGTAACATCAAAAATGGTGCAAAAACATAACAGACTAATCTTTAAATCACTCCATGATTATAGCTTTCTCCAAATGCAATACGACACTAATACATTCAATTAAGATATGCAGAAGGTAAAAGATAAAAAGGAAATTTCTTTAAATAACAAGAAAATTTGAATCAGAGCTCTTGGCCAAGGAGGAATCACATTACAAGCAGGACTATCTCTGGTATGAACTTATGACTAGTGGGAATCCAGTTCTTCTCAATAATATCTACAGACTCAAAACTAATTTATACAGGGATCCATCAAACTCTAATACTAGCATATGCTCCCCAAATCCCAGACTGTGAGAGTCCACCTTCGGTTTTTGGGATGTCAAAAAAATTGAGTTCCCTCAAAAAATCTCCAAAATCTCACTATATTTAAATAAAAGTGAAGTCATAATCTTGATTATTTGTTATGTTCAATATTTTTTTTAAGAATTCCGACATCATAAATTGGACTCCCATTTTGGGAGGGAGGAACTTGGAAGTATCAATCTTCTAATGTTCACAGTTAAATATACAAGCAACCTTTATTCAGCAAAAGCAAGAAATTTAATACTTCTTTTGTGGACAGTCACATTTGCCAAATATTTTTGTTTGAAAAGAAAAAGAGTCTCATATCTTTTGAGTATTGAGTACAGAGTAGAGCTACTTGCAGCATTTCTCCCACCTCTATTCTGTCATAGTTGCTCCCTAGCGCCCTGTCTACCAACACTTAACTTTCTTCTCTTGATGTGTCTTGTTCACCTAGAAAAACAACATGCTTTATGATCCAAGGTGCATCACAAACTTCAGTTTTCATAGACCAACTTGCATCTTGTAATAATTCAAACGAGCATTATATCTAGCTACTACCTATGTTCCTGCATGGACCTCTTCCAATTTTAATGTTTTGATTAAGAGAATTTCAACAGCCAACCTGATGGGGGACGATTTGATTTCATCTCAGGATTTAAGAGTCGTCATTATGTTTTTGTAAACTTTCAAGTTTCTTACTTGCATCAATTTATTAGCTTAATCCACTTGCTAAATAGGAGTTGACATTATGGCTTATATATGTTTTCACACACATTTTCTACCTATTCAATAAAATTATCGAGGCATTCAGATTCTGAGTCCATATTTCTTGCCATCCATTTATAGGTTGAAGCTTAACTTATTAAAAAAAAACTTTTGTTCAACTACAAGAGTATTTGTAGGAGAAAACTTACCCATTCAAGCATAACTCCTTCTGATTATCTGTTTTCCCAAGTTCAAGAGCTCGCATCCCAGTTATGAGCTCTAACAAGAGGATACCATAACCAAACACATCAGTTTTCTCAGATGATTGACCAGTGGAGAGGTACTCGGGAGCAATGTGTCCAACTGTGCCACGGACAGCAGTTGTTACGTGGGAGTCAGCATGGTCAAGGAGCTTTGCAAGGCCAATTAAAGTCTCCAACTACAGCTTCACACAAGTCATCAAGGAGAACATTGGCTGCCTTCACATCTCTGTGGATAATTTTTGGATCACATTGCTCATGTAAATATAGGAGACCCCTTGCAGCTCCAATTGTTATTCTCTTTCTAGCATTCCAATCTAGTGCTGGTTTTGCTGTAATCACCACATCAGATATTATTAAAGTCCATGGATAATTGAGGCGTAATAGTTAATAAGAAGATGATCCTAACTTCTTTTATATCTTTCTTGTCATGAACAATGGACCTTTTCACGGAAAAGACTGAATGCATCAACTTTTTCTTGCAACATATACACAAATGAAAGCTCTTTTGCTGGTAATGGATGTGGTTAATCTGGTTTAAGATTTCCCAGACTTTAGTGCACCACCAGATGCCACAAGGGAAACAACTTATTCTTTATTTGGACTGGTCAAAACCAGAAGTAGCAACAGTAATGCCATATTTGTAGCAGGGTTAAACTGCATGATTATTTAACATAGAGACTAACAACTGAAAATTTAAACTTTTTTCTAAGTCACAATAAATAACCTCAGCAACTGAGGCAACCACAGTAGCAGCAGCTTGAGTCTTGTGGGAAAGTTCACGAAGATATCGACCAAATTTATGTACTGCTAGAGATATGCTAGAGATAAACAAGTACCTGAAGGTCGCCAAGGTTGAATCATTTAATGAATCTAACACAGATTGGGGCTTGGATGACAGATGATATAAACCACATAATTGTTTGGGATGCTTCATGTCACATGTTCCTGACAGCATAAAAAATTATTAGCTGGCAGGCAATTACTCCATCTTTAAATTCTAAAGACAATTTGTAGTGAAGCTATACCTTTCAGAGTTGGGCCATCATAGGTGGTAGCTATTTGGGTATGCTTCCATATCCAAACCACTATTACAGGCCAAGAACTTCTTCTTGCCTCTGTAAAGAGGTGGAGCGGAATGGCTTCTTCTTGGCCTTTTTCTATATGCCTTTTCATGGCAGCTAATTCTATCCCTTCGATCTTTATCCTCATCAACACATATTGTTGATGAAATGTGGGGCGATGGTTCAGCGCCTGTCATACTTCTATTTTTACCACAAGCCTCAAGACTTGACCACTTTATTTCATCAGAATATTCATCAAGGTATTTTGGGAACAAATCATAGTCTAGATTATCTACTTGAAAATTACAGATATCTCCTTGGGAACTACCATAATCTTTAAGACCAGACTCCATGCAACTTGAAGTGGAGCAGTTCCCCCAGCCAAAGTTATTTTGCATACTACCATAACCAGAAATGCAGTCTTTATTTTTTCTATCTGCAGAATAGTCGTAACTAGCAATTTTAAATTTCTTTTCAAGCAGATCTTCATCAATAAAATGCCCAGCTTCCCTTAATATGGTCTTCATGAAAGGATTTGGTGTCAAACATTCAAAAGATATATGTTTTGAACCACATTTTTGAAAATGATCATCAGAGTCGGGAAGAAGGTCCCTATCTTTGTCAAAACACTCTCCAATTATTGGAAATAACTGCATTGAATCTCTTGCTATAATATCTGGACCCATACACATGTCATGTTGAGTTATAAGCCTGGGGGAGGACCATATACTTGCTCTCTCATCTTGCCATGATTCAAAAATCTGGCTGCTATCATCAACGTCTCCTATATCAACCCTATCAACATGGCCAAGCCACTTTCCTTGGTTTCTGAATCTATTAATTTGAAACTCAAACCCTTTATCACTTGCAGAAAAGGCTCTATCAGATAGCAAGTCTCTTCGTGAAGAGCAACTCTGCAGAAAGGATTTATCTTCATTAAGATTCTCACTGGTCTCCTTTACATTATTACTGACTTCAAAACAATCAGCAGATAACTCACCACAAGATGCTAATATATCCCTCATGTCAGCATCAAGTTTAAGAGAAACATCATTACTTCTTGTACCGATAATACGGTCCACGTGCTCATTGGATCTTTCTGTAGTGAAATTATTCTCCAAGAAATAATCCTCTGCATAAGAAACTTTACCATCAGGTGTCTCCAGATGGCGGCCATTCTCTTGGTCAACTGTTTCTCTGCAAGGGGAAAGTACTCTAACAGGACCATGAATTCCATTCCTTGCTTCGTCAAAATATGCTCCGTAGTTCTAGTCAAAATAACATTAACATTAAATAATAATACTAGTGCAAAAATTGAAATTAAATCATACTACTAAATAATAAACTTGTAATTCCTACTTGCAACCCAACACCGACGCTGAGTAATGATATTAAATTCTTCTTCCCAGGCTTCAAGTTTACAAGATGCTCAAATACGAACTCATATTTCCCGTTTTTACCCCAATTAGTTCCTGCGAGTATATTCATTTCATTGTTGTCGCAACCAATAATTTAAGAAAAATAGAAATAAATTTTTAGCATAACTAATAAAAAGTAAAAGTAGATTAATTACCAATGTGCTTCCCATTAACAAATACATGAAGTACAGGTCCATCAGTATGAACATGTAGAGTAATATCACCACCCCAGATAGGGTCATTCTCTTCCACTTGAACACTCGTTATAAAATATTTCAAAAAACAAATTAACTATATATTAATTATAAGACCTAACAATTACAAAGAAAAAATATTTTATCATTCATACCTAGTCATGTACCACAAATAATCACTAGTGTCATTTGCTTTCTTTTGATCAGGGAAATAATCAGCCAAAAACCCATCGCCCTTGCCAAGAAACTTTTGCGTAGGGTCTTTATAGTGCTCGCTGTGCTCGGGTGTCTCAAACTTATATGACCGAATGCATATCTTCACTTAGGCATTTTAACAAATACATGGTGTGTATGCTTTGAAACCTTAATTTCATGAAATTCAAGAATCTAAACACACCATCTCCATACATAATCCACCTTATACTCCGAAATCCTTCATGATTCCCCATCACAGTTACCCTCCCACAACCAATTTACACATTAATCAACCATTACTTGCTTAAATTTTATGAATTTTGACAAGTAAATATAACTTACCTCTTATTTGATGTGTTAATCTCCATTGCTGCCGCCGCCTCTGCAACCTTATTCTTATTTCTCCACCTCCTCTAAAACCAAACCCTAGCCCAAATTTCTAATGCAAAATTTTCATTCAGAACATTAGAGAGAGAGAGAAAAAAAAGAAAGAAAGAAAGAAAGAAGGAAGATTGCAAAATTTTCATTCAGAATCTTAACTACCAATTGCGAGTGAAGAATTAGTTTGGGCTTTACCCTCTTTTGCAATTTTTTTTGTGGAATTAAGAAATTGAGGGTAGATCACAGTCACCATTCTCCAAATCGGCACTGAGATGGTAGATCGGCAGTGGCACAAAATTGGGGAATAGGTTGAATGTATTTTCTATTACGATGGAGTGATAGGAAAACATAAAAGTTAGATAACATTTAGAAAAAACAATTATTGTAAGTTAGTTAAAAAGTCTAATTATTATAACTAAATTTATTACTATAAAAAATATAATGTATTTATATTATAATTTTTATTCATCATAATTAATTATAAAAAATTATTTAGAATAAAATAGCGACCAATTTTATCTCTCGCAAAAAACTTCTGAACAATAATATATAGTGAGTAATAATTCATTCACTAAATAGATTTTTTCCTCGCAAATTTTCATCATAAATTGGCTCCAAAAATCTTTCTATCGCCTTAATTTTGCGAGAAAAAAAATATAAACTGTGATGGATGTTTCTTTCGCTAATAACTATATTGTCACTATACTTTTTTCCTTCACTGTTTCTTCGCTAAATAACTACTCATGTGAAAGAATAAATTCCTTCACAAAATTTTCTTCGCTACATCCCTAATTTGGTGTAGTGGTTCCATAGACCCAAAAACTACTAAGGAAGTTCCTTTCATCAACGACTGGGATAAAGCTCCCTTTTATTGGTCTTCTGATATTTTTTGGGAGCAAGTGAAGAATTATGATCGTACAACATTTCCTCCTCCTAAGAAAGCATGCTTATTTCTATATGCTACGGCTTATGCAAGCTTAGACAGTTTTCCCTATTTTGCTCGCATTCCCCGTATGTGTATAGAAAAATAGGAGTACCCCTACAGTCCCATTCGTTTCCTATCTGACTCATCCAATCGTCTTCAGGGGTGGAAACATTGGACCGACGAGGTTCTTGTAAATTCTGCATTGCATTCAGCTATTCAGGGATCTTCGCATCCAACAAGACCATGATGCTCTTACCATCTTAATTTCACGATGGTGTTCTTCCACATACACATTTGTCACTGCTTGGGGGGAGTTCACCCCAACTTTAGAGGATGTTTATGCCATTTACCAGTAATCATCTTTTCTATTTTGTTCATTTTGTTCATTTTTTTTATTTTTATTGTTTAGATTATGAACTCATTCTGGATTATATCTTGTAGCCTTCCTGCTGTTGCCTCGACTTCCTTTAGCATATCTAGCTTGTCTCCTAGAGATGTTGAGTGCATTACTTACTTGACGGAAGCTTTCAGGCGGGCTCCCAATTACATCTCACGATGTTAGGGTGACACACTCCTTCTAAACTTCGAGTCCTCTAACTAGCAAAAGAATTCCTGGTTATCTTGGGTACGCTACTTCTTCAAGGATTACAGGCCCGACCACGGGAATAGTTCTGACTATAACAAGTCTGTTCTCTCTCTCCATGAGGAGCCTTGCCCTTTTCCCTTGGCTACTTATTTGGTTATGTGGTTATCCTACTTCATCTTTCCCGGGTCTCCTGTAGACGGTCCTTCGACCCGCATGTTTGGTATAGCGTCTTTGTTATCTCGAGGTCTAAATGTTCCTCTTGCTCCTCTCTTCTTAGGAACACTATAACGTCGTTTGGACGAAACCATTCTCGCTATGAGGGAATCTGTTGGGAGGTATTCATTTTTCGTATTTTTATTAACTGTCTTTCACACTGCATTTTTTTTCTCTTATCAATCTTTTATTCATTTACTAAGGTATGACGTATATTACTTTTTTCCCTGCTCTTTTCTTTAGATCTTTCTCTTCAAGCACTTTTTGAGATATTCTACTCCTTCACATCTTCCTAAGAAGAAAAAGAAGTATTCAGATCCTTTTTAATCACCCAACATCATCCCTCGCACAGCTCACTGGATTGATCACCGATCTATTTTAGATTTACGACTTTTTATCGACGATTCTTCATGCTTCATCGCTTGTCCCTACACTATTGTTTTAAAAAGCGGTGGTCGTCTTCCCCACTTCTATAGGCATAGCTTTCGCTCCTACTCAAATATCAACAAATTGAGTGGTTCTTCGCTGTCCTGGTTCGTCTTCCTTCGGGCATCGGAGCTTCCCTATTTCGTCGAAGATAATGATTTTGGCACTGTGCTTTATTCTCCTCATAGGGTCATGAGGTAGTTTGGATTTGACCAGGAGCGTCCCTTTGGCCACACTTGTCGGGAGACTTATGAGACTGCCCTTCTCAACTTCGTCTTTACCTCTCTATAATGCCCGAGAAAATCGGATCTTTATGTGAATTAAATTTTATTTGATTATTTGAATTAAATGAATTTAATTGATTATTTGTATGAGTAAGATGTTTGAAGGTCGTTCTTTGACCTAGAACATGCGGATGTGGTTAGTATTCTGGCTATATGCTAGGATTAATTGTTTTGAATTTCCAAGACAAAAATAAATATTTTCCGAGAAATTTCTGTAAAAACACTATTAATCCATTTCTGCTCGAGAGTTAAGTTTAAATTTCTGAGAAATGCGTAATGATAGAATACGAAGATGAGATAGAATATCCAATAATATTTCAGTTATGGCAAACGAAGTTTTCGTCTGCGAACTTAAAACCTATGGGTTAGGAAAAGTGATTTCTGAGAAGGAAATGAAGTGTGTATAATGATTAAGGTTATTATACGTGTGATATATGAGTATAGTATGAAGAATATTACGACGTATAGTACGAATATCGTACAAATAATATACGAAGAGAATACATAAGTTATACGTGTAGAATACGATTATTTCTTAATGGACTTTGAGTTTAAGGACTTTATAGAATCCAATTGGACTTGAATTATATCAAGCCCAATGAATTGTGTAATCAAGCCCAGGTTAAGGCCCAATGTTAGGTTAAATCAAGCCCGATCCAAGACACCGAACTGCGGATCGAATCAGTAGGTGGGGCAACCCATGGGGAGACCCATTGAGCATGTGGGCCGGCCACTTGGCCACCAAGTAAAGTGGTTACTTGGTGGCTAAGTTGTTGTGGAGGTGTGAATAGTAAGGAGGTCACCTAATAACCATTTTCCCTCCATTTGGTTTGCCTATATAAGAAAGCTTTAGTTGGTCATTTGTTATTTTACAAACTTTGTCCAACATAATTTGAGAGTGAGAAAGAGCTAGAAACAAGTAATCAAGAGCTATTCAAAGAAAACCATACAAGTTTAGTTAAGAATGCGAAGAACGTAAATGTAATATTTCGTAAACGTTAGTCATCGATCTTTTTCGATTTCTTTTCGTAGAGAATCGTAGATTGGTGGAGCATGTCTCTTCCGGGGTAATAAGGATGGCTAATAGTGGATTAAAACATTATAAGTCATGTATGGTTAGTAATCGTAAGCATTTAAGTAAGTTATAATCAAAGAAAACCTTTGAACATTAACTTGGTTGTTGATGGACAAATTAAAAACCATCATTGTTAGGGTATTTGAATATTGCTTGTTTAGGATGTAGATGATGAATCAATGGAGTTGTTCCATTTAATTTGGCATATAGAACACGAGTGACGAAGTTATGGCGAATTTTACGAAATTAGACGTTAAACGTAAAAAACGTAGAAATCTCGGATTAGTAGTCAAAAGTTGTCGTGTAACTTGGAAACTATGGTTTTTGATGGCATCACGTGAGATAAGGTATTCAAGAGTCGTGGATTCAAGAATCGTTGAATTTCGACTTAGAATGAAGGAAATGAGCTTTGAACGCTCACGAACGATCTATAATGAACTAATCAGTGAATTCCGTGTTAAAAAAATTCGAAAAAGAAATATTTTCTAATGAAATCATAGTGTATGTGATTTAGGAGCTAATGGATTTTGAATGAGCCAATTTGGATGTAAAACGAATACGTTATGAGCCCGTGAATTTCATAGAAAAACTAAACTGTCAAAGCTAACTGAGGCTAAGGGGAGGCGCCGTAGCACCAACCCCAATGTTAAATGTCATGCCACAGGGTCGGGTCCGGACTTTAACCACTATTAATTGGCACCGCAACGCCAACGGTGCGCTAGAGTCTGGCTCCACAGCGCCGGAAGTGAGAGTTTGTTCAACAACTTGGTTTCTAATCCCAAGTGCTTGTAAACCAATAATGAAACATGAATGTACTTATCATACATAGTAAGATTAACTTTAAACCACTTACTTAGTGATGACTTTAAGAAGATAAATGTTGTTTAATAGAGATTAAACGAAGAACGCAAGATATATAAAAGTAAAATGTATTCGAACTTTGGTAATTAACCAATGATGGTCGAGTTTCGGTTAATAACGTAAGAACGTTAACAAGCCGTAATGAAGGATAGTAAGTCGAATTTACATTTATTAATGAAATACATTCCTTTAAGATATTGAAGAGAAAGAAGTTGGTAATACCAATGTGATTTGATTGTTTGGTAGCTAATTACATTGTGCTATGTGAATATATCATGTAGATTCTGTAAAGACTGAGAACTGTTTAATATTTTATTCAAGGATGCCTGAAGGCAAGTTTTCTTAATGCTTGTCTAACCTTCGTGTTAGCCAAGTTTTCTGTGATTCATGTTTGAGATGCATGAATTATTTTATGAAAGGGTTGATGCCAGTTTTATCTCGGCTAGACTATTCTTAAGAGTTAGATTGATTTGTTTATAAGTCTTTTGATATAGAACTATTAAAGCTGTAATACCCGCGAATTTTAATAAATTATAATATTGAGAATAAAGATTTGTTTGCATATTTATTTGAATATAAATATATATAGCATCGACATGTGTTGTGATAAACATTTTAATTGATTAAGCCGGTGATAATTAAGTAATGAAGCAAAAAGTGATGAGAACATTAGTTTAAACTAGTGGAGTTATGCCTAGTGTGGCAAGATGATGAAATGAGAAAATACTAATTTAACTAGTGATGAAATTAATTAGTATTACTAATAAATAAATAATTACATATGTGGTTGATTTATTTGTTATTAATATATTATCATGAATAATAGTATGTAAAGAGAAATCATATATAATAAGGTTTCTCATTCAATATAAAGTGAGGTGTGACATTATAATGTAAATAATTATTATATAAAACTATGTGATAAAAGTAAGTTTGACTTAGGTAGTTAACCAAGTTGTATGAAAAAAAGTCTTATGTGACATTTTGATGTGTGTGGGAGTAATGAAATGAGTATGTTAAACCTATGAGAGAAAGTAATTTTGATTAAATTAATAATAAATAATAAGTAACATTAGTACACAATTAAATTATATTCTAGTCGAGAATAAATATTATTTGAAATAAATCAATGTACATGGATTATATGATTTTATGTGTAATGTATGAGTGGGTGTATATGTATGCTCAAGTGTGAACAATGGGTAAAATAAACCTAAGTGTGCTAATAAAATGCTGAGAATTGGTGGTGTCCCAATATGAGTGTCACTCCATGTCTTCTTCACGTTATAGGCCATTGGCCTAGTCCGTCAATACCAACTACATAGATAGCAAATCATGGAGAGGGGAGTGGGCTACTTAGTACTCTTGCACCAAATCCTTCATAACCATTAGCTTCTTCTCCATTCCAATGGTTTGATTCATTGAGTAAAACCAAATTGGTCACAAGCTTGCCTATAAATAAAGCCCTTTTCATTCATAGAAATGTTGCTAAGTTCTTTGAGAAATGTTCTAGTGTGTGAGAGTGTGGTTGGGCTAAGCTTATATAATCTGCAAATTGAAGCTAGAGTAGCAATTCAACTTCAGAAAAGGTAACCCTCCTCTAGATGTTCATACATTCAAGTTTTGCAAAGTTCATAAAAAAGTATGAAAACACTTGTTTTAAGTTGAAATGATTGTAGTTGAAACTTGCTAGAATGTATCAATGGATGTTAGATATTGTTAATATGGTCAAAAATGAAATGAATGAGAGTTAAACGAAGTAAAATGGTCAAGTAACGAATTCGTAGGGAAGAGAATTGCTAAATGTATTAAACTTTGGAAAAATGGCAAAAATCTTGAATTGATCCTTGGAATTAATTGTTTGTATATGTGGGAATGGTAAAAGCATGTTAGGAGTGTTATGTAGCAAGTTTATAACAATTATTCATCATTACATTGTTGCTTGGATGAGAGTTGGGTTAAAAATTTCACAAAAGTCCGAACAGGGGATACCTGCTCATGTTTTAGCAGGGGACATGCTAGCCCCGGCGGGGGGTCCTGAAGCACAAACACCCGCCCCGGGGGGGGGGGGGTGCTGTAACAACAAAAGAAATATGTTTTGTTGTTTGATGCAAGAAATCTTAACTTCACTTAATTTCAAGAACATGCATACTCCTTAAACATGTATTCAATGTATGTTACAAGTTGCTTAGTAGGTTTGGAGTTGAATTATAACCTTTTTAAATGAAAAGTTAAAAAGACGGAAATCATGTTTATAAAACCTTACCCCTTTTTGAATCTAAACCATTTAGCATATGTTTATAGTTTAGTTAGTCTTGTAAATACATATGAAATATAAACTCAACATAACTTGCATGTATAAATTGTTAGACATGACATCTCAACATTTAAAAACCAATTGAGTTGAAAACTCCATGATTTATATTGTGAACTTTGGAACAATTAGGATATGATGCGTATGCCTCTAGAGATAATCGACATGTTCATGTATCTAGTTAGACACTTTATAAACTATGCAAGCATGAACTTAAAGAGTTCATAAATAAATACGCAAGTATGAACTTAAAGGGGTTGTTTGACAATGTTATGTGGTTAACGAATAATATAGTTAATAGTTGTTATAATAAGCTCTTTTAACTTGGTAAAATGGAAATGTATGAGTAAATACAACAAAGGAACAAAACTTAGCCTAAAGGTGTTTCAACATTTATGAGTAGCTTAGGTGATGTTTCACATATGAGGTAAGTATAAGAAAACTAAGAATGTTTCTAAAAGATTTTAAAGGTAAAATCAATGTGAGTTACGCATGTGACGCCCCCAAAATAGGTAAACAACACCCATTCTGAGTCGCCAAATACATGGTACAGAAACAACTACAACTTTATTAATACAACTGTCGAGCAAAATACGACAACACTTAAACTGTGAGTTTAAATACAAATATTGTCATCTAGACAATATCCACACTCAAATAAGTTCTCATTACAATTATTGATACACTATTTTATAAAATAGTGAGGACTACTAAAACAACTTCTAGAACCATCATTCCACACCCCGACTAGTACTCGCTACATTCTCGCCTTCTGAGAAGAAAAATGGAACAAAAAGGAAAAGGGTGAGCTCAACTAGCCCAGTAAAGAACATTATGACTAAGATAATATAGAACAAATTATCATTAGTCTTCAACAGGGAAAAATCTAATAGAATACAATAGACAAGCAGTTTTAAATCAATATTCACAGCGGAAATAATAATACATTAGAAGAGTTAAGTAGAGAATAAAATCTACTATCTTCTATATATGAATTTAAAAGTCCATCGTCAATATTTTATCCCTGTAACATAAATTAATATATATCTGGAATAAAATATTCATCTTTGCACTACAGGCCAAAGATATTCACCAGTTGGTCATGTTCATCTAAACATCTGTTCATCTTTGCACTACGGCCAAAGATAATCATCAGAAATCATTCATCTTTGCACTACAGGCCAAAGATATTCAGTAATATCATCATTTAGGACTGAGGATGATGAAAAATATTTTAAAAAAATGAATCCAGTGAAGCAAAAAAATAAATATTAGGGATTCGTATTACAGTTTTATCCAAGTTCAATAATACTCCATAATAACCAATTTTGAAGCAGAATTCAAAAATAAAGATCAAAACATGGATACAATCAAAGATAGTAGCCATAATAGACATCTTGGACAAAAAGAAGAAAACTTTATTTTTCGGTGAATAGTGCCGTATACGTGAATAGTAACTTCGATATAAAAAGTTCCAAATTTGATAAAAAGTTCAGACCAGTATTTCGGCATAATGATATTGAAGAAAATAATATCATTTAAGAAGAAAATAACATCCCTTACCTCGAAAAGAATAGTACTTCTGACTGAATTTCGGATATATCGCTGAAAGAAACTTGCACCGTATAGCAACACTCAAAGTATCAAAATACTCACAAAAATAAACTCGATATTATAGAGAGAGAAAACTTCAGATTCTGGTGTGATTTTCAATTCTAACCTAAGCACCCTATTTATTGGAAAATGCTTAGAACACAAAAGCAGAAAATTTAATAAATTATTAATATTTTCAAATTATATTCCTACGTACACCACACCAGACCAAAATCATCAGCCATCCACCCCACAAAAATAAGATAAACATTTATCTTAATTAAAATATTTTAAACTTCAAAAATTAATTATTTCAGAACTTCGGAACTTCAATAATTCATAATAAATAGTCATTTTATCAGAAAAATTCGGATCTTATGTCCTTCTATAGGAAACTCAATTCTCTACAACTTTGCAGAAGAAAGTTTTTCCAAATTCCAAACAAAAATTGACCGAAATTCACATGCGGACGATTTTACAGGCTATAATCAAATTTCAGTCAAGAAATGGGCTCACCAACATGTTTAACATGTTTTAAATATTTTTAGTAACAAAAATACTCTTCCTCCTCATTTACTCATATATCCCACATTCATTGTAAAAATATCACCATTATTATATTATTATAATATAATAATAAATTATTTTATCAGAAAAGATAAAATATCAATTTTTAATAATTGTTGTAAAGTCCCCGAACCCGGATACTTGAAACCCGAACTCGGTACTTCACGATACCATTTCTATGAGCGGAAATATTACTAATAATAATAACAATAATTTAAATTTTAAACTTAAATTACATTTATCAGAGTCTAATCCCAAGTACGCAACCTTTACTACATTCTTTACATGATATATAATACATATCATTAACTTAATACAGTCTATATATTACAAATGATACCAATAACATGTCATGTTTGCTTTCCTTTTCACTTGATTCTGGCCGAGCCTTCTAGTTGTTCACACTTAGCTGAAAATATTTAAATTAAGCAAAGATGAGTATTTGAGTGCCCAACAAGTATTATATATATATATATATAAGCTGAAAGAATTTAAATATTTTCTTTATAATATTCTTCTACAACCGGTCTATAGTTGTGAAGTATTCTGTACCAATAACAATAACATAACAACCTTATTTTAAATTTTTGAAACTATGTATTGTCTATACATGGGGTTTCTGTGACATACTATGAACATTGTTTTTCATTTTCGAAAAGGTTAAACAGAAATTCATCTGTAAACCGGTATTGCTTACGGGCCTGAGGGTGTACAGTCCAAGGGCCCTATATTGATCAATACTACATTGCTAGAACGATATTATCGTTCATCCTTTGTCCGCCGTAGCGCATAAATTTTTTTCCATTATCGGGATGTTCATATCTGTCAGGTTTTCATAACAAATGTCTTATATAATTCAACATATATGTATATCAAAGGTGTATCAACATGCGATTGAATACAATGATTATCCAAGTGGGGCCACTTGTATGATCATTTATAGAAATTAACGAACAGAATATATATCTGGATTATCATATACTAACATGTTGATAATCAATGGGCGTATATAATATAGGCTTAACAATCTGTACGGTAATAATATAACTTTGAAACATTCTTACACTTGTCCAATGCATAAAGAAAATGCAAAGGTAGGATACTTGCCTGATGCGCTGCTTACAAATACGCAACTTAGACTTATCTTTTCTATCACGACCTATCATTAATCAAATCATTCTATCGATTAGAATCACATATCATAACACATAGTACTGCTTATTGCAGTCAGCACATAACATAATCACATTGTCATACATGTTCAACAATCATGTTATCACAAACAAACATCAACTCATTCCTAATCACATTATCACACAACTTTATCCATCATTGAATCACAAATAAAATAATTAACTAACTATATTTCTAAGTCCAGATCAATTTCTAAACTATGTCGGTCTAACGACATCTTTATCGGGTAATTATCGAGTCTAAGACTCTAAACAGTTGTTGTGACGCCCCCAAAATTAGGTATACATCACCCATCTTGAGTCGTCAGATACATGGTACAGAATTCAAATACAACTTACTAATACCACTGTCGTGTATAATACGACAAAATACAACTGTGAGTTTGAATACAATAATTGTCTACTAGAGATCATACAAACTCAAAAAGAGTCCTCATTACAATTATTAATACACTATTTCTCAGAATAGTGAGGACTACTAATGCTATCCTCTGGACCGTCACTCCATTCCCCGACTAGTCCCTGCTATGTTCTCATTTCCTGAAGAGAACAGTGAAAGAAAGGGTGAGCTCAACTAGCCCAGTAAGAAATATTATGACTAAGATAATGCAGAATAAATTATCATTAGTCTCCAACAATGTTAAACTGATAAAATATAATATACATCAAGTTTAACTGCAGCGGAACAAGCAATCCATTAAAAGAGTCAAGTAGAGAATAAAATCTACTATCTTTTATGATTTAAAAAGTTTTTCATCACTTTTATCGCTGGGACTCAGCTCAATAAATAATCCACATCATTAAATCATCCCTGCACTACAGGCCAAGGATATTCTTTAGTATCACGACCACGAATTATCCATGCACTACGGGCCAAAGATAATCGTGTTTTCATCAACGGTCCTGATCATGCCATAAAACAATTATCTTTGCACTACGGCCGAAGAGAATCCATAGCCATAATCATACCAAAAACTGTCCATCAATGCACTACGGGCCAATGAGGACTTTTTACCACATCATTTGTAACATTACGGTCATGATTACACCGAATAATCCCTGGTCATAATCATACCAAGTCCATCCATGCTCTACAGGCCACAGATGACTTTCAAAAATATAAATAAGAGGATGATGACATTGATATAAGAATTTAATAAAACAAGTTCAAGAATTAATTTGTCCATGAACCAATAACGTCCAAATTGTCCACACGATACTGTTTTGTAGTGTAAAATTCAAGAATGCTCAGAAGAATATTTTCCTGAAAAGATACTGGATGAAGCGCAAATATCAAGGATATTCTACTAATTTCATGGAGTATAGAAGTCAAAACTTTAACCAACTGAGAATAATAAAGAATAAAATAACAAAAGAAATCACCATGCATGCGGAACTTCGCATAGGCAGGTTATTCCAACAGAATACTAAATAACGGAACCAGGTCAGGTGAAATTCACACCGACAGGATGTTCCAACAGAATAATAAATGCGGAATAATAAATGATGGAACCAGGTCCGGCGTATAGCACAGACAGGATATTCCGAAAGAATAATAAAGACGGAACCAGGTCCGGTGTAAAACACACAGACAGGATGTTCCAACGGAATAATAATAAAGACGGAACCAGGTCCGGTGTAAAACACACAGACAGGATGTTCCAACAGAATGATAGAAGAATGTCACCAATTATAGGGTAGACCGCATATACAGGTTATTCCAACAGAATAATAAGAAATGGAATAACAACAGTTCTCTTCATGAATAAGAAAGAATAACACCCCTTACCGTAACAGAAACTGGATATAGGAGAAGAAAAGTTAAGTAGCAGAAAGCTTTTCTTCTATCTCTCTATAGTTTCTCTCTCTAGAGTTCAGTGAATTCGTAAGAAAATAATGAAGGAATGAGCTTCTATTTATAGGAAAATGGAATGCATAGTAACTAATCCATGAACGGTCCAGATTGATTTACTTTAATCTGACGGTCCATATTTAAAGAAAAATCTTTTAAATAAAATATAATATATTCTATTTATATAAAAAGATTTCTACTATGCAAACACTATGCAACACTATGCAAAACACTATGCAACACTATGCATAATAAAATATAATATATTCTATTTATAAAATAACTTTAATAAAGTATTCTGTTTTATATAAAAAGATGTTTCTGTTTTATTACGTTAATAATACGAATAAAACAAAACGTCATTATCGCTATAATAATTCATATTATTAATCGACAATAATTGAATCAAACTGAGCGACTTCACACATAAATATCAATAATTAATACCGTGTGCTACTATGCAACAACGCGTATTACTGTACTTTTACTACCCAGTAGTTCAACAATATCAACGGTAAAACTTCCGCCGTTATTTTCAATAAAATATTTTTGTCGTTTTCTCAATCCGACAATAATTCTGTTGTGGGGTCCACCAATAATTGTACCGTCGTACGAATATTTTCCGACACAAAGAATATTCCCTGACCAATCGAATATAATATAACAACTTGCATACTTTGCAAAATTTATAAATACTACCCACAACTATAATATTATCTCAAATTCACACCATAATATTAAAAAAATTATTTTGAGAAAATTAATTCTTTATTCATAAAATCTGGGGTTTCACAGTTGTTCAATATCCATTTAGACTAATTAAATAACAGTCATATCATTTTTCATGACCTTATAATAATTATAAAATAATTATTACCATTTACCATAATTTTTGAAATATCAGAATCATTATTAAATGATTTAAATATCAAACAATTCTATTATCATCAATATTTAATTAATATAAAACTATTAATCAAACTATTGCCAAAATATTAATGTTATGTATAATAAGTCAAAGTATTCTTAACGTATTTATATTACCCTTAAAATGATTTTTAAAACATTTAAAATCATTATTAAATAATTACCATTATTATTTAAATATTAATGAACCATTTATCCAAATATTAAAAGTCATTAATTATAACTTAAAATATTTTAAATTCATTTATATCCCTTTTTAAATGATTTTTAAATAAA
This sequence comes from Panax japonicus, assembly GCA_020205505.1. Lineage (NCBI taxonomy): Eukaryota > Viridiplantae > Streptophyta > Magnoliopsida > Apiales > Araliaceae > Panax > Panax japonicus. Next base: position 34,836,128 of record CM035113.1, on the reverse strand, counting down.
TAAAACCATTTTTAAACTATTTATTTAATATAATTATTAAATAAATTTAATATCATTAATCATTAAGTAAATATCATTAATATTAAATTATTAATGAAAATATCCCTTACATATTAAAAATTATATTTTATAACTTAAAATATCTTTAAACACTTTATTTTCATTTAAAATGATTTTTAAAATAATAAAATCATTTTTAAACTAATTTATTTAATATAATTATTAAATAAACTAAATATCACTAATAATAAATTAATATCATTAATATTAAATTAATAATATTTTTCATGACAAAATATCAAAAGTCATATTTTATAACTTCAAATATTTTTATAATACTTTAAATGATTTTTAAAATCATAAATTTTATTTTCCATAATTTATTTAATATATTTACTAAATAACTTAAACATCATTAATATTAATTAATTAATGAAATTTCATCACAAAATATTAAAATTCATCAAAAATGACTTAAAATATTTTATAACACAATAATATAATTTTTCATGAATTAAAACCATTTTTAAATAATTTATTTAATATTATAACTAAATAAATAAATACCTTTTATATTCCCAAAAATATTAAATATTATTAAAATATACTCAAAATAATTAAAAACTATTTTTCAAGCTTTAAAATAATTTTTCAAAATTTATTTTGTATTTTTAATAATTAAAAACTATTTTATTTTTCAATTTTTAATCAATTTCTCGAAATTCAGAAATTAAATTAATTAGAATCCGTCGCTAAAGGCTATAGCGACAGACAACCGTCGCTGTTGGTGTTCTTGAGCTCAAGAACACTGACATGGTCAGCTTCATGGTGGTTTGTTTGACCGTGTATAACTTTCAGTAAAAAATGTTTCTGGGCGATCTAATACATACATATTGTAGTGCTCATGTAATACTACAATTAACAACAAACATCATGGCTTAACATCATCAGATCTAAGAGTTATTAACCATCAAAAAGTCTAACAAGGTTGTTCTTCACGAAGAACAGTTTGTGGTGCCTACTTTGGATCCTTATAACTTGAAATCTGTGTATTATTTGTGGTATCTATCAATTGAAGTTTGTAGACAACTTGTAGGACTATAACTCTAATGCTTAACATCATCATAAAAACAAGAAATCAAGCAGATAAAGTATGGTTAAACGTTGTCAGAAAAATCGACACTTAGAAAATTCTGGGCTGCCCAGAATTTGTCTGGTCAATGCCGGTCAACTCACTTTGACCTTAAATAACTTTTGATCCACAATAGATATGGACCTGATTCTTTTTGGAGATTAAAGACCATATTACAGACTACATACAACAACTTTTAAACAACACAAATAATGATCTAGAAAAGATTTATAAGCCCTGACATTTGATGAAAAATCACAGATTCGTTTTTTTTCGAACTTGCTTAAAACTTCAAATTCGTGCACTTTGATGTTATGGGTATTTGATTTATCAACCCAGATCATCAATTAACATTTTATTACACATATTTAACAAATCAATTACAACATTTAACAACAAATCGAAGGATTTCTAGGATTAGGATTTTATACCTTTCTTTGATCCAATTTTTGATTTTGTGCTTCTGATTTGTTATGGGATTTCGTGGGGCTGTGTTTTCGGACTGATCTAGATTAAAATTTCGGATATATGGGGCTTGAGAGAGAATGGTTGAGTGTTGTGCAAAATTTAGTGAACAAATGTATTTTCTCTCTCCTTCAATCTATTTATAGAAAAGCTAGATGCATGTATTGGCTGAATTGCTGTGGATTTGCTGAGATTTCTAGCACATGGGGTAGTTGGGTTTGGTCACCAACTTTCCCTAAGGTCAAAACCTACACATTCTAGCTTAATAATGCAAGAGGGGCAAAAATGTCATTTAGTAAATCATTTAAATGGCAAAATTGTAATCTTGGCTAACCCTTAGGGTTTAGGGTTTGGGTTTGGGTTTAGGATTTGGACCATTTTAGAGTTTAGGGTTTGAGCCATTTTAGCAAAAGTCTAGGATTTCCAAAATTAGGATTTAAAAATAAATAACAATTTAGTTTTTTTTAAAAAATTGATTTTAGTTTCTAAAATCTTGAAAAATAAATTTGTTAATTAAATTAGGTTTGTAATTATCTTATACGTGGACATTAGGGTTTATTACCCTTAATCATAATTAACTTTGCTAATAAAGTAATTAGAGTTTTAATTTAGGAAAATTAATAAGGTTTTATACACCTTAATAATTAGGGTTTCTAACCTTTAAAATTAAGATTTCTAATTTTACGATTAGGGCATACGATTAGTAATGAGAGTTTACAATTACTAATTAAGGTTTCTAAAATTAGAAATTATATTCCCGAATTTAATAATTAGGGTTCTCAATTAATTAGGGTTTCTAATTAATTAGGTTTTAGAGTTTTTCCTAATTAATTTTAATTTCCCCAATACACAACATAATCCACATTAACATGATTACATAACAGTCTTAAGCCGACATTCGGCTTTAACTTAGGGTTTAACAGCTTAAACTAGGGTTTTGGCATTTTACACCATAATTGACCAACCATTGTCAGTCCACAAACATACAGTACATATTTATAACACTGAAAAATCAAAATATTATAATATTATAATATTATTATCATTCCTTAATTCAGACCCATAATTAGGGTTTGATAGTAGAATATAATAAAACTGTTCCACACATTAACCTTACACACATAACCATACTTATCTATAACACTGACAAATAATAATATAATATTATTATTTTCATTCCTTGATCAAAATCCAGAACTAGGGTTTGGATTCCATATCTGATTTATCTGCCATAATTAACCTTATAATTAAGTAGAAATAATTTACTTAATACCTTGAACAAAAATTCATATAATAAAATAAGTATTATAAAAATTCTATATTCATATCATATGTTATTCAATTAATATAATTATCATATTTTCATGGAAAATAAACATTAAAAACATTTTTACTATAAAACTAATTAATATTATAATATAATTTATAATGAGAAATAATTCTAAAATAAAATTATTCATAACCATTCATGTAATAAATATATTTTATATTCATCACATAAACACATACATAATACCTTTCACGCATTCTTACCTTTAAAATAAATAATTATTCTAAAATCATTTCCTATATTATTTAAATAATATAAGATTATATTTTTCTTGAAAAATAATTAATAAAACATTTCCAATAAGGAATTAATTAGTATAAAATATAATTGATAATAATCAATAATTCTAAAATAAATTTATTTGCAATGCTTAATGTAATAAATAAATTTTATTTATCACCCATATAATTATAATTACACACCACCTTGACACATATCATTCATATTTATTTTAATAAAAAAATATATACGCAAAATTTATGATTTATTTATATAAAAAATATCGGGTTGTCACATTCACCCTCCCTTATAAAGATTCCGTCCCCGGAATCACCTTTTAAAACCTATACATACCAGGGTACATAGTATACACAATCATTCCAAGTAGATCTCGATCATGGTTGATCGATCCAATCTTTAACTATTCAGCAAAAAGCTTATCTATCTCCTTAAACAGAAATTTGATTTCTATGAGAACTCAAATTCCCCCTTCAAAATAATTTATAAAAGTAATTTACTATATATAAGAAAATAATAAGAAAATAAAAATTGGTTAGATTAATACCTGGAGTTGCATCCCCGGCTGCTACCGAATCCCGAACAGTCACGCTGTAGCATCCCCGAATCCGGACCCCGAATCGTCTCGGATCCGGTATACTATTTATATCACTATTTGCGGAAGATATAAACATAAATTGTTTATACATTACATTACACACTATTCCCCAAGGTCGAGTAACCTTAACTTAATACACATTTCTTATAATATCTATTACAATACGCTATTACGACTAACTGCACTTTATATCCCAAGCGAAACTTGGCTTTAACCTTTTTCCTGTGCCCGAACACGTTCGCTTTATCTGCAATATTTTATCATGATATAGCAAGGGTGAGCATGAAAGTTGCCCAGTAAGTTTATATACAATAACATAACAATATATCATGATTGAAGAATATGAATAATTGGTTGGCTATAATTCAACAATATGATTGTGAACTAGCAGGAACAAAATTTTGACTGAACAAGTATTTTACATGAACAAACATTTCTGAACCAACTGGTAATGAAGGTGATCAGCCTTTCATACCTGACTTATACATGCAAGATGTACAGAGTACAACTTTCATGGCAATCAGCAATGATTAACCATAAGCTGGAATAAACTACTCTTATTAGAGTTAAGTATGAGAAAACTTGCAGAACCGTTGATTACCGCAACGCAATTAATAACGCTTTAACCCGAAGACCTAATATTAATAATATAGATCTCCAATATTAGAATAATATCATCATAGTTTAATACTATTATATTTATATACACAGAATAACCTAAACACATTACCACATAAGCCTATTAGTCTTTACAACACATAAGACTAGGTATCAAGTCAAACTATTTAAGTCTGAGTTGAAACCGACACAATTCTAACATCCCGACGGTCTAGTCGGACTTTTATCGAGTTTAAGTTCAATTAAACTCTGCCTAAACACTTAACAATTATCACAGAAAATTTCTTATTAGCCAAAACATTTTCAAAGACTTATAAAAATTTTCAGATAATTAATATTATTATCATGAATTTTTTTTTATTCATTATCTAATATTATTAATCAATTAATAATATTCAAATTATTTACTAATATTATTAATCATTTAATAATATTTTATTTGTTTCATAAATAATAAAGGTCTCACACAATATAAATATTTTACACCTTCAAGTTTATTTCCTTTTCAGAAATATCTTTTACCTTAACTCAAAATTTCGGAGTTGAAACAGGTATCACATAGCTTTTATACTAGAAATCAATTTACTATAATATTTCTTTAATAATTTTTTTATATTATTTTGTCCATTCATGAGTCAACACAGACCATTTCTCTCATATATACATATTTTATTCCGCTAGCACATTTGCTTTATCTATCGTTTTATAATTATTCACATTTTTGCTTTATATATTAAATATATATATTTCGCTACGTAAATCTCAACTCAAAAACCACATTTTGAACACCGAAAACCTCAAAATATCATTTTTATGATTAATACAATTTAAAAGGTTTTATGTTCTTCGTTGCACCATAAAATAATTTATAGGCAATTATAGTTTTTATTTCACTTAAATATGTAATTTATATTTATTACATATTTTTATTTCTTTATTTATGCCCGACAAGAAGTTTAGCGACGTAAAATATTTCATATAGCCAAATCTCGCCCCGTAGGACTTTATTAGAATTATTATGACTTATTATTACGCCGGGACACGATTCGGAACGGCGAACGTCAAAATCGCTCGACGCGCCGACGCTCGGCGTTCGCTCAAATTTTAATCCTGACATGCTTGTTTGCCCATTTTTAACTTTCAAACCATAAGTCATATATCAACGAAATTTCGGGCGTATTATAGACCCCATGACATAGTATTTTAGAAAAATTTCACACCGCGATAATGAATAACGGAAACTAATCAAAACGGTGCGCGAAAAGCATGTCAGGCAGCTGCCCAGCAGTGCAGCGCGGCGCCGCACGCCCAGTGCGCGCACGCTGCTGCCCAGCGGCGTTGCCGCTCCGCCGCTCGCATACCAAATCCGCTATTTTACGAATTTCGTACGCGTTGTTCGTACATCCGATTAATCTGATTTTTGGATATGTTATACATGGCATACCCAAGTATTTTTAAAAAATATCAGGACTGGGTTTCAGGTATGACAGGCTACCCAAACAGAGCGCCAAAAGTGTGCGTTCATCACAGTTTTTCAACTTTTTGCCAGATTTACCCTCTCTCGCTAAAACAGTCATAACGTTTTCGTTTTAAAACATTTTTAAGAGATTCTTGAGCCCACGCGAAGCTAACTTCCGGGACTACAACTCTTCCCTACTGACTTGTTTCCAAATTCCAAACACATCAGACCAGAAATTCCGTTCAAGTGAACAGAACCGCACTTGTTGGACAGTTTTGACACTACTACTTTGAAATGTCTTAACTCTCTCCTCCGAAGTCGGATTTAGTCCGTTCCGGAGTCTATGGAAAGCTTATTCAGTGTAATACAACATATCAAAAGCCCAGAATTTTCTGAACATCCTAACTAATCCTGAATTTTCCTTTTAGGGACAGCAGTCCACTAGATTTTTTTTTTTAAGGTTTGAAAACTGTTTTGCTTTTCTTTCTTTGGAACAAACTAGTTAGCATCCAAAAAAATTAGATCTACACATAACACATCATTAAACATGAAGATCTACGATTTTTGAGTTTAGAATTATAAGCTCATGATCTTTTCAAAAATAACCACAAGGGAATACATTTAAAGCTAACTAGATTTTTAGTTTTGGAAATTTTTTATACCTTTTTGGTTGGATGATCTCTCCTTCTCCTACCAAGCTAGATGATGTGAAGGAAATTTTCTTCTTTTCTCCCTCCTTGATATCCACGGATTCTCTCACCTTTCTTTTCTTTCTATTCTATTTTTCTTAGCTCTTTTGGACAATGAAATAAACTTTTTAATTGAAATGAAAGGTGGGAGTATTTATAGTAGGAGAAAAATGTATATATATAACTTGTATATATAAATCTCCCAACATCTAAGCTTGCTTGCCTTGGTTGATAATTATTTATTAAGCTAAAAAGGCTAGTAGGCTATATTTAGGTGAGTGGGTAAACAACTCTTGACCAACTAAAATGGAAGAGTAATGCAATGAATCGTGTGCTCCTTTCTCCTACTTGCATAGCCGGATTAATGCTCCATATTTGGCCAATATTTATTTATCAATTTATTTGTTATTTAACCATCTAGAAGGTCCATAAAAATTGAGCCATAGCTTGGGCCATTTGATTTCTTGTTTGGACTTTCTAATTAAATTGTTTGAGTAAAAATATAACATAGTCCAACACACTAATTGTATCTTACCCTAATTATTTAGTTAGAGTTTCTAAATCACTCATTATGGAATTTAAATACATAGATAATTTAATAATGTAACCCAATTAAGCTAGGTTTAAAAATAATCAATAACTTGAGATAATAAAATTAATCTCTTAAGTTAGTATACTAGTATAAAATTTAAATACTAGTATTTTACACTTGTTATAACCCTTAGGTTATTTAATTCTCTTTCCTAATATATAACATTAGGTTAAATAATTTTCTTTTATTTGTTTATATAATAAACAAGTATAAACAATCACATAAGTTCTTCATAAAAATTTAAATCCAAACTCTATTTCCAATCTAGGTCTTATTATTTAACCTTTATTTAATCAATTAAGATTTCAAGTGATTCATTAGGGTTTTCCCTAATTAAATTATAATTAATACCGTTTAACCTTATTCATAACATTGCATTCCCAATCTAGGGTTCCATTCACCGAATTAGGGTTTCGGATTTCCCGGAACTGAAACTAGGGTTTCCAGAACTGATTTCTAGGGTTTCTTGTTAAATGCTAGGATTTTCTAACCGAACACTGTCGTTCTTAATATATTCTTAGGGTTTGTTACAGATATAATTTATCTGGTCAACCCTTGACCCTTAACCACATTCTGTACACAGAACATAACCATAAACACAAAACATATTCACATAAATCCTTAATCCTGAATAATTCACCTATATCCTTCACTGAATTTTGAAACCCTCAAAATTCCTTCCCAATAACATCAAACGCATACACTTATTTCTTGTCTAGGTCTATTATTTGACCTTAAATCAATCATTTAAGATTTTAATAAATTACCCAAATTCTCGGGTTGTCACATTCACCCCTCCTTATAAGAATTTCGTCCCCGAAATTCACCTTACACGATTCACACATGAACCTTATACCTTACACTGTGCACCTTACACCATTCACACATGAACCTTTCACACACATTATCACCAGAGTAAAAGTTTTGAAATTGTGCTGAGGGATCATATAGACCATGAACACATTTAGTTTTAACGGTAGTGATCATACCGCAAAACAATACATTACTTGGTCTGTTTACAATCACAAAGAAGATAAACTACCATTATTAGTACTTTAGGTGATCAGCCCATTGTACAGTTACGTCATGCATAACGTATTAGTCATTTTTAGCGAATATTTACGCTATTAGATTGGATTATTTATCCAAACATTATCGTTCACCTCAGTCTTATCATTGGATTCCGCACCAAAACAATTTGGTTCGGGAAATTCTTTCAATGAACACTTGGAATTTTTTTATAACATTAGTCTAGCTGAATCAAATAGCATAGACCCATATCAATAATTCAATTCGATCGAATTATTTAGGTGTAGCCAAACCCCGTTGGCAAATTAAAATTTTTGAAAACATTTTCGAGAATGACGTCATGATGCCGCACTGTATTAACAGTCCGTTGAGGATTACGTCATTGGTGATTTTATCATACTACATCATACCATAGTAGAATAGTGACTTCAGGTCAAATTCATACTAAGTAATAATGCATTGATGACTCCATCGTTTTTATCATCTCTGCACCAGGTTACATGGTACATAAGTGATAAATAAAAACAATATTTTTGATATTTCAAAACATTTGCATCTAGCCGAAATAAGTAGCATAGACTGTACTTTAAACCGTTTCAAAAATGGTTACGAGTCTACATTTTTTTTTAAAAAGGCACATAGTGCGTATTTAGCTTGATGTCAAAAATTTCGAAGTTTAGCATAACTAGGAGTTTAGGAAAACCTAAGTCTCCACTAATGATCATTTGCTTAATAATCTATCTGTTCCTATAATCATTAACACTCCATTCACACACAACTATACCCAGTTCATAAAACCACACTTATGAGTTCATAGCCTGGCCACAATTATATGAGTTTACGAACTTACCCTAGTCTGACCTTTGGCGTCCGTTCGCTAAGGGCTCATAAATATTTCATATAACTATGCGTCAAGAATGTCACATAAGTATGAGTTCTAAGAACTCGTACTTAATCCTATATTCTCTACCTATGGCCTATTTATCTATATATAATAACTAACGTGACACAACATTTCAACTATTACCAATGCCACCAACTGAGTAGTTTTTACACCAAGTACAATTCCCCTCCCATAAGAGGAATCATACAACTCTGTTGCTGGCACGAGTCCTCATTGAAATCCCCACCTAACCTTAACCCCCTTTTTCAATACGAATTCAATTCGTATTCATAATCCATAACTCATTTATGAGTTTTCATTTTCATAGTACCATTTTATAGTACAACCTTCACACAGCATCTTGCTGTAAACTTTTCAATCAGTAAATTGATTCATTTCCCATATCATAACCTTTATCAAATCACGGGGTGATCTTATCGTATATATTACGATTCAATTCCATTCACTATGATCGTTTTGTTTTACGATCTCCTATTCCTGCACTTTCAGTCTTTTAGACTCGATCTATTCACCATTACTGTTCAACTTTATTATCAGAGTTAGGGAACTCTGTGCTTTACACCCGCCGAGATTCATCTTTGAATCTTACCGACCCACTAACTCTATTTGAGTTAGTCTTATCCTAATCACTGCGGTTATTGGTCTCAGGTATTCCTACCTAAGATTCATAACCAACAGCTCTGATACCAACTGTAGCATCCCCGAATCCGGGCCCCGAATCGTCTCGGATCCGGTATACTATTTATATCACTATTTGCGGAAGATATAAACATAAATTGTTTATACATTACATTACACACTATTCCCCAAGGTCGAGTAACCTTAACTTAATACACATTTCTTATAATATCTATTACAATACGCTATTACGACTAACTGCACTTTATATCCCAAGCGAAACTTGGCTTTAACCTTTTTCCTGTGCCCGAACACGTTCGCTTTATCTGCAATATTTTATCATGATATAGCAAGGGTGAGCATGAAAGTTGCCCAGCAAGTTTATATACAATAACATAACAATATATCATGATTGAAGAATATGAATAATTGGTTGGCTATAATTCAACAATATGATTGTGAACTAGCAGGAACAAAATTTTGACTGAACAAGTATTTTACATGAACAAACATTTCTGAACCAACTGGTAATGAAGGTGATCAGCCTTTCATACCTGACTTATACATGCAAGATGTACAGAGTACAACTTTCATGGCAATCAGCAATGATTAACCATAAGCTGGAATAAACTACTCTTATTAGAGTTAAGTATGAGAAAACTTGCAGAACCGTTGATTACCGCAACGCAATTAATAACGCTTTAACCCGAAGACCTAATATTAATAATATAGATCTCCAATATTAGAATAATATCATCATAGTTTAATACTGTTATATTTATATACACAGAATAACCTAAACACATTACCACATAAGCCTATTAGTCTTTACAACACATAAGACTAGGTATCAAGTCAAAATATTTAAGTCTGAGTTGAAACTGACACAATTCTAACATCCCGACGGTCTAGTCGGACTTTTATCGAGTTTAAGTTCAATTAAACTCTGCCTAAACACTTAACAATTATCACAGAAAATTTCTTATTAGCCAAAACATTTTCAAAGACTTATAAAAATTTTCAGATAATTAATATTATTATCATGAATTTTTTTTCATTCATTATCTAATATTATTAATCATTTAATAATATTCAAATTATTTACTAATATTATTAATCATTTAATAATATTTTATTTGTTTCATAAATAATAAAGGTCTCACACAATATAAATATTTTACACCTTCAAGCTTATTTCCTTTTCAGAAATATCTTTTACCTTAACTCAAAATTTCGGAGTTGAAACAGGTATCACATAACTTTTATACTAGAAATCAATTTACTATAATATTTCTTTAATAATTTTTTTTTATATTATTTTGTCCATTCATGAGTCAACACAGACCATTTCTCTCATATATACATATTTTATTCCGCTAGCACATTTGCTTTATCTATCGTTTTATAATTATTCACATTTTTGCTTTATATATTAAATATATATATTTCGCTACGTAAATCTCAACTCAAAAACCACATTTTGAACACCGAAAACCTCAAAATATCATTTTTATGATTAATACAATTTAAAAGGTTTTATGTTCTTCGTTGCACCATAAAATAATTTATAGGCAATTATAGTTTTTATTTCACTTAAATATGTAATTTATATTTATTACATATTTTTATTTCTTTATTTATGCCCGACAAGAAGTTTAGCGACGTAAAATATTTCATATAGCCAAATCTCGCCCCGTAGGACTTTATTAGAATTATTATGACTTATTATTACGCCGGGACACGATTCGGAACGGCGAACGTCAAAATCGCTCGACGCGCCGACGCTCGGCGTTCGCTCAAATTTTAATCCTGACATGCTTGTTTGCCCATTTTTAACTTTCAAACCATAAGTCATATATCAACGAAATTTCGGGCGTATTATAGACCCCATGACATAGTATTTTAGAAAAATTTCACACCGCGATAATGAATAACGGAAACTAATCAAAACGGTGCGCGAAAAGCATGTCAGGCAGCTGCCCAGCAGTGCAGCGCGGCGCCGCACGCCCAGTGCGCGCACGCTGCTGCCCAGCGGCGTTGCCGCTCCGCCGCTCGCATACCAAATCCGCTATTTTACGAATTTCGTACGCGTTGTTCGTACATCCGATTAATCTGATTTTTGGATATGTTATACATGGCATACCCAAGTATTTTTAAAAAATATCAGGACTGGGTTTCAGGTATGACAGGCTACCCAAACAGAGCGCCAAAAGTGTGCGTTCATCACAGTTTTTCAACTTTTTGCCAGATTTACCCTCTCTCGCTAAAACAGTCATAACGTTTTCGTTTTAAAACATTTTTAAGAGATTCTTGAGCCCACGCGAAGCTAACTTCCGGGACTACAACTCTTCCCTACTGACTTGTTTCCAAATTCCAAACACATCAGACCAGAAATTCCGTTCAAGTGAACAGAACCGCACTTGTTGGACAGTTTTGACACTACTACTTTGAAATGTCTTAACTCTCTCCTCCGAAGTCGGATTTAGTCCGTTCCGGAGTCTATGGAAAGCTTATTCAGTGTAATACAACATATCAAAAGCCCAGAATTTTCTGAACATCCTAACTAATCCTGAATTTTCCTTTTAGGGACAGCAGTCCACTAGATTTTTTTTTTAAGGTTTGAAAACTGTTTTGCTTTTCTTTCTTTGGAACAAACTAGTTAGCATCCAAAAAAATTAGATCTACACATAACACATCATTAAACATGAAGATCTACGATTTTTGAGTTTAGAATTATAAGCTCATGATCTTTTCAAAAATAACCACAAGGGAATACATTTAAAGCTAACTAGATTTTTAGTTTTGGAAATTTTTTATACCTTTTTGGTTGGATGATCTCTCCTTCTCCTACCAAGCTAGATGATGTGAAGGAAATTTTCTTCTTTTCTCCCTCCTTGATATCCACGGATTCTCTCACCTTTCTTTTCTTTCTATTCTATTTTTCTTAGCTCTTTTGGACAATGAAATAAACTTTTTAATTGAAATGAAAGGTGGGAGTATTTATAGTAGGAGAAAAATGTATATATATAACTTGTATATATAAATCTCCCAACATCTAAGCTTGCTTGCCTTGGTTGATAATTATTTATTAAGCTAAAAAGGCTAGTAGGCTATATTTAGGTGAGTGGGTAAACAACTCTTGACCAACTAAAATGGAAGAGTAATGCAATGAATCGTGTGCTCCTTTCTCCTACTTGCATAGCCGGATTAATGCTCCATATTTGGCCAATATTTATTTATCAATTTATTTGTTATTTAACCATCTAGAAGGTCCATAAAAATTGAGCCATAGCTTGGGCCATTTGATTTCTTGTTTGGACTTTCTAATTAAATTGTTTGAGTAAAAATATAACATAGTCCAACACACTAATTGTATCTTACCCTAATTATTTAGTTAGAGTTTCTAAATCACTCATTATGGAATTTAAATACATAGATAATTTAATAATGTAACCCAATTAAGCTAGGTTTAAAAATAATCAATAACTTGAGATAATAAAATTAATCTCTTAAGTTAGTATACTAGTATAAAATTTAAATACTAGTATTTTACACTTGTTATAACCCTTAGGTTATTTAATTCTCTTTCCTAATATATAACATTAGGTTAAATAATTTTCTTTTATTTGTTTATATAATAAACAAGTATAAACAATCACATAAGTTCTTCATAAAAATTTAAATCCAAACTCTATTTCCAATCTAGGTCTTATTATTTAACCTTTATTTAATCAATTAAGATTTCAAGTGATTCATTAGGGTTTTCCCTAATTAAATTATAATTAATACCGTTTAACCTTATTCATAACATTGCATTCCCAATCTAGGGTTCCATTCACCGAATTAGGGTTTCGGATTTCCCGGAACTGAAACTAGGGTTTCCAGAACTGATATCTAGGGTTTCTTGTTAAATGCTAGGATTTTCTAACCGAACACTGTCGTTCTTAATATATTCTTAGGGTTTGTTACAGATATAATTTATCTGGTCAACCCTTGACCCTTAACCACATTCTGTACACAGAACATAACCATAAACACAAAACATATTCACATAAATCCTTAATCCTGAATAATTCACCTATATCCTTCACTGAATTTTGAAACCCTCAAAATTTCTTCCCAATAAAATCAAACGCATACACTTATTTCTTGTCTAGGTCTATTATTTGACCTTAAATCAATCATTTAAGATTTTAATAAATTGCCCAAATTCTCGGGTTGTCACACACGCTGAATATGCTTGCGGTTGATTTCGTTGGTTTGTTTGTTGAAATTGATCCCGTTGTCGCCAATGTCCTGCTGCCTTGTTCCGTATTCGCATTCCTTGTTTCCATTTCCTTTCTTGGACAGTCTTTCACCTTATGTTTTATTGATTCGCACACAACATATTCACTTTACATTCTTGGATTGAGACATTTTGGAAAGATATATATCCCTTCTGTCCATACTTTTCACACACAAACTTTTCTTTTAATCACATTCCTGGTTTATTTATTGAAATTATCTTCTTTTATCATATAGGTTATAGGAGTTGTCTGTTGCCCCGCCGTTATCCTAGCTATTACTAACGTTGCTACAAGGTCATTTGATCTTCTAAATACTTGCGATACGATTGTCTTGAAGTCTCTGAAGTTTGTCGATTGATTGTCTGGTTGATTTTTCCGCGACTGGTATTTCGTTCTGCATAGCTTGATCGTCCGCATTCGCAAAATTCTGTGTTGGGTCTAGTTGTCCTCCAACTTTGTTCACAGGTCCTTCTATCCTTTGGCTTCGTTTTTCGTTTTGACGGCATTATCATAAATTATTCTTACATTCTAAGCCTTATCGTAAACGTTTAACATATAACGCAAAATTTTCTATTCAAATAATCAGGTACTCAAAATATTATATTTTGAAAACTCGGTCCACTGTAATATCCAGTGACCAGATTAATATTTACTATCTTTATACCAACTTATCCCATTAATCCAACATAAATTCATATTTATACCACTTGACATGCCTTAGCACACACTGCTTTAAACATCCGCTATCCCTTTGTGACTCGTAAGTCGGGAATTGCTGCCATAACTTATACAAAACATTACATTACACCAATATACCTATCATATATACCACCTAAAACTATACCTATTCAACTAATACTAATACTACCTATTCCTTACACATTCACTAACGATCATTTGCTTAATAACCTATCTATTTTCCATTATCCCCAATATCCATTCACACATAATTATATCCAGTTTGTCACAACTTATAACACATTATGAGTTTAAGAACTCATCACAAACATACGAGTTTAAGAACTCACCATAAATATACGAGTTTAAGAACTCAACATTGACCACATATCCTTTAACTATACTTTACCTATCAGTTATACTTAGCGTTTCTTGATCCAGTACTATACTTTCCAAAATAACCACCTCTTTGAGGTAGCTTTCAATGTGAGCCTCTATTGCATCTATTGACTTTAAATTTTAAACTTAAATTACATTTATCAGAGTCTAATCCCAAGTACGTAACCTTTACTACATTCTTTACATGATATATAATACATATCATTTACTTAATACAGTCTATATATTACAAATGATACCAATAACATGTCCTGTTTGCTTTCCTTTTCACTTGATTTTGGCCGAGCCTTCTAGTTGTTCACACTTAGCTGAAAACATTTAAATTAAGCAAGGATGAGCATTTGAGTGCCCATCAAGTATTATATATATATATATATATATATATATATATATATATATATATAAGCTGAAAGAATTTAAATGTTTTCTTTATAATATTCTTCTACAACCGGTCTATAGTTGTGAAGTATTCTGTACCAAAAACAATAACATAACAACCTTATTTCAAATTTTTGAAAATATGTATTGTCTATACATGGGGTTTCTGTGACATACTATGAACATTGTTTTTCATTTTCGAAAAGGTTAAACAGAAATTCATCTGTAAACCGGCATTGCTTACGGGCCTGAGGGTGTACAGTCCAAGGGCCCTATATTGATCAATACTACATTGCTAGAACGATATTATCGTTCATCCTTTGTCCGCCGTAGCGCATAAAAATTTTCCCATTATCGGAATGTTCATATCTGTCAGGTTTTCATAACAAATGTCTTATATAATTCAACATATATGTATATCAAAGGTGTATCAACATGCGATTGAATACAATGATTATCCAAGTGGGGCCACTTGTATGATCATTTATAGAAATTAACGAACAGAATATATATCTGGATTATCATATACTAACATTTTGATAATCAATGAGCGTATATAATATAGGCTTAACAATCTGTACAGTAATAATATAACTTTGAAACATTCTTACACTTGTCCAATGCATAAAGAAAATGCAAAGGTAGGATACTTGCCTGATGCGCTGCTTACAAATACGCAACTTAGACTTATCTTTTCTATCACGACCTATCATTAATCAAATCATTCTATCGATTAGAATCACATATCATAACACATAGTACTGCTTATTGCAGTCAGCACATAACATAATCACATTGTCATACATGTTCAACAATCATGTTATCACAAACAAACATCAACTCATTCCTAATCACATTATCACACAACTTTATCCATCATTGAATCACAAATAAAATAATTAACTAACTATATTTCTAAGTCCAGATCAATTTCTAAACCATGTCGGTCTAACGACATCTTTATCGGGTAATTATCGAGTCTAAGACTCTAAACAGTTGTTCAATATCCATTTAGACTAATTAAATAACAGTCATATCATTTTCCATGACCTTATAATAATTATAAAATAATTATTACCATTTACCATAATTTTTGAAATATCAGAATCATTATTAAATGATTTAAATATCAAACAATTCTATTATCATCAATATTTAATTAATATAAAACTATTAATCAAACCATTGCCAAAATATTAAAGTTCTGTATAATAACTCAAAATATTCTTAACGTATTTATATTACCCTTAAATGATTTTTAAAACATTTAAAATCATTATTAAATAATTACCATTAATATTTAAATATTAATGAACTATTTATCCAAATATTAAAAGTCATTAATTATAACTTAAAATATTTTTAAATTCATTTATATCCCTTTTTAAATGATTTTTAAATAAATAAAACCATTTTTAAACTATTTATTTAATATAATTATTAAATAAATTTAGTATAATTAATCATTAAGTAAATATCATTAATATTAAATTATTAATGAAAATATCCCTTAAATATTAAAAATTATATTTTATAACTTAAAATATCTTTAAACACTTTATTTTCATTTAAAATGATTTTTAAAATAATAAAATCATTTTTAAACTAATTTATTTAATATAATTATTAAATAAACTAAATATCACTAATAATAAATTAATATCATTAATATTAAATTAATAATATTTTTCATGACAAAATATCAAAAGTCATATTTTATAACTTAAAATATTTTTATAATACTTTAAATGATTTTTAAAATCATAAATTTTATTTTCCATAATTTATTTAATATATTTATTA
Source organism: Panax japonicus (assembly GCA_020205505.1). NCBI lineage: Eukaryota > Viridiplantae > Streptophyta > Magnoliopsida > Apiales > Araliaceae > Panax > Panax japonicus. The sequence continues at coordinate 34,818,913 of CM035113.1, read as the reverse complement.
AATAACTTAAACATCATTAATATTAATTAATTAATGAAAATTCATCACAAAATATTAAAATTCATCAAAAATGACTTAAAATATTTTATAACACAATAATATAATTTTTCATGAATTAAAACCATTTTTAAATAATTTATTTAATATTATAACTAAATAAATAAATACCTTTTATATTCCCAAAAATATTAAATATTATTAAAATATACTCAAAATAATTAAAAACTATTTTTCAAGTTTTAAAATAATTTTTCAAAATTTATTTTGTATTTTTAATAATTAAAAACTATTTTTTTTTCTATTTTTAATCAATTTCCCGAAATTCAGAAATTAAATTAATTAGAATCCGTCGCTAAATGCTATAGCGACAGACAACCGTCGCTGTTGGTGTTCTTGAGCTCAAGAACACTGACATGACCAGCTTCATGGTGGCTTGTTTGACCGTGTATAACTTTCAGTAAAAAATGTTTCTGGGCGATCTAATACATACATATTGTAGTGCTCATGTAATACTACAATTAACAACAAACATCATGGCTTAACATCATCAGATCTAAGAGTTATTAACCATCAAAAAGTCTGACAAGGTTGTTCTTCACGAAGAACAGTTTGTGATGCCTACTTTGGATCCTTATAACTTGAAATCTATGTATTATTTGTGGTATCTATCAATTGAAGTTTGTAGACAACATGTATGACTATAACTCTAATTCCTAACATCATCATAACAACAAGAAATCAAGCAGATAAAGTATGGTTAAACGTTGTCAGAAAAATCGACACTTATAAAATTCTGGGCTGCCCAGAATTTGTCTGGTCAATGCCGGTCAACTCACTTTGACCTTAAATAACTTTTGATCCACAATAGATATGGACCTGATTCTTTTTGGAGATTAAAGACCATATTACAGACTACATACAACAACTTTTAAACAACACAAATAATGATCTAGAAAAGAGTTATAAGCCCTGACATTTGATGAAAAATCACAGATTTGTTTTTTTTTCGAACTTGCTTAAAACTTCAAATTTGTGCACTTTGATGTTATGGGTATTTGATTTATCAACCCAGATCATCAATTAACACCTTATTACACATATTTAACAAATCAATTACAACATTTAACAACAAATCGAAGGATTTCTAGGATTAGGGTTTTATACCTTTCTTTGATCCAATTTTTGATTTTGTGCTTCTGATTTGTTATGGGATTTCATGGGGCTGTGTTTTAGGACTGATCTAGCTTAAAATTTCGGATATATGGGGCTTGAGAGAGAATGGTTGAGTGTTGTGCAAAATTTAGTGAACAAATGTATTTTCTCTATCCTTCAATCTATTTATAGAAAAGCTAGATGCATGTATTGGCTGAATTGCTGTGGATTTGCTGAGATTTCTAGCACATGGGGTAGTTGGGTTTGGTCACCAACTTTCCCTAAGGTCAAAACCTACACATTCTAGCTTAATAATGCAAGAGGGGTAAAAATGTCATTTAGTAAATCATTTAAATGGCAAAATTATAATCTTGGCAAACCCTTAAGGTTTAGGGTTTGGATTAGGGTTTAGGGTTTGGACCATTTTAGAGTTTAGGGTTTGAGCCATTTTAGCAAAAGTCTAGGATTTCCAAAATTAGGATTTAAAAATAAATAACAATTTATTTTTTTTAAAAAAATTGATTTTAGTTTCTAAAATCTTGAAAAATAAATTTGTTAATTAAATTAGGTTTGTAATTATCTTATACATGGACATTAGGGTTTATTACCCTTAATCATAATTAACTTTGCTAATAAAGCAATTAGAGTTTTAATTTAGGAAAATTAATAAGGTTTTATACACCTTAATAATTAGGGTTTCTAACCTTTAAAATTAAGATTTCTAATTTTACGATTAGGGCATACGATTAGTAATGAGAGTTTACAATTACTAATTAAGGTTTCTAAAATTAGAAATTATATTCCCGAATTTAATAATTAGGGTTCTCAATTAATTAGGGTTTCTAATTAATTAGGTTTTAGAGTTTTTCCTAATTAATTTTAATTTCCCCAATACACAACATAATCCACATTAACATGATTACATAACAGTCTTAAGCCGGCATTCGGCTTTAACTTAGGGTTTAACAGCTTAAACTAGGGTTTTGGCATTTTACACCATAATTGACCAACCATTGTCAGTCCACAAACATACAGTACATATTTATAACACTGAAAAATCAAAATATTATAATATTATAATATTATTATCATTCCTTAATTCAGGCCCATAATTAGGGTTTGATAGTAGAATATAATAAAACTGTTCCACACATTAACCTTACACACATAACCATACTTATCTATAACACTGACAAATAATAATATAATATTATTATTTTCATTCCTTGATCAAAATCCAGAACTAGGGTTTGGATTCCATATCTGATTTATCTGCCATAATTAACCTTATAATTAAGTAGAAATAATTTACTTAATACCTTGAACAAAAATTCATATAATAAAATAAGTATTATAAAAATTCTATATTCATATTATATGTTATTCAATTAATATAATTATCATATTTTCATGGAAAATAAACATTAAAAACATTTTTACTATAAAACTAATTATTATTATAATATAATTTATAATGAGAAATAATTCTAAAATAAAATTATTCATAACCATTTATGTAATAAATATATTTTATATTCATCACATAAACACATACATAATACCTTTCACGCATTCTTACCTTTAAAATAAATAATTATTCTAAAATCATTTCCTATATTATTTAAATAATATAAGATTATATTTTCCTTGAAAAATAATTAATAAAACATTTCCAATAAGGAATTAATTAGTATAAAATATAATTGATAATAATCAATAATTCTAAAATAAATTTATTTGCAATGCTTAATGTAATAAATAAATTTTATTTATCACCCATATAATTATAATTACACATTACCTTGACACATATCATTCATATTTATTTTAATAAATAAATAAAAAAAAATTATACCCAAAATTTATGATTTATTTATATAAAAAATATCGGGTTGTCACAATTGTCACTTTTCTAAAAATTCCTCCATTTATATCCACATAAATAAATATTTTTCTTATCATATAAATAAATAATTAATTATTCACAAATAATATTACAGAATCACAATAATGACAACCAGGCCGTTCCCAGGAAAGAGGGGGCTTTCCAATAAGGATTTCTCCTTACTGGCGCGCAATTAGGTGACCAAACCTCTCCTTAGACAAAACTTTCTAGACATTGCTAATAATGCTATCTAATAATATTATTCAAATAATATGAATTATTGATTTCATAATGGAAAATACTGTGTAGTGACAATTATTAAAACAACAATAATATAAAATATCAATGTAGCAATTATTGAATCAATAAAATAAAATATTAAACAGTAATTACTGTAACAATTATTGAGTAGTGTCTTCTTACGTAAGAATCAATAATTGGTGCAATACCATGTGCTATTGTGCAACAATGTGTATTACTATGTTTTAACCACCGAGTATTCCAATAGTATTAACGGTAACAACTACGCCGTTATTTATAAACAACTTATACTTGTCATTTTCTTTATCCAATCACTTTTCGTTATGGGGCCCACAAAAGACTGCGTCGTCGTACGAATATTCCCTGACAGGAAGAATATTCCACGACCAAACGAATATTCTCCGACAACAATGAATATTTTATAACCACTTGTTTATTTAAAATATTTGCGCATTTTACCCATAACTAACCACATTAATCAATTCAACCCTTACTATTTCAAAATAATAAATAGAGGAAATTCAATTTCATTTATAAAAAGTTGGGGTCTTACAACCTTCCATTCTTATGAAATTCCATCCTCAAAATTGACGTACATACCTGGTGTTTCGAAAAGGTGAGGATACCTCGTTTTCATTTCTTATTCCAACTCCCAGGTCATTTCTTCAATAGCATGGTTCCTCCACAAAACCTTAACTTGTGGTATAACCTTGGTGCGTAGGACATGTTCTTTCCTATCCAAGATCTTAACAGGCACATCCTCATACGTTAAATCTTCGGCTATCTCGTCTGGTTCTAACTCAATAATGTGGTTCGGGTCCTTCACATATTTACGAAGCACAGATATGTGAAAAACATTATGAACACAAGACATGCTTGGAGGTAACGCGAGTCTATAGGCCACATTTCCTACTCGGTCAAGAATTTGAAATGGACCAATAAATTTTGGATTGAGCTTTCCTCTCTTCTCGAATCTTGTAACTCCCTTCCATAGAGCAATACGTAACAATACATGATCCCCAATGTCAAATTCCACGTCCTTTCGATGAAGATCCGCATAACTCTTTTGTCAATCCTGTGTCGTTTGTATACGTTGTCGAATTGTTTGGATTTTCTCTGTAGTCATTCGTACCAACTCTGGTCCCAACAACGTTGCTTCTCCCACCTCATCTCAGCATATTAGAGAGCGACACTTTCGTCCATACAATGCTTCAAATGGAGCCACACCTATACTTGCCTGATAACTGTTGTTGTAGGAGAATTCCACTAATGGTAGGTACTTATCCCAACTCCCTTTCAAATCTAGGACACAAAGTCTTAATAGATCCTCAAGAGTTTGAATAGTCCTCTCTGATTGTCCGTCCGTTTGAGGATGATATGCCGAACTGAAATGTAAATCCGTGCCCATAACTTTCTGCAAGCTAACCCAAAATCTTGAAGTGAATCTTGGGTCACGATCCAAAACTATGGATACTGGCATGCCATGCAATCTCACAATCTCATTTACGTATATACCAACAAGACGTTCAAGGGAATAAGTCTCCCGTATAGGCAAGAAATGGGTAGACTTGGTTAATCTATCAACAATAACCCAAATCATATCTATGCCTTGAGAAACCTTAGGAAGACCCGTAACAAAATCCATAGTAATGTATTCCCACTTCCATTTCGAAATATCAAGTGGTTGCAATGGACCCTTTGGTATTTGATGTTCCGCCTTTACACGTTGACAAATTAAACATCTTGAGATAAACTTCGCGATCTCTCTCTTCATATTGTTCCACCAAAATGTATGTCGAAGATCGTGATACATTTTGGTACTCCAAGGATAGATTGCAAACGGTGTGTTGTGTGCCTCCATCATGATTCTATGTTTTAAGTCAGAATCATTAGGAGCACAAATTCTGGAGTGTACTTAAAGTATTCCTTCTTCATCGATTCTTGCTTCTGAAATAGTACTTTCTTGAACTTTCTTCTTCATACGCGTCAACTCCATATCCGTAGCTTGAGCAGCTTTAACTTTATCGATTAAAGTCGATTCTACTCGTATGCTTGATATCATCACGTGGGTACTTGGAGCCTTTATCTCTATCTCCATCCTTTGAAAGTCATACAAAATGGGCCTTTGTGTTAACAACATTGCACTTGTACCCGCATATGATCTTCTACTCAATGCGTCAGCTACCTCGTTTGCTTTTCCAGGATGGTATTGGATGGTATGGTCGTAATCTTACAACAACTCGAGCCAACGTCGTTGCCGCATGTTGAGTTCCTTTTGGGTAAATAAATATTTGAGGCTTTTATGATCTGTGTAGATCTCTACTTTCTCCCCATATAGGTAGTGTCTCCATATCTTCAACGCGAAAACGACTGCTTCCAACTCTAAATCATGAGTAGGATAATTCCTCTCATATTCTTTGAGTTGTCGCGAGGCATAGGCTATAACTTTCCCATGTTGCATGAGAACACATCCTAACCCTTTGCCCGAAGCATCACTATAGATAACAAATCCATCCGAACCAGACGTTATTGTCAGAACAGGTGCCGAAATGAGTCTCCTCTTGATATCTTGAAAACTCTTCTCGCATTCATCGCTCCATACGAATTTTGTATCTTTACGAGTCAGCAGAGTTAACGGAGTAGCGATTCAAGAAAATCATTCCACGAATCATCGATAATAACCAGCTAAGCCTAGAAAGTTACGTACTTTGGTCACCGACTTCGATTGCTCCCAACTTTGTATTACTTCAATCTTCGCCGGGTCAACAGACACTCCATGTTTTGACACCATGTGCCCCAGGAAAGCTACTTCCTCAAGTCAGAACTCACATTTCTTCAGCTTGGCATATAGCTTGTTATCACGAAGCCTTTGCAGTACCAGCTTCAAATGGCGCTCATGATCTTCACGGTTTTCGGAATAGATGAGGATGTCATCAATAAAGATAACAACGAACTGATCTAAATATTCTTTGAACACACGGTTCATCATATCCATGAAAGTAGCAAGAGCATTAGTCAATCCAAAAGATATGACCAGGAATTCATAATGCCCGTACCGAGTTCTGAAGGCAGTCTTCAGAATATCCTCAGTTTTAACCTTCAGCTGATGATATCCAGAACGAAGATTGATTTTTAAAAAGAATTGTGTTCCTTGCAACTGGTAAAACATGTCATCAATGCGAGGTAGCGGATACCTATTCTTGATGGTGACATGGTTCAATTCGCGATAGTCAATACAAAGTCGCATACTCCTGTCTTTCTTCTTTACAAATAAAACAGGAGCACCCCAATGAGATGTACTAGGACGAATAAAACTGATGTCCAACAACTCTTGCAGTTGGACCTTTAACTTCTGAAGTTCAATAAGAGCCATTCGATATGGGGTTTTAGAAATGGGCTTTGTACCAGGTTCAAGGTCAATAAAGAATTCAACTTCACGTTCTGGAGGTAAACCGGGAAGTTCCTTAGGAAATACGTCAGGAAATTCACTAACAACAGAAATTTTATTCATATCTGACGTGTTTTTGTTCAAATACGTGACATGGGCTAAGAAATCTTGACATCTGTTTTTTAATAAACGAATAGCTTTATGGCTTGATATGACAGTGATTGACTTTAGAGGTTTGGTTGCTTGAATTCGCATAACAGGTTGGTTAGGAATACGAAAACTAACAACCTTACGAAAATAATCAATTTTATCATGATGAGTGGTTAACCAATCAATCCCTAAAATCACATCAAATGCAAGTATTTTAAAAGAAATAAGATCAACAGGTAATGTGATGGTACCAACTTGGATCAAACAAGATTTATAAACAGTGGATGCAATGAAAGTTTCTCCTAACGGAGTCTCCACAGATAAGTCAAAGTCTAATTTCTCTGGAGTCAAGTTTAAACGTTGAGCACAAGCAGGAGAAATAAATGAATGGGTAGCACCGGTATCTAATAAGGTATAAACTTCGCAAGAATTTATAATTAGCTTACCAGTGATCACCTCGTTTTGGTTCCCCTCATTTTGACCAGTCACGACAAACACTTTCCAGGAACCGCTGACTTTGACTTTTCTGGGACATCATTTGAGTCACCATCCCCACTGGACTTGGTTTCGCTACAGTACAATCTCGAGCGATATATTCTTCCTTTCCATAATTATAGCATACCTTGAACTGTTGTGGACAGTTTAGGCTGATATGTCCCTCTTTTCCACATTTATAGCATACGACTGGTGGTCGTTCTCCTCCCTTAGAACCAGTTGTTGCTGGTGCTGACGTCTTCACATTGTCATTGTTGAATCTCCTCTTTTTAAAATCTTCCCCCGACTCGCTTCTTCTATTTTCATGGCCATGATTACCACCAGAGTGGTTACCGCTTTTGTCCAAATATTTTCCTCCCCGCTGGTTTTCATTGCTCTGATGACTGCTGCCACTGGTATGACCCTGGTTGGGGTCCCTCAGTTGAACGTACTCGTTATCTCGCTCTAATAATTGATCCCTGTTAACAACATCTGAATATAAAGAAAATTTATGAGAGATAAGATATTGCCGAATCTCGGGTTTTAAACCTCCTAGAAACATCCTCGTCATTCGTTCCTCATTTTCTACCAAATGAGGTGCAAACCTGGATAAATCTGCGAACTTTGCCTCGTACGGGGACATCGTCATGTTGTTTTGTTCTAATCTAATAAACTCCACCTCCTTCATACGGCGAATACTTTCAGGAAAGTACTTGTCATTGAAAAGTTTTTGAAACGTTTCCCAAGACATGCTGAGTGCGGTAGGCTGAGTACGCTTCATAGACTCCAACCAGTAGTCTGCCTCGCCATGGAACATAAAGGTGGCGAATGGAACCTTCTATTCCTCCATGCATCCCAAGACATCGAATATCTTGGTAATTTTTTTAACCCACGTCTCTGCCTTGATCGGATCCAGCTTTCCAATAAATTCTGGTGGTCCTAACTCTTTAAACTGCTTGGCTGTGACAAGCCGCGCGTTGCTATCATTTCCAACCTTATTTTGTACACGAGTCTCCCTCGTCTGGTTTTGTATGAATTGCAAAAAGCTTCTAAACATTCTGTCGTTCATCGTCTGCTCAATGGTGTTGTTTACAGGAGGAATGTTACATTCTTGTTGCACGTTCCCTTGGGTGGTGATTAAAGGTGTCTCCACGGTCTCATTTACTCCACTGTAAATATTCTCAGTTGCCATTCTTAACTGCCATAAAATAAGGGTTAATTAAGCAAATTAACATATTACATATTAACCATATGCTCCGACTGACCAACAAATAAGCTTAGGTATGACACACTAGCGAAGGATTACTCGTCTCTCCCCTCCTAGTTCTATTCCCCGATCTCTGCCAGAGACCATATCCCTAAGCTTTGATACCAACTGTGACGCCCCCAAAATAGGTATACAACACCCATTCTGAGTCGCCAAATACATGGTACAGAAACAACTACAACTTTATTAATACAACTGTCGAGCAAAATACGACAACACTTAAACTGTGAGTTTAAATACAAATATTGTCATCTAGACAATATCCACACTCAAATAAGTCCTCATTACAATTATTGATACATTATTTTACAAAATAGTGAGGACTACTAAAACAACTTCTAGAACCATCATTCCACACCCCGACTAGTACTCGCTACATTCTCGCCTCCAAAGAAGAAAAATGGAACAAAAAGGAAAAGGGTGAGCTCAACTAGCCCAGTAAAGAACATTATGACTAAGATAATATAAAACAAATTATCGTTAGTCTTCAACAAGGAAAAATCTAATAGAATACAATAGACAACAAATTTTAAATCAATATTCGCAGCGGAAATAATAATTCATTAGAAGAGTTAAGTAGAGAATAAAATCTACTATCTTCTATATATGAATTTAAAAGTCCATCGTCAATATTTTATCCCTTTAACATAAATCAATATATATCTGGAATCAAATATTCATCTTTGCACAATAGGCCAAAGATATTCACCAGTTGGTCATGTTCATCTAAACACCTGTTCATCTTTGCACTATGACCAAAGATATTTATCAGAGATCATTCATCTTTGCACTACAGGCTAAAGATATTCAGTAATATCATTATTTAGCACTGGGGATGATGAAAAATATTTTAAAGAAAATGAATCCAGTGAAGCAAAAGAACAAATATTAGGGATTTGTATTACAGTTTTATCCAAGTTTAATAATACTCCATAATAACCAATTTTGAAGCAGAATTCAAAAATAAAGATCAAAACATGGATACAATCAAGGATAATAACCATAATAGACATCTTGGACAAAAAGAAATTTTTTTTTTATTTTTTGGTGAATAGTGTCGTATATGTGAATAGTGTCGTATACGTTAATAGTAACTCCGACATAAAAAGTTCCAAATTTGATAAAAAAAGTTCAGACCAATATTTCGGCATAATGACATTGAAGAAAATAATATCATTTAAGAAGAAAACAACATCCCTTACCTCGAAAAGAATAGTACTTCTGACTGAATTTCGGATATAACGCTGAAAGAAACTTGCACCGTATAGCAACACTCAAAGTATCAAAATACTCACAAAAATAAGCTCGATATTATAGAGAGAGAAAACTTCAGATTTTGGTGTGATTTTTAATTCTAACCTAAGCACCCTATTTATAGGAAAATGCTTAGAACACCAAAGCAGAAAATTTAATAAATTATTAATATTTTCAAATTATATTCCTACGCACACCACACCAGACCAAAATCATCAGCCATCCACCCCACAAAAATAACAAAAATGTTTTTCTTAATTAAAATATTTTAAACTTCAAAAATTAATTATTTCGGAACTTCTGAACTTCAATAATTCATAATAAATAGCCCTTTTATCAGAAAAATTTGAATCTTATGTCTTTCTATAGGAAATTCAATTCTCTACAACTTTGCAGAAGAAAGTTATTCCAAATTCCAAACAAAAATTGACCGAAATTCACATACGGACGATTTTACATGCTATAATCAAATTTCAGTCAAGAAATGGGTCCACCAACATGTTTAACATGTTTTAAATATTTTTAGTAACAAAAATATTCTTCCTCCTCATTTACTCATATATCCCACATTCATTGTAAAAATATCACCATTATTATATTATTATAATATAATAATAAATTATTTTATCAGAAAAGATAAAATATCAATTTTCAACAATTGTCACTTTTCTAAAAATTCCTCCATTTATATCCTCATAAATAAATATTTTTCTTATCATATAAATCAATATTTAATTATTCACAAATAATATTACAGAATCACAATAATGACAACTAAGTTGTTCCCAGGAAAGATGGGGCTTTCTAATAAGAATTTCTCCTTACTGGCGCGCAATTAGGTGACCAAACCTCTTCTTAGATAGAACTTTCTAGATATTGCCAATAATGTTATCTAATAATATTATTCAAATAATATGAATTATTGATTTCATAATGAAAAATACTGTGTAGTGACAATTATTAAAACAACAATAATATAAAATATCAACGTAGCAATTATTGAACCAATAAAATAAAATATTGAATAGTAATTACTGTAACAATTATTGAGTAGTGCCTTCTTACGTAAGAATCAATAATTGGTGTAATATCGTGTGCTACTGTGCAGCAACGCGTATTACTGTGTTTTAACCACCGAGTATTCCAACAGTATTAACGGTAACAACTACGCTATTAATTATAAACAACGTATTACGCGTATTACTTGTCACTTTCCGTTATGGGGCCCACAAAAGACTGCCCCATCGTATAAATATTCCCCGACAGGAAAAATATTCCACGACCAAACGAATATTCCCCGACAACAATGAATATTTTATAACCACTTGCTTATTTAAAATATTTGCGCATTTTACCCATAACTAACCACATTAATCAATTCAACCCTTACTATTTCAAAATAATAAATAGAGAAAATTCAATTTCATTTATAAAAAGTTGGGGTCTTACAACGCATCTATGAGTTTAAATGTGTATAGCTTATATGAATTTAGATATGTGTGATGAAAGTATACAAATATGTATATCAAGTGTATACGACTAATGAATACCTATACATACATAAATAGGATAACCTAGTTTGTTGAGGTGATTTTACGCTATAAGTGGTAATCAACGCTAAAGGAAAGTCTCCTAACTCTCACAACTTTGGGATTTTGTGCAAGTTCTCTAACTTTCATTAATTCACATATCGAATACAAGTTATCTAAATTCTTTACATTGTATATTGTATAAGTCCTAATTATTAACTTACTTATATTAAACAAATGTCTATCACTATTCAGAAATCAATTTCTTTGACATTATTGCGAGCATTAGACTTATTGTTCTTAAATGCATTATAAAAGTTGTCTAAACCATTGATTCGGTTAGACTGTTATCATACATTAGAAAGCTATCCAAACCAATTGACTTGGTTCGGACTCTTGTAAATCTACTGAGATGAACAAACCCTCTTAAAAAGGGGAAATTTTATATTGTCGGGGAACCGACGTGCGCACATAAGTATGATTAAATGTTATGCATAACGTAGGGTACCTTAGGCCGATCACATGTTGTACTCGTTTATCTTGGATTGCAGTATAATACTGTAAATTCTAGTAAAAGTTCTTAGTCCTTAATGACTGCTCAGTGTTCATTCTTATTGAACCTCGAAATGATTAAACCTTGAAATATTGTTGATATCCTTCAGTCTTTAGTGACATTTATCAAACATTTTTGATATTTCTTGATATCCTTTAAATATCACTTACTGTTATACCCTTGAAGATTCAAATGCTAGAACTGTTCATTCTTTTTGCTATATTACTTGCTGGGAAAACATGTTGCTCATACTTGCTTCCCTAAAAACATTACAGTTAAGGCAGAGCAAGACGGTACCTCGGGAAAGAACAAGGGTAAGGGCAAGGCTACAGAGTAGCTTAGTTCTTTAAGAGTAGTAGTATTATTATTTCTATGCGTGTTATGATGTATTAAGGATGATTAATTATGCTTAAGTTTAATCACTGGATTGTTGTAGTAATGGTTACGGAACCTTGGGACGCGAATATTTATATTATATCAATGTAAATTATTCTATTATTTCCGTTGTTGATGATTATAGTGTGATGTTAGAATTAGAACATGGCGAACCAATTTCGAGATACGAGTGTCTGAATTTGGGGACGTCCCAGGTTGGTATCAAAGCAATAGTTATAAACCTTAGGAGCGAGAGTCCTTAGATTATAACTTAGGAGAACTTAGAAGATAGAGAGGGATAAAACTCATATAGAGTTTTCATAGAGAATGACTTAGTGTGTTATAGAATATAACTTCATTATATATAATGAACTTATGTTATTTAACATTCTAATGGAGTTTTTGTTTATTTTGTCTTATGTTGGTGATTGTAGGATGACGGACATGGGAGGACTTAGCTGAGTATTAGAAGAGGAGCCGCATGATATACACGTGGTATTTGAGTCACCATTGATAGCAGAGCCTATATCAGCAGTGGCCCCTATTGATGATGATGACGAGGAGGATGAGATGGAGCCTCTACCCAAGGAGTCTGACTCGAAGGAGGAGCCTATAGAGGACGAGCCTATGGAGGACTCCGACGAGACTACTTTTGAGGATCGGATGTTGGGAGAATATGAGGAGCAGATTCTGGAGTTAGGAAGTAGAGTGGAAGAGCTAGAGACTGAGGCTAGGGAGAGGGAGTCTGAATTCCAAAAATTTAGGGACGAGGACCATCAGAGGAAGTTAGCTGTACAGGAGATGGAGGTGGAAATTTCTCAACGCAAGGAGGTTGGGATCCAGTTGGGAACCTTGTTTCATAGGTCGGTGGCTAAGAATGTGGAGCTGGCAGGGAAACTAGAAGAGTCTGAGCAGAGGGAACTTAGTGAGAAGGCTGAGAAGGAAGCCCTTCGTACTCAGCTAGAGATGGAGGTGATGGATAGGATTCACTTTGAGGAGAAGTGGGAGGATTCCAATGACAGGGTAGATGATCTTGAGGATGAAGTGCGGTGCAAGAGGAGGAAGATGAACAAGATGGGCTATGCTCTACGAACGGCTATGGAGAGGTTAATCGATGGGGTAAATCACTACCCAACTGAGCAAGGACAGACTCGACATACCATAAGTCGGGATATGGTGGCGCACATTACGCAGAAGGAGTATCAGAGCGCCGTGGAGCGTGGGATGTTAGATTGAGTCTAGAGGGAAAATCTCAGTAGTATAGTAGTTTATTTATGTGTTGTTAATATGTTGTTGTAATCTTAGTCTTTGTGTAAGATGTAAAATGATGGTAACCCCAACTTTTGAAAAATGTTAGAAGGGTAGTAAGCTGGTGTCGTCCCCGTCTTTTGTGATATTAGGGGATAAGTGTTGTCATTTATAAAAGTATGCTAGAGATAACCATGTGATGTAACGAGTTGGCATATGAATATAAATGATCTTAATTCTGAAACGTGTTATAAAGTTTTTTATTTAAGAAATGTCTAAGTAGTATAACTAAATAATAAAATGAAAATTTTATGATGCAGAAACATGCCGCCCAGACGTAGAATAACTACACCAGAAGAATCAGTTAATGATGAGAGAGGATCAGTGGATCCGATACAGAGGCTTGTTGACTTGTTAGGAGAAGCTCTTAGCGGAAGAAACGAACCAGTACCACCCAATTCCCTAGTAGCTCCGGTCACAAACTTCAAGGATTTTAAGAGCGTAAGACCTCCGAAATTAGTGGGTACTACCGATCCTATCGTAGCGCAAACGTGGGTCAAGGAAATGGAGAAAGCCTTCACCATTGCTCGTGTGGGCAAAGACCAAAAACCCGTGTTTGCTACATATATGATGAGGGGTGAAGCAAATTTTTGGTGGGAAGCAAATCAACAGAGGGCAGGAGAAGGAACTATAACCTGGGAAAGGTTTAAGACTTTGTTCTTCGAGAATTACTTCCCGAAGAGCATGAAGAATAGGATGGAGGTAAAATTTCTGGAACTGAAACAAGGAGAGATAACGGTGGCGCAGTACGCGGCCAAGTTCAATGAACTCGCACGATTTTCAACACATCAAGTCGACACCGAAGAAAGGAAAGCTCGACGCTTCGAACTCGGACTAAAACCTTGGTTGTTCAACAAGGTGTCGGTCCTTTAAATCGTCTCGTTCGCCACATTGTTAGAAAAGGTGATAATTGCTGAGGGAGGTAGTGAGGCATTGAGCCAATACAACAAGGAGAAAAAAAACAAAAATACTGTGGGAGAAACTCGTAGAGGGAGTATTAGTGGTGGAAGCCATCTGGGAAAGAGGAAATGGGATAACCGTAACAACAACAACAACAACAATACCAACAATCGAACCATCAGTCAGTCAGAGGGTTATCAAGGAAGGCTTAAGAAAAGAACTGAAGCTTACTCAAAATGTGGGAGGAACCATCAAGGGGAGTGCTGGAAGGGACACAACATCTGTTACAACTGCGGCCAAGAAGGGCACATTTCACCTAACTGCCCAAAACCGAAAAAGATCAAGGGATGTTTCGTGTGTGGCTCAACTGAGCATCAAATCAAGGATTGCCCAAGGAAGGGGAGCAGCGGAGGAAGCGACCAATAGGGAGGGGGCAGCAAGCTGATAATCGGCGGACCAACGCAATCCAACCGACCGACTGCCCGCACCTTTAACATGAATGTCCAGGACGCAGTGACTGCAAAAGATGTGGTGTCAGGTATTCTCCCAATCAATAATATAAATACATATGTATTATTTGTTTCGGGCACTACCTATTCCTTTGTGTCTGAAGAATTTCTAGGCAACTAAACATACCCCATGAACGCTTAGAGAATTCGTTGAACATAGGGGTTGCAAATAAGGAAATAATCCCCGTAGAGTCTGTGTACCGAAACTATTATGCAGACATTAGAGGGCACGAACTAAAGGCAGACTTAATTCCGATTAGACTGGGAGAGTTTGATGTGATATTAGGAATGGATTGGTTATCCAGCCATGCTGCGATAATCAATTGTCAAGAGAAGAATGTGAACCTTCAGACTTATAATCAGTCTAAGGTAGTGTTTTATAGTAGCTCGTCGCTCAAAAAATCGTGTTGCCTTACGATGATGCAGGCCAAGAAATTGTTAAAGAAAGGATGTGTAGGCCATTTGGCCTATATTATAGATACTCAGAAAAAGGGAGTAGAAATAAAGAATATATCGGTAGTCAAAGATTTTCAAGACGTGTTTCCAGACGATCTTTCTGGTCTTCCGCCAGACAGAGAAATCGAATTTGTAATAGACTTAGCACCAGTACAGACGCCGATTTCAAAAGACCCATATCGTATGACGCCAGTGAAAATGAAGGAATTGATGATACAACTGCAAGAATTACTAGATAAGGGTTACATTCGGCCAAGCGTGTCTCCTTGGGGAGCACCGATGTTGTTTGTAAAGAAAAAAGATGGATCGATGAGGCTCTGTATCGACTATCGGGAGCTTAACCGAGTGACGATTAAGAATAGATATCCATTGCCAAGGATATACGACTTTTTCGATCAATTGAAAGAAGCGAAGTGTTTTTCCAAGATAGACTTGCGAATGAGTTATCATCAGTTGAAAGTGCGAGAGGAGGACATACCAAAGACGGCGTTTCGAACACGTTACAGACATTACAAATTTTTAATGATGTCATTTGGGTTAACTAATGCTCCGATAGCCTTCATGGACTTGATGAACCGAGTTTTCAAGCCATACTTAGATAAGTTCATAGTAGTGTTTATTGATGACATTTTGACTTATTCAAAAACTAGGGAAGAGCACGCCGAACACCTGAAGATGGTACTGGAAGCCTTGCAAAGGGAAAAGATGTAAGCTAAATTTTTGAAATGTGAATTTTGGATAGAGAAGGTTCAGTTTTTAGGACATGTGATAGATCAAAATGGAATTTTCGTGGATCCTATAAAAGTAGAGGTGGTTAGTAACTGGGAACAATCAAGGACGCCAACAGAGGTAAGAAGTTTCTTAGGTTTAGCTGGGTACTATCGAAGATTTATCCAAGATTTTTCTAAGATAACAACCCCGCTGACCAATCTAACAAGAAAGATAGTGAAGTTTGTGTGGACAGATAAATGCGATGAGAGTTTCCAAGAATTGAAGAGGAGGTTGAGTGAAGCGCCTGTATTATCATTACCGGATGATACAAGAGGATTTGTAGTGTATAGTGATGCGTCGCATAGGGGACTTGGTTATGTGCTAATGCAACATGGCAAGGTCATTGCGTATGCATCACGACAGTTGAAGGATTTTGTAAAGCAATACCCTACCAATGACTTGGAGTTAGCAGCGGTAGTATTTGCTTTAAATATTTGGAGGCATTATTTGTATGGAGAAAAATGAGAGATATACACAGGCCACAAGAGTCTGAAATATATCTTCACACAAAGGGAGTTGAATATGCGATAAAGAAGGTGGTTGAAATTAATCAAGGATTACGACTGCGAAATTCTTTATCACCCGAGAAAAGCAAACGTAGTAGCCGACGCTTTAAGTAGAAAAGGAAGGGAGAAGTTATTCAAGCTGACAACTCAAGAAGAATTAATAAGAGAAATGGAAAAGTTGGAAATAGAGGTGGAAGAACCAAAAGGAGCATGAGGAAAATTATTCGTGATGGAAGCTCACTCGACTTTACTAGATAGAGTAAAAGAAGCACAAGAGAAAGATGAAGATTGTGAGAAGATAAAGAAGAGAATAGTAGGAAATAAGGAAGAAAAGTTCAAAGTAGATAAGGATGGTATATTAAGATTTGAGGGTCGAGTATGGGTGCCAGCTATAACCGAACTAAGAGAGGAAATCTTGCACGAAGCACATAATACTACGTACTCTGTTCATCCAGGAGGCACAAATATGTACCGGGATCTTCAAAACCACTTCTGGTGGCCAAATTTGAAAAGAGAGGTTGCAGAATGCATTAGTAGGTGTCTTACTTGTCAAAGGGTCAAAGTAGAACATCAAATGCCTAGTGGACTACTTCAACCGCTGGAAATACCAGAATAGAAATGGGAGCATATTATAATGGACTTCGCGGTTTGACTTCCGATCACACAGAAGGGTTATGATGCTATTTGGGTTATCGTGAACCGGCTAACAAAGACAGCTCATTTTCTACCCATCAAGATTCGATTCAGTTTGAACCAATTAGCAAATTTATATGTAAAGGAAATCATGTCACGACATGGAGTGCCAGTGTCGATTGTCTCTGATCGAGATCCGTGTTTCACATCAAAAGTTTGCAAGAGCGAATGGGAACTCAGTTGAGATTAAGTACTGCTTATCACCCTCAAACCGACGGACAAAGTGAACGAACCATACAAACATTGGAGGACATGCTTAGAGCTTGCGTGATGAACTTCAAAGGGAATTGGGATGACCATTTACCATTAGTAGAATTCGCTTACAATAATAGCTATCATGCGAGTATTGGTATGCCGCCATATGAAGCTCTTTACGGGAGGAAGTGTAGAACACCATTATGTTGGGACGAAGTCGGAGAACGACGACTTTTGGGACCGGAATTAGTTCAACAAACGGCTGACGTGGTAACAACAATAAGGGCTAGATTGGTAGCAGCTCAAGATCGCCAAAAGAAATATGCTAATTTGCATCGTCAGAGCCGAGACTTTGAAGTCAAAAGTTTTATAATTTTGAAGGTCTCTCCCTGGAAGGGAAAAATCATATTCGGAAATAAAGGGAAATTGAGTCCGAGATTCGTAGCCGTTCGAAATTTTGAAGCGAGTGGGCAAAGTGGCGTACAAAGTTGCATTACCACCTGAATTGGAACACATCCATAATGTATTTCACATTTCGGTGTTACGTCCTTACGAGCCCGACTATAGACAAGTGATCTCCTATGAGCCTATTCAAGTAGACAAAAATTTAAAGTATGAGGAAACTACTATTCAAATACTAGATAGAAAGGAGCAAACGTTGAGGAATAAGATTATATCTTCTGTAAAGGTGGTTTGGCGAAACCACGATACCGAAGAAGCCACGTGGGGATTAGAGGATAAGATGCGAAGGGATTATCCGCATTTATTTTAGTGACCTTGTACAATTCCGAGGACGGAATTTTAATAAAGGGGGGAGGATGTAATACCCGCGAATTTTAATAAATTATAATATTGAGAATAAAGATTTGTTTGCATATTTATTTGAATATAAATATATATAGCATCGACATGTGTTATGATAAGCATTTAAATATTAAGCCGGTGATAATTAAGCAATGAAGCAAAAGTGATGAGAACATTAGTTTAAACTAATGGAGTTATGCCTAGTGTGGCAAGATGATGAAATGAGAAAAATACTAATTTAACTAGTGATGAAATTAATTAGTATTACTAATAAATAAATAATTACATAATGGGATTGATTTATTGTTATTCATTAATTATCATGAATAATAGTATGTAAAGAGAAACCATATATAATAAGGCTTCTCATTCAATATAAAGTGAGGTGTGACATTGTAATGTAAATAATTATTATATAAAACTATGTGATAAAAGTAAGTTTGACTTAGGTAGTTAACCAAGTTGTATAAAAAAAAGTCTTATGTGACATTTTGATGTGTGTGGGAGTAATTAAATGGTTATGTTAAACCTATGAGAGAAAGTAACTTTGATTATATTAATAATAAATAATAAGTAACATTGGTACACAATTAAATTATATCCTGGTCTAGAATAAATATTATTTGAAATAAATCAATGTACATGGATTATATGATTTTATGTGTAATGTATGAGTGGGTGTATATGTATGCTCAAGTGTGAACAAAGGGTAAAATAAACCTAAGTGTGCTAATAAAATGCTGAGAATTGGTGGTGTCCCAATATGAGTGTCACTCCATTTCTTCTTCACGTTATAGGCCATTGGCCTAGTCCCTCAATACCAACTACATAGCTAGCAAATCATGGAGAGGGGAGTGGGCTACTTAGTACTCTTCCACCAAATCCTTCATAACCATTAGCTTCTTCTCCATTCAAATTGTTTGATTCATTGAGTAAAACTAAATTGGTCACAAGCTTGCCTATAAATAAAGCCCTTCTCATTCATAGACATATTGCTAAGTTCTCTGAGAAAAGTTCTAGTGTGTGAGAGTGTGGTTGGGCTAAGCTTATATAATCTGCAAATTGAAGCTAGAGTAGAAATTCAACTTCAGAAAAGGTAACCCTCCTCTAGATGTTCATATATTCAAGTTTCGCAAAGTTCATAAAAAAGTATGAAAAAACTAATTTTAAGTTGAAATGATTGTAGTTGAAACTTGCTAGAATGTATCAATTGATGTTAAATATTGTTAATATGGTCAAAAGCAAAATCAATGAGAGTTAAATGAAGTAAAATGGTCAAGTAACGAATTCGTAGGGAAGAGAATTGCTAAATGTATTAAACTTTGGAAAAATGGCAAAAATCTTGAATTGATCCTTGGAATTAATTGTTTGTATGTGTGGGAATGTTAGAAGCATGCTATGAGTGTTATGTAGCAAGTTTATAACAATTATTCATCATTACATTGTTGCTTGGATGAGAGTTGGGTTAAAAATTTCACAAAAGTCCGAACAGGGGATACCTGCTCGTGTTTTAGTAGGGGACATACCAGACCCGGCGGGGGGTCCTAAAGAACAAACGCCCGCCCCAGCGGGGGGGTGCTGTAACAACAAAAGAAATTTGTTTTGTTGTTTGATGCAAGAAATCTTAACTTCACTTAATTTCAAGAACATACATACTCCTTAAACATGTATTCAATGTATGTTACAAGTTGTTTAGTAGGTTTGGAGATGAATCATAACCTTTTTAAATGAAAAGTTAAAAGACGAAAATCATGTTTATAAATCCTTACCCCTTTTTGAATCTAAACCATTTAGCATATGTTTATAGTTTAGTTAGTCTTGTAAATACATATGAAATATAAACTCAACATAACTTGCACGTATAGATTGTTAGACATGACATCTCATCATTTAAAAACCAATTGAGTTGAAAACTCCAAGATTTATATTGTGAACTTTGGAACAATTAGGATAGGATGCGTATGTCTATAGAGATAATCGACATGTTCATGTATCTAGTTAGACACTTTATAAACTATGCAAGCATGAACTAAAAGAGTTCCTAAATAAATACGCAAGTATGAACTTAAAGGGGTTGTTTGACAATGTTATGTGGTTAACGAATACTATAGTTAATAGTTGTTATAATAAGCTCTTTTAACTTGGTAAAATGGAAATGTATGAGTAAATACAACAAAGGAACAAAACTTAGCCTAAAGGTGTTTCAACATGTATGAGTAGCTTAGGTGATGTTTCACATATGAGGTAAGTATAAGAAAACTAAGAATGTTTCTAAAAGATTTTAAAGGTAAAATCAATTTGAGTTACGCATTTATGAGTTTAAATGTGTGTAGCTTACATGAATTTAGATATGTGTGATGAAAATATGAAAATATGTATATCAAGTGTATACAACTAATGAATACCTATACATACATAAATAGGATAACCTAGTTTGTTGAGGTGATTTTACGCTATAAGTGGTAATCAACGCTAAAGGCAAGTCTTCTAACTCTCACTACTTTGGGATTTTGTGAAAGTTCTCTAACTTTCATTGATTCACATATCGAATAAAAGTTATCTAAATTATTTACATTGTATATTGTATAAGTCCGAATTATTAACGTACTTATATTAAGCAAATGTCTATCACTATTCGGAAATCAATTTCTTTGACATTATTGCGAGCATTAGACTTATTGTTCTTAAATGCATTATAAAAGTTGTCTAAACCATTGATTCGGTTAGACTGTTATCATATGTTAGAAAGCTATCCAAACCAATTGACTTGGTGTGGACTCTTGTAAATCTAATGAGATGAAAAAACCCTCTTAAAAAGGGTAAATTTTATATTGTCAAGGAACCGGCGTGCGCACATAAGTATGATTAAATGTTATGCATAACGTAGGGTACCTTAGGCTGATCACCTGTTGTACTCATTTATCTTGGATTGCAGTATAATATTGTAAATTCTAGTGAGAGTTCTTAGTCCTTAATGACTGTTCAGTGTTCATTCTTATTGAACCTCGAAATGATTAAACCTTGAAATATTGTTGATATCCTTCAGTCTTTAGTGACATTTATCAAACATTTTTGATATTTCTTGATATCCTTGAACTATCACTTACTGTTATACCCTTGAAGATTCCAATGCTATAAATGTTCATTCTTTTTGCTATATTACTTGCTGGACAAACTTGTTGCTCATTCTTACTTCCCTAAAAACATTACAGTTAAGGCAGATCAAGGCGGTACCTCAACAAAGGACAAGGGGAAGGGCAAGGCTACAGAGTAGCTTTGTTATTTAAGAGTAGTAGTATTATTATTTCTATGCGTATTATGATGTATTAAGGATGATTAATTATGCTTAAGTTTAATCACGAGATTGTTGTAGTAATGGTTACGGAACCTTGGGACGCAAATATTTATATTATATCAATGTAAATTATTCTATTATTTTCGTTGTTGATGATTTTAGTGTGATGTTAGAATTAGCACGTGGCGAACCAACTTCGAGATATGAGTGTCTGAATTTGGGGGGGCGTCACAAACACTATCTTATGCCAAGTATTTGGTACGGATTCAAAGGTAAGTTTGCATATGAACAAACAAATGTATTTTCATCGATTATTCGATGGGCACGTGAGGTTGCCAAAAACTTAAACGTAAATACGTTTAACAGATGAGTGTTGATCAACATAGAGTACTATAGGCTGATCACCTAGAAGTACTCGTAAGAAATATCAGATGTATGGCCTTAGTGCCGGGATGTCCTTTTCATGTATGAAAATGAAAAGAGTATGTTCATGGTCTTTCGACCGGTTCAGAATTCCTAAGCAATTATATATACTATGGAATTGTTGTTATGAAAGGAGAAGTGATAGTCAATGTTTCATAGTACTTCATAGGTATTTGTTCAGTTATGGAAGATAATCATATAACTCTCGACTTGGTATTTATATTGTGACGCCCCCAAATCTGGGTCTCTTCAAACCCGACATATGGTGCTACACGGTGCTACAGTTCACACAAACATTCAATTGAAATGCCTCAAAAGAACGATTATGTCTTATATATATATATATATATATATATATATATATATATATATATATATATATATATATATATATTCCAAAACAATATTACCATCCCCCCCTGTTTCTTTATATCCGTTACATTTGTTCTTGTCATAATATCAAATATTATCATTACAAACCTATACAATTACATAGGTAATCTACAAGTTCGTCTTAGCCTTTCCTTTATCCTTGTTGAATCCTTTGGTCCGTTCGGTCTAAGATGCATTCATATGGTTCAAGCAAGAGTGAGCATAACAAGCTCATCAAGTACAACAATTTCCATTAAAAAGCATGCTTGAAACATAGGAATCGTATATCTTCAATAACTAGATAATAGTTACGAAGTACTACCAATAATTCAAAATAGCATTTTTTTTCCTTCAAAATATTTTACAATGACAATATTAAGTAAAACATCAATTTTGGTCCAAGACCATGAGCGTTTCACAATTTCTTTGAAACGGACAACCCGACACGAAGTCCGTAAGTCCAGCATAGCTTATGAGCACTTCTAGGTGATCAACCTATAGTACTCTATGTTGATCAACACTACATCCATTAAACGTGTGTACGTTTAAGTTGTGGCAACCTCACGTGCCCATCGAATACTCGATGAAAATACATTTGTTTATTCATATTCAGGCTTACCTTTAATTCGTACCAAATAATTGGCGTAGGATAGCGTTATCAATTCTATATGGAAAACTTGTAAAGAAATCAATCAACTCTTTCGTAAAACCGTTCATGCATCTCATAACTTGAATCATTTAAAAACTTGACTAACACGAAGGTTAGACAAGCGTTTAAGAAAAACTTGCCTTTAGTGTCTGCTATAGTAAAATTACGTTTCCTTTGAGTCTTTACGGTCTCCTTGGAGATTACTTAATCAAAACTTAATCTTCTTATTGCTTCTTGAATTAACAAAGGTTATCTTTTTTTAGCTTTTGTAGCAATTTCTCTTTAACCAATAAGCTATAAGTTGTTGGTGTTTTGAACAATGAACAAAAGAGCTAGCAAGCTTCCTATTTATAGGAATCACAAAGTGAGGGTAGTTTAGACATTAAACCAATCCCACCTCCTTACTATTCCTAACTTAAGCACTAAGTTAACTTGCTAACCACAACACTTATCCATTACTTGCTCCTTACTACCTTTGCTTAATCATTAAGTTAAATTTCTCCCCACAACACTTGGCCATTAAGTATACTTGGTAATCACAACACTTAGCCACTAGGTTTACTTTACTTGCACATCACTTTGGATCATCCATGGGTTTAAACCATCCAATAACCCATTAGTTTATACTTTGGGCCTTTAGCTTAATTAATCTTAACTTATTTGTTGGGCTTGCAATTAAACAAATACTTGGGCTTGTTCATTAATTTACATTGGACTTAATCATTCCTACATTTGGGCCTTATCAAATCCCATTGGACTTTAATATTCGTACACAATCCTACAAATCCATTTCTTTTGGCTTAAAGTCTTATAACGTATAATTTACGTATAATTCTCGTATTCTAACTCGTATACTTATTCATCATATACGATGTACTATCATTCATATATACTCATATAATACCTCACATCATACTCGTATTCATTACTTCGTATAATACCTACGTATTATATGATCATTGTTTAATTCATTAATCGCATTACATTTCCTTATCGTAAATCACTTTCTCCTAATCGTTAGGTTTTAAGTTCGCGGGCAAAAAACTGCGTTTGTCATAACTAAAATATTATTGGATATTCCATATCACCTCGATATCCAATCATTTCGTATTTCTCGGAAGTTCAAAAATAATTCCCGAGCAGAAATGCGTGAATAGTGTTTTTCAGAAAATTTCTCAGAAAGCTTTTATTTTCATCTTGGAAATTCAAACACTTTAATTCTACCACGTAACCAAAATACTACGACGTTCTGATATGTTTAGGTCATAGAACGACCTTCAATTAGCTTGCTCCCATAAATAATTAATTAAATTTTATTTAATCCACATAATTAAATAAAATTTTAATTCTCCTAAAAATCCGATTTTCTGGGGCGTTACACTCTTCCCTCCTTATAAGGATTTTGTCCCCAGAATCTCGCTACTAATACTTACACCATTGAGGAAAATTTTTCCTTTATTTTAAATGTCGAATTCCCACGATGCTTCTTCGACATTGTGGTTCTTTCATTTCACCTTCTCCGAAGGTTTTATCTTAATTCACACGACTCGTCACTTCCTAGTAATAATCTGAGTTGGAAGTTAAACACTTATTAATATATTATGCTATCTTACTTTTATTAGTTCTTCTTTTAACTCGGAATTATATGAAACTCAAATTCCTCCTTCAAAATAAGATTATACTTGATCTTCTATTTATCCTGCATCCTCCTCTTCATTCGCTTGCACTCCTTGTTACCTAGTCGTACTTACTTAACTCGTTCCATTTCAGTGGATTGAGTCTATATTGTGAATAACCTTTTTACCACTTCATTCCGTAATTTAACTTCTAACTCTGATCTTGCCATCTCCGTTATTAACTCATTCTGAGTCGTTAACATCGCTAGCTTCCCCTACCCTTCCTATTTAATGCCTCGCTTCTACGTTAACTTTCCCTGTATAATATAAGATATATCACCATCCTTCTCTACCGTATATTCCACTCTTTCTGTGTGAGAATATATTTTAGACTCACATAGTCTGTGTATATCTCACACTTCTCCCCGTATAAATACTATCTTCAGATTTTTAATTCAAAACTGAAGCTGCCAATTATAGATCATGCGTAGGATAGACCTTCTTATAATCCCTTAACTGGCGTGATGCATATACAATGACTTTGCCATGCTACATGAGCACGCTATCTCGTCATCCATGCTATAGACACTTGAAATTTTCTGTACTACTGTTACTAACATTGCAGGAGGACAGATTCGTCTTTTAAGATAGAACCCTGAAAGACAATCCAAATCCATACCGGATACTACCGAAAGTGCAGCATCAACCCCGGATCGTAATCTGGGAGTAACTGTTTCAACCTTGGATCTAACCCCGAGACCTGCAGATACAATACTGAAACACACACCGGAGAAGACCGATTAATCTCGTAGATAACCCAGGGGTATCCAGTCTCAGTCCCAACCATGGGAATAGCCACCAACCTTGGTGATAACCCCAAGTAATGCAGTTTCGGAGATAACCCCGAAAATGCTTGTTTTAAATGCCATCAGCTTCAATCTTGGCACTCACAACGAGATACAATGTACCAACCCGGCAATAACATCGAAAAGACATGCACACCTCAAAGATGACAATGAGGACCTTCAACAAATGCAGCAGTCCAATCTCAGCGAAGTTTGAGCAACGTCTGCTTATCAACCCAATCTGGCAGTAACACAGGTGAGGGGCAACATCGCCATCTCGTCCAACACGATGCCACTTCTCTTCTCTACGTAACAATGTCCCACAAGGCTAACCAATCCCGAGTGACTATTGTGCGGGGTAACGGATGAAAGTTGAAGCTTGAAGACCAGAGGGCATCGTCCCATCTTCAAAGACTTTGTACAAACTCTAAATCCTATGCCATCGTACAACTCTCGACAACTCTTGAAATAGGTCTTGAATACCTCAAAATGTATGCCCGGATTGCACTTCTCAAAATCTGAATGGACATTATAGTGCCTGAATGCACGTACTTCGAGACGACCCGACCCGACAGAACCGGGCTGACCCGACCCACCTCTGGTACACCTACGGCTCAGCCGCAGGTACACCTGCGGCAAATATTGCCTATAAATAGAGGGCTTGGGGTGCTGATTTTTAAGAGAAAAAAGACGGAGAAACCTTGCACAATTTTCTCTGCACTTGCCATACAGTGTATTTTCTCACTTTCAAACACCTGTGAGCTCAAATATAGCCTCTTTTGTACCCACAAAAGCCCAGTGTTTACCCACTCTAAAGATATAGAAGCCCTTTTAACAGTCAACTGTAAGCCTTCTCACACACTTTAGAGTCTTTCTCTTCATCTTTGCACACACCCTTCTACACGTTGAGAGTCGTGTTGCTTGCTTTTGCCCAGACTTTGGTCCGTGATTTCATTCCAGTCTGTATATATATATATATATATATATATATATATATATATATATATATATATATATATATATTGACTAACATTATCGAGTTATGCCTCGATTGAGCCTAGACTTCGGTCTGGAGCGTTTACTGCTTTAATATATATATACTTATATATATCAAATGTGTGTCACACTTTGTTCGATAAGCCTAGACTTCGGTCTGGTGCGTTTACTCGCTTTCATATATATATATATATACTTATATATATACTTATATATATGAACTGTGGTCGAACTATGTTCGATGAGCATGGATTTTATATCCGATGCGTTTATTTCTTTTATATATATATATATATATATATATATATATATATATATACATATATATATATATATATATTTTGTCCTGCCTGGAGTTCCCTTCGTGGCAGTTGAAAACTTTTACAGCTTTCTTTATATTTCGTCCTGCCTGGAGTTTACTTCGTTGCAGTCGATCGTATTTACAGCTTTTAACAGCTTTATTTATATTTCTGATCCCCCATGGAGGTGTTTCGTGGTTGGTGATCATGTCTGTATATATATATATATATATATATATATATATATATATATATATATATATATATTTACCACTTTTATATATATACCTACTTATTCCTTTTATACAAATTGCAATATTCTGTGGGCCTAGGAATCATGTGATCACAGATTCATCCCATTGGATCTAGATTCGGTTCCCGTGATGGACATTTTCAGCTGCTGGACATTTTCAGCTGTAAGCAGCTTGTAAATTATTCTGCGATGTCTATTTTTCCTCAGATGGTTTCCATACCCACGAGGAAGTCGGCATTATTTTTGGATATATTATTTTTCATACAGATGCCTCGCATCCATCAAATAAAATCAATTCAGCCGCTCACTTAATAAAAATAGAAGTGTAAAAGGTCTCAATTCCTATTGAGCATCAGGGTTTGAAAAACCTCTTTTATAAAACATCATTGCCATATCTTGCTAAAAACTGATTTTTTACATAAATTCAAACTCTGTGTATATAGGTTCGAACGAGGCCTCGCACAACTTTCATATAACAGCACATTGACCCACACACACACACACATTCAGATAATAGTTTCTTGAAAAGAGGCAGTCACCGTGGTAACACGAATGTCGGGGGGTGTCTAACACCTTCCCCCCGCATAACCAAGTCCCCGAACCCTAAACGAATCTCGGTTTCGCCGACCCGTATATCAGTGTCACATCACTGGGTCATTGTGCAAAACTTTTCTCGGTTGTGTTGGTACAACCATTTAAAAAACCAACTGGCGACTCTTAACAGTCCCATCGTCGATATTATACATGTCGGACCTTTTTCACTTATTTTTTCAAACAAATCTCACCTAAAATGAGAACACCAAAGAACAAGTAACAGAAAGGGACACCCAAAAATCCCGACGTCGACAGCTGGTGACTCTGCTGGGGACTCCAGTAAGAGGACTTAAGCCGCTACAACAATCTTTTCAAAATTGTTATATGCTTGTATGTGGATGTTGCATTTATATTGGATGAATGTGTACGAATGCATGTCTTGTTTAAGCTTAGTGCTTCGCATCATATCTGCGTGTGATGTTAGTGCTTCGCACTATAAACTGCTTATGATATTAGTGCTTCGCACATGTCATCATTTCATACGGTGAGACGCGATGTATGTGAATGTATGTTGTGTGGTCCCTCCACCAGGAGGCTATCCCGTCGGTGTTTGATTACTGGACTCGTGAGAAGACTAATTCTCCGAGGCTCAGGAAAGGCACCACCCAAATTTGCTCCAGTTGAAAGACCGGATTAACTTCCCGTCTAGTAGATTGCGATGATTTGGGAACCTTCATGCCAAAAAGCCGCGAGAGTAACCTAAGATAGGTCAGCCTCTGATGGCAGTGTAGATGGGAAGGGAACTTGTTTGTTGGTTGTTTGTGGGAAACCACTCAGAGTACCATATGAACTACTAGCAGAGAAGCGATGTGTGTTGAGTCCTAGAGAATTTATAAAATGAAGATAAGAATATAAATCATCAAAGATGATGAACGTTTTAAGTAAGACATCTCCGTATGTTATGAAGCCGTAAACTGGTAAAGGAAGTTAGTCGCGTAAACTTATATTGCAAGAACGCGAAACCTAAAAATTAAAGTTACGTAAACCAATGCGTAAGTTCAATATATGACTAATTGGTGTTTATGTTTTCTCCTTATGTGTTATATAGGAATTGGAATGAGCAGTTCAGCGTAAGCTGTAGCTGGGCATAAGGCAAGTTTCCTAACTTCATTCATATTACATGAATGCTAGTTTCTTAAACTTCTCAGATGTTGTACTTGAGAAGTTATGTCTATGTGTAAATGTGCGATATTTGTATAATGTGGTAGAATGTATGAGGCCTTGAGCCACAATTTGAACACTTCGGTGTTTCTATGATATGCATTGTTCTGTGATTGAGCTGTTCAATACAAGTATGTTATGTTTATACATGAACCGTTATTGTTAAGTTTGTGCTAATGATTCTAGCCAGATAGGATGTGTATGAAAAAGGTAGAAGAATGAAAGTATTTCAAAATAAAAATGACTGATATTTTAAGATGATAGGAATCAAGACTATTCCTATTATTCAAGCTGCCTCAAAACCTTTGTTCGGTTATAGAAGTTCTAAAGAAATGTTTTAATTCTGAAGTTGTTTGTTCAACTGTTATGACTTGCTGGGCAATTGAATGCTCACACTTGCTTTAAATGAAAAACAATTTTCAGCGAATAAGGTTAGAAGAAGTTAAAGATCCCGTAAAGATCAAGCTGACGGTATCCAGATGAAGTACCATTCAGAAAGTGAATGAGCGAGAAGATCAAGTGAAGACTTGTAAAGTAAAAAGATGAAATTGAATTATAAACTAGTTTAATGAACTATTATGTATCCTTAGTGGCGGATAAAAGTCACTCTTGTAAGATGAAATGAATAATGTATTTATTAATATTTGTAATGAAAAGGGTTATAAGGTTTCCAGAACCAGGGATTTGAGAGTGTATGTCATTATATTTCAGTATATAATGATGTATGTTGGATGAATGATGTACTCATGACGTACGGAATCCGGGTGTGAAGATAGACCGGATATCGGGGCGTTACAGTAGCAGCTCAGGCAAGTATCTTAACTTTGCATTTACTGTATGTAATGGACATGAGTAAGAAAGTTTCAAAATTATATTATCATTATGCCTGATTATTAACTTTATTATTATCGATTATGTAGCCAATCCTTGTATTCATACTAGTTCTTAAATTATCTGCTCATTATTTATCAACACAGTATTACTGTATAATTCAGATATTTATTCTGTTCGTTAATTCCTAAATAGGGTTAGACAAGTGTCCTCACTTAGATAATCATTGTATTTAATCACATATTGATACATACTTATTGGTTTCCAGTATGTATATGTTGACTTAAAAAAAGTCGTCTAAGCTATTTGATTCAGCTAGACATAAAAATATTGTTGAACAAGATAGAACTTTATTGTATCCAACCAGATTATTTTGGTTCGGATTCCCGACTAAGTATGAACATCCCGAACATGGGAAAACTTTTGTGCACCTAAGGTGGATAAGATGAACGATAATATCGTTCTTGCATGTAGTATTGATCAATACATGGCACATTGGGATGATCACCCTCGTTCCCGTAAGTTATGACGATTTGCGGATGAAGTTCTGTTAAACCTTAGCAAAAATTGAAAACAAAGTTCATAGTATGTCGACTGCTCTTCATTTATAGTCAGTACGTAGATTCAAAATTTTGATATAGAATTGATATGTTGTTATTATTTGTTCAGCTTACTTCACAACTATTGATTCGTTGTAGAAGTTTTATTCAAAGAAAACATTTAATCCTTTCAGTTTTGTCTACGTCGGGATTTTTAGATGTCTCTTTCCGTTACTTATTCTTTGGTGTTCTCATTTTAGGTGAGATTTGTTTGAAAAAACAAGTGAAAAAGGTTCGACATGTATAATATCGACGATAGACTGTTAAGAGTTGCCAGTTGGTTTTTTAAATGGGTGTACCAACACAACCGAGAAAAGGTTTGCACATTGACCCAATGATGTGACACTGCTAAACGGGTCGGTGAAACCGAGATTCATTAGGGTCCGTGGACTTGGTTATGCGGGGGGAAGGTGTTAAGAACCCCCCGACATCCGTGTTACCACGGTGACCGCCTCTTTTCAAGAAACTATTATCTGAATGTGTGTGTGTGGGTCAATGTGATGTTATGTAGAAGTAGTGCGAGGCCTCGTTCGCACCTATATACACAGGGTTTGAATTTATGTAAAAATTCAATTTTTAGCAAGATATGGCAATGATGTTTTATAAAAAGGTTTTTCAAACCCTGATGCTCAATAGTAATTGAGACCTTTTACACTCCCATTTTATTAAGTGTTCGGCTTGATTGATTTTATTTTACGAATGCGAGGCATTCGTATGAAAATAATATACACAATGATGCCGACTTCCTCGTGGGTATGGTAACCATCTGAGGAAATTCAGACACCGCAGAATAATTTATAAGCTGCTTACACCTGAAAATGTCCATCACAGGAACCGAATCTAGATTTAATAGGCAGAATCTGTGATCACATGATTCCTAGGCGCACAAGATACCGCAATTTGTATGAAAGCAGTAAGTAGGTATATATATAAAAGTTGTAAATATATATACAGACAGGATCACCAACCACGAAGCACCTCCATGGGGGATCAGAAATGTAAACAAAGCTGTTAAAAGCTATTAACCGCCACGGAGGAAACTCCAGGCGGGACGAAACATAAATAAAGCTGTAAATACGGTCAACCGCCACGAAGGAAACTCCAGGCGAGACAGAATGTAAATAAAGTTGTAAATACGGTCAACTACCACGAAGTAAACTCCAGGTGGGACGAAATGTAAAGAAAGCTATAAAAGCGATCAACCACCACGAAGTAAACTCCAGGTGGGATAATATATATATATATATATATATATATATATATATATATATATATATATATATATTAAAGCAAATAAACGCTCCAGACCAAAGTCTAGGCTCAATCGAGGCATAACTCGATAATGTTAGTTAATATATATGTATATAATATATATATATATATATATATATATATAAAGACTGAAATGAAACCACGGACCGAAGTCCGGGCAAAAGCAAGCAACACGACTATCAACGTGTAGAAGGATGTGTGCAAAGATGATGAGAAAGACTCTAAAGTGTGTGAGAAGGCTTACAGCTGACTTATAAAGAAGGCTTCTATATCTTTAGAGTGGGTAAACACTGACTCTTGTAGGTACAAAAGGGCTATATATGAGCTCACAGGTGTTTAAAAGGGGAAATTACACTGCATGGGGTGAGTATAGAGCAAATTGGGTAGGGCTTACTTGCCTTTTTCTCTTACAAAATGGGCAGACCAAGGCCTCTATTTATAGGCAATTTAGCCAAAGGTGTACCTGCGGCTGAGCCGCAGGTGTACCAGTGGCAACCCGGGTTGGCCCGAGTTTATCGGGTCGGGTTATCTCTACGTGCACTCAGGCACTGTAATGTCCACTCGAACTTTCAGAAGTGAAATCTAGGCATCTGTTTGAGGTATACAGGACCAATTTCGGACCGCCGTTGTTGAGAGTTGTACGATGGCATGGGATTAGAGTTTGTACGAAGTCATTGAAGATGGGACGATGCCCTCCGGTCTTTAAGCTTCAACTTTCATCTGTTACCCTACACAATAGTCACTCAGGATTGGTTAGTCTTGTGGGACATCGTTGCGTAGAGACTTGACGTGGCATCGTGTTGACGAGATGACGATGTTGCCCCTCACCGGTGTTATCACTGGATTGGGCTAATAAAGCGGACGTTGCTCAGACTTCACTGAGATTGGACTGTTGTAATTGTTGAAGGTCCTCATTGTCATCTTTGAGGTGAGCCTGTCTTCCCGATGTTATTGATGGGTTGGTGCAGTGTATCTCGTTGTGAGCGCCGGGATTTAAGCTGGTTGCATTTGAAACAAGCATTTTTGGGGTTATCGCCGAAACTGTATTCCTTGGGGTTATCACCAAGGTTGGTGGCTATTCCCATGGTTGGGACTGAGACTGGATACCTCGGGGTTGTCTCCGAGATTAATCGGTATTCTCCGGTGTGTGTTCCGGTATTGGATCTGCATGCCTCGGGGTTACATCCGAGGTTGAAACTGTTACTCCAAAGTGTGATCTGGGGTTGATGTTGAACTTCCGATAGTATCCGGTATGGATTTAGATTGTCCTTCAGGGTTCCCTCTTAAAAGACGAATCTGTCCTCCTGTAATGTTAGTGACAGTGGTACAGAAAATTTCGAGTGTCTACAAGCTTATAGTTATTGTTGTTATTACTTGCTGGGCAATCAAATGCTCATTCTTGCTTTAAATTTAAATGTTTTTAGCTAAGCGTGATCAACCGGAATGTTCAGGCCAGAACAAGGGAAAAGGAAAGCAAACAGAATAATCTTATGTTATCTTATGTAATAGTTTGACTTTATTAAGACAATGATGTCTATTAATTATCATGTAATGAATGTTTAAAGGTCGCGTACCTGGGATTAGACTTTGATATATATAAATTAAGTTTGATATTTATATTATTATTAGTAGTAGTAGTAGTATTCCACTCATAGAAATGGTATCGTGAAGCACCGAGTTCGGGTTTCAAGTAGCTGAATTTGGGGGCGTCACAGGTTATTATCAAAGCTTTAGGGTTAGAAACCGTAGGTGGGATAGACCTTAGGCTATAACCTTAGAACAAAGGGAAACATTAAAAATATAAATAACTCATATAGAGTTTAAAAGGAGATGAATTGAATAGATTTATCGTTAAACAAAATAAAAGATAACTTGTATAAAATAATTATTTGTTGTGTGTATATACTACGTGCTAATCAAGATAGTTTATGTATTAATGTCAGATGGAAAAGAATTAGGATACCCTCACATCATAAAGAAGGATTTAACCTCCATAACCGCGCCAATATCAAAGTAAATAACTAAATTAAAGGCTCACTTTGAAAGCCACCCTTATGAGGTGACTATACTGGAAAAGTGTTGTGACAACCCGATATTTTCTATATAAATAAAAAACTGAAATTTTGCGTATAAATTTTTTTATTATTATTATTATTATAAGGATGAGGATTTGTACAAGATAATGTGTATATGTATTTATGTGGTAAATAAAAATATATTTATTACATAAATATTTACAAATAAATTTATTTTAGAATTATTGACTATTATCAATTATAATTTTTATACTAATTAATTCCTTATTGGAAATGTTTTATTAATTATTTTTCAAGAAAAATAAAATCTTATATTATTTAAATAATATATGAAATGATTTTAGAATAACTATAATGATTATTTCATTATATGAATTTGTTTAGGATGTTAAATTAAATATTTTTACTTAATTAAGAATGTTATTTATGCAAGATAAATCAGATATGGAATCCAAACCCTAGTTCTGGGTTTTGATCAAGGAATGAGAATAATATTATAATATTATTATTTGTCAGTGTTATAGATATGTATGGTTATGTGTGTAATGTTAATGTGTGGAACAGTTTTATTATATTACGACCAAACCCTAAAAATATTTTATAAACCCTATTTCTGGTTATGGAATGAGGAATGGTGATAATAATATAATATTAATTATATTTTTGATTTTTCAATGCTATAGATATGTACTGTATGTATGTGAGCTGGTAATGATTGAGTAATTGTGGTGCAGTATTTGAAAACCCTAGTTTTACTGTGGGAAAACCCTAATTTTGAAACTCAATTGTGAGTTTAAGGCTATTATATAACTGTGTTATGTGATATATGTTATGTGCTACTTCATGATATGCTAATTAGGAAACCCTAATTATAAATATTAAAACCCTAGTTTATATTTATATTTTCTAGATATTAGAAAACCATAACTATGAATGAAAACCCTAATCCTGAAACCTAAACCAGAGGTTTGATCAGTCAGAAATAGTGTTACTATGATTAATATCAAGTATGATAGACTTTAATTACTAATTAAGGTGAATCTAATTAGTAAATTAAAACCCTAAAATCTAGAACCCTAAATTAAATTCTTGAAACCCTAATTGATTTGAAACCTTAATGCGAAAGTCATTCATGACTTTGAGAATTGGTTAAGTCGTTATGTAATCACGATAATGTGATTTATGATCGGTGATATATTTATTAACCCTAATTAGGGAGAATCGCAATTATTTAAAATCCTTATTAACTTTCTGTATTATAAACCCTAATTTCAAAAGTTAAAAACCCTAAATTGCTTATTGTAAATCCTAATTGCCAGTTTGGGAAATGAGATGCTAATTAGTGTTGCTTATACCTAATTAGAAAAGTGCTATAATTAAAGATTTAAATTAAATTAGTAAACCCTAATTGATATTTTTAGAAACTAAAAGTTTATTATTTTATTTTATTTTATTTTATTGTACAAACCCTAAATTGGAAATCCTAGATTTTGTTTGCTTATAAAACCTAAATTGGCACAAACCCTAAACCCTAAGGGTTTGACAAGTTACCATAATACCATTAAAATGAATTATCAATTGACCATTTTGCCCTTATTGCATAATTGAGGATTTCTTGCAAATCTTGCCAAAATTGGAATTGGTAACCTAACCCTAACAACTCCTACCAACTCTCTTGACTTTAATTGACAGCCACATGCCTTGTAAATCAGTCAAATTCATGCATCTATGTTGTCTATTTAAGGATTGAGAGAGAGAAAATGTTAGTTTATTGCTCAAATTTTCACTAAGATCATCCTAGACCCTCTCTCTCTAAAAGCCATGAAAATATATAGTATATCAGGCATAGATTGAAGCCCCACGAAATCCCATACCAAAACAACAACACAAAATCAGAAATTGATCAAAGAAGGTATAAAACCCTACTCAAAAATCTGTCCAATTTTCTGTTGTTAGATCTTGTGTTTAAGTGTTAAAACATGTTGATTTTAGTGTCTAGTGATGATCTGGGTTGCTAGATGATAGATCCATAACATCTAGAAGCTCAGATTTGAAGATCTATGAAATCTAGAAATTTTGTTCTTGAGGTCTGACAGCCTAATGTCAGTCCATTTTAATCTTTGGTCGTTTATGATTTGTGTTGTTTTTAAGTTGTTATATGTAGTCTGTAATGTGCTCTTTAAGATGCAAAAAGAATCAAAGTCATTGAATGTCTAGATTGCTAGATATGGTCGGTAAAAACCCGTTGACCGGGCATGACCGGTCAAAATCTGGGCAACGAAGAACAGCATGAACAGCCTCTGACAATGTTTTGTGAGCTTTATATCTGACAGGTTTTTGATGTTTTGTTGTTGTTGTTTGGTAAACTTCGTATCTGGGTATGTGTATTATAGATCTGGGTCTTTTGATATCTTGTAAACTCAATAAATCGATCGTGAAAGGTGGTCAAAATAGACCACCCGAACTGACTTTTGTATTTCTGGGAAAACCCAGAAAATTAAGAACGCCACCGTCTGACATACTTTGACCGAGTATTTCATGTTGGTTCTGATGATAACAAATTCAGTTAATGCTTTAATATTGTTCCTTGATGTATGGACAATAAGTTTAAACATTTATATCACATGTAACACGACCAGAACATGGATTAAAATAGGTTGGAAAGTGACCAATCGATGTTTTGGGTTTCTGAAGAAACCCAGGTAAGGTGTGACATCATTTTTAGGAGCTTGGATTTCTTTGTGTGTTTGTAGAATGGCCTAGATGTTAATTGCTACTTGTAGTGTGGTGTAATGACTACAAGATAATGGCTGGAAATTACCCAGAAACATTTTGGATTGAACGTTACACGCGGTCAAACGTGATAGGTTGATAAGCCAGCTGTCAGTGTTCTTGAGGCTCAAGAACACCATCAGCGACGCTTTCTGTCGCTAAAGCCCTTTAGCGACAGTTTTATTTATAATTTCCGGAAATTAATAAAAAAAATTGATAAAAATGGTTTTTAATTATTAAAAATACATAATAAATTCTTAAAAATTATTTTAAAGTCTGAAAAATAGTTTTTAACTATTTTGGATATATTTCGAAAATATTTAATATTTTTAGAATGCAAATGGTATTTATTTATTTAATTACAATATTAGATAAATTATTTAAAAATAGTTTTAATTCATGAAAAATCATGAAAAATTATATTATTGTGTTAGAAAATAATTTTGAGTTATTTTTGATAACTTTTAATATTTTGTGATAATTTTCATTAATAAATTACTATTAATGATAGTTACGTTATTTACTAAATGAATTAAATAAATGAATTAAAAATGATTTTATTATATTAAAAATCATTTTAAATAATAATAAGGTATTTAAGAATATTTTAAGTTATAAAATATAACTTTTAATATTTAATGGTTAATTTCATTAATTAATGATTATTAATGATATTAAAGTTATTTAATAATTATATTAAATAAATTAGTTTAAAAATGATTTTTATACTATAATAATCATTTTAAATGAAAATAAAGTGTTTAAAGATATTTTAAGTTATAAACTATAACTTTTAATATTTAAAGGATAATTTCATTAATAATTTAATATTAATGATATATTAATGATATTAAGTTTATTTAATAATTATATTAAATAAATAGTTTAAAAATGATTTTATTTATTTAAAAATCATTTAAAAGGGATATAAATGAATTAAAAATATTTTAAGTTATAATTAATGACTTTTAATATTTAGATTATAGTTCATTAATATTTAAATATTAATGGTAATTATTTAATAATGATTTTAGATGTTTTAAAAATCATTTAAGGGTATTATAAGTACTTTAAAAATATTTTGAGTTATTATAAATAACTTTAATATTTTGGCAATGGTTTCATTAATAGTTTAATGTTAATTAAATATTAATGATAATAGAATTGTTTGATATTTAAATCATTTAATAATGATTCTGATATTTCAAAAATTATGGTAAATGGTAATAATTATTTTATAATTATTATAAGGTCATGAAAAATAATACGATTGTTGTTTAAGTTATTTATTTGGATATTGAGATACAGAATAGAGTCTTAGACTCGATAATTACCCGATAAAGATGTCGGTAGACCGACATGGTTCAGAAATTGATCTTGACTTAGAAATTTAGTTAGTTAACTATTTTAATTGTGATTCAATGGTGGTTAAAGTTGTGTGACAATGTGATTAGGAATGAATTGATGTTTGTTTTTGATGCCATGATTGTTGAACATGTATGATAAGGTGATTAGGTTATGTGTTAACTGCGAAATGCAGTATTATGTGTTATGGTATATTGTTCTAATCGAACGAATGATTTGATTAATGATAGGTCGTGATAGAAAGATAGAACTAAGTTGAGAATTGTAAGCAGCGCATCAGGCAAGTATCCTAACGTTGCATTTTCTTTATGCAATGGACAGAAGTGAGAAGTTCAGAATTATTATTATTAATGTACAGATAGTTAAACCTATATTATATACACCCTTTGATTATCAACATATTAGTATATGATAATTCGGATATATATTCTGTTCGTTAATTTCTAGAAATGATTATACAAGTGTCCCCACTTGAATAATCATTGTATTTAATTACATGTTGATACACCTTTGTTATATATATATGTTGAATTATAGATTATTGTTGGATAAAATAAAACCTTTTGTCTGGAACCCTGACAAATATGAACATCCCGTTCACGGGAAAACTTTTATGCGCCCAAGGCGGACCAAGTAAATGATAACATCGTTCTTGTAATGTAGTATTGATCAATACAGGGCACAACGGGCTGATTACCCCCGTGTCCGTAAGTTATGACGGTTTGCAGATGAAGTTCTGCTAAACCTTTTCGAAAATAAAAACAATGTTCATAAAATGTCACTTAAACCCTATTTATAACCAGTACGTAGTTTCAAAAATTTGAAAGAGGGTTGTTATGTTATTAATATCAGTTCAGAATACTTCACAACTATTGACTTGTTGTAAATGGATATTATAAAGAAAATATTTAAATTCTTTCAACTTATATATATATATATAATACTTGCTGGGCACTCAAATGCTCATCCTTGCTTAATTTAAATGTTTTCAGATAAATGTGAACAATCAGAAGGATCGGTCAAGAACAAGTGAAAAGGAAAGCAAACAGATTAGGTTTACGGTGTCATATAGTAAAGGTTGCGTACTTGGGATTAAACTCTGATAAAGGTAAGATAAGTTTATAATTTAATTAGTGTTATTATTATTAGTAATATTTCCGCTCATAGAAATGGTATCGTGAAGTACCGAGTTCGGGTTTCAAGTATCCTGATTCGGGGCCTTCACAAGTGTAGTACCGGACCCAGAAATGATAGTATAACTGATAGGCAGAGTATAGTTAAAGAATATATGGTCAAGCCCGAGGTCTTAAACTCATATGTTTGTGGTGAGTTCTTAAACTCATAATGTGTGGTAAGTTTGACGAACTTAGTATAGTTATGTGTGAATGGATTATTGAGGATAATAGAAATATATAGAATACTAAGCAATTGATCCTTAGGGAAAGCGTATGAAATAGGTAGTATTAGTGTTACTTGAATATGTATGATTTTATGATGCGTATACGATAAGTATGTATGTGTAAAGTAATATTCTCAACTTTTATATAAGTTGTGGCAGCGATTCCTGACTTTTGTGTCACAAAGGGATAACGGATGTTTAAAGTAGTATGTGTTATGCTATGAAAAGTACTATGAATTAGTTGGATAAACGTGATTTTATTTAATCAGATAATGCCGCCAAGACGAAAATGAAACCAAAAGGCAGAAGAACCTGTCAATAAAGCTGGAGGACAACCAGACCCGATACAGAATTTGGCGAATATGGACGTTCAAGCTAAGCAGAATGGATTACCAGCCGTGGGAAATCAGCTAGATAATCGATCGACAAACTTCAAAGGCTTCAAGGCAATCGAACCACCAGGATTTAGAGGATCAACTGACCCTGTAGAGGTGTATGTGATAGCTAGAGTAACGGAGGGGCAAAAGATAGCTTTTGTCACCTATACGATGAAAGGGGAGGTAATTTTTTGGTGGGAAGCAAATCAAACTAGAGCCGGAGAAGGAAATAGTGGTAGTAGGACTGGAAAGAGGAAAGGAGAAATTTCTGGAATACCAGAAGTAGGCCA
The DNA here is from genome assembly GCA_020205505.1 of Panax japonicus. Taxonomy (NCBI): domain Eukaryota; kingdom Viridiplantae; phylum Streptophyta; class Magnoliopsida; order Apiales; family Araliaceae; genus Panax; species Panax japonicus. The sequence continues at coordinate 34,779,039 of CM035113.1, read as the reverse complement.
GGAGATGGAAAGAAACGAGTTGCGCAGTGTGGGAATTGTGGAAAGAATCACTCTAAAAAGTGTCTTAAGGGTAAGTTTGTGTGTTACAAGTGTGGACAGGAGGGACATATCTCTCCCAACTGCCCCAATCCAAGGATGAACATAGAGTGTTTCAGGTGTGGATCAACGGAGCATAAGGTGAAGGACTGTCTGAAAAAGAGAATGAAAGCAGGAAGTATGACTACAGGGAAAAGCAGCGGGACTTTGGTGACAACGGAACCTACTTCAACAAACAAACCAACAGAACCAATCGCAAGAGTCTTCAACGTGACTATACAGGATTCGGTGGTAGCTGGGAATGCAACTCCAGGTATTATTCGTATAACTTTTATATTTTGATATATATGATTTTCCTATATATAATAAATTATTTTATAAAGAAATTTGGAAGAACGAATTTGAGTTCTTTTAGAAATCAAACTTCCGTTTAATCAGATAGACAAGCTTTATGTTGAATAGTTAAAGATCAGTTCGATCGAATTTGATCGAGATCTATTTGAAATGATTGTGTATGTCATGTACCCTTGTATGTATAAGTTTTAAAATGGTGATTCCGGGGACGGAATCTTTATAAGGGAGGGTGAATGTAATAACCCGATATTTTCTATATAAATAAATAAGAAATTTTGCATATAAATTTTTTTTATTATTATCTTAATAATGGGAATATGTGCCAGGTAATGTGTATGTATATATGTGATAAATAAAATTTATTTATTACATGAATAATTTTAAATAATTTTATTTTAGAATTATTGATCATTATAAAGTATATTCTTATAATAATTAATTTTATAGAAGAAATGTTTTTATTATTTATTTTTTATGAAAATATGATTTTTATATTATTTAAATAATATATGAAATGATTATTGGAATTATTATAATTAATATTTTATCATATGAAATTTATCTCAGATTATTAAGTTAATTATTTTAACTTAATTAATAATGTTATATATGAAAGATAAATCGGATATGGAATCCAAACCCTAATTCTAGAATTTTTATCAATGAATGAGAATAATAATATTATATTAATTATAATATTATTTTGCAATGCTATAAATATATACAGTATATGTGTAGACTGATAATGGTTAGTCAATTATGGTGTATCATGACAAACCCTAGTATTATTGTCATAACCCATAATTGGAAACTAAAACTGGAGTTTAAAGATCGGTCAGAAATTATGTTATATGATTTATGTTGTGTATTATTAGATTAAATGATTAGAGAAAATCTTAATTAATATTTGAAAACCCTCATTGTTAGAAACCCTAATTTCTAAATTAGTAACCCTAATTGCTAATTGTAAGTCATAATGCTAATTATGGGATCTTAAACCCTAAATGTTCAAGTAATGTAATTAGAAAACTAATTATAATTAGTCAACTCTAAATTATATTTTTAAGAAACTAACTTTTTATTTTTACTTTTAAAAACCCTAAATCAAATTCTAGAAACTCATTTTTGGAAAAATCTAGGGTTAAACCCTAAAGGTCAAACCCTAAGGGTTTGCCAAGTTTACAAGAATACCATTAGAATTGTTTGCAAAATGACCACTAAATGCCCTTTTTGTCCCATTCTTGAATTATTGCTAGCACAATCTTGCCATATTTTTGCAAGTCACCACCCCAAGCATAGCTATGTGCCTACAAACTCTACAATCTAGCAATTCATCAGCTACATACATTGCATACAAGATATATATATGATTAAAGAGAGAGAATGCCCAAAAAAGCTAATTCATTTATTTCCAAACACATAACCAAGACTCTCTCTCTCTCCTCACCCACGAAATTCATTAGTATTTCAGTCCCATGTGAAGCTTTCAGATCACCCATAACAGATCAAGAAGCTAAGAATCTAAGGTTTGTTCATAGAAGGTAAAAACCCTAAACAAAAAATGAACTTTGATCCTATGTTTGATATTACTTTTTTTGTGTTAAACATGTTATATGAAGTGTATATAAGTGATATGGGTTGATAGATGTTAGATCCATAACATCTATAGGCTCAGATCTAGTGTTTTACAAAATCTGAAAATTTTTATTTTTGTGTCTGATAGTCAAATGTCAGTCCTCGTAGATCTGTACTTGTTTATTTTTATTTTTTTTTGGTGATTTAAATGTTTGAAGTTGTAATATGCTATGAGATCTCTGTTCTAGAACTTGAATCAAGGTCAGATCTGGCCCAGATCGAAAGATATGAGTGGTCAAACCATGTTGACCGGCAATGACCACATTGATCTGGGTAACCCAGATTGTTACCCAGAAATGCATGACAAGAAATGTATGGGCTCTGATCTTTCAGGTTTTATGTGTTTGGTATATGTTGTTGTAATGAGATTGAAATATGTTATATGGACTTTAGATCCGTGCCATTATATCACTCAATTCATCAATAGATCGAAAGTAGTGGCTGGTCAAAGTGGTACAAAAGTTCACGATAACATTTTTTGGAAATTCCAGAAAACTTATAAACACGGTTTGACCGGCATGGATCTAGCGATTCTTTAGATGTTATATGTATTTTATATGATAGATCTCTTCGCTTGCATGTTGACTACACACTGAAAGTATTAGACCACATAAAGTAAACCCAGAAATCAAGATATAAGGATCCAAAGTAGCACACTCGAACTGTTCTTCATTTCTGAAAAACCCAGAATTGAAGAACAGCCTCTGACATGATTTTCTGTAGCTTAGATCTTTCTTATTGATGATGTTTAGACTTAAGCAATGATCAAACAAGATAGTATTTTAGTTAGTCTATAAGGCCCGACGTCTAACACAACTATAACATGAACCGATTGACTGGAATAAGGCCAAAAAGGGCGTTGACCGGCCATGACCTTAAGATTCTGGGTAGCCCAGAAACTTGAAGAACCGTCTGACAATAATTTCAAAGCTTTATAACTTGGGATTATGATGTTGTATGACCTTGTTATTTGTAGGATCGTGTAGTGTTACATTAGTCGTACATGATCAAAGTTATATCATGCCGAGAAACCTCAAAACCTGACATTTATGCATGCTCAAAGTATGCAACTCGATCACGGTCTTTGAAGGTCTGGGTTGCTCAAGAACACCTAAGGCGACACTTACTGTCGCCAAAGGCTATAGCGACAGACTTTGTAATTTTAATTAATTTATTTTCAAAAATCATTTATAAATATAAATTTATTATTAAAAATTCCAAAAATAGTTTTAAAAATTATTTTAAGTTATAAAAATTAACTTTTAATAATTTAACATATTTTTCATAAATATTAATATTTATTTGGATAGTTTTGATATTTAAATTATTTAATAAATGCATTAAATCAATTAATTAAAAACGATTTTATTATATTAAAAATCATTTTAAATGATAAAAAGGTATTTAATAATATTTGAAATTATAAAATATAACTTTTAATATTGTAAGACAAGTTTCATTAATTATTTAATATTAATGATAATAGATTTATTTAGTAATTATTTTAAATAAATTAATTAAAATGATTTTTAATAATATAAAAAATCATTTTAAATGAAAATAAATAGTTTACAAATATTTTAAGTTATAAAATATAACTTTGGATATTTAAAGGTAAATTTCATTAATAATTTAATATTAATGATATTAGTTGTATTTAATAATTATATTAAATAAATTGTTTAAAAATGGTTTTATTAATTTAAAAATCATTTAAAAGGAAATAAATGAATTAAAAATATTTTAAGTTATAATAAATGACTTTTAATATTTTTATAAATAATAAATTAATATTCTAATATTAATGGTAATTATTTAAAAATGATTTTAAATGCTTTAAAAATCATTTAAGGGTAATATAAAGGTTTTAAAAATACTTTGAGTTATTATAAATAACTTTAATATTTTGGCAATGGTTTCATTAATAATTTAATATTAATTAAATATTAACGATAATAGAATTATTTAATATTTAAATTATTTAATAATGATTTCAGTGTTTGAAAATTCATAATAAATTATAATAATTATTTAAAAATTATTATAAGGCTATGAAAGATAATTTGACTGATATTTAAATTATCTAAACGAATATTGAACTACACGATAGAGTCTTAGACTCAATAATTACCCGATAAAGTCGTCGGTACACCGATATGATTCAGAAATTAATCTGGACTTATATAATTTGACTAGATATGTGTTTGTTTGTGAATCAATGACTGTTAAACTTATGTGACAATATGATTAGGTTATGTGTTGACTGCAAATAGCAGTACTATGTGATATGATATATTATTCTAATCGAACAAATGATCTTATTAATGACAGGTTTCAGTATAAAAGATAAAACTAAGTTGCGTAATAGTAAGCAGCAGCTCAGGCAAGTATCCTAAGTTTGCATTTACTTTATACAATGGACATGAGTAAGAAAGTTTCATAATTATATTATCACTATGCCAGATTATTAACTCTATTGTTATCGATTATGTAGCCAATCTTTGTATTCATATAAGTTCTTAAAATATCTGCTCAGTTACTTTATAATTCAGATATTTATTCTGTTCGTTAATTCCTAAATAGGGTTAGACAAGTGTCCTCACTTGGATAATCATTGTATTTAATCACATGTTGATATATACTTATTGGTTTCCAGTATATGCTGACTTAAAAAAAGCCATATAAGCTATTTGATTTAGCTAGACATAAAAATATTGTTGAACAAGATAGAACTTTATTGTATCCAACCAGATTATTTTGGTTTGGATTCTCGACTAAGTATGAAAATCCCGAACATGGAAAAAATTTTATGCACCTAAGGTGGATAAGATGAACGATAATATTGTTCTTGCATGTAGTATTGATTAATACAGGGTGCATTGGGATGATCACCTTAGTGCCCGTAAGTTATGACTGTTTGTGGATGAAGTTCTGCTAAACCTTAGCGAAAATTGAAAACAAAGTTCATAGTTTATCGACTGCTCTTCATTTATAGTCAGTACGTAGTTTCAAAATTTTGATATATAATTGATATGTTGTTATTATTGGTTCAGCTTACTTCATAAATGTTGATTCGTTGTAGAAGTGTTATTCAAAGAAAATATTTAATCCTTTCAGCTTATAATTATTGTTGTTATTACTTGTTGGGCAATCAAATGCTCATTCTTGCTTTAAATTTAAATGTTTTTAGCTAAGCGTGATCAACCGGAATGTTCAGGCCATAACAAGGGAAAAGGAAAGCAAACAGAATAATCTTATGTTATCTTGTGTAATAGTTTGACTTTATTAAGATAATGATATCTATTAATTATCATGTAATGAATGTTTAAAGGTCGCGTACCTGGGATTAGACTTTGATATATGTAAATTAAGTTTTATATTTATATTATTGTTATTATTATTAGTATTATTCCGCTCATAGAAATGGTATCGTGAAGCACCAAGTTCGGGTTTCAAGTACCTGAATTTAGGGGCGTCACACTTTCCAAGCATTAGAAAAGTTTATTTCTCATTTTATTTCCTAAGTTTCCAAGAGAGCTAGAGAGAGAAAATATTTGAGAGCAAGAGAGAGCAAGAGGGTTGCCGGTTTTTCAAGGGGAAAAAGGAGAGTTTGTTGGTGTGTCTTTGATCTTCATATCATACCTTGGAAGTAGAAGAAGGAGTACCTCCAAATCTAGGTATAAATCTCCTAACTCAAAACCCTAACTAGGTTATTATATATTTTCTTTTGATTGTTTTTTATAAAATCACGAGTTCATGATCTTGAACCCTAGAACACTAGATCTATATGTTATATGGTGTTTCATGTTTAGGTCTTGCTAGTTTATGTGTTGAATAGCTTGAAAAACAAAGTGAACCAAAATAGTTTATCTAGTTAAAAACCCTAATTTTTAGCCTACTTTGAGGCTCTACCATTTGAAATCTACAAATTATTTTTGAGATCCGTCAAAGAGATGAGTTAGATACATGAGTTATCTAATGAACCCAAGTGGTAGCACTCAAAAATGTTACACAAATTAACCGTAGTGTCAATTTTCCTAAAATTGTCCGAACAACCAAAAATCTGGAAAAAACCCTTTTAGTTTCATGACCACTTTTTGGCAATGACTGTTTCGGCCACTTTAAGAGCTTTAAAAATTCTGGAAAACTTTGGATTGATAATATGATGAGTTATCTAGATCCAGTCCAAAGAGGGGAATTTTTGGCTATGTAGAATGAGAGTTATGCCTTATATAAGAAATGACTATTTTAAAAGAGAATGTGAATAACTCTTTGTGTAACTCTAAAAATTGTAAAAATTTTACTGGAAGTACATATATATAATAGGAACATCCCCTAAAAATTTCAGAATATTTGGAAAAAAAAAATTGAATTATGAAAATTACTACAAGATTGGACTGTTTTGGCATTTTAAGCATAGTAAATGAAATTCAAAAATTCCAGAAAAATTATATGTTCATGAGGATAATATTAACTGATGTTCTCTAGAAAATAAAAAAATTTGAAGTTGTTTTGGCATTTTCCATGTAAATGATTGAGTTTATGAATACATGAATAAAATAAGTAATATGATGTTATAAAGGGTAAAAATATAATTTTTTTGACCAAAGACCCTTGATATGATATAATCAGATTTTTAGAGGGTAGTTTGGTCATTTTTGATAAAATTTTATAATTATGGCATTTTAGGGCTGTTAAATAAAGTAATTAATAAAGGGTAAATAATTTAAATAAATTATTTATTAGTTTAATAAATGATTAGAATATTATTAAGAGATTAATAATATTAGAATAAGATATTATTAAGTAATTAATAATATTTAGATAAAAAAATTGAATTAAAATATTATTAAATAATTAATAATATTAGATTAAAATTAAATTAAAATATTATTAAATGATTAATAATATTAGTTAAGGATTAAAATATTATTAAATGATTAATAATATTAATTAGTTAATAAGATATTATTAAATGATTAATAATATTATGAAGTGAATAAGATATTATTAAATGATTAATAATATTACGAGGTGAGTAAAATATTATTAAGTGATTAATAATATTGAAAAGGGAATAAAATATTATTAAGTGATTAATAATAATAAGTGATGAAATATTATTTATTAAATGGGAGCTTAAGATGTCAGTTATGTGATAGAATATTATCAAAGGATGATAATATTACTAAATAATTTATGATAGTATCAAAATGTTTGATTATGTGGTTACATGTTAGATAAATTATTATGGAATGGTAGTATTATGAGGTAAGATATGTGATGCTAATTGAGAGATCAATCTTATTAATGATAGGTCTTACAAAATAAGTTAAATTAAATTGCGTAGCAGTAGTTAACAGGTTCCCTAACTCAAACTCGAATTATTATTTTTCAAGCATGTTACGTGGATAATTATTGTTGATTATTCCACATCTAAGGTTAATATTGAACATTCGCATTTATTGCAAGTTTCCTAACTCAACTTGAGTTATTAATTTCAAAGCATGATTAGTGGATAATTATCATTGGTTATTCACATCTATAATGATTATTGTTATTCACACATAGTGCATTTGATTTCATGTTCTATTATTTGAACTTTGAAATAAATTTAAAATTCTTTTATTCATGAACTGTTTATGAGTCATGTCTCAGCTATTCGTTTCGGCAAGACTAATAATTGATGAATCGTTCTATTATTTGAACTAAGTTGTTATTGAAAAATTTATGTCATTTATTTCGGCTAGATCAATATTAATTGTGACAACCCCAAAATAGGTCCATTCCATCCAACCCATTCTGAGTCGTCAAATACATGATACAGAAAACAACTACAACTTTATTACAACAATTGTCGTGCAAAATACAACAACATAAATGTTGTGAGTTTTGATACAAATATATATCAACTGTGACTCATGTCCCAACCTTGGATAACACGTCACAATGACACCTTACATAAAGGTACAGTCAAAAACTGTTTTAGAAATTAGAATCTTTGGAAAGTGCTCAAGGAAACCTTCGTACATGGGAGGCCATGTGTCTAGGTTATGATAGATATCATATGCCCACAGAATTATCCTTGGTTGACCCAATAGACCCCAAAGAAAAATGAGAAGATTACTATCATCTTCTTTCCAATGGTGAGTCTTCACTTGACATATAATTATCTCCACTGTCTCTAATTGAGAATTATACTCCAAACAAACACCAAGATTATATAGGTAGTGCTCGTAGATATACTCCACAAGTGGATGTGCACAACCCTGTCTTATGATAACACGAGTTTGTATGTCATTAGACATCTTGTATGATAGTGGCAAAACACTCTTCCAAAGTTGAGTTCACCTCACCCTATTCGGTTCACCAAAATTAAATATCAAATGACGTATATAATACGACACACTTATCTAAAGTCTCAATAAAATTATTTTCATACTATTTAGGGAGAACCTCAACAGCTATAGACCACCATTCTATTCCCCTGTTATCCCCCGCTCGACCCAGCTACACTTTTATTACCTGAAAGGAATTGTGAAGCAAAAGGGTGAGCACAACTAGCTCAATAAAGAATATCATGACTAAAAATAATTAAATTATCAATAGCCTTCATCAATAATAAATCAGATATTTAGAACATATGGTAGATGAAAAAAAATTCAACCATAGTTGCAGCGGAACGAGCAATCCATTAGAAGAGTCAAATAGACTATAAAGTCTATTATCTTTTCCATGTCAAAAATCCACCAATAATGTTTTATCCATGTAACATCAATCAATAATTCTGGTCCACAATCATATGAATAACTCATGTGAGACCCCGAATTTTATGAATAAAGATTTAAATTTCTCAAAATATTTTTTTTAATATTATGGTGTCGATTTGATGTAATGTTATAGTTGTGGGTAATATTTATAAATTTTGCAAAGTAAGCAAGTGGTTGTATAATATTCGATTGGTCGGGGAATATTCTTTTTGTCGAGAAATATCCGTACGTTGGTACAATCATTGGTGGACCCCACAACAGAATTATTGTCGGATAGAGAAAACGACAAAAATACTTTATGAAAATAACGGCAGAAGTTTTACCGTTAACTGTTGAAACACCCGGTGTTAAAGTACAGTAATACGCATGGTTGCATAGTAGTACACGGTATTGATTATTGATGTTTATGTGAGAAGTCACTTAGTATTGTTCAATCGGATATTTGGGACACTTTTTGTGTCGGAGTTATTTTTCACGAGTTACCATTCATGAGTTACTATTCATGAGTTACTATTCACGAGTTACTATTCATAAGTTACTATTCACAAGTTACTATTCACGAGGTACTATTGATCACCCGTAAAATATATTTCTTTTCGGTCCAAATCATTTTTGGATACAATATTATTCCATGAGGAGATGTGCTAATTTTTCAGACCGTTGGTTGAAGTTATAATAATAAATCACTATGGATCGCTGGTGGAAAGTTATAATAGTGAATCAATATGGATCGCTTGTTTAAAGTTTTAATAGTAAATTAGTATGGACCGTTGCTTTAAGTTTTAATAGTAAACCAATATGGATAGTCCGTTTAAAAGTAAATCAATCTGGATCGTTCATGAATTAGTTACTATTCAGACCATTTTCCTATAAATAGAAGCTCATTCCTTCATTATTTCTTACAAATTCAATGAAACTCTAGAGAGAGAAATTATAGAGAAACTATAGAAAATTATTCTACTACTTCCCTACTCTTATATTCAGTTCTTTTACGGTAAAGGGTATTATTTCTTTTGTATTCATGAAGAAAACTTCTGTTATTCCATTATTTATTATTCTGTTGGAATAACCTGTATACGCGGGCTACCCTATACTTGGTGAAATTCTTCTGTTATTTCATTCTTTATTATTCTGTCGGAATATCTTGTCTGTGCATTTACACCGGACCTGGTTCCATTATTTATTATTCTGTCGAAATATCATGTCTGTGCGTTTTACGCTGGACCTGGTTCCATTATTTATTATTCTATCAGAATATCCTGTCTGTGCGTTATTTATTATTCTATTGGAATAACCTGTTTGTGCGGTCTATCGCATGCATGGTGATTTCTTTTGTTATTCCATTCTTTATTATACTCGGTTGGTTAAAACTTTGACTTCTATACTACATAAAATTAGTGGAATATCCTTGATATTTGCGCTTCATCCAGTATCTTTTCATGAAAATATTCTTCTGAGCATTCTTGAATTTTACTCTACAAAGCAGTATCATGTTGACTATTTGAACGTTATTAGTTCCTGGAGAAATTAATTCTTGAACTTGTTTTATTGAATTCTTATATCATTGTCATCATCCTCATGTTTATATTATGTTGAAAGTTATCTGTGACCTGTAGTGCACAGATGGACTTGGTATGATTATGACCAGGAATTATTCGGTTTAATCATAACTGTAATGTTACAAATGATGTGGAAAAAGTCCTCATTGGCCCGTAGTGCATTGATGGACAGTTTTTGGTATGATTATGGCTATGGATTCTCTTTGGCCGTAGTGCAAAGATGAATTGTTTTATGGCATGATCAGGACCGTTGATGAAAACATGATTATCTTAAGCCGTAGTGCATGGATAATTCGTGATCGTGATACTAAAGAATATCCTTGGCCGTAGTGCAGGGGTGATTCGATGATGTGGATTATTTATTAAGCTGAGTCCCAGCGATAACAGTGTTGAAAAACCTTTTAAATCATAGAAGATAGTAGATTTTATTCCCTACTTGACTCTTCTAATGGATGGCTTGTTCCGCTACAGTTAAACTTTATATTTATTATATTTTATTAGTTTAACACTGTTGAAGGCTAATGATAAATTATTCTGCATTATCTTAGTCATAATATTTCTTACTGGGCTAGTTGAGCTCACCCTTTCTTTCACTGTTCTCTTCAGGAAATGAGAACGTAGCTGGGACTAGTCGTGGAACAGAGTGATGGTCCTAGATGATTCATTAGTAGTCCTCACTATTCTGTGAAATATTGTGATAATAATTGTTATAAGGACTCCTTTTGAGTTTGTATACTCTCTAGTAGACAATATTTGTATTCAAACTCACAGTTTATATTTTGTCGTATTGTACACGACAGTTGTATTACTAAGTTGTATTTGAATTATGTACCATGTATATGGCGACTCAAGATGGGTGATGTATACCTAATTTTGGGGGTGTTACAACTCATAATCATAATTGTAGTTCTAAATTCGTCTTATCATCCAGGACGAAGATAATTTTCATCACCTGAAATATCAAAGATCATGGTTATACCAAATCACAGTTGATGTTCATAATCATACTAATAAATTTATCTTTGCTCTACGGGCCAAAGATATTCATCAACAAGTCATCTTTGCACTACAGGACAAAGATATTCAAGAACAGGTCATCTTTGAATTACGAGCCAAAGATATTCATCAACAAATCATCTTTGCACTACAGGCCAAAGATATTCAACAACAAGTCATCTTTGCATTACGAGCCAAAGATATTCATCAATAATTCATCTTTGCACTACAGGCTAAAGATATTCATTATCATTTCATCTTTCTACTACAGGCAAAAGATATTCAACAACATGTCATCTTTGCACTACAGGCCAAAGATATTCAACAACAGGTCATCTTTGCACTACGGGCCAAAGATATTCATCAATAATTCATCTTTGCACTATAGGCCAAAGATATTCCTCAACAGTTCATATTTGCATTACAGGCCAAATATATTCATCAACAGTTCATATTTGCACTACAGGCCAAATATATTCATATCTCAAAGAAATATATAATCATTTCAGAATTTATATAAACAATAATTATAATCATGTTAATCAATTCATCTTTACACTTAAGCTAAAGATATTCAATTATAAATTCAATGGTCATGATTATACCAGTTAACAATTCATCTTTACACTACTGGCCAAAGAGAACCCATAGTCACGATCATACCAATAATCTACCCATCTTTACACTCAAGTAAAAGAGAAATTTCATCACCAGGATTATAAAAATGTTATATATGATAATAAAAATAATATGATCAACAGCTGCATTTAATTTTCAAGAGCAACAATCATAAATCAACGATAATTTGGTCAGAAAAAGAAACCAATTTTTATCGTGAATAGTACCCGTGAATAGTAACTCATGAATAGTACTCTGTATTCGTACATAGTACTGTATACGTAAGTAATGTCATATACGTAAATAGTGTCGTATACGTGAATAGTGTCGTATACGTGAATAGTGTTGTATACGTGAATAGTAACCCCAACTCAAAAAGGTAGAAATTCCACAATAAAATCCATACCAATATTTCAGTATAATGATATTGAAAGAATAACATCATTATGAAGAAAATAGTATCCCTTAATATCCCTTACTATCCCTTACTATCCCTTACCTCAAAAGAGCAACACTTCTGACTGGATATCGGATCTGACGCTGAAGGAAACTTGCACTGATGAATAGCAACTCGCCAAGTATCTAAATACTCACAAAATACACTCGATAATCTAGAGAGAAAAAGAGAGAAAACTTATGAATTCTGGTGTGATTTTCAATTCTAACTTAGCCCTCTATTTATAGGAAAATCCTACTACCTGATGGCTTTACCTGCTACTATTCCACCCACCAAAAATCAGTTATCTTCCCCAACAACCAAAAGTGGGGCCCACCCATTTCTAGAATTTTCTACCAAAATCATTTATAAACCTAATTTCCGAATCAGTCACCTCTTAAAATTCATAACAAATCATTTGTTCTTTTTTAACGGTTCAAAATTTGTGAACATATACTCAACTTATATATGTATAACATATCCAAAAATTACAACGATCCAACGGTCAGATTAAAAATTATAACTCACACAATAAAGCTGTAAGAACACTGATTTTATCTTTTAATACCTCCAATCCGACAAAATACTGATAAAATACCTCAACATTAATTCCTTCATTTATAACCACATAAATAAATCCATCATTTATATCCACATCAAAAAAAATATTTCATTATCATATAAATCAATAATTAATTATTCACAAATAATATTACAGAATCACAATAATTACAACCAGGCAGTTCCCAGAAAAGATGGGGCTTTCCGATAAGGATTTCTCCTTATTGGCGCGCAATTAGGTGACCAAACCTCTCCTTGAAAGAACTTTCTAGACATTGCCAATAATGTTATCTAATAATATTATTCAAATAATATGAATTATTGATCTGATAATGGAGATACTGTGCAGTGACAATTATTAAAACAACAATAATATAAAATATCAATGCAGCAATTATTGAATCAATAAAATAAAATATTGAACATTAATTACTGTAACAATTATTGAGTAGTGTCTTCTCACGTAAGAATCAATAATTGGTGCAATACCGTGTACTACTGTGCAACAACGCGTATTACTGTGTTTTGACCACCGGGTATTCCAACAGTATTAACGGTAACAACTACGCTGTTATTTATAAATAACTTATACTTGTCATTTTCTTCATCCAATCGCTTTCTGTTATGGGGCCCACAAAAGACTGCGTCGTCGTATGAATATTCCCCGACAGGAAGAATATTCCACGACCAAACGAATATTCCCCGACAACAATGAATATTTTATAACCATTTGCTTATTTTGAAAAAATTTCACATATCACCCTTAACTTTAAACTTTTTATCAATTTAACCATTTACTGAATAGAAAAATTGAATATTTTTATTTCATAAAATTCGGGGTCTTACATTAATAGTATATGTTGAAATCATAACATTTCTTTGAAAGCAATCCAAACTATATTGGTGTGGTACGGACTCATGATGTAAGACTGAGATGAACTTTATTGTCGGACATCCGACCCCTTGCATTATTTTTGAGTATTATACATAATATAGGGTACAATGGAGCTGATCACTTCAAGTACTCGCAGAAGAGTATAATTTAGTTTTTATAACTAACTTGTATTCTTGAGGTAATTTAGTTTTATTAACTAATGATTCCTCTATTAGTTCATGATCCATTTGTGATCACTCAGCATGAAATCTGGGAATATCCCACTTTGTTGAATATTAATGTAGTATTGATAATTCTTTTTAATCAATTAAATATTATTGAACTTTTGAAAGAATTTTATTCTTTCATCCTTGATATGTTATCCAGCATGGAATTCAAGAAAAATTTTGTTATTGAAAATGATTTATTATTCAGCTACTTTGAAATCTTTTGGATATTGTTAAAATTCTAGAAAGTTAGACTCTTCCATATCTTTTATTGTACGCTTTAACTTGCTGAGCAAACTTGTTGTTCACCCTTGCTTAAATAAAATATTTCAGCTAATGTCGAGGTAGCCGAAGGATCTAAGAAGGATAAAGGCAAAGCGAAGGCAACTGAGTAGTATCAATTTGTGTAATGATTATTATATTATACTTTGGTTTAAGCCTTTTGTATTATATGGCATATAATGTTAAGGTTAGTTAACCTAGGATAATGTTATATTTATATATTAAGTTAGGTATTGAATGATGTAATTTATAATGAATGGGTAGTTAGATGTGATATGTATGATAGATCGTGAGCACCAAACCCGAGGTTAGGGAACCCGGATTTGGGGACAGCACACCTTATATGAAATATAGGGCGTCCGAAGAATGATATAGCGTAAAGTTGTAAGCAACGCTTAAGGCAAGTTTCCTAACATGTACATGATATTACTCTGTGTAAGTTTCTTTAACTTACTTAAATGTTGTAGTTGAGCAAGTTGTTATCTATGTGCAAATGTTTTATATTTGTGAAAGATATTTATCAATCTATTGTGCTATGTGTTAATTATCTTCACCTACGTACTTGTAAGATGAACTATTCCGTTGTTGAATTGTTTAAGTTGTTATAGTTCTGTTTCGTCATGAACTGCGTAAGGAGGAGTCTATGTTGATTATTTTAGCTGGACAAATGGTAAAATAATAATTAAGTTTAAGGTATATGTGTGTTGTATTTTTAATCGTTAGCTTGTAGTAACTGAGTTAAACAACTCAATTGAATCAGGAACCGATCTAACTCACTACGAATACAGTATAGACAAGACGAGATACTAATTCATTAGTTTTCAGTGGGGAACCACTCAGTTTACTATCTTGATAACTATTGAAAACTCTATTGTGTTGTTGTTTATATATATGTCAAAAATGTGATTCTTTTCACACACACACACACACACACACACACACACACACACACACACACACACACACACACATATATATATATATATATATATATATATATATATTTGTGTATGATTGAGTTGAGTCATAGAAGTATTATAAGACGCATTAATGTTAATGGTTAGGAAAGGATAAATGTTAGTGATGTTTTAAATAATAGGAATCTGAATTATTCATGTTTATTTAAGCTGATTCATAACTATTGTACAGTTATTAAAGTTTTCTAAAGAAAGAATATTTGATTCTTGATCATGTTATTTTTTTCAATTGTTATAGCTTGCTGGACTATTGAATGCTCACACTTACTTTCAAAATAAAAATATTTCCAGCGAAACTAGAGGAACTGAAGAATCGAGTGAAGATCGAAGGAAAAGATCAAGTCATCGACTTGAAGTGTAATTAGTTAAATTTTTATATATTTGTTGTGGCGGATGAAAGTCAAGTAGTTAATGAATAATGTAATTATTATCTGTAATGTATTAAAATTTTTAAGGTAATAGAATCTGAAATTTGAAGAAATATATTATTATATTATAAAGGTTTATTTATATCTTAAGGATATAGAGATGAATGTATGGAATGAGAAGTACAGTAACATACTGGACTCGGGTTTTCAGGTAGACCTGGATTTGGGGGTATCACATGACCTCTCAGTATAAGTGACCATTATGTCATTTCAAAAATATATTAAAAGAAGGAAAAGTATTATTCTAGTTTATTCAAAATATTATTCTGGTTTATTCAAAGTGTTACACAGCTATTAATCAGTTGTTGAATGATAATCATATGATTCTTGATTTTGTTGTTGAATTGTTATACTTGTTGAGCAATTAAATGTTCATCATTGCTTAAACTATATGATTTCAGCTAAGGCCAAACGTATTGAAAAATTCAGTAAAGATAAAGGGAATAGATATATGAATGAATAGAAGACTCTATAATAGCTTAATTTTACTATGTAAGAAGTAATATTATGACATTATGAACATGTAATGGTTATAGAATTTGGGATTGAATGGATATGATGTAATAATATAATAATTACATTTGAGTCAATAAGCTTATATAGTTAGATATATGTGGATGATGTAGTATCGTGGAGCACCTTATCTAGGGTTTAAAGGTATTCAGATATGGGGGCGTTACAGTAAATATAAAATTAGTTAAAAATTCTATGGTAAATTCATTATTAACTAATTATCCTAATTTACCAAATCACACTATTGGTTATATTAATAATGTGTGAAGTTTTTGAAACATAATAAATGTAAAATTAGTTGAAAAACTATAATGAGACATTATTAACTAATTGTCCTAATTAAATTAAAATTCATTAAAGCTTGAATTCCATAGTTTTATTTAGATAAGAATTTCAATCAAAATTTGTCAACATAAACTAATAGCCGATAAGTTGTCTTGTGAAATGTTCACTTCTTTTTTTTATTAATGGAAATTCATTACAAACTTAAATAAATTTTAAAATAATTATTTTTTCATAATCATAACTAAATAAATTTACATTATATTCACATATTTCACTTAATAATTGATCAAAGGAATCTACAATATATATTAACAATTTATTATCTAAATAATGTTTAATAATTTAATAATTACAACTATATTTTTAAAACCATTATTAAATATTTATCTTATATTTAATTAATTATTTTAATAATTAGCATAATAAATCATTATTCATACCGCTGGTGTTTCGCACAGGTGACTTGTACTATCAATTACTCCCCTCATTCCATGATAAAAATCCTGGTATATTAAGAAGAGTTATGAAATGACAAAATTACCCATAATAATATTTCATTAATCATTTTCAATGTAGGTGAGAGAGTGACTTTCTAACTTTTCAATTCAAAATATACTTATTAAATATAGAGAGAATTAGAATAAGAAAAATATGAGATATTTAATGTTAAGGGTATAATAGAAAAATTTGTGTAAAAATTTGGTTATTAAAGAAAAGTGAACATTTAACATGGAACTACCTCAAATGGTAATAAGGACTTTTATTCTGGGACAGAGAGAGTACAAAACTTATCATTTTAAACAATTAAATAAATCACGTCAATTTTAAATTTAAAAATATATCTCAAATTAATTTTAAAAAGACAAACATAATCCTGTATTTTAAAACAAATAATTCTTTGTTTTATACATTACTCACTGAATATAGAAATAGACTATTGGTTTAAGAATGAAGTACTCGGTTATCAAACAAATATGATTAAAAAAAATTTGGTGATTATTACAGTATAGTCTATTCCTCCAGAAATGATATCATGGTATATATTTTTACCAGAAGAAAATTAAACAAGAAAAATGAAAATTCCATATTTTCTAAAGGAAATTACAAGTTGAAGGCTTCAACAGGCTGCCTCAAGCTGTCTCCAAAACTTATAAGTTCTGTTCCAATCGTGAATCCCACTTCCCAGAACATTTTTCAAATCCAAAAAATGCTTTTACATATCCAATGGTCCAAATGCTCCCCAATCTTCAGACTGTGGATCCCCAAAAATAGCTTCGATCGTAGGCCGCAATGGTTGATTCTTCCCGAGTGGAAAGTTCCAAAACGAATCAGAGTTCTCAAAGAATATGTAAAATGCAACAGCTGATGCCAAAAACAGTCCTAAAAGGACTAAATATATCTGCCACTCTGACGACAAAAAGAAAAAGAAGAATGGCCCTCAGATACTCAACTTAGAGAGCAACAAACTGTTATACAAAGAAAAATGATTTATATGTTGACTAATTTTATGCCAAGTGTGTATTGCAACTAAAATGGAAGTGCAAGCCAAAATAGAACAATAATATTGGGGGGGGGGGGGACCTCGACATGAATTTGTCGTAAT
Organism: Panax japonicus; assembly: GCA_020205505.1. Taxonomy (NCBI): domain Eukaryota; kingdom Viridiplantae; phylum Streptophyta; class Magnoliopsida; order Apiales; family Araliaceae; genus Panax; species Panax japonicus. Next base: position 34,760,885 of record CM035113.1, on the reverse strand, counting down.
ATATAACAAACTCACAAACACCTGAATAGAGAGAGGGGGAGAGGGAGATACCTTTCCAATCTGCAGGAACAGATAGCTTAGTCACCATAGCTCCCCATTCTGAAGAAGTGGTCAGCACAACTCTGCAAACGTGCACCCAACCAATAGATGTTTAAGTCAATAGCTTCTTCAACATGGCATATAAATATTATAAATCACATAAATCACAAAATAAATAGGTATAATACCACTAGCTATAACAAGTGAAGCTAGAGTCGAAGGCTAATAGAAGTGCTATGAAGATTTGCAAAAGAAGGTTTAATCTCTAAAGCATTTCGGAATTATTAACCTCTGTATGATGTGGCAGATTAAACTTCCTCTAAGATTGAAGAGATGAAAAAGAACATATAAGATACACATTACTGAGAAGTTACCAAGAACTAGCCTTAACAATTCATCAACTGAATAAGATTGAGGTATTTACCACAGGATTAGAGCAAGATGCTCATCTTGCATCATATTTAAGACTATTATGTCGGGAACTAAATGCAGGACAGCCAAAAGTGGAAAGAATGAAACCATATGAAAATCAGAAATTGTATTTACAATTTAAAAAAAAGAGGGTCGACTCATGCATAAAACAATTAAAATGTGTTCACAATTACAAGAATTACCAAATAAATTAACCTTCCTCAGTTGGGTCGGTGTAGTGTACTCTTTTCAATTGGTTCAGTTGTGGGTCCAAAAGATCCTCAAACCAATCAAATAGTTTGATTCCTACTCGAACCAACCCATGAACCAAATTATAATCATCTAGCATTGACAGTTCAATATTTAAAAGTCAAACTAGTCATTTGAGTATCTACTACTGTTAACAATGAAACAAAATAACAACCTATATACATGGATCAGAATTCATCATCCAAAAGATAAACAAACTACAAGTCAAACAATAAAGTTCTTGAAGAAGTTGTTTCGCAATGTAAAGAGCCTAGAGGAATGCTTCGCTCTTTCTCATGATTTTTTTCTCTCATCATTTACATATTCCTACAAGCTACGGTAGTGGTGATACGATGAAAAATAATGAGAAAATTTGAATTTCCATATATTTTAATATTTATGGAACTTTAATTTATTTGATGTATTTTTATTTAGTCGTTAGAAAATTTAGTAGCTAAATTTATATTTAGCCCGTTTATGTTTTGGGCTTTAGTTTTAATAATTTTATTTAATTTTAAGTTTTAATTATTTTTTGGAAAATTAGTCATAGGAAAGTAGTTTAGTACTATAAATGTGTTAAGGTTTACGTGCATGAAAACATTTTTGATTAATTGATATTATCATCTTAGTTCTCTTTGTGAGTTCATTATTCCTTGTGGATTCAAGGGTTTATCTTATGTTCTTGTTGGTACATTAAACCTTCAAATCATGTTTGTGTTAGAGTTACAATCTAACCACTTTCCGCTGCATCAAGTGGTCACACTAAACAACTTCGTCTTTCATTTTCACTAAATTCATAGCCTGATGATTGATACCCCTACTTTTCTAAAGGTTTCCCTCTCCCTGCCTCTTACACCATTAAACTAGTAGGCTAGCACTAGCACCAGATACCATAAAAAAAAGTTTGTCCTCAAGCTCCAACATAAAGCCTTGTCTGCCTCTGTTCTAACTTCACAAAATTTACACTTCATCCTACCATGTAATGTCTACTAATAGCACGTCTTTCGTAACTAGTAATTTTTCAAATGGCACAAACAGGACTATAGTAGGCTCTCCAATAATCAATAGCATCTAGCTTTTGGTATATTTTTCTATGAGATGAAAGAATCTACCTATCTCAGAAATTGGTGAGTACACCAGCAAATTAAGCTGCATAGCATATGAAACAGAAAGCCATACTGCTAATCATTTAAATAAAATTATAGCATATCCATAATTTACCTTTCACTGGGACGGAACTCCAAGGATGCAATGGAAGAACCCAAGTGAAGCCTCTTACTCCAATGGCAGATATCCATTTTTTTAATGTCAACTACACACACATCCCCATCTTTGCTTCCCCTGTAGTTAATAAAAAAATATATAGGCTACTTATCAATCGAGAAGAAAAAAACTATTATGAAAAGAGAGAATACAAGCTTATAGTTATCAATCATAAACCCATCAATCATATATACGCTCAACTAATATATGTACCTTTGAAACATGAATATCCAATATGAAGACCTGAACAGAATTTCTACCCCTAAACACAATAACAATACTTCTCTACAAATGCAGGCTTAAACTAACTTAACAAAAGAAGAGGTGCTTGCAAAGATTTCTACATTAAATAATTGTTAGAAGATAAGATATAGATTTACCATAATAATAGCTTCCATAATCAGTGTGTAGGAATTACCATAACTGTATTATGATACTTGTGTATATATATCAATCTAAGTAATAGAAAGTTACAACTTCAATCAAATAAACAATTCTCAGTTTTATCATAAAGCACGCTAAGCAGAAAACTAGGTCTTAGTTTTTTCTCTTGCTGCAATTGTTATTTTTCTTCAGAAACTTAGTAAGACAAGTTTGTATGGAGAAATTGAAGCCATAAAAGGACCCCACCCTGCCAGGCAATCACCACTAGAGAATTGCCTCCGGGACCCACTGCCTCACGCGCTTGTCGCCGACGCCACGCGCCTCCTACTGCCGGCGCGGGTACTGTCTTCTCCGACAGAGCTTGGTCTGGACTGTTCGCCTCTCTCTCCTCTTCTCATCTACAGTAGTTGTGTCTTGTTTGATTCAATCATCTTGATCAGGTTTCTTCGAAAACTTACCCAGTGATTTTTTTTCTCCCTGGACTCTGTTTTTGATCCTTAGCAATGGTCTTGAGGGAGTCGTTACTGCTTTGATTTTCGGCCACTGATTCAGAGGCTGATCTTGAGTTGTTGTCAACTGAATTTGTTTTTTTTGTTTGGGAAAAAGATTACTCAGTTCTTGGTAACTCACTGCTATTAAGGTTTGAGCCTTTAAAGCATCTCTGATGATATTTCCGGGATACTCATGCTACTCTTATTACCTTATCATGGCAGCATCGAGTTCCATTAATAGTGATGGTACTACCGAAATAAATAAAGGGCAGATGGTTAGAAACCATCATTTAAACTCTGCATTGGTTCTTAGTCCATTTAAGGTAGATGGAAACAATTATCTAGCTTGGTCTCAAGTATGTCGTATGTCAATTAAAGTTAATCGGATGCAGCATTTCATCAATGGTTCAACAATCATGGCTACACAAGCAGGTGTGGCCCAGGAAGAATGGAAATATGATAACTCCACGGTTAAAACATGGATTTTTAACCCAATGAAACCCAGTATGCGAAGTACATGCATGTTCTTAGATACTGCATACGAACTTTGGGAGGCTATCTCTCAAACCTTCTCTGTTTCTGGTGATGTCTAAAGCATATGATATCCGTAAACGAATCCATGAGTTGGGTCAAGGGTAGAAGTCTGTGGCACAGTATTTTGCAGAAATTAATGCCCTTTGGCAGGAGCTTGATCATTATCGGGTTTTTTCAGCCACATGTCTAGAAGATGTTGATGCTTATCAAAAGTTTGTGAGTGAAGATAGAGTTGTGGATTTTCTAGTTGGTTTAAATATGATCAAGTTCGAACACAGTTGATTGGTCAGACACATTTTCCATCACTGCGAGAGACTCATGTTAGAATCCAACAAGAGGAAAGTAGGCGTCAAGTGATGGCTCTAAATTTTGTTGGCCGATCAGCCATGGTTGCTTCGTATCCTAAGGTTGGCCCCACTATTGAGTCTCCTGTTGAGAAGGAATCTCGCGAATTTGATTACTGTGAGGGAAAGAACAATACCAGGGATCGTTGTTTAAAGCTTCATGGATGTCCTAAAGGGCAAGGGGGTCAGTCTGGTAGTGGTCGTGGACGTGGATCTCAGGCCTATGTAACCACCACAATACATCCTGTTGATACATCCAGTGCTTCAGACACTACTACTGCACTCACTCCTGAGAAAATCTCAGCTTTTCGGAAATTCTATTCCAAATCCACTTCATTATGCCCAGTCAGGTATACAGTCTTGTGCTTTTAATGTTTCATCAATTTGCTCTAGTTGGATCATTGACACAGGTGTCTCCGAGCATATGACCGGGTCCTCCACCCTCTTTACTTCATATATGCCTTGTTCTAGAAAAGACAAGATTCGAGTAGCCGATGGTTCTCTTTCTTCTATCTCTGGGAGTGATTATGTAGTTTGTACTCTTATCATCTGTTCTTCATATTCCTTCATTTACTGAAAAAATATTATCTGTTCAACGTCTTTCTGAATCCTTACACTGTTCAGTAACTTTTTTCCCAACACATTGTGGACAGAAGATTGGCAGTGGTAGTGCAGTTGGTGGTCTTTGTTATTTAGACGTTCCCTTGTCTAACATGATCTCTACTCAGGCTATTCACTCTACTTCTGACACTAGCCTGACTTCTCTCTATCAATGGCATCGACGTTTGGGACATCCCTCTTTTTCTATATTAGTGTCTTTATTTCCCCTTTGGTTAGACAATGTAATAAAACTCATTTTTTGTGTGAACCATGTGAATTGGGAAACACAAACGTTCTATTTATTATGCTATTAACAATCGACATTCTGAATCTTTTGTTGTTATACATACTGATGTGTGGGGACCCTCTCGGGTTATTTCCCGTTCTAGTTATAGATGGTTTGTTAGCTTTATTGATTGTCATTCTCGTGTCACCTGAATTTATCTTCTTTGTTCCAGAAATGAGATTTTTGGTTGTTTTCAAGAATTTCATAAAATGATTCAAACTCAATTTGAAGCTTAAGTCAAAATTCTCCATAGTGATAATGGTCGTGAATATTGTAATAATAATGCTTTTAGATCTTATTTTTCTCAGCATGACATCATTCTTCAAACCACTTGTGTCAAAACTCTAGAACAAAATGTAGCGGAAAGGAAAAATCGACACTTACTAGAGGTAGCCCGCACTCTTATGTTCACCATGAACACCCCTAAATTTCTATGGAGAGATGCAATTTTAACTGCTGCATTTCTTATAAACCGCCTTCCTTCTCGAATTCTTGGGAACAAAAGTCTCATCTCCTTTCTCCAACACACGACCAGTCCTCCCTCGCCTCGAGTTTTTGGTTGTGTTATGTTCATGATAAATTTCTCACTCGAGGAAAATTAGATCCCAAGGCTCTTAGATGTGTTTTCATTGGTTATTCTCTAACCCAAAAAGGTTATAAATGTTATCATCCTCCTTCTCACAAAGTATTTGTCACTCGGGATGTAACTTTTTGGGAATTGAAACTTTTTATTCTTCTTCACCTTCTCCTCAGGGGGAGGATGTTATTAATGAGGAGAAGCTTTCTCTTGAGGCTGGTATTACAAGTTCTACTATACCACATTCTCCTATTCCTGTTGTTATTTCTAATACTTATACACGTGGAGTTATAGTTACAAGAGTCATGTGCTAGACAGCCTGAGCCTGAGTTGAGGACCTATGTTCGAAACGGCAAGAATAAGGGCACCATTTCTGCACCACAACACCAACCTTGCTCTGAACCTAGTTTTGATAATGTTAATGGTGAGAATCCTACTCATACTTGTTCTTCTGATGATATTGACATTCCTATTGCTCTTAGAAAAGGGGTTAGATCTTGTACTCAACATCCTATCTCTAATTTCGTACCCTATAATAAATTATGTGTATCCTACCACTCCTTTGTTTCTTCTGTCCTCAATATCTGTTCCTCAGGGGTGAAGAGAAACAATTAGTAATGAGAATTGAAAACAGACTATGATTTAGGAGATGAATGCCCCTGAAAAAAATGATACATGGGAACAAGTTACTCTTCCTTACGGGAAAAAACCAGTTGATTGCAAATGGGTATATACAGTCAAACAGAAACCAGATAGGACAGTCGAGAGACTCAAAGCCAGGATAGTTGCAAAAGGATATATTCAAAACCATGGAATTGATTACCATTAGACATTTGCTACTGTGGCGAAGATGAACTCTGTTCGTACCATAATCTCATGTGCAACAAACTACAGTTGGGATATTCAATAATTGGATGTGAAAAATGCATTCCTTCATGGTGACTTGGAGGAGGAAGTATACATGGAAATACCTTCTGATTTTGCATCATCTGTCACCAAGGGTATGATTTGTAAACTGCGAAAGGCTTTATATGGATTGAAGCAATCTCCCAAAGCTTGGTTTGGTACACAAAGCAATGATAAGATTTGGGTTTAACAGAGTCGAGCATATCATACTCTATTTGTCAAACAGATAAGATGTAAGACTACCATTCTTATTGTTTATGTTGATGACATTGTGGTGAGAGGGGATAATAAAGAGATAACTAATCTCAAAGCGAGTTTGGCCAAAAAGTTTGAGATCAAAAATCTTGGTCCTTTGAAATATTTCCTTGGTATTGAAGTTGCAAGATCTCCCAGTGGGATTTTTCTATCTCAAAGGAAGTATGTTCTTGATCTTTTAACAGAAACTGGCATGTTGGGATGTAAGCCTGGTAATTCTCCTATTGAAGTTAATCATCTAGTAGATGGCACAGGACCTACGGTTGATAGAGAAAGATGTCAATGTTTAGTAGAACGATTCATATATCTTTCTCATACTAGACCTGATAAATCTTATATTGTGGGAATAGTGAGTCAGTATATGCATGATCCTTGACATTGTCACATGGAAACTGTTTACAGAATTTTGAGATATCTCAAGTCTGCTCCTGGAAAAGGTTTATTGTTCGCACCACATGGTCATATGAGAGTTGAAGCTTTTTCTGACTCAGATTAGGTTGACTCTATAAAGGATCGTCGTTCTACATCAGATTACTATTCATTTGTTAGAGGTAATCTAGTTACTTGGCATAGTATGAAACAGTACGTGGTAGCAAGATCTAGTGTTGAGGCTGAATATCGAGCTATCGCCTTAGGTATATGTGAACTAATGTGGCTTCGAACCTTGTTAGAAGATTTAGGTGTTACAACTAAAAGGTCTATGCAGTTATTTTGTGATAACAAGGCAACAATTAGTATTGCAAACGACCCAGTTCAACACGATAGAACGAAACACGTTGAGATTGACAGACACTTTATTCAAAGAAAAGTTAACTAGTAGTCTTATTTGTTTAACTTTTGTCAAAACAGAACATATATTTTGACTAAGGGTCTTAGTAATAAGATATTTCATCCACTATGTTTCAAGTTGGGTATGAGAGACATCTATACACCAACTTGAGGAGGAGAGTTGGAAAATATGATAAAGATTTACCATAATTGTAGCTTCCATAATCAGTGTACACACTACTATAATTTAGGAATTGCCATAATTGTAATTAGGATACTTGTGTATATATATCAATCTATGTAATAGAAAGTTACAACTTCAGTAAAATAAACAATTCTCAGTTTTATCATCAATAATATTACACCAAGTAAAAATAACTGGTACTATAATCTGCAAGAAAATTATATAATATTGTTAAAATTGGGAACCTAAAATCCAGTTTCTTGACAGCCAAAAAATTAAAAGAATTTGCAGCTTACCCATCAAAAGAAAATTAAACATGCTCAAGCATACAAGGGACAAAAACATAAAGATAATGTGGACTAGCATCTTAGCATGTTCATGGCCTCACGGACAGGGGTGGAGCCACATGTAAATATATTCATACATGTGGCAGCCATAATAGGATTTGGAATATTCATTACTGAAAGTTAGAAGGGCTTGAGTCCCTTGAGCTTTAAGAAGCTCTAACCCTGCTCACGGAAAGTTGCATAATCCCAAAAAAGCAGAATTATCATCTTTCTCTATCTGAAGAATTAAGTCCTTCCTATTATACATAACAGAAGCCTGTAAATTGACCGGTTCTACCTGGATCGAAAGTGATCCAAGACCATTCAAAATTTTATGGGTCAGATATGATCTGATAATCGAGGGGCCTTTGGATGGATAATGTAGACCAGATCTTTTAACAGTCATATATCCAAATGATCTATTAACACATTAATTTCAATATTCCAGCATAGGGGCCACCTATCAAGGAGTATTGCAGGCCAATGGCATCTGATAAGTAAAAAGGATAAAATACATGAATTACATGCCATGTGAGAATTTCAACAAGTAACCCCAGTGTTACGTCCACTCCATCTATTTTTTTAATAAGTACATTCAATCTTAATATTAACTTGAGCCTTATTCATTAACAATTCAAAATATATTTCCAAATAATGCTAAGCACTTACAAAGCAAGATATTTCCCATCCGAACTGATAGACATAATGGAGACAGGCTTTCTAAGTAATCTCTTGTGACCAATTCTATTCCATGTACTTATATCCCAGACAGCAGTCACTGCTTTATTACCTGTTTAATAGAAATAAGTACTCCTCGAACTTAAAAGTAGTGATGCTAATGAAAAGTATAGAATATTGGGTCTAGTTTACAACCAGATGTGAGCATACCTTTCTGAACGGCACAAAACAAAAATGGTTTTGTACCATCCTTAGAAAACCGACAGAGTTCAATCTTTTCATCCTGCAAAAGAGAAAAAACATATGGCTTCACCATACCCCAAACAAGGAAATAAATATAAAAATAGAAATTTGTAAACTAATAAAACATACAGAGTTGCGGGTCAAGGAAGCCAATGGAACACCATCAATTGTATTCCAAATTCTTGCTGAACCATCAATAGATGTTGAAGCTAAGAACTCTGAATCTAGGCTGGGAGTAGGATGAAAGTAGAAGCCATACATTTTTAGTATTTATGTCTAATATTCTTACAAGGGATACAAAGCTTTTTTATTTTTAAGAGACCAAGGGACTGAGAAATTTGAAGGACAAAGCATATGATTAGGGCATACTTCTGAAAGCCAAAGTTGAAGTGCTTGCTTTGTATGATAGAGAGGGGGGAGAGAGACACACACAGAGGACCTTTGTCCAAGAGTACATGACACATGTGAATATATATCATCGAAAGAGCTAAGAAAACAATCATTTGTTTTGGCAATCAAACCAATATGCATATATTGTCATTGATCGTGGAACTATTAGCACTATGAAAGTGAAAAAACTATACACCTCAAGAAATCATTCATGCCTTGAGTGGGTAGAACGGGAAAATAAGCAGAAGTAAAAATTTTGAATGTTCTATGCATGAACTTTGAAGGATAGAGGGCAGGGTTACAACATAGTTCTAGAAGCCGAAGTTGAAGCGTATGTGCCTGCATGCACATGTGTGTGTGTGTGTTTAAGAGAGAGATTTGTCTTCAGGAAAAATATCCAATATGAAAGCAAATCTATAATCGAAATTGCTAGGATAAGGGTAAGCTATCTCAAAGCAGCAACAAAAGTAATTAATCTTCGAACTGAGACCAAGCCAAAACTTGAAGCCCAACTAAATAAAGTGTTTGCATAATTCCTATTGGAAATAGACACATACATTGACAAAAAAAATTTATTCACGACCTTACACATGATAAAGGACTAATAAGCTTCTTTCCTACCTAAAATCCATATCACTGAATGATTTGTGAGCTCTTGGTTCATCTAAAATGATGCGCATGCTTGGCCACTCAAAGATTCTCAGATGCCCATCCTTTGTTTAACAATGAAGTAAGTTAGGACATAAAAGTGGTAAGCAAACAACAGGTACTGTACAAGAAGACGAACAATAATAAGCCACCAAAGTATATACCACGCCACCAGTAGCGAATCTAGATCCATCAGTGCTGAAAGCTAGACATTTTTGTGGACCTACACCTTGAAGAGGAAGTAATTCTTTGGGTAACATTTGTTGACCATTCAACTCAAACAACCTGCATACAACATGCAACATTTAATCCTACCTTGAAATAGAATTGAAGGGCAGAAGGCATAATTAGAGTGGAAAAGAATTGACTGTCAAGGCCTTTGTAGTTTAGTAAAGGTGAATGATCGATCAGCACGCCTAATGCCATGTCTGAGAGATGGATGTTGACACAATTAAAATAGTCACAATAACGCATGCATTCTTTTCCTATTTCTCAAGCATGCCTATGTTTTATTGATGAAAGCATGTCAAGCAGATCTCATTTTCATGCACTGAAAGCCTTCACGAAATTTGAAGCGTTTGTGGCCTTATAGACTGAGGGGGAAAGCTAGAATGCTATTAGATCAATATCTTCTTGTTGACCTCTGGCTGCAATAGCTGCTCTTGTTTCATTTTATTTTTTTTACTTTTGTGTTATTTTTGATGAGTGGGTTTTATACCTATTATTTGGATACTTTTAGACTTAAAAATTGGTGAGTTTTTAAGTATTTTCTGTTATTTTATAGTGTTTTTATTTATTTTATTTGCTTTTAGTGTTTTTATTTTATTTTGTACGAAAAAAGAAATTTCGGTGGCAAAATCATAAATAGTGGAGAAGGAAATGAGAGGTAGCGGAGTAGCAACCTGATGTCTCAGTTGGTTCTTCTCTTCCCTGCGGGTCCCATCAAGATTTCTTTTAGCCTTTCCAATTATGCTACAACTTATTATTATTCCTAGTGGGTCCCAAGAATATGATTTAAAGGATAGGAATTAGTAGCAGATTTGGAAAATAGATTTTGTTATAGTAGTTTACTTTAATTAGGATATTGTGTAGCTAGTTTTAATTAGGATTTTAATTCTAGTAGGGAAAAGACTCCTATAAATATTCTTATTTATATTGGGAGATTGAAAAGGTGTTGGGGAAAAAAAGCCAATGAACACCATGTGAGGCTCAATCTCTTCCAAGTTCAAGAGCAAGCAAGATATAAAGATGTTGGCCATAGATTGATGAAACTTGGAGTTAGAAGAATGGCGGGAGACAGTTTTTCTTCTTTAAACTCTTGTTTATCTTTGTCTTTTATTGATGATGAATATTTTGTTGATTATAATTTTATCTGCTATGAACAAGATCTTAATATAAGAATTTTAATGGAATCTCATGCGTAGTTTAAATTAATTTCCTCTCTATTTGATTGGCACCATATGAATTAATTCATTATATTTTGTGCATTCATGTGTAATTACTGGATTCGTATCTACGTGGGAAAATCTATATGAAATTGGACGACGGATAATAGATTTAGATATGAATATAATTACATGTGATTATGCATATTCTTTTGCGGATTGAATCCATAATGTGTATAGGATAAAAATATACCTATAAGCCATGTGTAACCAATTTGGGAATTTGATCTTAATGAATGTATTCCAATTTAATTTGCATAGAAATATATCAAGTTAGTTAGAATGAGTATATTTATTTGAAATCGAAAGAGGCTTATAAATGAAATTAAGTATTCCTGGTTAACAATTCATCGTGACCATATAATTAAATAGAGAGTTAGGAGATTTGAATAAAACATTGGATGAAATTCAATTCTTAGATTTATTTATTTATATTTTACTATTTAGTTATTTATTTTTAGTATTTAGTTTAATTGTTAATTTTTATTAATTCATCCGTTTAAATAAGATTGGCTTGATATAAAATTGGTACTTGGAAAATCAGTAGAATTAATTTCTCGTGGGAACGATACTCTTCTTGCCTCTATATTACAAAGTCGATTGCGTATACTTGCGTGTATTTCCTAAGTAGTAAATTTAGTTTAAATAAGATTGGCTTGATATAAAATTTGTACTTGAAAAATTAGTAGAATTAATTTCTCGTAGAAACGATACTCTTTTTGCCTCTATATTACTAAGTCGATCGCGTAAACTTGAGTGTATTTCCTAAGTAGTAAATTTAGGTAAACAAGTTTTTAGCAACGTTGCCGAAGAATTATTTCTAATGTTTTCCGAATATTGATTTCAATCAAGTTAGTCATAATTTAAACTTGTATTTTTGTTGTAGTTAATTTGTTTTTTTTTTAGATCATGCATCTTGGCAGATAATAGAAAACGGTTACGGAGAGCGACAACCGCCTCTTTTCAAGGAAGTTCTTGCATTAATTTCTTTTACTGCATACTTTTAGGATAATGTCAATTTCAAGTTTGGGAGCCTTTTTGTATTTTGTTTTGATGTGTAGATCTATTTTGTAATTTTATTTTGAATTTTGAATTTTGTGGTTATTTTCACTGCAAACCCTCACGAGACACAACTCGTCCACTTGAGGTAATCTTGGGATTTAAAAGCTTGTTGCACATGCTAAGTGCAATCGTGCTTCCTACGAAAATGAGGTAAAACTGTTTTTAGGTAACGTCTTTTGGGCAATGAATTAATGACTAAATGACACTTTTGTCCCATCAAGTTGCCACCAACTTTCAAAGTCGTCCCTAAAGTTTATTTTTTTCAAATTAAGTCTTAAAGTGGCTTTTTTGGCGTTTCTATTCCTTCTACCCGATTTGACGGACCCCAACACGAACCATTTTGACCAAATTTTGACCCAACCACAATTTTTAATAGTTTAAAATAAAATAAATATTTTTAATATTTTAAAATACATATTATTTTTAAAATAATAAATATTTTAAGTATTTTAAAATAATATTTTATTTGAAAATAATAATTATTTTAATATATTATTATTTTAATATATTAAAATAAAATAAGTATTTTAAAAATAGATAATTTTAATATTTTAAAATAAAATATTATTTTTAAAATAATAATTATATTTAATATTCAAATAATTATTATTTTTAATATTTTAAAAGAAAATATTATTTTTTGAAAAAAAACAAATAATAATTAAATTTAATATTTAAAATAAAATATTTTTTTAAAATAATAATTATTTTTAATATTTTAAAATAAAATATTATTTTAAGGAAAAAATATAAGCAACTTTTATTTTTTTCAAAAATGAGTAAAGTTTCATAAAATATAGATTCAAAAAAATTAAAGTTAAAATTTTTTATATCGTAATTATTTTATGAAAATTTACACATCTTTAAAAAAAATTATTTTTATTTTATGAAAATAATCCTTGGGAGGTATCTTTACACCTAGTGCCATAAAGCTAACTAGTTTGAGAGTCATTGGTCAAACCCTTGTTACATGGGTAACTTTGAAAAATCTAATAAAATTAGACATTGCACAAGTCAAGAGTGAAGTTTAAAAGCGAGTTAGAGCGTAAAACGCACTCGTTGGAAAAAAAATTGCATGTTAAATGTTAATAATAATCCTAGTTTGTCTGTTATATTAAAAAACCTTTTGATCCGCCAAGTTATGTTTGTCTGTATTCACTTTGAGGTGTGATAAAGAAGCAAATAGAGTTCTTGTTGCAATACTAATCTTTTATGCTATCTTTGATGATGCCTTTAATTAATGATCTTCGTTGAGTTTTTCACTAGCTCGATACATTTGGATACACACACACACAAAGGGTAATGTTGAATTTTTACGCTTTGAATACTTTAGATTTTTTTGAAAATTATCATTTAAAATAAAATATCTTTGAGGCCATGTTTAATTTCAAAATAATTCAATGCTTATGTAGTTTGATTATTAGTTTTGTTTTTGTAGTTTTTGTTTTGCTCGAGGGCAAGCAAATATTTAAGCTTGAGGGTATTTGATGAGTGGATTTGATACCTATTATTTGGGTACTTTTAAACTTAATAATTTGTGAGTTTTTAAGTAATTTGTGTTATTTTATAGTGTTTATTTATTTTATTTGTTTTTAGTTCTTTTATTTTATTTTGTGGGAAAAAGGGAATTTTGGTGGCAAAATCGTAAATATTAGAGCAAAAAAACGAGAGGAGCAGAAGCTGAAGCTCCGCGGCGCTAGCTTCGAATGTCGTGGTGCTAGGTTGAAGAGCCACGGTGCTAGATTGTTGAGTGCCAGTTTGGGCACGCCATGCGCAGGCGAGCGGAGTAGCAACTAGATGTCTCCTTTGGTTTTTCTCTTCCCTACAGGTCCCACCATGATTTCTTTTACCCTTTCCAATTATACTACAACTTATTATTATTCCTAGTGGGTCCCAAGATAGATGATTTAAAGTATGGAAATTAGTAGCAGATTTGAAAAAGGGATTTTGTTACGGTAGTTTACATAAAGGGATAAATCAACTTTTGGTACCTGTACTGGGACACGACTTACAATTTGGTACCCGAAGTGAAAAAAATTACAAACGGGTGATTGTACTCAAAAAATGTTACACTCCATTAAAAGTAGAGTTTCATCTTTATTCTGTTTGAAAATTAAGGTTCTCTTCTTCTGTTCTTCTCTAATTCTTCTTGTCTCGATTCTCCATTGATTAATGGTTCCCATATATTTATTAAAGGGTTTTCAGTCTTTAATTGAAAAGATGAGCTCGTCTTGGAGTGGAATCGTAAATGAAACCGGGGAAGAAATTGTAGTTCATGCAACAAAAATGAATTGATTACACCAGAGTTCTCAAGTCGGTGTCATTGTGGAGCAATGATGCGAATGTGGGAGGCAAGAAAAGATGGAACAAAACATCGAGGACCTTCTTCGCGTCGACTTTGCTTCTCTCTCCCGTTGGATCAATTTTAACGATTATTTAAAAATTGAAAAGTACAAGCATCAGATTAAAAAAAAAATTGAGTACAATCACCATTTTAAAACTTTTTTCATTTCGAGTACCAAATTGTAAGTCGTGTCCCTAATGTTTAACGGAGTGTAACATTTTTCGAGTACAATCACCAATTTGTAACTTTTTTCACTTCGGGTACCAAATTGTAAGTCGTGTCCCAGTACAGGTACCAAAAGTTAATTTATCCCTTAACATAAATTAGGATAGTGTATTTAGTTTTAAGAGCTAATGACAAAACTGTCCCCCCAAGTTTGGACGAAAATCAATTTGATAGTCAAAGTTTAGAAATCGTCAATCAATACCTTTAAGTATTTTAAAACAACAATTGCGTTCCCTTTTGGTCGGTCTGACCAATTTTTCGCCGGAATACGATTTGACTACTTTTTCAATACTTTGACCTTGTCAATACATTTTTGAACTTGTATTTAACCTATATTTTTCTAAATATTTTATTGTTCATTTTGTTCATTTTCCCTTTAACATTTAAAATTCAAAAAAAGTCCTAAAATTAATTATACAATCAATTACAAACTAACCGTTTATTTGAAAAGTCAATAACAAATAAATCATGAATTAAATATATATTTATGAAATCTATAATTACAAAACCAAAAAAAATTCAATAACAAAATAAAAGGAAAACATAATAATAAGTAACAAACTATATTTTGTAAACCTCTATTTACAGAAGAAACAAAAATAAAAACAATTAAATAAATAAAAAATAATAGCAAGAAAACAAAATCAAAGTAAATAACAAAAGCATAAGAATTTATATAACAAAACAATAACTTATTATATACCAAAATCTATCACAAAATAATATATAGCAATCCCAACAATCTCCACACTTGCTCTCAAAGAAACTCTTCGTCGCCCCCAAAAGTCGGACATCGCTAATTTTCTGGCAACTTTTCAAACGACAACCTCGGCCGCACTGGATACACCAGCTTGATCATATAGGTACCCACATGACCGGCACTCTGAAATTCAAATATTCAATACCGCAAACTTCTCCTCTGGTCAGCATTTGTCAAAACTTTCAGCCCTTCAAGTTCTGAAAAATCCGAATCTGTTGCGGAATTGGGTTCCTCTAAAATGGGTTTTTCCAAAATTGGTTGTTCTGAAATAGACTCGTCTTCTTTGGAGACATCAATTGATTTATAGGTGAATTGGGTTTTTTGTGAAGAAATTGAGAGGGCTTTGAGGAGAGGTGGGAATGTAAGGTGGGGTTTTGATTTTGGAGAAGAGAGATGAGTGAGAGAAGGGAATAGATTGAATGTGAAGGTAGCTGTTGTTTTTGAAGCTATTAATGGAGATGAGATTTGCTGCTAGTAGCTTGTTTGGGTAATGCGAGCCTGAGTGAAGGAGAAATCAAAAGGAATCCATGAATAAGGCTGTAAACGAGCCAAATAGTTCGGGCTCGATTTGGGTTCGACTCAAAAAAATACGAGCGAGACTCGGATTCGTTAATAATATGATTCAAATCTGAGCATTAAAAATAGTTCAAATAAAAAAATGAGTAGAATCTGAGCAATGTTATACTCGACTCGTTTAAGATTTAAACTACTCGAATTCTCAATTGTGATTCGATACATACTCGATTGATACAGATTCGATTAGATACTCGATACATTCTCCTATAATATATACAAAAAATTAAATCAAATTAGGTTAATTAATTATTATTATTTTGTTTTATTTTTTATTTTAATTGAGATTTTATATTTGTAGAGTGTTGTAATAGTAAATATATTTTCTCATTTCTAAGTAAAATAACAAATTTAATTTATAATTATGTTTATTATAAAGCTAGTTATTATGTGGAGACTCGAATTCGAGCTTGAATTTGAAGCTCACGAGTAGTTTGAATATAATTCGACCCGAGTCGGATCGAATTCGAGTAATAAATATTCAAGTCGAGTAGAATCTGAGTAGAATTTTTTAAATACAATTCGAATTCGAGTATGAATTTAACGTTTCGAGTCGAATTCGAGTAACTCTCTGTTCGCTTTGATTCGACTCATTTACACCCTTATCCATGAAGCAGCATATGCCCCCATTGAAAGGGAGGATTGGATAAGGTGGTAATGAACTTGGGGCTTGGCACAAAAGAAGAAGAAGAATTAAATTTGTTTTAAATAAAGAATTTTGGTTTATTATATTTAATTAAGTTAATTTGATAATATACAACATATATACGGATTGTATATGTATTTTAAAAGTCAAATACTTAAATTGGAGTTAATTAGTACTCATTTCACCAAAAGATGACATGGCGATTTCATGCCAAAAAATGGCCACACCGGTTAAAAGGGAACACAATTGTTGTTTTAAAATACTAAGATGTATTGATTGACGATTTCCAAAGTTTAAATTGATTTTCATCCAAATTTGGGGGGACAGTTTTGTCATTAGCCCTAGTTTTAATTAGGATTTTAATTCTAGTAGAAAAAGACTTTAAAATGTTCTTATATTGGGAGATTGAAAAGGTGTTGGGAAAAAAACTAATGAAGACCATGTGAGACTCTTTCTCTTCCAAGTTCAAGAGCAAGCAAGATATCATCAAAGATGGAGGTCATGGATTGATGAAGCTTGGAGTTAGAAGAATGTCGGGAGACAATTTTTTATGAGGACATCAATAGCTTGGACATAGAGGACATGGATTGGATCTGGTGCAAGTTACAGTTGGACCCGTGAAGAGGACGACCTAGACGCTTCAAGGAAGGTCTTATGGCTTTGGTTCAAGCAATGTTTAATGAGAATGACATGTTAACTTGGTCCAGGGAGGATAAGACCATGCCCAAGTTCATCAATACGGTCCAAGGATGTGTTTCAATTCAAACCGATGCAAGCTTGGAAAACAGACTTCGGGATTGGAAAAACAGCAACTCCGCCCCGGCGGATTTCTAAGCCTATGAATTTCCACCCCCGACAGATACTTCTCTGCTCGAATGTGCCCCCAACGAGTTCTGACTCCGCCCCGGCGGATTGCCCATATTTTTTTGGCGAGTTTTTAGAGGCAGGCGCATTTTGACAGATTTTGAGTGTATATTTGTTTCCTAAACTTAGTATTTACTAAATATAATCGAATGTCTATTATAATTAGGATGTTTGATTAGATTTTAATTCCAAAAACACTTCTTGATTCATTTTAGGATTTCTAAGGATTCAAGTTATGGTTATTTAAGGATCATTGATGTAATTAACATTATTACAATTCAATATTATTCAGATTTATTCTACTTGTGAGATTATTCTCTACTTGTGGTTCTTTGAATAATTCCTAAGTATTTTCTTAGTTATTTCTTTGAGATTCAATTTAATTTATCATACAACAATTCATAGATGTGTGTGGCGCTTTTTACCGCATCAATCGTCGATTGTACCGAGATTACCGCTTCAATATAAGCAAGGGGTCAAAGTGTCGTTGGTGTCCATTCAACACAAATTTCCGAACGCGAGTAATTGTACCAAGATTACCGTCTCGATATAGACGATGAGTTAAGGTGTTGCAAGCAATTCATCCAACAATTGTGCTAGAAACTATCCGGGCGACGACCACCTCACGCAAGCGTGTCATGGAGTCTATCATTTGGTATCAAAGCCAAGTTTTCTATCGAGTTACGTATCCTTTAAATTTCTATTTGAGAGTGTTAAGTTAAAAAAAAGTTGAAATTTTTTCATATTTTAAAATTCGTCAATTGCATGCTATTGTGAGGATTCCTACCTTCTATATTTTGTTTCATGATAAGTTACTTTTGCATTGATTAGTAAAACCAAGAATTTTACAAGAGGAATTCAAGAAGAACCTATTAGAGATAATATTTAGAGGTAAAAGGCTTAGTAGTGAGATTAATCGAGGGTAAAAACCTATTTATTGAGTGTATACACGAGTGAACCATTGATTCGAGCGAAACACGAAAGGAAGTGGTGAAGAAACTGTTTTCTACTAACCCAAGAGACATGTCTAGCTCCAAAGACAATGGGACTTTTGAGGAACAACCCTCGACGGCTGAATTGAAATTCAAGATGGAAGCTATGAATAAAGAATGGGATCGAAGATTGGAAAGGGCTATGGAGCGAATGCATTAACAATTAGATTAGGCGAGGGTGTCTATAGCTGAGCTATCCCAAAACACTCATGGGACACACAATACGGAGAGAACACAACAAACTGATGCAAGTAAGAAAGATCCTTACGGTGATGACAGTGCAGGAGAAGATCGTAAATCTAATTTCCTACATCGAACACACAGAGGTGCTAGGGAAAGAGGAGGTCGGGACAGAGAAGATGGCAATTTGGATAGCATAAAAATGAAAATTCCAGCTTTCCAAGGCACGGGTATATCCTGAGGCATATTTAGATTGGGTAACCAAGATAGAGCGGATCTTTGATTGTCATAACTATTCAGACCTTAAGAAAGTCAAGCTGGCCATTACCGAGTTTTCTGGATATACATTAATATGGTGGGATTTGTTGACAACTAATTGGAGGAGGTGTGATGAGCGACCGATCAGAACTTGGGCGGAAATGAAAATTATCATAAAAGAGAGGTTTGTGCCAACATACTATCAACGGGAGATCATTCGTAGTTTGCAAACTCTAAAACAAGGAAGTCAGGGTGTGGATGATTACTACAGGGAGATGGAGATGGAGATGGAGATGTTGAAGGATCGGGCTAATTTGGTCGAGGATAAAGAAACAACGATGGCTAGGTTTTCAACAGGATTGAATTGGGAGATTGCGAACTTGGTTGAACGACAACATTATTTGGAGTTAGAAGAAGTGGTTCATATGGCTATCAAGATATAGAAATAGCTCAAGAGGAGAGGACAACGAGGACATTCTAATGCTAGTTCATCATGGAAACCTAATTTTGCAAAGCGAGAGGAAAAATCAGCTGTGATCAAACCAAAGGTAGAACCTAAGCTAGGGACGACTATCCGAGAGGTACAAAACCTTCTTTTGGGCGTAACCGGGATATTGTATGCTTCAAGTGTCAAGGCAGGGGACAAATTTCTAGCCAATGTCCAAATCAGAGAAAATGTTGTTGCTTGACAATGTTGAGGTGGAAACCGAGGGAGAAGAGAGTGACTGATTATATGCCACCATTAGAGGAGATAGATGATGCGATACATGATGAACTTTTGGTTATGAGAACACTTAGTACGCAGGTTAAAGAGGAGAACAGTGAACAATGAGAAAATTTATTTCATACTCGATGTCTTGTGAATGAAAAATTTTGTTGTGTAGTCATAGATGAAGGCAGCTGTACAAATGTGGCAAGCACTACGATAGTAGAGAAATTGGGGATGATTACCACCAAACATCCACAGCCATATCGTTTGCAATGGCTCAATGATAATGCAGACATTAAGGTAACCAAACAGGTGTTAGTTCCATTTACTATTGGTCGGTATGTTGATGAGATATTGTGATGTGGTGCCTATGCAGGCAGGGCATATGGTGGGATTTGTTGACAACTAATCGGAGGTGTGATGAGCGACCGATCACAACTTGGGCGGAAATGAAAATTATCATAAAAGAGAGGTTTGTGCCAACATACTATCAACGGGGAGATCATTCGTAGTTTGCAAACTCTAAAACAAGGAAGTCAGGGTGTGGATGATTACTACAGGGAGATGGAGATGGAGATGGAGATGGAGATGGAGATGGAGATGGAGATGGAGATGGAGATGTTGAAGGATCGGGCTAATTTGGTCGAGGATAAAGAAACAACGATGGCTAGGTTTTCGACAGGATTGAATTGGGAGATTGCGAACTTGGTTGAACGACAACATTATTTGGAGTTAGAAGAACTGGTCCATATGGCTATCAAGATATAGAAATAGCTCAAGAGGAGAGGACAACGAGGACATTCTAATGCTAGTTCATCATGGAAACCTAATTTTGCAAAGCGAGAGGAAAAATAAGCTGTGATCAAACCAAAGGTAGAACCTAAGCTAGGGACGACTATCCGAGAGGTACAAAACCTTCTTTTGGGCGTAACCGGGATATTGTATGCTTCAAGTGTCAAGGCAGGGGACATATTTCTAGCCAATGTCCAAATCAGAGAAAATGTTGTTGCTTGACAATGTTGAGGTGGAAACCGAGGGGGAAGAGAGTGACTGATTATATGCCACCATTAGAGGAGATAGATGATGCGATACATGATGAACTTTTGGTTATGAGGAGAACACTTAGTACGCAGGTTAAAGAGGAGAACAGTGAACAATGACAAAATTTATTTCATACTCGATGTCTTGTGAATGGAAAAATTTGTTGTGTAGTCATAGATGGAGGCAGTTGTACAAATGTGGCAAGCACTACGATAGTAGAGAAATTGGGGATGATTACCACCAAACATCCACAGCCATATTGTTTGCAATGGCTCAATGATAATGCAGACATTAAGGTAACCAAACAGGTGTTAGTTCCATTTACTATTGGTCGGTATGTTGACGAGATATTGTGTGATGTGGTGCCTATGCAGGCGGGGCATATGTTATTGGGTAGACCATGGCAATTTGATATGCGGGTTCAAATGATGGGTTTACCAATGTATATTCCTTTGTTCACGACAAGAAAAAAAATCACTTTGCGTCCTATGTCACCACAACAAGTGTATGAGGATCAAATTAATCTACAGAAAAACCATGTACAAAGAAGAGAGAGTGAGGAAAAGAAAAGTCAAGAAGAAAAAAATAAGAGAGAAAGAAAGATGATAGGAAAACAAACATCTTTGCAAAAAAGAGCGATGTGAGAAAAGCTTTGATTTATAAACAGTCGATGATTTTACTTTGGTATAAAGAGGCGCTTTTTACTAACACTAATAATTCTTTGCCTAGTGTTGTCTCATCTCTTTTACAGGAATTCAAAGATGTATTTACCGAGGAGCTTCCTCAAGGACTACCACTGATTCGGGGAATAGAACATCAAATTGACTTTGCTCCTGGTACGACCATTCCAAACCGTTCGGCTTATCGGAATAATTCAGAGCAGACGAAAGAGTTACAAAGACAGGTTGATGAACAGATGGGAAAAGGGTTCTTAAGAGAAAGTACGAGTCTGTGTGCAGTTTCGATAATTTTAGTACCTAAAAAGGATGGAAAATGGTGGTTGTGCATCAATTGTCAAGCGGTAAATAATATTACGGTAAAATAACGACATCTCATTCCTGGTTTAGATGACATGTTAGATGAATTGCATGGGTCTTGCACATTTTCAAAAATTGATTTAAAAGTGGTTATCATCAAATAAGAATGCCAGAAGGTGATGAATGAAAAACTGCATTTCAAATAAAATATGGTTTGTATAAGTGGTTAGTGTTACCTTTTGATTTAACTTATGCACCTAGTACATTCATGCGATTAACAAATCACGTATTGTGTCCATTCATTGGAAATTTGTTGTTTACTTTGATGACATTCTCATTTATAACAAAAACTTGGGTGAACATGCATTACATTTAAAATCTGTTTTATATATGCTTAGGAAAGAAAAATTATTTGCTAACATGGAAAAGTGCACGTTTTGTTCGAATAGAATTGTTTTTCTTGGCTTTGTTGTGAATTCACAGGAAGTCAAAGTTAATGGGTTTTTGTTTCGTGAAAATAAATTGTGTATACCTGCAAGTTCTTTGTGTGAGTTATTGGTTAGGGAATCACATGGGGGTGGTTTGATGGGACATTTTGGTGTTGATAAAACCTTGGCCGTTTTGAAAGAACATTTTTATTAGACTCACATGAAACGAGAAATTGAGCGAAATTGTGATAGATGTATTATTTGTAAACAAGCTAAGTCTCGAGTTCAAGCCCATGGATTTTATACACCATTGCCTATTCCTAATGAACCTTGGGTTGATATATCGATGGATTTTGTGTTAGGTTTACCTACGTCTAAGCATGATCATGAATTTATATTTGTGATTGTTGATAGATTTTTAAAGATGGCACATTTTATTCCATGTCACAAAACTGATGACGCATCCCATATAGCTGATTTGTTCTTTAGGAAGATTGTGCGTTTGCATGGTATGCCTAGAACAATTGTTTCTAATCGAGATGTCAAGTTCTTAAGCTATTTTGGGAAGATTTTATGGTGTAAATTGGGAACTAAGCTGTTATTTTCCACAACTTATCGCCCACGAACCGTTGCTTCCGTTGCTTTACAATATGATTGTATGCTTTGATCTTGTTTCTGCAAACCAACAGTGGTATTAGAGCCATCTTTATGCGAATAATTAATTGTTTTGATTAACATGTGTGTTGATGTGTTTAGAACAATTTAATTGGGCAAAAATCGAAAAACCTCGAAGTCTGTGCCCATTAGAGGTCGTGCTGCTTCCCAGTGCTTTTACAATGCGGTCGCGCCTGAACCCATAAAATGTTTCTAATGTTTTAGCGCGACTGTGCCGTTTCTAAGAGCAAACTCAGCGCGGTCGCGCCGATCCCCATAAAACAATTTTTTTATTTATTTTTCAATTTAAGATAAAATATTTATTTTGAATTGGAATAGGATTAAAATTAAAATGTTTATTTTAATTAAAAGGATTTTACGTTAACCAAAATAAAGGAGTTTATTTTGACTTGAAATTGGATTCCATGTTAATTAAAATAAAGGGGTTTATTTTGATTTGAATTTTGATTAAAATAAATGAGTTTATTTTGATTCAAAATTGGGTTTCTAGCAAATTTATGTAGCCCATTAAATGATATCAACATATATATGGAATGTTTATTTTATTGACACATGATGATATGTATGATAATAAAGTAGATGCTTATGGACCATTGGCCAATGCGATTGAATTTAATTTTAATGGATGCTTGAATAAATGTGGTTTTCATAAATGGGGTTTGCGTACCTCGCCTATCTAATTTTCTGATGTAAATTCTATCTCCCTCATATGGACCTCTCCTTGACTGTTAATCAAGGTTTCTGTTTTATGCAAATAATTTGTAGCAGGATTTTATAGAATTATTCAAGAATTTGGAGCTAAAGAGTAGGGGCATTAAAGATCCGTTTGTAATGAAGCTCAGGTTGAATATAATAGGTATATTAAAATTTTATTCTTGCACCCTAGGTTTAACCTTTTGGTCTCCAATAAACCAAATTAAAATTAAGTCCATAACCATCCCAGATAGAATATAGTATTCTATATGTGCATTCTAATTATATAGTAAATATATTATTATACATGATGTATGTTTAATATAACGCGTATTTCTATATATATATTTGCATGCGCGCTAACAAGATGAGACAATTAATAACAAAACCTTCAAAGATAATATATTAAGTTGATTACGTTTAAGGACATTGGAGAATGTCGAATGTAGCCTTCTAGCATGGTAAAGCGATAGAGTATTGAGTATTTAATATGAGTTTGGTGTGTACACACTAGGCTTATATTAAATATTTGAGATGTTGCTTGATTACATTGGATGTTTATAATGAATTGAACAATACCGCTTTGTTGTGCACACACAAGGGCTGTAATTTTCTCTTTAATTATATAGAAATGTTGGGTCTAACTTAATAATTTTAGTTTGTATGTGCACACACATGACCATTATTATCTAAGAGGCAAAATAGAAAAGGAGTTGCATGGTGATGTAATTGACAAGAGTTGTCTAACTTTTGAATAAATATGTAGTTTGTTATGCACACACAAGGCTGTATATTTATTGCAATTGGATCCTTTCTCACTAATAAGCTGATTTTACAATCACAAATACAAAATCTGCCAAACTATATATATAGAGGGTTATATAGTTTGAAGAAAATAGTGGGAAACACCATTTTAATAAATACCTAAATTAATCTAGTGATTAATAAAAGAATGCATGCTAATGTTGTCAATTTTATTTCATTTACAGAATTTTACAAATGTCTAATTCACTATCACTGCGAAGCATACTTGATGCTAACAAATTAACTGGACCAAATTACACGAATTGGTTAAGGAATCTAAGAATAGTTCTCACGACTGAAAAGTTGGCATATGTCCTTACACGATTGTTCCTGTAGCGGTTGCAGAAAATGCCTCTAAGGAAGAGTTTGCTACTTTTAGAAAGCGGCAGGATGATACACAGTTGGCTCAGTGCATCATGTTAGAGCATTCACAACAGTTTCCCCAATCAACTTTTTATCCCCAATTTTGAAGAATACACCAACAAATCATTATCCAACAGTTTTCTTATCCTTATTTGACTCTCTATTTTAATCCTTATAAATGATTTTACTCCCTAGTGTGAGGGAGTCAAAAAACTGCTCCCTATATGCAAAATGACATTTCACACCCTCATTTAAGTGGACAACTCATCAATCATACACATCTTTACATTTTTTTACTTCATTTTTAAATTATAAAATTAATATCGACTTATTTTTTAAAAATTAATTTCAAATGTATTCAAATTTAAAATTGATATAAATTTATTTAATTTTTGTCAATATAAATTTATTATTTTCAAAATTTAAATGAATCATATTAAATTTAAATTAACAATATCACAAATTAACTTTTTAAATGTTAATATTGATCTTATGTACATTTGCATCCATTCAATACTAACTCCATAAATTACTTAAAATTTAAATAAAATAAAAATTATTTTACAGTGAAATATAATTGATAAATTATATTATCCCTTATAAATTATAAGATTATTATTAATTTGATGCTTTGATTGTTGGAACATTCAAACTTTAACTTTTAACATTAAATTTTCATTATTTAAGGAATCAATATAAGGAACATGTTGGGTACATAGTGAAAAAATTGAATCCTTATTTTACAGAATGACTCAACAGCACTGCAGAATAATGATAGAGATAAGGAAACTGTTGTGAATGCTCTTAGTATCCATGAGTAACGAGTTACAGTGTCAACATGAGAAAATGAATGCACCGACTATGTTGATGCACCTTCAGAATTTGAATGGTGAGTAGAGTAGGTCGACTAGATATGAAATATCTAAAGAGCTCTTCTGACCTAGAATGACCGATGACACTACAGTGCAGACACATTTCCTAAAGATAATGAATTTGATTGAACAATTGGGACAACTGGGTTTTATCATGGATGGAGAGTTGAGCCAATATCTGGTCTTGCAGTCACTCCCGACTCTTTCACAATTTTTTGTGAATTTTCACAAAAACAAGCTTGACGTCAGCCTACCTGAATTGCTTAGCATGTTGACAAATGTCGAGTCACTTTCCAATGAAGAAAGACCAAGTCTTGCTTGTAAATGATTCTTCCAAGAAGCGAAAGAGGGTCGAAGGATCTTCCGAAAAGAAGAAAAATTCCAAGAAGGCAAAAGGAAAGACAAAACCAAGGACAAGAAAAAGGTTGATGCTGATAACAAAGGAGTTTGCTTCTACTGCAACAAGCCTGGACATTAGAAGAGAAACTACAAGGAGTATCTTGCAAAGTAGAAGCAAAAGAAGCTTGGAAAAGCTTTAGCTTCAGCTACAGATCATAGTTGTCACGGCGCCACGGCAAGTCATGGCGGTAGCCAACTACCAGGACGCCTAGGCGACAAGGCGACCGCCATGGCGTCCGTATGTCGATAAGTCGTTTACAATGTGTAATTATATATTATTTATTTTACATAACAAATATGTTGGCAATAAAATTTTATATACATTAAAACCGAAAACATAATACTACGGAATAAAATTAAAAACACAATTATGTAAATACTTAGCAATAACAATTAAAAAATAAAGCAGATAAATTATACCACCATAAACCACATCAAGTAGATAAATGTTACATATGAATGGATAAAATGTAAAGAGTACATATATAAAATATAAATAAATAAATACATATATAAATATATATATACACATATATATTTATATTATTATAATATATTTATATTTATATATATAATTTATTATTATTATTATATATATTAATAATATTTATATATTTATAATTTAATAATAATATTTATAATAGTTTATATTTATTATTTTAACTTATAATTATAATATAATAATTATATTTATAATTGTTATTTATAATTATAATTATTTATTATATTTATTATTATAATAATTATATAATTATAATTATTAATAATATTTATATATTTATAATAGTTTATATTTATAATTATAATTATTTATTATTATAATTATTTATTATATTTATTATTATAATTATTATATAATTATATTTATATATTTATATGTAATTATACATATATAACCATCTCCAGCAGTTAACATATCAATAAAGTACATAGGAGCAAGCAGCCAATCAGTACGCTCTCGCCCAGTCGATCGTCTCGAAGAGGCGAAGCCTCTCGCCCAGTCCCAGCAGCCCTCGCAATCTCCCTCCCAGTCGCAACAGCCCTCGCCTTTCTCTCTCGCGTCGCAATCTCCCTCTCAGTCGCAGTCTCTCGCCCTCGCAATCAACTCAGTTGCAGCAGCCTCTCTCGAATTCAATTTCTTCTATCGACTACGATATGTTGAACTGCTTGTTCTCTGCGAGTCGACTCGGTTAGGGCATGTTTTGGAGATCTGCGACTTTTTTTTAACCCAGTTCAGATTTGGGTCGATCATAGCCACCAAGTCGCTCGACCAGCCGGATAGTCATCCAAGTCGTCGCGGCGTAGTCTAAGGCGTTAACTGTTTTTGCTAGGCGCTCGCCTTTCAGCCATCGACCAAGTCGCACGCTCGCCTTGCAATCTCTCACCGACTGGACGCCTTGGCGACGCCGTAACAACTATGCTACAGATACAGGTTTGTTAATGATTGAAATAAATTTTTCTACAAGTCAAAGTTCTACTTGGATATTGGATATCAGTTGTGGTTCTCACATATGCAATTTTTTGCAGTGGCTAAGCAGAAGTAGAAAGCTGAACAAATGAGAAGTTGTCATACGCGTGGGGAATGGAGCAAAGGTTGATGTATTAGCCGTAGAAACTTATTGTTTATCACTGCCTTTTGACAAAACAATTAATTGAATAAGTTGTTATTATGTTCCAGTTCTTATTAGAAACATTATTTCAATTCCATTGTTGGACAAAGAATGTTTTAATATTATAATAAAGAGCAATTGTTGTTTTATTTAAAATGAGAAACCACATTAACTATTTTTTGAACAAAAATGACCTCAACAATATTACAGTATCCCTCTTCTCCCTGTTCCTCCCCCAACCGTCGTTGCTCCTACTCCTCCGCCGAAACCTCTCCCTCAACACCCCTAGTCGTCATAATCAAGTTTTCTTTACTCTTCGCCTACCAATTGAGTTTTTTGTTTTGGGTCAAATCTGATTCACCATCTTTGTGCACCACACCAAGTCACCAACCCATCTTGTTACTCACAGAACTGCCGCGAATTCATACCAACAATGCTCCCGAAGCTTTAATGGCGAAAGAAAACAAAGTGAAACACGAAAACCCATAAAAAGAACCTATGAAATTATGGGGAAGGAACCCATACAATTTTGGGGAAGGAAGAGGCAATTAGCTTTACAAAGACACGAAAATCCATAAAAAGAAGCTAGCTTTCTGAAATTAATAGTTCAGGAACTCAATTTTGTAAGGGATAAGAACTTCAATCATATAAAATGGGAAAAATTGTAGATACACAGACAGACATGTGTGCATATATACAAAGAGATATAAAGGGAGGGAAAGGAAAAGGAGTGACAACGATGTAGAGGGCATAGATAGTGTTGATCTTGAAATTGAAGGTGAGATGAAAAGAACGTGGATATTGGAGCAGATCAACGCCATATTATCAAAACCCTATCTCTATCTCTCTGCTCCATTTTTTTGCCCAAAATTGAGAGAAAGAGAGAGAGGCAACAACTTTAAAAACAGTGTTGCAACTATTGAAATATGCTCAGATGCAGCATGAGAAAGAAAAAAGAGTTCAAGAGTAATACGGTAAAATATTGTTATTAAGACATTTTGAAAAAATTAATTATCAAACAACATTTTTTTCATTCAGATACAATTCTATTCAGATGCTCTACATTATTCAGATGTCTAAATTGATCAGATCTTAACATTCAGTTTTATCAAACACCATCTTAGTCTATAAACAAAATGAGTCTTATTGTGAGATAGACTAATGTCAAGACTATTGCTTATGCAACTCTTGCAAGTATTCTCAAAACACTAAAGAGTTAGGAGAGAAAAAATAAGGGATAGTCACCCAAGGTCTAGTTGAACCTAAATTCACTTCTTCAATCAATATTCTCTTTGTGGATCACCTCTTGGACATTGCACACTTGGGTAGCGAGCGTTTGATCCGAGAAATTAGAGAAACGTGAAGGAACAAAGGAATGGAGATTGAAGATTACATCAAGCATTTGATCATCTTCAAAGGTATATCTTTTATCAGTCCTCAGTTAATGAAATTGTATAAGGTGATTCATGGGATTACAGAAAAATTTAAATTCTTATCATGGCATACTTCCATTGTTTTACAATATAATTGTATACTTTGATCTTGTTTCTGCAAACCAACAATTAATTCATCCGTTTAAATAAGATTGGCTTGATATAAAATTGGTACTTAGAAAATCAATACAATTAATTCCTTGTGGGAACGATACTCTTCTTGCCTCTATATTACTAAGTCAATCGCATATACTTGAGTGTATTTCCTAAGCAGCAAATTTAGGCAAACAATTTTCCACCAACTTTTGTGTAATTTCCACCTGTTTGTGTGTTCTAACTATAGTCTTGAGTTTTATTTACTTGCGTTACTTCCACCTAAATTTGATCTATAGCTCGACTTCTTGTCCTTCTCATCATCTACTTCGCTATACTATTAACAATATCTTCTTTCTCTCTTTCTTAGTTATCACTTTCTCAACCGTCCTTACCTAAGTTCCCTGTCCTTAATCACAACGTATCCCAATTTTCAAGCATAGAGAGCAAACATAAAAACAAAACAAAAACTTATTTCCCCCATCTGATCCTTCCTTTCCTTCGTGCCAAAAAGAATGTACATTTTCCCAATGAAACTTACAAATCACCAAGTTAAAGTTTACTTTCAAAACACTCCAACAACAATGAGTTTCAAAGAGTAAAACATGTATCATCATTTCATTATAAAAACCCATTAACCCAAAACAATAATTCAGTAAAAAAGAAAAAGATTTTATTTTTTGATAAGTTCACCAACCCCACAAATTTAACCATTAGAAAAAAAAATTAAATTTTATCCAAAAAACTACTTACTCCATACAATATTTTCAGAAGTAATGTTGAAAGCAGATAAAAAAAACTAACTTGCAGTCCCCTGAGGTGGTGGAGCAAACAATATCATCCCCGCTTGGATGCACAGAAATGTTCACAGGATCACTTCCTTCTTCAAATACATGCGTTGCCTAAAAAAGAAAAATGCAAATTCATACACTGTATTTAATAAATACTCCACAAGATAAAATCATTAACGACTTTTTGACAAAAAGAATATTTTCAAACTCAAAACTCACATGAATTGAATATTATAAACTATCTAAAAAGTATTAATCATTGTAAAATAGATTGTTTCAGGAATTTTAATAAATCATCTCCATTTTGAGCTTGAAAATTTCTCAGATTTACTTTCAAAGTTCAATATACATAATATATACGTATGTATATGATGTTTAAAGAAAGATACCAAAGGAGAGGAAGAGATTTGGGGGTCAAATGAGAAGATTTGGAGCGAAGAGGGTTGATCGCCATGTTTCAATTTCCCCAAGACAACAAGATGGGCGTTTTCTGGCCGTCGGATCCACGCCGCACACGTCACCTTACCCTCTCCCGAAGCGGTACGAATTCCCTCCATGTCTCTCTTCTTTCGAAATCGAATTGAAGAAAACAAAGAGAGAGAGAAAGGAAAATGTGAGGAAGGGAAAGGAAAATTTAGTGATTTTTTCTTTTTCTTGTTCTTGTGTTTGGTAAATTGGGGGAGTTTGAGATTTCGAGAAATAAATAAATTTATTGAAAAAATGTTGGCGAATAAAAAAAGGGAGAAGGGCGGTTTGGTCAACGCGTCTTGGGTATATAGTGGGTGGATATTCGGTTTATTATTCGGCGTGAAGAATTAGGCACCACCAAAAGTCCAAAGGCTTGTTGTTTTTCATCTTTGGAACTTGGTTTTAGACTTTAATGCAAGTACAAGTTTAATTAGCCGTGTTTTAAGTATTTTTATTTTGTATAAAACGTTAAGTATAGCTTTAGCATTTATTATATCTATCTATACAAAATACAAATGATTTTGAAAATAACTAAGTTTCCCGCCTACCTAAAAACAAATCTGAACCCTCAAAACTTTGAGACAAATCTAGCCATTCATTTATATCAGTTAACTTCAGTCAAACTCTTACTTCCCTTAAAAAACATTCACTTAATAATATATATTATTACAGCTTCCACTAAGCTGTTCAATTTTCCCCTCGGCGTTTTCGCTGACCTCTTGCAATTTCTTTATCCCTCTTCATTCAGAGTTTGAAATTCAAAGAACATGGCCGCCTCTTTTCTCTTCATCTTCACAATCATCCTCACCACCATCTCTATAGCCCAGGCCCAAACCGTTGCTCCTCCGCCGGCCGCCGATACCTGCAATGGCATATTCTTATCATACACCCACACTACCACTACCAAGATCCCTCCCGACTTCAAGACTGACCCGGCCCAGCAGGCCTACAGGTTTGAATCCACCCTCTCCATACTCAATAATGGCTTGGAAGAACTCAAGTCTTGGCAACGAGCTATTGGTGTCTGCCTCGAATGTCGTGCTCGCCGACGGGACTATTCTTCCGGGATTGGTCGGGAACGGAACTGTTTTTGCTGGGTTCCCGAATACTGATCTGAAAACTGCTATTGAGACTGCGGGGGATATGACCCAGATGTCTGCTCTGATCGAGTTGGTGGGCACCGAGTTCGGAGTCGGATCTCCTGCTGTGCCGATGCCATCGAATATATCTCTTGCAAATGATGGGTTTATTTGCCCCAGGCCAACTATGCAAGGTCCATTTTCTTTTTCAATTTTTTGGATAATTGTGTGATCTGTTACTGTTAGCATCTGTTTGACTCTGTTATCTATATATGATGTGTTATGATTTGATCATATTTGTTCTAAAATTTAAGTTCTTAGTTGTAATAGTAATAAGCTTTTGAGTATAAATATAAAATTATTCTGTTATTATATATTATTATTAACAATAAAAATTTGGAATTTCAAAATTTTAAAAATGGCATATATTATTACTATCATATTTACACTGAGCAGTGTATATAACAAGGTTGAGGAAGCTCAACCATAAAGATACCCAAAAGAATTGTTGTGCCCCCACTTTTGAGTTTTGACTATTTTTCTAGATTAGGGTTTGTACTTTTTGGAAGTCAAGTGTCAAAAACTGGTAATTTATCTTCAACTCTTCTTGAATTCTCATTATTATTTTAATTTTGTTCTTTGCTAAGTTTTTCTTAGATCTTATCATTTTGTCGTGGGTTTGTTATTAGCAAATGTAATATCAATCAAAGTCATTTTGTGTTTGGCTACAGTATATATCTGAATCTATTCTATTTCTTTCTATTCTATTTGTTTGACAAGAAACTTGATGTATTATCTACCCCATGTTTTGTTTGAATTGTCAAAGCGAAGTCTAATCCGGATTTTGTTGGATTTATTCTGATTTAACACTCACTAATTATTGATCCAGTAAATTTGGTTGCTTAATATGGTAACCAGCAAAAGACATATTTGATCATATTATAGATTTTAGCTAAATTCTCTGTTTGGCTGCTGAGAAATTTAGCCAGTTAGGACTTGGTGGTAGTGCATAATCCATTATAGAGACCAGCTTAGCAGTAAGTTGTTTCTGATAGAATTGGAATTGATTACAGTAAGTTGTTTCTGATAAAAGGTAATCACATGAACACTGAAACTAATTTATCAGCAAACATAAATCAAAGAAAATTAAAAGTACTAAAGCAAATGGTGGAGGCTATGGAGGAAGTGGCTATGGAGGTGTATATATTTGTGTTTTTATATAAGACATAAATGATTTTGTTTTACATATTAGTTAATGATTTCTTTGGCACTCCCTCTTATGATGTATTTTTTTGTTTGTGTATAGTATCTCAAAAAGATTTTTCCCCCATTTTGGCACTCCCTCTTATGATATATAATACATAAATGATTTTGTTTCAATGTGTAATGTGTACAATGTGTACTGTTAAGAAAATTAAAAATCAATGTGTAATGCCCCTGTTATGTCAATTATGCTTTTTTTGGGGGCAATCCATTTGGTTATTACTTATTACTTATTAGCCCTCTATTCAATTGGTCTTAATCTAAATATTGTAAATTAGATATTTAATCTTCCTCAGTTGTTATCTGAATTTAGAGCCACCTGATGACTAAATCTAATTGGGCTATGATGTTGGTCTGTAGAATTCTTACATGCACAAAAGTGGCACTGCTTCTGTATAATTCTTACTTCCCCATTCGTGCTTTTTTTTTTCTCCTTCATCCTACTAATAGTGGCATTGCTTCAATAAAATACTGAAGCAATCCCCATAATCTAAACAAATAGGAGTACTTAATATTACCCAGAATAATGATAGTTAGTCACACATCCAAGTACTGAACCAAATGGTTATAGTGTGCTAATTTGGTCATTCTTTCCTTTCTAGCATTTAAATTGGCATCATGGAACTGCAAACATGTTTGGAATTGGTATTTTCTACTTGAGTAATAAAACAGATTGAAATTGTTACCTGTTTTTTACAATTCTGTTTGTTTGCTTTTGTATAATGATTTTAATTGTAGTTTTGATATTGACATTGCATGTAATTCGACTGCTATATAACATATAGGCAGATTTGATTTATCATAGCGCTAGGTAGATTCATTTTAGATGTATAAAATATAAAATACTTGAAAAGGGGTTCAGTTTCCAGTTGAGTTTTTTTCCCCATCAAATTTGTTTATACCCATGTGGGTAATTGTCTCTGGTCTTTGAAATACAGGGAAATTTGAAGTGGTCAATGATTTGTTTGATTTTAGATTTGTTGGTTAAAAGTTTACGATCTCTTTTATGGTTAGCTGAGAATTGATGGGTTAATTTTACTTAATTGGGTTTTACTGGTACGAAAAATGTATATAGATATAGAGGTGTTTAGATTTGTAAATATGTCTATATTTTGGTAATACAATGATATATTTGCGTGCTTATTAAGATAATTCCTTTCTTATTAGTAGTAATTCTCTCTCTAATTGAAGTTGGTTGTTTTTTTTTTAAAAAAAACTCTCCCTTACCCATCATTCCTTTTCTTATTGTTTCTTGAAAAAGTTTTCTATTTTGGATTATCAGAAAGAGAATCTATGTATCTCATCTGTGTTCTTCTCTCAGTAAGTTTGGGTTTAAAAGTTAAAAACTTTGTTCTCTGGGCAATTCAATTGTTGTTGGGAGTAAGTTAGGGAGTGATGGTGAGGAAACATGGATGGCAATTACCAGCTCACACATTTCAGGTTATGACTATTGGTTAGCTCCCCTTTTTAATTTTTGTAAGGCATTGCTTAATTTAATGTAAGAAATTAGAGATAGGGTTGGAATTAGAGATAGGGTTTTAAGCTACTCACGTCGCACAGCTTCATAGATCACACCCCAGGTTAATTCTCTATCTAATCTCTAAACCGAACATCTTTTCTCCTTATTTTACACATTTAATCTATTTAATCTATTTAATCCATTCATTCCCATTTGAATTTGGTACTTTGCTTTTGTTCTTCGTTTTTCATTCATGTTTTTTATGATTTTAATTATAGTTTTGATATTGACATTGCGTGTAATTTGACTGCTATATAACATATAGGCGGGTTTGATTTATCATGGAGCTAGGTAGATTCATTTTAGATGTATAAAATATAAAAGACTTGAAAAGGGGTTCAGTTTCCAGTTGAGTTTTTTTTCCATCAGATTTTTTTATACCCATGTGGGCAATTGTCTTTGGTCTTTGAAATTAAGGGAAATTTGAAGTGGACAATAATTTGTTTGATTTTGGATCTGTTGGTTGAAATTTTGCGATCTCTTTCATGGTTAGCTGAGAATTGATGGGTTAATTTTACTTAATTGGGTTTTACTGGTACGAAAAATGTATATAGATATAGAGGTGTTTAGATCTATCTATACAAAACACAAATGATTTTGAAAAAAATTATTTTCACGCTTGCCTATTAACAGATCCGGACCCTCAAAACTTTGGGATAAATCTGACCATCGATTCAAATAAGTTAGCTTCATTAATACTATTAGTTTCCAAAAACCTTAGTATAGACAGCGAGGAAGAGAAAGAGAGACCGGCAGACCGCTAGAAGAAAAATAGAGACAGCGAGGAAGAGAAAGAGAAAGAGAGACCGGCAGAACGCTAGAAGAAAAAGAGAGACCGCTAAAAGGCATACTATTAGTTTCTAATCCAGAACTGAGGTATGTTTTTGCGTTGTAGTTTCCATACTTTGTTTTTCTTCTTTTAATGTATACTACATGTTCGACGAATTGATTTTTATCATGTGCAGAGTTTTGTTTTTCTCCTGAATATGCACCGAGCTTTGATCATATTGACCTTTTATTTGAAATTAAATTTCATATAATATGATACAAAAAGTTATACCCTTTACAGACCAACATGTGAAAATAAATACAGAGGTTAAGAGGCAAGAAGCGGCAAGAGAAAGACTTGAAAGTATTAGTTGGTATACTTTTACACAATATATGTTTAGGAAATTGGTATTTTCACAAGGAAATTTAATAGTTTCGCAAGACTCCTTTGACATGAATATTTTTATTGAACTCCATCCAACAATATTTGCATCTTTGGCTACTTTTTGCTTTAGTTTTATTAGATAGTCAAAAAGATGTAACTTTGACCACTTATTTTGAAGAAAAAAATACATTATTATTATATTTTGACCATCCTGTTCAAAAATTCATCACATTATATTATTCGAGCGACACAAATTCTTAATACTTTACTTGAACTCATTTTCTCTGCCGCAGAAAATAAACTTATCAAGACAGTCGTTTGGCAAGTTAAGAGAAGAAGGGCTCTAATTGGGGTATGAACTTTTCCTTTCTAAATTCATTGAGTTAGTTAAGTTTAAATTGCATGTATGGTTGTGGTAGGTAATTTTAATGGAGAAATAATATGAATTATGAGTTTTATATTATGCAGAGTAGGTGTTTGTAAAAATGCCTCTAAGAGATTATCTTGCTATAATTATATGTTAGAATTGTTTGGTGATTTAGATTCATTGACTTTGGGATTATATATGTTCAAATTTCTAAGATAAAAAGTGAATAAAATATTAAGTTGGATAAAGAAAAATGTTACTTTAAAGTAAAAGGGACATAAGTTTAGAAGAAGTTATTGAATGTTCCATAACAGGCTTTGTAGTCAAGTGTTGTAATTCATGTAATGATGTTTCGTTTCATACTAACAATCTGAAAGCTAAATGAGGAAATATAAATATTAGTAGGTAATTAATAAATGAAAACAATGCTTCATTTTGGTTTGTTAGCTGAAGGGATTTTATTGCAGATTTGGAATAGCTATTCCATACAAACTGCAAGAATATTGTGGGCATAATGAATAGCAGTAGTCCAATAGGCCATAAAGTTTTTATCTTTATGATGTAAAATGCAGCAAGTCAGAGAGGGATTCTTCTGCTGAGAAGGTTCCCAAGTGAGTTTTCTTGAATTAATTGAATGTTTATATTGCATTTGGCTTGATGTTTTGTTTTTTAGGTGTTTTGGGTCGATGGGATTATGATAATTGAACTTGGTTGACTGGAATTTAGATGGTCTTCAAAGGCGATAAAGTCATTTTTATGGGAGAATTGGAGGCTAGAAAGCTCAATTATGGAACTACTGGGACATAGGCATTTATTATGGGAATTTTGATCGAGGGTTAGTTTCATTTTGCTTTCCTTTATATTTTCCTTTGCTAATTGGATGTCTCTATCAGCATAATGCATAAGCTCAAGTATATTTTCATTTTGTTGTGTATTTGAAAGTGTACTTTGAGTTTGGGAAAGTCCATAAAAGAAATGTGGATTCCTAATTTATGGCTAAGGAAGTAACCTTAATCTGGCTGAGTTTTTCATTATCAAAGTTAGTTAGTTAATAGATGTAACAATGTCGATACTGTACTTCTTGGTTTTCTTTTCCTAATTTATCTTTGCGACATTAATTATTATCCTATCCCAAAATGAGTGAATAACTAAGTAGAGATGATCTTAGATATATTGAATCAGTAACTGGATGATTGCTATAAATTTATCATTTTATTGAGTGAAATTTTGCGATCTCTTTCATGGTTAGCTGAGAATTGGTGGGTTAATTTTACTTAATTGGGTTTTACTGATACGAAAAATGTATGTATTTTAATAAAGGTGTTTAGATTTGTAAATATGTCTGTATTTTGGTAATACAATGATATATTTGCGTGCCTATTAAGATAATTCATTTCTTATTAGTAGTCATTCTCCCTCAAATTGACGTGAGATTGTTAGAATCTTGATGGATTTTTGTTTTGCAACTTACTTTAGCGGTAGTGGATAGTTGGTTGCTTTAGCAGTATACTTAACATCTTCCTGATAAGTAAATCAATGTAGTTGTTAGATGTATACAATCAAGTTGTATAGAGGATGCTTTTTAAGCCCTTTATCGTATCATTTTTAAATGATAATTTACGAAATCTTTTTCTCTTTAAATTTATGTGAAATTGTAGAAATTTTTTTTTGGCTCTGTTTGACTGTCTTTCGTATCAGCTTAATAAAGTAGATTTCAAGCTAAGGTTTTTGCTTGCTTTCTTTCACATAAGCTCTGCTGATTGTACTCTCGATCGTATATGATTAATGATATGTATTTTTTCATACGAACCTAATTTTAATAAATTTTGAATTCTAAGTTTCTGTTGTTAACTGGGGCCTTATTATATGAGTTTTATTAATCTACTTTATTATCTGCTCGGTATTTAAGTTTTTTTTGTTTTTTTGTTTTTGGTATTTATGCTTCTCCTTTATTTTCTTTTTCTAAACTCGGAATTTTGTATTTTGAATAAAACCTTTTTTTCTTCTCTGTTCTGAATAGATTTGGTAATTAGTAAATGGGGATGTAACTAGACATGATGAAAGGACTTTGAGAATGTATAAAATAAGAATATTACATTGTTATGATTTATTTTATATGCTGATATTTTTTTTTCCTTTGAATATTGAAGGAGGAGAAGACTGTCTCACAGGAAGTTTGAGCATCCCTGGCATGGCTCCATTGGATTTCTCCCAAGGAAGCGCGCTACTTGCCACAGAGGAAAAGGTGAACTGCTCTAATTATTTAAAATTTTATTTTTCTGCTCTTTTTAATGTTTGATGTGTTCCTGTTTCATTTTGAATAAGGGTAATCTCGACTACCCCTGCCTTATAGTACAAATTTATTTGCTACGATTTGATTGGAACCATTTACATATCTTTGGATATATATATTATACAAGCAAGGTCCTATTCTATTAAACCAAAGACTAAAGGTGACTGGCCGGTAATAATAGCTCTCTTTTTACATGCAAAATCACATAGGATTAAAAAGGTAAATTTTTCATTGAAAATCATTAAGTAACTATTATGTTAAAAAGAAAATTGAAATATTAGAATATAATTATAAGAAAAAGTGGGAAATTATTATTACTAATCATTTTGCTAGACATCAAATTTATCTAAATAATTTCTCAACTAAAATTATATTAAAAATTACGTTCTAAGTCATGTCGATCACTTATGTATTTCGTAGCAGTTGGATTAGGAGAATATATTTATGAAGGGAATCAATAGCATATAGGTGAAGAGAAGTGCTTGAAGAAAATATGAAGGTTATTGCCATTGTGATTGTTTCTAATTTAATAAATGTAGTTAACTGTCCTAGGTCAAATTTATTGTTGAGTGAATGTGGATGTTGGCTTTAGTTGTTTCCTTAATAATTTAGTTGTTGGCTGAGTATGTAGACACTTTTTAGAAGCTTGGTCTAGCTCAATTCCTTAGCCATCCTCATGTGCGCGAGCCCAACCCTTTTTCCCAATCAAGTTACTAAATCCAAGCCAACACTTGGTAATATACACAAAGAATGTTTTCAAAATAGATGATAGGGGACTTTGTCAAAACTATATATTTTGGAGCATAACCAACACTCTCTCCCACTTCTCTATCCCTTTTAATTATTAAATTACGCGCACGTAATGTATTCAAGGATACTAGCATTTAGTAAAGTGGGCGAGTGTTATCCTTTTTGAGTTGAGATTGGCAAAGGATAAAACATAGAATATGTTTCTGTTTTGGAACCAAATCCTATAATTATTCGGTAAGTCTTCTTCAATATGTATAAATATATACCAAAAAAGTGAACCTAATAGATATGGAGAGAATGAGTAGTATTTTTTCAAAATTTTGTATGATCTTATAGTTGTTATCGCTAATCGAATAGATTTGTTTAACGATTTCATTGCTTTTGGTGGAGTTTGTAGATTATGGCGATCTGCTACAATTGAGGCCAATAAATTTGATCTAGGTCCTTCTAATTTCTCATCATGGCCTTGGCTCATGCTTACTGAAAATTCCTGCGCCGACGACGATGTGTCCTGCACGCGGCCATTCTATATTCTCTCAAAGGGAATGAGTTTTAAGGTAAGTTTGCCTGAAACTAAGAATAAGAGATGCTTTTCATCAAAGGGTTGCAATACTCATGATTATTTATGGTAGTTCTTCCAAATTAGCCTTTTTTTAATTTGGGAGCCAATGTTGTTGAATGGATAGGAATAAAAACTAGACCAGCCATGTATTGCGATATAATTCATTACAGAGGGCATTTTTATGCGATTGATTGTCAAGGTAGAATTGTTGTTTGTGATGTTACTGGGACTAATCTTACTGTGACAAATATTATCGCAAAGATACCCAAAGAATTGCTGAGATGTGGCAAATATATCGAGCAATTGTATTTGGTGGAATCAATGTGAAAGTTATTGGTTATTTCATGTGAAGGAGTAATATTTTGGCTCATAAATGAAGAGATTAATGATGATGATTATACTTACAGAATAACTTGATTTCAAATATTTGAATTTAATGTAAGTTGTGGGGTTTGGATGGAGGTGAAAAATTTGGGTGATAGAGCTTTGTTTTTGGGTCACAATTCTTCCTTCTTCCTTCTCTATTGAGAGTCGCGTCACTAATGGATATTGTTGGGTCAAGCCAAATTGTATATATTTTAATGATGATTATACAGACAGTTATAGGAGTATAGATGGAGGAGGAGGAAACGATATGGGGATTTATAACTTGCAAGATCAAAGCTTTACACCTTACTTCTTTATTTTTTTGGGTGGAATGTCTATCTTGATTAGAAATTTTCTTATTTACAACAAAAAATTTCTAATTTTTACCAAATATATACTCTTTAAACATTGTAACTCACATTTTTCATTTAGATTTATCTTTAGGTATTAAATAATTACACGAATACAAGAAAAAAACTTGCATCAATTAACATGGCAAACAATATTGCATTTTATGGACAAAAGGAGTACAATCCAACGCCCAATACTATGCATCATTCTTTTTTCATGTTTTCATTTTAGCTACATACATACATGTTTCTACAAGGGGGTGTTTTTTTATATGCTTTCTCCATTCCAAAATTAGAGATACATTTTTAAAACAACCTACTTTTAACAATAATATATCCCTAATAATTGCTAGAAATGTAGTAGTGGTGAAACAAAATTACCTAGAAGATAATTAATAGGAATGCATCTCTACATTTGCAATTAACTAAAAAAGAATATATCTCTAATTTTGGAATAGATAGAGTCTATATTTCCATCTCTTTTTATTTTTATTTATTTTACCCTTTTTACCCATTGAGTATTAGTGTTTCCGTTAATAACCAGTGCTAATGGTCCAAGTGTATAAAATTTTATTCTTGGTCTTAAACATGCGTTTTTTTCCTTTCTCCAAGTACTTGAGATATGCTATTTTCATATCATATTTTCATATCATACTTGAGATATGCTATTTTCATTTTTATTTATGCACAAGTTCTTCCCGCTTATGCATACTTCTTCGTGAATTAACTGACAAGTCCACAACAAATATCGTCTATCCTGAAGTTTTGTTATAATTTTATATGTTTGAGGTATCATTTCTTATCTTCGTGCATTATTGGTCTTCTTACGATAAAAGTCTTGATATGTTTTGAATTGACTGATAAAAGTTTTAAATTAACTGACAAGTCCAAAACAAATATTATCTTTATATATGTGTTGAATAGTTGAATATTTGCATATTGTTATAAATGAGACTGATGCTTGAATAAGTTGTGGCATCATTGTAGTTATGGCATATGCTAGCAAGACTCCTGCTCGGTATACGTGAGTCCTACAGTTATGTGAAATTGAACATTCTAGGACTAACAATTTTCCCTATATAAATAGCAAGCCCCATAAATTGAATTAGAGTGTAATACAATATTTTTAGTTGATCAAGTCGAGTCTTAAAAAACATGAAGTACAGATACTCAAATTACAATACCGAATATTACACATACAACCTCATGTTTTCTTATCCACGGGATACATTTGTCAACTTATTTTACAGATGATGCCTTCGTAAAAGTTACTCATTTTCTAATTTACATAAATTTGGTTTACATTTCCTTGCTCTAGCTTTTCTTTGTAAGCAAATCTGATAATGTTTCGAGAGTGATGCCTCCACTGAATAACAATTCCTGCTTTGGCCAACTGAATACATGATTTAGTAATGTATGAACATCAGATAACATATCTTACAGAAAGCCTGTCAGATAACATACGAGTATATATATATGTGTGTGTGTGTATGTGTGAAGAACAAATTTGAGAAGCTTGATCATCGCAGTTAACATAATAAGTTTGTCTATGTTGACTGGGCTATAATATGCTTATTATATATAACTTATGTTTTACATTTACTTGCACCTGAATCGATCAATTTGTACATATATCCTTCTCATTATATTTTGTTATCAATTTCCAAGTAGATTATTTAATTTGTTGATATAACTAAGCGATTCATTTCAATTTTTGCAGTCTTGGGATGATGTTGCTATTGAATGGAAACATGTTCATTCAACAAGAAGTCGAGGGTGGAGAAAAGCTAACAGGGTTATGTGTATTTTATAATTCTTAAATCGTATTCAAGTAATCACGTGTCAATTGTTTCGTTCTTACGATACTACTAACATTTTGCTTTCTCTTATAAATAACAGATTTTTGTTACAAACAATATTTGTTGGCCGTGGACGTTAGAGATGGATAGCCTTTCTTTTCAAAGGTTTATGTACCGAAGACATGGTAAAGCTTGACAGATCTACAAGGTAAATGTTATTAGATGTATTTTCGGGTATATATTGAAGTATACTTGGTGTAAGTTGTAAAAAATATATTTGGTGTAAGATGTAAAGTAAAGGGTGGTGCTCAACATGTTGTTTCTCTATTTTTTGCATATATGTATTTTTGTTCTTCGTCTTTTGTAAAGTTGGGTAATTATACATTGTTATAATGATTTTGAGTATGAAATGATGTTTTTTTGGTGGTTTGGATATGTATGGATGATTGTAAGCTTTTTTTAAACAGGTTTAGATTTTTGGATATCTATTTTTAAAGGAAACTCTGCCGAAATTTCTTGAAATTAGTAGCTACTAGCTTGATATTTTGGTGGTTGGATATGTATGGATGATTGTAAGCTTTTTTTAAACAGGTTTAGATTTTTGAATATCTATTTTTAAAGGAAACTCTGCCGAAATTTCTTGAAATTATTAGCTACTAGCTTGATATTTTGGTGGTTGGATGCGTTGATTATTGAATATGTATTAATTTCTGCATGATATGATGGTTTTGGGTATTAAATAATGGTTTTTTTTGTGGTTTGGATATGTATGGATGATTGTAAGTTTTATAGACAGGTTTAGATTTGTCTAAATATCTATTTTTAAACGAAACTCTGCAAAAAAATTTTAAAATCAGTAGCGACTAGCTTGCCCAAATTTGCGATGGCCCAGATGATTTTTTTGGCCATATGTTTGACCAAATTTACCTTTTTTTTTTACTTGGGTCAATTATTTTTGAAGTTCTTATTTTATTTTAATTTTTAATTAATCAGGCAAAGGAGCTCCAAACTAATTTGGTTCACATGAACCTTTTAAGCAAGTGGGTATCATTATGGTATTTCTTAGCAACAATGCTTTTACCTATTAATGTATCAGCGATTGGTATTCCATTGACATATTTGTATGATGTATTGTGCTTAAAATAGTTTTACTAATTAATCCGCGTTCCATTTAAAATTGCAAATTAAATGAAGGGATTCAATAGCATATAGGTGAAGAGAAGTGCTTTTAAATGTGTTTTAAGAAAATATGAAGATCATTGGCATTGGGATTGTTTCGAATTTAATAAATGTAGTTAACTGGCCTATGTCAAATTTATTGTTGAGTGAATGTGGATGTTGGCTTTAGTTGTTTCCTTAACAAATTCATTTTTTCTTGCCAGTCTCGATTTGTAAATAATGAGTATGTAGATACAATTTGTGGTAAATTCTTGACCTCTTTATTTTTTGGGGTGAGATGTCTATCTTGATTAGAAATTTTCTTATTTACAACAATGGCTTTATAGATTGTAACTCACATTTTTTTATTTAGATTCATCTTTAAGTATTAAATAATTATACGAGTATTAGTAGTGCCGGAGGCACGGGTTTACCCTAGTGAATATATAAAATAAAATATTTTGACAAATTACAAATCAATATAAACAGGAAATAATTTATGAGTAAAATGTATTTAATTTATAATTTAAAAAGTCATCATAAATGAATTTATATAATATAATACTTCCCCGTCCCTAATTATTTGACGTTTTAGAGATGGACACAAGAATTAAGATAATGATTGGAAAGCATTGAATATAGTACTCCCTCCGTTCCGAGATAAAAGTCTTAGTGGACTTTTTACGCATATTAAGAAGATGAATAAAATGACAAAATTACTCATAATAATGTCATTAAATATGGAGAGAGAATTAGAATAAGAAAAGTATGAGATATTTAATTCTACAGGTATAATAGGAAAATATGTGTAAACAATTGGTTATTAAAGGAAAATAGACATTTAACATGGGACTGCCAAAAATAGTAATGAGAATTTTTATCATGGGACGGATGGAGTACTCAATTATCTATAATACCCGAGAGAAAGAGTTTAAAGTATCAAAAAAATAGGCAGAGTAATGAGGAGTAATTTTGAAAAAATTGTCATTAATTCTCTTAGATTTGAACAAACGTCAAATAATTAGAGACAAATGAAAAACTCTAAAACGTCAAATAATTAGGGACAGATAGAGTAAAAGTTTTGC
Organism: Panax japonicus; assembly: GCA_020205505.1. Lineage (NCBI taxonomy): Eukaryota > Viridiplantae > Streptophyta > Magnoliopsida > Apiales > Araliaceae > Panax > Panax japonicus. The sequence continues at coordinate 34,716,860 of CM035113.1, read as the reverse complement.
AATTAGAATTTAAAAGGTTAATAAAAAATTTACGTAAATTCCAAATTTTTCCTTTGATCAAAAGGACCATTCGAGATTTGATATTCGGGAAAAATTATCAAGATTATGCCTGAAATTTATTGAAAAGTTAAATATTTTAGAAGTCAAAAATTATTCCAAAATTATTTGAAATTTATTGGGAAGATTTGCGATTTAAACGGGCTAAAATCAGACATATACAACTCTCAGAATGTCCGAAAAAGCAAAAAAAATAACAAAAACTTTGTGGACATGAAAATGGGATATAAGTGTATTTGAATTTCACCTATTTATATTTTTACTCATCATTGGGGTCAAAATATAAATATATAAAATTTAAATATATTCATGTTTAATTTTTATATCCGCATTGGAGAATTCAAATTTTCATGGCAGCTGCGAGCTGTCACGTGGCAACCCCAGTCGACCATTCCCAATCTTCTCCCACAAGTTTCCTTTCCCTTGGCCAATAAAAAGGTGTCACGTAGCTAGTTTTTCTTTAATAAAATCAACCATCTCACACCATATTTATGAAAAAAGTTATCATAAATAAATTTAGGGATAAATCAACTTTTGGTATCTGTACTGGGACACAACTTACAATTTGATACCCGAAGTGAAAAAAGTTACAAAATGGTGATTGTACTCAAAAAATGGTACACTCCGTTAAACATTAGGGACACGACTTATAATTTGGTACCCGAAGTGAAAAAAAGCTACAAACTGGTGATTGTACTCAAAAATTTTTGTAATCTGGTGCTTATACTTTCCAATTTTTAAATAATCGTTAAAATTGATCCAACGAGAGAGACAAACATACACAGAGAGAAGCGAAATCGACACGAAGAAGATCCTCGATGTTTTATTCCATCTTTTCTCGCCTCTCATATATTTGCACCATTGCTCCACAGTGGCACCGACTTTAGAACTCTGGTGTAATCCATTCATTTTTGTTGCATGAACTACAATCTTCTTCCCCTATTTTATTTACGATTCCACTCCAAGACAAGCTCATCCTTTCAATTAAACACTGAAAATCCTTTAATAAATATATGAGAACCAGTAATCAATGGAGAATCGATGTAAGACCCCAACTTTTATGAATAAAGATTAATTTTTCTCGAAATATATTTTTGAATATTATGGTGTAGATTTGATATAATGTTATAGTTGTGGGTATTATTTACAAATTTTGCAAAGTAAGTAAGTGGTTATATAATATTCGATTGGTCGGGAAATATTCGTTTTAACAGGGAATATTCGTACGACGACACAATCATTGGTGGACCCCACAACGGAAGTATTGTCGTAGTTAGAAAATGACAGAATTAATTTTTTATAAAAATAACGGCAAAAGTTTTACCGTTAAACTGTTGAACTACCCGGTGGTAAAAGTACAGTAATACGCGTGGTTGCATAGTAACACACGATATTGATTATTGATGCTTACGTGAGAAGTCACTTAGTTATACTCAATTAATGTGTAAGACCCCAACTTATTATAAATGAAATTGAATTTCTCTATTTATTATTTTGAAATAGTAAGGGTCGAATTGATTAATGTGGTTAGTTATGGGTAAAATGCGCAAATATTTCAAATAAGCAAGTGGTTATAAAATATTCATTGTTGTCGGGGAATATTCGTTTGGTCGTGGAATATTTTTATTGTCGGGGAATATTCGTACGACGGCGCAGTCTTTTGTGGGCCCCATAACTGAAAGCGATTGGATGAAAAAAACGACAAGTATAAGTTGTTTATAAATAACGACGTAATTGTTACCGTTAATACTGTTGGAATTCCCGGTGGTTAAAATACAGTAATACGCGTTGTTGCACAGTAGCACACGGTATTGCACCAATTATTGATTCTTACGTAAGAAGACACTACTCAATAATTGTTATAGTAATTACTATTCAATATTTTATTTTATTGATTCAATAATTGCTACGTTGATATTTTAGATTACTGTTGTTTTAATAATTGTCACTACACAGTATTTTCCATTATCGGAATAATAATTCATATTATCTGAATAATATTATTAGATAAAATTATTGGCAATGTCTAGAAAGTTCTGTCTAAGGAGAGGTTTGGTCACCTAATTACGCGCCAGTAAGGAGAAATTCTTATTGGAAAGCCCCCTCTTTCCTGGGAACGGTCTGGTTGTCATTATTGTGATTCTGTAATATTATTTGTGAATAATTAATTATTAATTTATATGATAAGAAAAATATTCATTTTATGTGGATATAGACGGAGAGAAATTTTAAAGTGACAATTGTTGAAAATTGATATTTTATCTTTTTTGATAAAATAATATTTTATTATATTGTTATAATATAATAATGGTGATATTTTTACAATGAATGTGTGATATATAAGTATATGAGGAGGAAGAGTATTTTTGTTACTAAAAATATTTAAAACATGTTAAACATGTTTGTGGACCCCATTTCTTGACTGAAATTTGATTATAGCCTGTAAAATCGTCCGTTTGTGAATTTCGGTCAATTTCTGTTTGGAATTTGGAAAACTTTTCTTCTACAAAGTTGTAGAGAATGAAAATTTCCTATGGCAAGGACATGAGGATCAAAATTTTCTGATAAAAGGGCTATTTGTTATGAATTATTGAAGTTCTGAAGTTCTGAAGTTCCGAAATAATTATTTTTTAAAAGTTTTAAATTTGTTTTAAAAGAAAAACGTTTTTGAAATGTTTGTGGGCATCATTAACATGTGCAAGGTGGCTGAAATCAATTGGTAAAAGTGGACGTAGGAATTTGTAATATAAATAATACTCCTATAAATTTGTTCTATGTTATCTTAGTCATAATGTTCTTTACTGAGAATGATCTGGTTGTTAAATATTGTGAGTTATAATATTAATGATGAATAAGTTCGTGTTGATTAAAAATAAAATTGATATTTCCATTGTGTTGGGATTATTAGTGTTAGTGGAAATTGACATCTATTCTGATAATAATTGATGTCTGGAGGTTATATTGACCAATCGGGTAATTAATCGGATAAATGAGCAATTAATTAATATTAATTCACATGCTTATAACTATTTGTTCACATGTATATACTATTGATTCACATGCATATACTATTAGGGGAGGTGGTGCAAGATTGATAATACTTGCATGATTAATTAAAAATAGATGTATAGATGAAGGTACCATACTGTAATTATTTTTTTCATATTATTATACTATTGATTCACATGATTGTACTATTGATTCACAAGATGGTCTATTAGGGGAGGTGGTACAAGTTTGATAATACTTGCAGGACTAAATTAAAAATAAAAGAAAAGATGAATGTATTATATTGTAATATTTCGAGCCCCAAAACGTGAAATTATCGAAACTATATTTTCCTATAAATAAAAGCTCATTCTTCTTTCATTCTCACCAATTCACTAAGATTCACAAGAGCAATTATAGAGAGAGAAGCTTTAAAGAGAAAGTAGAAGAGAAGTCTGCTACCTCACTATTCCAGTATCCAGCCTTTTTATGAGATAAGAGATATTATTTTGTTTAGTATTCATAGGAATAATATTTTCTTCCATACTCTGTAGTATGTGAGTAATATTATTTTGTCTCATATTCCTGATTATACCCTCATTTTGTTAAAGTATTATTTCTATACTCCGTAAAATTAGTAGAATATCCTTGAAATTTATGCTTCATCTAGTATTGTTTCACAAGGATATTTTCTACACATTCTTGTTAAATTTTAAGCTATTCATGCCGGAGTACTGTCCATGAGCAGTATTCATTTTTACGGTACTATTCATGGGGTACTATTCACAAAATACTATTCATGGGGTACTATTCACAAAGTACTATTCACGAGTACTATTCACAAAGTACTATTCACGAGTACTATTCATAAAGTACTATTCATAAGGTACTATTCACGGGGTACTATTCATTCGAGCACTATTCACCCGGGGAATTATTCATGATAAAAATTGATTTCTTTGCTGTCCAAATCATTTTTGATACAATATTATTCTTGAATTTTACTCCACAAAGTAGTATCATGTTGACAATTTGGATATTATTGAATTCTGGATAAATTAAGTTATAAATCTTTAAAAATTTATCATTTTCTTTCTTTTAATTGAATTCTTAATATCATTGTCACCATCCTCATGCTTATATTGTGATAAAATTCATCTGTGGTTTACGTGCATAGATGTGCTATTGATTGGTATGATTATGACTAGGGATTATTTGGTATAATCACGACTGTAATGTTACAAATGATGTGGTAAAAATCCTCATTGGCCTGTAGTGCATTGATGGACAGTTGTTGGTATGATCATGACCAGGGATTATTCGGTAAAGTCATGACCATTGACGATTACATGAATATCCTTGGCCCGTAGTGCAGGGATGATTCGAAGATGTGGTTTATTTATTAAGCTGAGTCTCAACGATAAAATTGATGATAAACTTTTTAAATCATAGAAGATAGTAGATATCATGTTCTACTTGACTCTTCTAATGGATTGCTTGTTCCGCTGTAGTTAAACTTTATGTTTATTATATTTTATCAGTTTAACACTGTTGAAGGCTAATGATAATTTATTCTGCATTATCTTAGTCATAATATTTCTTACAGGGCTAGTTGAGCTCACCCTTTGTTTTCATTGTTCTCTTCAGAAAATAAGAATATAGCTAGGACTAGTCGGGAAACAGAGTGACGGTCTAGATGTTTGCATTAGTAGTCCTCACTATTCAGTGAAATAGTGTGATAATAATTGTAATGAGGACTTTATTTGAGTTTGGATACTCTCTACGAGACATTATCCGTGTTGAAACTCTCAGATACGGTTTGTCGTACTGTATAAAAGAAGTTTGTATTTAAATTATGTACCATGTTTTTGGCGACTCAAGATGAGTGATGTATACCTATTTTGGGGGCGTCACAATCGAGACAAGAAGACTGAGAGAAGAAGAATGACAGAAGAAGAGAACCCTAATTTCCAAACAGAATAAAGATGAAACCCTACTATTTAACGGAGTGTAACATTTTTCAAGTATAATCACCGGTTTGTAACTTTTTTCACTTCGGGTACCAAATTATAAGTCGTGTCCCTAATGTTTAACGGAGTGTAACATTTTTCGAGTACAATCACCAGTTTGTACCTTTTTTCACTTTGGGAACCAAATTGTAAGTCGTGTCCCAGTACATGTACCAAAAGTTAATTTATCCCAATGATTTTATATAACGAATGTACGTTAAATTTCAATTAAAACCGTATTAATATAAAATTTAATATAATAAAAGTTTTGCAATTAGAATTTAAAAGGTTAATAAATTTTTTACGTAGATTCCAAATTTTTCCTTTGCTCAAAATGGTCATTCGAGATTTGATATTCGGGAAAAATTATCAAGATTATGCCTGAAATTTATTGAAAAGTTAGATATTTTGGAAGTCAAAAATTATTCCAAAATTAGTTGAAATTTATTAGGAAGAATTACGGTTTAAACGTGCAAATATCGGACGTATACAATTCTTAGAATGTTCGAAAAAGCAAAAACAACTATAAACATTCAATAAATGATTTTCCCACTAACTTTTCAAAGGTTACTCCCTAAGGCTTTTCTCACACCTAAGGTTCATAACCTAAAGTTTTGATACCAATTTGTGACACCCCCAAATCCAGGTACTTCATTCTCACAAGATTTGGTGTTCACTTGATATAAACATTAATTTCTAACTACCCAAATATAATAAAATTTAACAATAAAAATTCCCATTAAATGATTACATCAATAAGTTCAATAAAATCTCTCAGGTTATCTAACCTTTAAATACAAACATCAAATGTGAAAAATTAAATAACTACATCACAATATTTAAAACAGAGTTTGACAATATAAAAGTCAACAGGTTTACAAGTCTTCAATACTTGTTCATCTTTCCTTTCCCTTTACTGGTGGTAGGTTCATCTTTAGCTGTAATATTTATATAAGTAAGAGTGAGCAAACAAATGCTCACTTGAAGTGACAATAAATAATAATATCATAGCAACTGCCAAACGAATAAGATCAATAGGATTGAATACTATTCTTTATCAATGATAATCAAGAACAGAAATTGATGTATATATCTGAGGGTCATAAGACCCCAAACTATGTTCAAAGTTATAAGTATTCTTTCAACTTAAACTTAAACAGTCATAAGACTGTAGGGACTTCTCGTACTTAGGGGGATCAACTCTTCATACAATGTATTGTGCACAAACATCTAAATGTGTTGCATAAAATATCCCCTATAATAGGGTTGTTCATCTCAGTATTTAGAATACAAGTCCGCACCAAAGTAAGTTTGATTTGGATAAGTTTCAAGGTAATTTAGAGTTTAACGAACATCAACTAAGGATAAGTTGAATATGTAAGACCCCAACTTTTATGAATAAAAGATGAATTTTCTATAAATATCATTTTTGAATATTATGGAATGAATTTGATATAATATTATAGTTGTGGGTAATATTTATAAATTTTGAAAAGTATGCAAGTTGTTATATAATATTCGATTGGTCGGGGAATATTCATTTTAACAGGGAATATTCGTACAACGGCACAATCATTGGTGGACCCCACAACGGAATTATTGTCGGGTTGAGAAAATGACAAAAATACTTTATGAAAATAACGGCGGAAGTTTTACCCTTAACTGTTGAAACACCCGGTGTTAAAAGTACAATAATACGCGTAGTTGCATAGTAGCACACGGTTTTGATTATTGATGCTTACGTGAGAAGTCACTCAGTTTTATTCAATTATTGCTACAGTAATTGCTGCATAGTATCTCACGTTATTTGATTCAATTATTGTCAATATTTTATATATTGTTAAATCAATAATTGAGATGATAGAGTTATTAATATTATTATTTGCAATATTAACGATGTCTAGAAGTTCTGTCAAGGAGAGGTTTGGTCACCTAATTGCGCGCCAATAGGGAGAAATCCTTATTAGAAAGCCCCCTCTTTCCTGGGAACGACCTGGTCGATTAATATTGTGAATTATAATAAAGGTAATAAATGTTGTTAAAATTATTAAGGTGATTTTTATGAAGTTTTGTTTATTTTACAGACCCCCATTTACCCATTTTTCAAAATAATCGGTAGGAGGTTATATATATAATAAAGGTGGGGGCCCACGGGTAGGACCCATGTGTTTGGCAAAGTCTTTGTTGGAAGACATTTTGGTTACAAGAAATGGGGGGGGGGGAATTATTAGGGGGGAAGTATTTTTAGTTTATATATATATATAATGTTGACAATTTGGTAGGAAGGTACAATTATTATTATTATTATTATTATTATTATTATTATTATTATTATTATTATTATTATTATTATTATATATATATATACATGTGATAATTTGAAAGTTAGCCGACACAAAAAAATGGGCAGGTTGTGTCACGGGGGTAATGACCCGTGAGTTTATATATATATATATATATATATATATATATATATATATATATATATATATATATATATATATAATATATTATAATTTATTTAAAAGATTTTGTTTTATTAGAATATTTTATTAAATCAATCTGGACCATCCGTTTAAAAGTAAATCAATCTGGACCGTTCATGGATTAGTTACTATGCAGTCCATTCTTCTATAAATAGAAGCTCATTCCTTCATAATTTCTTACGAATTCACTGAAGCTTTAGAGAGAGAAATTATAGAGAAACTATAGATAAGTATTCTGCTACTTCCCTACTCTTATATTCAGTTTCTTTTACGGTAAGGGATATTATTTCTTTTGTATTCATAAAGAGAACTTTTGTTATTCCATTCTTTATTATTCTGCTGGAATAACCAGTATACGCGGACTACCCTATATTTGGTGACATTCTTCAATTATTCCATCTTTATTATTATTCTGTTGGAATATCCTGTCTGTGCATTTTACGCCGGACCTAGTTCCGTCTTTATTATTATTCTGTTGTAATATCTTGTCTGTGCGTTACGCCGGACCTGATTTCGTCTTTATTATTCTGTTGGAACATCCTGTCGGTGCGAATTTCACCTGACTTGGTTCCGTTACTTCTAAATCTGTTGGAATAACCTGTCTATGCGAAGTACCGCATGCATGGTGATTTCTTTTGTTATTCCATTTGTTATTATACTTAGTTGGTTAAAGTTTTGACTTCTATACTCCATGAAATTAGCGGAATATCCTTGATATTTGCGCTTCATCCAATATCTTTTTATGGAAATATTCTTCTGAGCATTCTTGAATTTTACTCTACAAAACATTATTATGTTGACAATTGGACGTTATTGATTCATGGATAAATTAATTCTTGAACTTGTTTTATTGAATTCTTATATCATTGTCATCATCCTCATGTTTATATTCTGTTGAAAGTCATCTGTGGCCTGTAGTGCATAGATGGACTTGGTATGATTATAATCAGGGCTTATTCGGTGTAATCATGACCGTAATATTACAAATGATGTGGAAAAAGTCCTCATTGGCCCGTAGTGCATTGATGGATAGTTGTTGGCATTATCATGACCATTAATGAATACACAAATATTCTTGGCTCGTAGTGCATGGATAATTGTGGTCGTGATACTAAAGAATATCTTTTGCCGTAGTGCAGGGGTGATTCGATGATGTGGATTATTTATTAAGCTGAGTCCCAGCAATAAAAGTCATGAAAAACCTTTTAAATCATAGAAGATAATAGATTTTATTCTCTACTTGACTCTTCTAATGGATTGCTTGTTCCGCTGCAGTTAAACTTGATGTTTGTTATATTTTATTAGTTTAACACTGTTGAAGGCTAATGATAATTTATTATGCATTATCTTAGTCATAATATTTCTTACTGGGCTAGTTGAGCTCACCCTTTCTTTCACTGTTCTCTTTAGGAAATGAGAATATAGCTGGGACGAGTCGGGGAATGGAGTAATAGAACAGATAATAGTATTAGTAGTCCTCACTATTCTATGAAATAGTGTGACAATAAATGTAATGAGGACTCCTTTTGGGTTTGTATACTCTCTAGTAGACAATATTTGTATTCAAACTCACAGTTTATGTCTTGTTGTATTGAATACGATAGTTGTATTATTAAGTTGTATTTGAATTCAGTACCTTGTATGTGGCGACCCAAGATGGGTGATGTATACCTGTTTTGGGGGCGTCACAGTTGGTATCAAAGCTTAGGGATATGATCCCTGGCTTAGATGTGAGAATAGAACTAGGAGGGGGAAAGACGGGGAATTCCTTCGCTAGTATGACCTACCTAAGTTTTTTTTATTTAATTGGTCGGTCAGAATATAGGGATAATATGTTACATGTCAATTAACCTTTGTTTTGTGGCAGTATCTGAAAATGGCATTCGAGAATGTTGAGAATAGCAATGGAGCACATGCGACCGTTGATTCACCACATATCAATAATCAGGATAATGTGCATCAGGAAGGCGACAATCCTCATGCAAATAACAACACTGACCAAATGATGAAATGTTCAGAGGCTTTATGCAATTCATGCAACAACAGGCGAGAGCGGCTCCTGTCAAAAATATAGGTGGAACCACTGGAAACTCTCGGACGGTCACTCCTAAACAGTTCAAGGAGCTGGGACCACCGGAGTTTATTGGAGAGCCAAAACCACTTAAGGCGGAAGCATGGATAAAGCAGATCACCAAGATATTTGATGTCTTGGGATGCTCCGAGGAGCAAAAGGTTCCCTTTACCGGCTTTATGTTGTGAGGAGAGGCAGATTACTGGTGGGAATCGGTAAAGCTTACTCAACCTGCCGCACTGAAAATGTCTTGGGAGAAGTTCCAAGAACTATTCAACGACAAGTACTTTCCCGAAAGTATTCTTCATATAAAGGAGGTGGAGTTCATCAAGTTGGAACAAAACAATATGACCGTGTCGCAATACAAGGATAAATTTGCAGAGTTGTCCCGGTTTGCATCCCATTTGGTGGATAATGAGGAGCGAATGACGCGAATATTTTTGCGAGGTTTGAAACCTGAGATATGTCAACATCTTATTTCTCATACACTGTGTTTGTAATCAGATGTTGTAAATAGGGCTCAGTTAGTGGAGCGCGATAACGAGTCAACACAACCAAAAGAGAGCAGCCGACAAAATGATAATACCATCGAGAACAGTCATCAAAGCGGTGACAACAAGCGTGGAGGGAATCAACAGGCCAGAAATGGTAACCACTTCGGTGGTAATCAGGGCCAAAACAATAAGAATGGACATTTCAAGAAGAGGAGATTCAACAATGATGGAAAGACGTCAGCACCAGCACCCGTTGTTAAGGAAGGAGAACGACCACCTATCATATGTTTTAAATGCGGAGGGGAGGGACACATCAGTCCAAACTACGCGATGCCGTCCAAAGCATGTTATAATTGTGGAAGAGAAGGTCACTTAGCCCGATTTTGTCGTTCACCGAAGACAAGTTCAGCCAGGATGGAGGCACCAAAGGCCGTCCCAGAAAAGTCAAAGCCGGTAGTGCAAGGGAGAGCGTTTGTTGTGACCTCCCAGAAAGCAAGGAACCCAAATGAGGTCATCACGGGTAAGCTTATCATAAACTCTAGTGAATTCTATACTTTATTTGATACCTGTTTTATCCATTATTTTATTTCTCCTACTTGCGCTAAACGATTAAATTTGACTCCGGAGAAATTAAACTTTGACTTATCTGTGGAAACTCCATTGGGAGAAACCTTCATTACATCCACTGTTTATAAGTCTTGTTTGGTTTAAATCGGTACCCTCACATTACCTGTCGATCTTGTTTCATTGAAAATACTTGCATTTGATGTGATTCTAGGGATTGATTGGTTAACTACTCATCATGCTAAAATTGATTGTTTTCGTAAGGTTGTTAGCTTTCATATTCCTAATCAACCTATTATGCGAATTCAAGCGACCAAACCATTAAAATCAATCACGGTCATCTCAAGCCATAAAGCTATTCGTTTATTGAAAAATGGATGTCAAACTTTCCCAGCTCATGTCACGGATTTAAACAAAAATACGTCAGTTTTGAATGATATTTCTATTGTTAATAAATTCCTCGACGTATTCCCTGAAGAACTTCCTAGCCTACCCCCAGAGCGTGAAATTGAATTTTGTATTGACCTTGAACCCGATACAAAATCCATTTCCAAATCCCCATATCGAATGGTTCCTATTGAACTTCAGGAGTTAAAGACCCAACTGCAGGAATTGTTAGACATTGGCTTTATTCGTCCTAGTACTTCTCCTTGGGGTGCTTCTGTTCTATTCGTGAAGAAGAAAGATGGGAGTATGCGACTTTGTATTGATTATCGGGAGTTGAATCATGTCACCATCAAAAATAGGTACCCATTGCCACGTATTGATGACCTGTTTGACCAGTTACAAGTAGCCAAATTCTTTTCAAAGATTGATCTTCATTCCGGATATCACCAATTGAAGATCAGAACCGATGACATACCAAAGACGGCTTTCAGAACTCGGTACGGGCATTATGAATTCCTAGTCATTTCCTTTGGATTGACTAATGCTCCTGCTGCCTTCATGGACATGATGAACCGAGTATTCAAGGAATATTTGGATCACTTTGTGGTCGTCTTTATTGATGACATCCTTATTTATTCCAAAAGCCGTGAAGATCATGAGCAACACTTGAGGCTGACACTCCAAAAGCTTCGTGAATACAAGCTTTATGCCAAGTTGAAGAAATGTGAATTTTGGCTTGAGGAAGTAGCATTCCTTGGGCACGTAGTATCAAGTCATGGAATATCTGTTGACCCGGCAAAGATTGAAGCAATTCAAAGCTGGGAGCAACCTAAATCAGTGACCGAGATACGTAGCTTTCTCGGCTTAGCTGGTTATTATCGAAGATTCGTGGAAGGATTTTCTCGAATAGCTACTCCATTAACTCAGCAGACTCGAAAAGATACAAAGTTCGGTTGGAGCGAAGAATGTGAGAACAGTTTTCAAGAACTCAAGAGGAGACTCATTTCAGCATCTGTTCTAACAATACCATCTGGCTCAGAGGGATTTGTCATCTACAGTGATGCTTCGGGCAAAGGGTTGGGATGTGTTCTCATGCAATATGGAAAAGTCATAGCCTATGCCTCAAGACAACTCAAAGAATATGAGAGGAATTATCCTACTTATGATCTAGAGTTGGAAGATGTTGTCTTCGCACTAAAGATTTGGAGGCATTACTTGTATGGGGAGAAGGTGGAGATCTTTACGGATCATAAAAGCCTCAAATATTTCTTCACTCAAAAGGAAATCAACATGCGACAACGACGTTGGCTTGAACGGTTGAAAGATTATGATCATACCATCCAATACCATCTTGGAAAAGCAAACATGGTAGCTGACGCATTGAGTAGAAGATCATATTCAAGTACGAGTGCGATATTGTCAACACAAAGGCCCATTTTGTGTGACTTGCAAAGGATGGAGATAGAGTTAAAGACTCCATGGACCCATACGATGATGACGAATATACGAGTAGAACCAACTTTAATTGATAAAGTTAAAGTTGCTCAAGCTACAAACCTGGAGCTGATGCGTATGAGGAAGAAAGTGCAAGAAGGTGCTATGCCGGAAGTAAGAATCGATGAAGAAGGAATACTTCGAGTCAACTCCAGACTTTGTGTTCCTAACGACCCTGATTTAAAGTATAAAATCATGATGGAGGAGCACAACACATCATTTGCAATCCATCATGGGAGTACCAAAATGTATCATGATATTCGTCGTACATTTTTGTGGAGCAATATGAAAAGTGAGATAGCGCTGTTTATCTAAAGGTGTCTAACTTGTTAATGAGTTAAGGTAGAGCATCAAGTACCAAAAGGTCCATTGCAACCACTTAAAATTCTAGAATGGAAGTGGGTGCACATTACCATGGATTTCGTTACTGGTCTTCCTTAGGTTTCTCAAGGCATATATGCAATTTGGGTCATTGTTGATAGATTGACCAAGTCTGCTCACTTCATACCTATACGAGAAACTTATACACTTGAACGTCTTGCTCGTATGTACATAAACGAGGTTATGAGATTGCATGGTATGCCAGTATCCATAGTGTCTGATCGAGACCCAAGATTCACTTCACGATTTTGGGTTAGTTTGCAAAAAGCTACGGGCACGGATTTATGATTTAGCTCAGCATATCATCCTCAGACAGATGGACAGTCGGAGAGGACTATTCAAACTCTTGAATAGCTATTAAGACTCTATGTCCTTGATTTCAAGGGAAGTTGGGACAAGTTCCTACCATTGGTGGAGTTTTCCTACAACAATAGTTATCAAGAAAGTATTGACATGACTCCATTTGAGGCGTTGTATGGAAGAAAGTGTAGTTTCCCCGAATCCGGGCCCCAAATCACCGCGGACTCGGTACACTAATTCTTTCACTAAATGCGGAAGATATAAACATAAATTGTTTATACATTAAACTTTACACACTTATCCCCAAGGTCGAGTAACCTTAACTTAAATACAATTCATTAATTATCTATTACACAACAATATTTATCACAATATGCTAATACAACTAGCCGCACTTTATGTCCCAAGCTGAACTTGGCATTATCGTTCCTATCAATAATTCATTTGTTTAAGAATCATATCTATTCTCATTTCAAAATAAATCTTATTTATCTATTCAACATTTCAAACTGTACATAGCTGAAAATTACATTTGATAAAACTATCAATCATAGATCTATACCATTTCTAAATCAAAAAAATGTATTCATTTTATGCATCGCTCAATCTTCATCATCCGTATAGCAAATAATATTGTCTAACATCATTAACCTGCAAAAAGTTTATGTTTGCAAGATTGAGCTCGACAGCCCAGCAAATTTAACAATCTATCATGTTTCACATAGCACACAATTCTATATGCACTACATTTCCTTTAATATGCATATCTGCATGCAACATATATTCTTTACTAAACATATCCTACATGCATCAATAATTTCTTACAAAACATTAATTCATGCATTATACATTTCTAATTTATCAAGTTACATCATACAACATGTAATCACATATTGATTGAGTTCCATAACCCAATTAACTTAGTCATATTTTGACTTTTAACAATTCATAGTGCATAATATATAATTTAACACATAACACATTCCATCCACAAACATAATAGAACTGAAAAACTTGCTTGTACCGTTGATTACCGCAACGCAATTTATAACGCTTTACCCGAAGACCTAATATTAATAATATAGATCTCCAATATTAGAATAATATTATCACAGTATATTACTGTGATATTTATATCCACAGAATAACCTAAACACATTACCACATAACCCTTTCAGTCTTTACAGCACATAAGACTAGGTATCAAGTCAAACTATTGCAGTCTGAGTTGGAACCCGACACAATTCTAACATTCCGACGGTCTAGTCGTACTTTTATCGAGTTTAAGTTCAATCAAACTATGTCTAACCACTTAACCATTAACACAGATAATTTCTAATCAGACAAAACATTTTTTCCTAGGCTCGTAATAACTTTCGGATAATTATTACTATTTATCAACATTTTTCAATTCTTAAAACCGTATTTAAATGACTGAAATACCACATAATTCCTTAATCATTAATATTTATTTAATATAAAATATTAATGAAAATCATAACATAATATTATAATATAATTATAATATATCAAAGTATTTTTAATACCTTAAAATCACAATTATATGAATTTTAAACACTTAAATCTATTATCCGATAATTAATATTAATATTAAAATATTAATATTTTCATGCCAAAATATCAAAAGTTACTTTTTATAACTTAAAATATTTTTATAACACTTAAATCATTTTTATATGATTTTTAAATCATTAATTCTATTTTTCCTTAATTTATTTAATATATCTATTAAATAAACTAATTATCATTAATATTGATTAATTAATGAAATTCATCCCAAAATATTAAAAGTCATCAAAAATAACTTAAAATATTTTCTTATACCATAAAATAATTTTTCATGATTTTTCATGAATTAAAACTTTTTTTAAATAATTTATTTAATATAATAATTAAATAAATAAATACCTTTTACATTCCAAAAATACTAAATATTTTTTAAATATACACAAAATAGTTAAAAACTATTTTTCAGACTTTAAAATAATTTTTCATAATTTATTATGTATTTTTAATAATTAAAAACTATTTTTTTCTAATTTTAAATTAATTTCCAGAAAAATAATAATAATCTATCGCTAAAGGCTTATAGCAACACTTTCTGTCGTTATAGGTGTTCTTGAGTGTTCTTGACAGTGTTCGAGGGTGGGTGGTTTGACCGGTTATAACTCCTTGATTATTACGTTTCTAGGCTTGCAATTGATTTCCTGTTGTAGTATTTATGTAATACTACAACTACATATCAAATTTCATGGCCATACTGCATCATATCATAGAGATATTGGTCATCAAATATTCTGACAATGTTATTCTTCAATTTCTGGGTTTTCCAGAAATTGAAGAACAGTCGAGGTGCCTGTTTTAGATCCTTATAACTTTAATTTCATGTTCGGTTTATGTGATCTATCAACTCCAGTTTGTAGACAACATGTAGTACTACAACTATCAAGAATAATAACACAAAAATATCACAGCATGAACAAGATATGGCTGGTCAAAGTAGGACACGGAAACAGATCTGGAAAATTTTGGGTTCGCGATTTAACAGAATTGGTCAACGGGTTTTGACCTTTTATATCTTGCGATCTATAATAGATCTGGGTATGATTCTTTTTGCAACTTAAAGAACACATAACAGGCTATAGGTTACAAGTTTTAAACATCAAAAACTCATAACACAGACGGATCTATCGGATCTGACATTTGGCTGAAAAACATAATTTTCCAGATTTCCAGATTTTGAAAAACTTTAAATTCGTGCACTTTGATGTTATGGGTCATGGATTTAACAACCCAGAACATCAATTGACACCCTATTACACATCTTTGCACAATCAATTACAACATTTGTCATAAAATCGAAGGATTTCAAAATTTAGGATTTTATACCTTTTTAGCTTGATTTTCAATTCTGACTTTTTGATTCTGATCTAGGCTTGATAAAACTTGATCATGGATCATCTTTTCACTCTCCCTCACTCCAAATTTTCGGATTTTAGAGAGAGGATTGCTTGGGAGAAAAATAAGAGTAAAGTAACTCATTTCTCTCTCTTTAATTCTCTTATAATACTTAGATTCAATGCATGATGCTACATAGCTGCTGATTTGCTGGATTTGTAGGTTGTGCAAAGTCAATATTAGGTCACCAACCCCAAGATTTGGCAAGATCTACACTCCATATAATATAAAATGTGACATAGGGCATTTTGGACATTTCTATTAATTTTCTAGAAAATTTGCCTTAGGGTTTAGGGTTTAGACATTCTAGGGTTTAGGGTTTAACCCTTAAATATTTAGCAACTTGGATTTCTAAGATTTTCTAATTAGAATTTAAAATAGAAAATCATGATTTAAAAAAAATATAATTAGGGATTCTAATTATATCATAATTTCCTAATTACATTAGGACTTTAACAAATTAGGATTAATATTTCCTAATTAACGTTGCTAATTTAGCAATTAATTCCTCCACTGCACAATTAGAGTTCCAACTGGTCATTAGGGGTTCAAAACCCATAAATTAGGGTTTCTACTAGAAAAATTAATTTTCTAAAATACAAATTAAATATTCGTAATTAAATTAGAGTTTTCTAATTACTCATAAATTGAAATAACTAGGATTAGGGTTTCCTAATTAACATTGCTAATTTTAGCAATTAAATCCACAATTGCGCATTAGGGTTTCTGACGGAACAATTAGGGTTCCAAAAATTTTGAGATTTAGGGTTTTCAAATTTATTAAGCTTTACCCTAATTAACCTCATACTTAATAACACTTGAGCATTAAAATTCTCCGTTATATTCCCAGATTAGGGTTTCATTTTTTTCAGAATCTGAAATTAGGGTTTTCAGATCTGGTATTAGGGTTTCCAAATAATCAACTAGAATTTCCAGTACTTCATTAGGGTTTTCCCTAATTAATTAAAAATTATAAGAGTTTAACCTTGTACATACATTATATTCCCAATCTAGGGCTTTCAATATCCGAATTAGGATTTCGTATTTTCCGGAACTGAAACTAGGGTTTCCAGAACCGATTTCTAGGGTTTCTTATTAGACGTTAGGGTTTTCTATCCAAACGATGTCGTTCTTAATATAAACTTAGGGTTTGTTACAGATATAAATTATCTGATCAACCCATGACCCTTAACCACATTCTGAACACATCATTAACCATAAACACAGAACATAATCACATAAATCCTTAATCCTGAATAATTCACCTATATCCTTCACCGAATTTTGAAATCATCAAAATTTTATCCCAATATCACCAAACGCATACACTTATCTTCTGTCTAGGTCTATTATTTGACCTTAAATCAATCATTTAAGATTTTTATAAATTATCTAATTTCTCGGGTTGTCACATTCACCCCTCCTTCTAAGAATTTCGTCCCCGAAATTCACCTTACACCTTACACCGTGCACCTTACACCATTCACACATATTTCATATGCTACCCAATACACCACTCACAAGGGTAAAAGGTTTAAAATTATGCTGAGGGGTCATATAGACCATGAACACATAGATTTTACGGTATTTATACCGCAAAACAAAACATTACTTGGTATGTTTACAATCACAAAGAAGGTAAACTACCGTTGCTAGTACTTTAGGTGATTAGCCCATCGTACAGTTACGTCATGCATAACGTATTTTTTTTAGCGAATATTTACGCTATTAGATTGGATCATTTATCCAAACAACATAGTTCACCTCAGTCTTATCATAGGATTCCGTTCCAAAGCAATTTGGTAAATTAAACTTTTTGAAAACATTTTCGAGAATGACGTCATGATGCCGCACTGTAATTACAGTCCGTTGAGGATTCCGTCAGTTGATGATTTTATCATACTACATCATACCATAGTGGAATAGTGACTTTAAATCAAATTCACACTAAGTAATACTGCATTAATGACTCCATCATTTTTATCATCTCTGCACCAGGTTACATGGTACATAAGTGATAAATAAAAACAATTTTTTTTTAAAAAGGCACATAGTGCGTATTTAGCTTGAAGTCAAAAATTTTGAAATCTAGCATAGATAGGGGTTTAGGAAAACCTAAGTCTCCACTAATGATCATTTGCTTAAACATTCTATCTATTCCTATTATCCTCAATACTCCATTCACACATAACTATACCCAGTTCATAAAACCACACTTATGAGTCCATAAATTGCCATAATCATATGAGTTCACGAACTTTCCTAGACAGACCTTTGGCGTCCATTCGCTGAGGGGTTCATAAATATTTCATATAACTATGCGTCAAGTATGTCACATAAGTATGAGTTTTAAGAACTCGTACTTAAACCAATATTCTCTATTTATGACCTATCTATCTGTCATACACATGAGAAAGGAATCACCCTCTTAACACGCATATAGCAAATAGCGCGACACAACATTTCAATGATTATCAGTGCCAGAAACTAAGTGGTTGTCAAACCAAACTCGACCACTAATCAATATAGGAAGCTAAGTGAACAATTCCCCGCCCATACAAAGAATTGGTCAACCTAACCACTACATCGACCAGGAAGCTAAGTGATTCTAAAACCAAGTACAAATTCCCCGCCCATACAAGGAATCATACAACTCAGCTGCCGATAAGAGTCCTCAATTGAATCCCCACCTAATACTAAACCCCCTTTTTCCATACGAATTTCATTTAATCCGTATTCATAATCCATAACTCTTTTATGAGTTTTCATAGTACAATTTCATAGTACAACTGCCACACAGCATCTTGTTGTAAACTTTTCAATCATCAGATTGATTCTTTTCCCACATCATAACCTTATCAGATCACGGGGTGATCTTATCGTATATATTATGATTCAATTCCATGCACTGATCGTTTTGTTTTACGATCTCCTATTCTTGCACTTTCAGTCTTTTAGACTCGATCTATTCACCATTAGTGATCAACTTTATTATCAGAGTTAGGGAACTCTGTATCTTAACAACTTATCGAGATTCTTCTTTGAACCTTTCCGACCAACTAACTCTATTTGAGTTAGTCTTATCCTAATCACTGCGGTTATTTGTCTCAGGTATTACTACCTAAGCTTCATAACCAACAGCTCTGATACCAACTGTAGTATCCCCGAATCCGGGCCCCAAATCACCGCGGACTCGGTACACTAATTCTTTCACTAAATGCGGAAGATATAAACATAAATTGTTTATACATTAAACTTTACACACTTATCCCCAAGGTCGAGTAACCTTAGCTTAAATACAATTCATCAATTATCTATTACACAACAATATTTATCACAATATGCTAATACAACTAGCCGTACTTTATGTCCCAAGCTGAACTTGGCATTATCGTTCCTATCAATAATTCATTTGTTTAAGAATCATATCTATTCTTATTTCAAAATAAATCTTATTTATCTATTCAACATTTCAAACTGTACATAGCTGAAAATTACATTTGATAAAACTATCAATCATAGATCTATACCATTTCTAAATCAAAAAAATGTATTCATTTTATGCATCGCTCAATCTTCATCATCCGTATAGCAAATAATATTGTCTAACATCATTAACCTGCAAAAAGTTTATGTTTGCAAGATTGAGCTCGACAGCCCAGCAAATTTAACAATCTATCATGTTTCACATAGCACACAATTCTATATGCACTACATTTCCTTTAATATGCATATCTGCATGCAACATATATTCTTTACTAAACATATCCTACATGCATCAATAATTTCTTACAAAACATTAATTCATGCATTATACATTTCTAATTTATCAAGTTACATCATACAACATGTAATCACATATTGATTGAGTTCCATAACCCAATTAACTTAGTCATATTTTGACTTTTAATAATTCATAGTGCATAATATATAATTTAACACATAACACATTCCATCCACAAACATAATAGAACTGAAAAACTTGCCTGCACCGTTGATTACCGCAACGCAATTTATAACGCTTTACCCGAAGACCTAATATTAAAAATATAGATCTCCAATATTAGAATAATATCATCACAGTATATTACTGTGATATTTATATCCACAGAATAACCTAAACACATTACCACATAACCCTTTCAGTCTTTACAGCACATAAGACTAGGTATCAAGTCAAACTATTGCAGTCTGAGTTGGAACCCGACACAATTCTAACATTCCGACGGTCTAGTCGTACTTTTATCGAGTTTAAGTTCAATCAAACTCTGTCTAACCACTTAACCATTAACACAGATAATTTCTAATCAGACAAAACATTTTTTCCTAGGCTCGTAATAACTTTCGGATAATTATTACTATTTATCAACATTTTTCAATCCTTAAAACCGTATTTAAATGACTTAAATACCACATAATTCCTTAATCATTAATATTTATTTAATATAAAATATTAATGAAAATCATAACATAATATTATAATATAATTATAATATATCAAAGTATTTTTAATACCTTAAAATCACAATTATATGAATTTTAAACACTTAAATCTATTATCCGATAATTAATATCAATATTAAAATATTAATATTTTCATGCCAAAATATCAAAAGTTACTTTTTATAACTTAAAATATTTTTATAACACTTAAATCATTTTTATATGATTTTTAAATCATTAATTCTATTTTTCCTTAATTTATTTAATATATCTATTAAATAAACTAATTATCATTAATATTGATTAATTATTGAAATTCATCCCAAAATATTAAAAGTCATCAAAAATAACTTAAAATATTTTCTTATACCATAAAATAATTTTTCATGATTTTTCATGAATTAAAACTTTTTTTAAATAATTTATTTAATATAATAATTAAATAAATAAATACCTTTTCATTCCAAAAATATTAAATATTTTTTAAATATACACAAAATAGTTAAAAACTATTTTTCAGACTTTAAAATAATTTTTCATAATTTATTATGTATTTTTAATAATTAAATACTATTTTTTTCTAATTTTAAATTAATTTCTGGAAAAATAATAATAATATGTCGCTAAAGGCCTATAACGACACTTTCTGTCGCTATAGGTGTTCTTGAGTGTTCTTGACAGTGTTCGAGGGTGAGTGGTTTGACCGGTTATAACTCCTTGATTATTACGTTTCTGGGCTTGCAATTGATTTCCTGTTGTAGTATTTATGTAATACTACAACTACATATCAAATTTCATGGCCATACTGCATCATATCATAGAGATATTGGTCATCAAATATTCTGACAATGATGTTCTTCAATTTCTGGGTTTTCCAGAAATTGAAGAACAGTCGAGGTGCCTGATTTATATCCTTATAACTTTAATTTCATGTTCGTTTTATGTGATCTATCAACTCCAGTTTGTAGACAACATGTAGTACTACAACTATCAAGAATAATAACAAAAAAACATCACAGCATGAACAAGATATGGCTGGTCAAAGTAGGACACGGAAACAGATCTGGAAAATTTTGGGTTCGCGATTTAACAGAATTGGTCAACGGGTTTTGACCTTTTATATCTTGCGATCTATAATAGATCTGGGTATGATTCTTTTTGCAACTTAAAGAACACATAACAGGCTATAGGTTACAAGTTTTAAACATCAAAAACTCATAACACAGACGGATCTATCGGATCTGACATTTGGCTGAAAAATATAATTTTCCAGATTTCCAGATTTTGAAAAACTTTAAATTCGTGCACTTTGATGTTATGGGTCATGGATTTAACAACCCAGAACATCAATTGACACCCTATTACACATCTTTGCACAATCAATTGCAACATTTGTCATAAAATCGAAGGATTTCAAAATTTAGGATTTTATACCTTTTTAGCTTGATTTTCAATTCTGACTTTTTGATTCTGATCTAGGCTTGATAAAACTTGATCATGGATCATCTTTTCACTCTCCCTCACTCCAAATTTTCGGATTTTAGAGAGAGGATTGCTTGGGAGAAAAATAAGAGTAAAGTAACTCATTTCTCTCTCTTTAATTCTCTTATAATACTTAGATTCAATGCATGATGCTACATAGCTGCTGATTTGCTGGATTTGTAGGTTGTGCAAAGTCAATATTAGGTCACCAACCCCAAGATTTGGCAAGATCTACACTCCATATAATATAAAATGTGACATAGGGCATTTTGGACATTTCTATTAATTTTCTAGAAAATTTGCCTTAGGGTTTAGGGCTTAGACATTCTAGGGTTTAGGGTTTAACCCTTAAATATTTAGCAACTTGGATTTCTAAGATTTTCTAATTAGAATTTAAAATAGAAAATCATGATTTAAAAAAAATATGATTAGGGATTCTAATTATATCATAATTTCCTAATTACATTAGGACTTTAACAAATTAGGATTAATATTTCCTAATTAACGTTGCTAATTTAGCAATTAATTCCACCACTGCATAATTAGAGTTCCAACTGGTCATTAGGGGTTCAAAACCCATAAATTAGGGTTTCTACTAGAAAAATTAATTTTCTAAAATACAAATTAAATATTCGTAATTAAATTAGAGTTTTCTAATTACTCATAAATTGAAATAACTAGGATTAGGGTTTCCTAATTAACATTGCTAATTTTAGCAATTAAATCCATAATTGCGCATTAGGGTTTCTGACGGAACAATTAGGGTTCCAAAAATTTTGAGATTTAGGGTTTTCAAATTTATTAAGCTTTACCCTAATTAACCTCATACTTAATAACATTTGAGCATTAAAATTCTCCGTTATATTCCCAGATTAGGGTTTTATTTTATCAGAATCTGAAATTAGGGTTTTTAGATCTGGTATTAGGGTTTCCAAATAATCAACTAGAATTTCCAGTACTTCATTAGGGTTTTCCCTAATTAATTAAAAATTATAAGAGTTTAACCTTGTACATACATTATATTCCCAATCTAGGGCTTTCAATATCCGAATTAGAATTTCGTATTTCCCGGAACTGAAACTAGGGTTTCCAGAACCGATTTCTAGGGTTTCTTATTAGACGTTAGGGTTTTCTATCTGAACGCTGTCGTTCTTAATATAAACTTAGGGTTTGTTACAGATATAAATTATCTGATCAACCCATGACCCTTAACCACATTTTGAACACATCATTAACCATAAACACAGAACATAATCACATAAATCCTTAATCCTGAATAATTCACCTATATCCTCCACCGAATTTTGAAATCATCAAAATTTTATCCCAATATCACCAAACGCATACACTTATCTTCTGTCTAGGTCTATTATTTGACCTTAAATCAATCATTTAAGATTTTCATAAATTTTCTAATTTCTCGGGTTGTCACAGAAAGTGTCATTCTCCAGTATGCTGGGATGAGGTGGGTGAAGCAACGTTGTTGGGACCAGAGTTGGTACGAATGACTACGGAAAAGATTTAAACGATCCGACAACGTAGAAAAACCTCACAAGATTGACAAAAGAGTTATGCTGATCTTCATCGAAAGGACGTGGAATTCGATATAGGAGATCATGTGTTGTTACGTGTTGCTCCATGGAAAGGTGTTACGAGATTTGGAAAGAGAGGAAAACTCAATCATCGATTCATCAGCCCATTTTTAATCCTCGATCGAGTAGGAACTGTGGCCTATAGACTCGCTTTACCGCCAAGTATGTCTCGTGTTCATAACGTTTTTCACATATCCATGTTACGTAAATATGTGAAAGACCCGAACCATATTATTTAGTTAGAACTGGACGAAATAGCGGAAGATTTAACGTATGAAGAGGTTCCTGTTCAAATCTTGGATAAGAATGAACATATTCTACGCTCCAATGTTATACCTCAAGTCAAAGTTTTATGGAGAAACCACGATGTTGAGGAAATGACTTGGGAGTTAGAATCTGAAATGAAATCAAAGTATCCTTACCTCTTCGACATACCAGGTACGTACTCTAATTTCGAGGGCGAAATTTCATAAGAAAGGGAGGTTAGAAGACCCCAACTTTTATGAATAAAAGATGAATTTTCTATAAATATCATTTTTGAATATTATGGAATGAATTTGATATAATATTATAGTTGTGGGTAATATTTATAAATTTTACAAAGTACGCAAGTTGTTATATAATATTCGATTGGTCGGGGAATATTCATTTTAACAGGAAATATTCGTACAACGACACAATCATTGGTGGACCCCAAAACGGAATTATTATCGGGTTGAGAAAACGACAAAAATACTTTATAAAAATAACGACGGATGTTTTACCGTTAACTGTTGAAACACCCGGTGTTAAAAGCACAGTAATACGCGTAGTTGCATAGTAGCACACAGTTTTGATTATTGATTCTTACGTGAGAAGTCACTCAGCTTTGTTCAATTATTGCTACAGTAATTGCTGCATAGTATCTCACGTTATTTGATTCAATTATTGTCAATATTTTATATATTGTTAAATCAATAATTGAGACGATAAAGTTATTAATATTATTATTTGCAATATTAACGATGTCTAAAAGTTCTGTCAAGGAGAGGTTTGGTCACCTAATTGCGCGCTAATAGGGAGAAATCCTTATTGGAAAGCCCCCTCTTTCCTGGGAACGAAATGGTCGATTAATATTGTGAACTATAATAAAGGTAATAAATGTTGTTAAAATTGTTAAGGTGATTTTTATGAAGTTTTGCTTATTTTATGGACCCCCATTTACCCATTTTTCAAAATAATCGGTAGGAGGTTATATATATAATAAAGGTGGGGCCCACGAGTAAGACCCATGTGTTTGGCAAAGTCTTTGTTGGAAGACATTTTGGTTACGGGAAATGGGGGGGGGGAATAATTAGGAGGGAAGTATTTTTAGTTTATATATATATATATATATAATGTTGACAATTTGGTAGGAAGGTACAATTAGTAATATTATTATATGACTGAAAGACAATTTGCACCCCAAATTTTACACCGGTGTTGACTTTTGCACCCCAAACCGAAAAAAGTGTCTAAGTACACCCCAAACTTCATTATACGTAACAAAACACACACTTTCTTCACTTAATCGGTCAAAATTTTGGGGTGCAAATTGTAACAGTATCTTAAAAATTGGCAAAAATAATTAATTTTAAATAAAATAAAATGATTTTAAATATAAGAATTTTTAAAAACAGAATTTTAAAATAGTTAGCATACAATTACCATACAATTAAAAAATAATTTTTTTTAAACTGTTATAAAAAAATTTTTTAAAACAAAATAAAAATTTTTAACTGTTTTTAACAAAAAAATTTAAAACTGTTTTTAACAAATTTATGTTAAAACAAAATAACTTTGTTTAAATTTTTTTTAAAAACTGTTTTTAACAATTTTTTTAAACTGTTATAATTTGCACCCCAAACTTTTGTTAAATTTTAAAATTTTTTAAACTGTTACAATTTGCACCCCAAACTTTTGTTACTGCCTTAGTTGGTCACTTTTAACCGGTTAAGTGAATAAAGTGTGCGCTTTGTTACGTATAATGAAGTTTGAGGTGTACTTAGACACCTTTTTTGGTTTGGGGTGCAAAAGTCAACACCGGTGTAAAATTTGGGGTGCAAATTGTCTTTTAGTCTTATTATATATATATATATATATATATATATATATATATATATATATATATATACATGTGATAATTTGAAAGTTTGCCGACACAAAAAAATGGGCAGGTTGTATCACGGGGGTAATGACCCGTGAGTTTTTTTTCTATATATAATATATAATATATATTATATTTTATTTAAAAGATTTTGTTTTATTAGAATATTTTATTAAATTAATTTGGACCGTCCGTTTAAAAGTAAATCAATCTGGACCGTTCATGGATTAGTTACTATGTAGTCCATTCTTTTATAAATAGAAGCTCATTCCTTCATAATTTCTTACGAATTCACTGAAGCTTTAGAGAGAGAAATCATAGAGAATCTATAGAAAAGTATTCTGCTACTTTCCTACTCTTATATTCAGTTTCTTTTACGGTAAGGGATATTATTTCTTTTGTATTCATAAAAAGAACTTCTGTTATTCCATTCTTTATTATTCCGCTGGAATAACCAGTATACGCGGACTACCCTATACTTGGTGACATTCTTCTATTATTCCGTCTTTATTATTATTTTGTTGGAATATCCTGTCTGTGCATTTTACGCCAGACCTGGTTCCGTCTTTATTATTATTCTGTTGGAATATCCTGTCTGTGCGTTACGCCGGACCTGGTTCCGTCTTTATTATTCTGTTGGAACATCTTGTCGGTGCGAATTTCGCCTGACTTGGTTCCGTTACTTCTAAATCTATTGGAATAACCTGTCTATGCTAAGTACCGCATGCATGGTGATTTCTTTTGTTATTCCATTTGTTATTATACTCAGTTGGTTAAAGTTTTGACTTCTATACTCCATGAAATTAGTGGAATATCCTTGATATTTGCGCTTCATCCAGTATCGTTTCATGGAAATATTCTTCTGAGCATTCTTGAATTTTACTCTACAAAGCAGTATCAAGTTGAAAATTTGGACGTTATTGATTCATGGATAAATTAATTCTTAAACTTGTTTTATTGAATTCTTATATCATTGTCATCATCCTCATGTTTATATTATGTTGAAAGTCATCTATGGCCTGTAGTGCATAGATGGACTTGGTATGATTATAATCAGGGCTTATTCGGTGTAATCATGACCGCAATATTACAAATGATTTTGAAAAAGTCCTCATTGGCCCGTAGTGCATTGATGGATTGTTGTTGACATGATCATGACCATTAATGAATACACAAATATTCTTGGCCCGTAGTGCATGGATAATTGTGGTCGTGATACTAAAGAATATCCTTGGCCGTAGTGGATGGGTGATTCGATGATGTGGATTATTTGTTAAGCTGAGTCCCAGCGATAAAAGTCATGAAAAACTTTTTAAATCATAGAAGATAGTAGATTTTATTCTCTACTTAACTCTTCTAATGGATTGCTTGTTTCGCTGCAGTTAAACTTGATGTTTGTAATATTTTATCTGTTTAACACTGTTGAAGGCTAATGATAATTTATTCTACATTATCTTAGTCATAATGTTTCTTACTGGGCTAGTTGAGCTCACCCTTTCTTTCACTGTTCTCTTCAGGAAATGAGAATATAGCTGGAACGAGTCGGGAAACGGAGTAATGGACCAGATGATAGTATTAGCAGTCCTCACTATTCTTTGAAATAGTGTGACAATAAATGTAATGAGGACTCCTTTTGAGTTTATATACTCTCTAGTAGACAATATTTATATTCAAACTCACAGTTTATGTCTTGTCGTATTGAATACGACAATTATATTATTAAGTTGTATTTGAATTCAGTACCTTGTATCTGGCGACCCAAGATGGGTGATGTATACCTGTTTTGGGGGCGTCACAGAATAAACAATATACTATGGAATAAGTCATAAATGAATCAATATTTGTATGTTAAGGTCATGCTTTAGAAATGAATTAAAAGCATAAGCATAAAATAACATAACATACCTTACTTGAACAATATTAAGCTAAGGCTAGAATTTTATCTAGTAAAGGAATTGAGTTATTGAGCATGCATAATAATTAAGTCGTATAAATTGGATTAAGAATTTCTTGCTCAATATAAAGGTAAATAGAACAAATCAAATAGAGGTTAGAGTTCGGAAACTTGCTCAATTGTAAACAAGATAGGGCAAAGAAAACTTGCCTTCCGTGTAGGCTAAACCGTAAACTTGATTCTCAATATCCTATACACATGTTATCATGACATAATTAGTTACTACATGTACTTTGTACACAATTAAGTACCTATTTAATGTATGATTTGGTTTTACTCATATAGTCAAGTCAAACTATTAATGTAATAACATAACTCATTAATTGTTAATATTCTCACTCTTGGTACTATAATACCACAATTAACAAAATCACATTTTAATAATCATAACATTGCATCTTATCAACAATTACAGATTTTGTATAATTAAAATAAACTTTCTGTCCAATATTGCTGACCAGGAATGGTGCTGCGGCGCGAGACACATGCTTATACTTGGCGTTACGGCTCGGACTTGGCGCTGCGGCGCGAGACTTGTACTACGAGGTGGCGCTGCGGCGCTGAAGTACAGTTTCTGGCGACCAGCTTCGGGAGGAACACAAACAAAGCCAATTTAGCCTACAAATTACTTTCTAACAACCAAACTAACGCGTAATATCAACATAGAGCTCACAAAACATAACGTAAGGTCTCTTAACATGATTTTACTCATATAACAATATAAACATTGAATTTAAGACCTCTAATTTCACTTTTCTTGCTAAAACTTCAATTTTTGACATTCTTAGTGAAAATCATCACTGTGACTTTGTTTTTCAACCAAAACAGTTAATTTAAAATGCTTTGTTTTCGTTTCTTCATGTACTTTCACAATCAATAAACAATTTACACTTATTATATGAATTGAGTACCAATTTAAATTCTAATTTAAGCCATATTCATCATATGTCAATGTAAACTTACTGTAATATGATTTCTTCCATAATAAAATATATTACATGAAACAATTTACTATAAATCATCTATAAACCCATGAAAACAATTTATATCAACCAATTATCATATAAAAACTATATAACAAACAATTGAACCCTCACACAAATTTTTACAAAGAACTTTTGAATAGAATAAAACTAAGACTTTGAAAAGTAAAAAGGTAGGGTTATACCTTTGCTAGAAGATGATTATAACAACTTCTTCTTCTAAATTCTCAATTAACAGATAATTTTCTCTTCTCCTTTCTTTCATTTCTTTCTTTCTTTTATCTTCTTTTTCTTCTTCTCTGTTATTTCTCCTTTCTCTAACTTACATACTTAGAAACATATAACATATAATATAATAGGTATTAATTATATAATATAAATATATATGTAACTGATATTAGTTACATCTTTTTGAAAATGAAAAGCCATAAGGCTTGTTTGGCTAAACCATTTTAAAACTTAATAACTTAAAATCCTTATGCCTTGTTTGGTAAAACCTATTTAAATTAAAGACTTAACATTTATTAAGCCTTGTTTGGCAAAACTGAATTAAACTCCTTTAATTTATTTTAATAACTCTTTTATAGTATAGTTTATGGTCACACTTTATTTAATTAAATTTTAATATTCAATTTAATTAATTCTAATAACAATTTATTAAATCAATTTACCACATAAATTAATACGACAAAATTATAATTTTCCTTATAATTATAATTTTATTTAATAAATTAACACATCATTTTAATTACAAAATCAAATTAGAATATAATTATAATAATTCATTTAATCATCATAAACTCTCTAATTTAATTATTAATTTAAATTAGAATATTATCTCATAATAATTAATTTCCTTAACTCATAAATTATTTATTTAACAAATAAATAATAAAATCAAATCACATTAAACAAATATTTATTCAAAAATAAATACATCAATTAAAATATTTATAGAATTCAATAAATATTTGGAATTATAATTTAAAATTATGGATTGTTACAGTGTAAGTATATCCAGTCAACAAGTAATAAAGTGAAAGTAGAATATCGTTCTTACGAGGAATTATTAATAAAATTACTAAGTATTAACTTTTAACCAAACTAATTTTATTTAAACAATCAATTTAAAGTTTTGAAATTAAATTATTTAATTAAACAAATACTAATTACCACTAGTTAAAAATCAGATTATGGATATCTAATATCACAACTTCACTTATTACTTCACTTAAATTAAATATTTCTTATCAAATATGCTTACTATTCTGAATTGTTAATCAAGAACACAAAAATAAATATGACCATCTGTCAATGCATCATACTCAAATCAACTTAATTCCATAGATGATATAATTAAGAAGAACATTCTAATTAACTAATTCACTATATTTCTATGCGAATTAAAATTTAAGATGATTTAAAGCACAAGTTCTCTATCGAATTACATGCGATGTATATGTATATCTCTACCCTAGACATAAATTTTGATTTCCAACATCATGCAGAAAATACAATCACATGCTATTATGATCATATCTAAATCTATAATCCATTTCTCAATTTTATATAGATTATCACGGTAATTGTTAGCTAAGCAATTAAGCAATAAACATAAACCATAATTGTAACACCCCTTTCTCAAATAGGAAAGGGAGGTCACGCATAAAGCACAACAAACCTCAAAATTAGTAAACAAAGTATTAATGACTTCAAAATATTAATAATGATATCCATCAATGAAGTACAAAATACAATTCTCCAATTAGAGTCAAAATAATCAAAACAAAAAATTGAATCAACCTAGATGGTCAAATGAAACACTCTCGTCACACTAGCCCTGAATCACCCCTGCAAACCTGCCGGAAGAAAAATACAGCATGAGCCAATTGCCAAGTATGTATATAGATAATACAAAGATGTATAACTGAAATACGAAATCAACTGAAGCAACATACTTAACAAAGCCTCAAGCTTAAAGACCGACAAAAATATGATATCCAAAGTTTGAATAGAATATATCCGAATCAACAGATTTAACGAAACAAATAGAAGAGTAAAGAATGAACTGAAGTTACTAACTCAATTAATTAAACTGGACTGAAACAAACAAAACTAATACAATGAAATAATAGGTTGAATCAAATGGCTGGGTGTTATTTCATACCGACTGAGCTCAGAAATATACATTGCCACACATGCAAGTCAAAACAATGTCACACAAGTAAGTCAAAATAATGTCACACATGCAAATCACACATTGGATCGTGAATTCAAATGTATGCAAATCGAATAGGTGTGTTTGGCACTGAAAGTAGTATGCACACAAGCCAATCATGTTTGATGATAAAGCATATACTTTGTAACAATCTTATTAATTTATTAATAAAAAGTATTAATTTATTAAAGACTTTTAATTATCTACATGATGCTGCTTTATAATATGTGATAAACCCATAGTTTTAAGCAATGCTTTTAGAATAATGATGATGATCATTCTAATGAGATCTAAATTCTTAGAAAGCTTAAAACTAAAATAGTTCCCAATCATTGGATTATTAAATTGGAGATTAGTGAATCCAGATAGATTGGTTTATACGTTGCTTGCTCATTGGATGATGATGATTGATCTCATGATCATTTATGTGGAGACACTAGAGCAAGTATGTTGGTGCTTATTAGAGAATGAGTTCACTGAACGTGGCTCGCTAAGGAATACCTAATGGAGTTTTACTTGCCTGTCAATAGGAATTCCTGTAGTGATAGTAGTACAAGTGATCCTTGGACTTGAGATCATCATAGTATCTTGCGTATGATTAATTATACTTTGACTTATTCCTTAAGACCCTTAGGGTATATCAAAGGGTATTCTTGGGTATAATAAGTCATACATGGAGATAATGTATGATCAATAAAGAATCTACCGCTTCTAGTAAAAGAAGAGAAATGTCCTATGTGATTTGATAAATGACAACCCAGTAGTCCTTGGCCAAGGCAGAATGAAATTAGAAAGGAGTTTCTAATTTATATTATTTGGAGTTGTGCATTTAAAAGTCGAAATACATATAATTAAATAAAATAAGACTTGACAGTAATTCTGTGACGCCCCCAAATCCATGTTTCTTCCAACCTGACATATGGTGCTCCACGGTGCTACAGTTCACACAAACATTCAATTGAAATGCCTCAAAAGAATGAATATGTCTTATATATATATATATATATATATATATATATATATATATATATATATATATTCCAAAATAATACTACCATTCCCCAGGTTCTTTATAACCGTTACATTTGTTCTTGTCATAATATCAAATATTATCATTACCAACCGATACTATTACATAGGTAATCTACAAGTTCGCCTTAGCCTTTCCTTTATCCTTGCCGAATCCTTCAGTCCGTTCGATCTAAGCTGTATTCATATGGTTCAAGCAAGAGTGAGCATAATAAGCTCAACAAGTACAACAATTCCTTTTAAACGACATGCTTGAAACATAGGAATCGTATATCTTCAATAATTGGATAATAGTTACAAAGTACTATCAATAATTCAAAATAACATTTTTTTTCCTTAAAAACGTTTTACAATAACAATATTCAGTAAAACATCAATTCTGGTCCAAGACCATGAGCGTTTCATAATTTCTTTAAAAGGGACATCCTGGCACTAAGTCCGTAAGTCCGACATAGCTTACGAGCATTTCTAGGTGATCAACCTATAGTATTCTATGTTGATCAACACTACATTCATTAAATGTGTGTACGTTTAAGTTGTGGCAACCTCACGTGCCTATCGAATAATCGATGAAAAATAAATTTATTTATTCATACTTAGGCTTACCTTGAATCCGTACCAAACAATTGGTGTAGGATAGCATTAGCAATTCTATATTGAAAGACTTGTAAATAAATCAATCAACTCTTCAAGATTAGTCTAGCCGAGGTAAAACTGGCATCGACCCTTTAGTAAAATAATTTATGCATCTCATAATATGAATCACAGAAAACTTGGCTAACACGAAGGTTAGATAAGTGTTTAAGAAAAACTTGCCTTCAACGTCTGCTACAGTAAAATTACTTTTCCTTTGAGTCTCTACGGTCTGTACAACACATAACCACATAACATATCACATTAGGTCATGAATGAATATACATGGTTCCTAATGTATCTTACCCTTCTTCTCAATCTAATTGTATATTAGATTTGTTATTTTTGGTTTCGGCTTGCCGTTATAATTTAAATCGTTCTTACCAACTTCGTTCTCTTCTATAACTAAACTGAAATTATTTCATTAATACAACTCGTTTCGAGTTAATTATCCTTCCTCACGGCTTACTAACGTTCTTATATTATTAATCAAAACTCGATCGTCAATGGTTAAGTACACTTATTGCATACCGTTCGCGTTCACGTAATATTCATCAACATTTAGTTGTAACTTGCAACGTTATTGCCATAATTGAAAAATGCTATGTTGAGTTAATTAATTCATTATCAATTAACTATCTTTCCTTTCGTATTCTTAATCGTACTTACTTACTTAATGAAATTTGTTTCAAGTACTTACTGCCTTTACGACTTATTATCATTCATCGCTTCAGTATTAATAACTTATATTCAATTAATCTTTCTTTCAACCTTTAGTGTATTACTTAAGGTTTAAACATTTTAAACAATGCCCTTTTTAGGTGTTAGTTCATTAATAAACAATCAGCTTCCTTCTATCTTCATAAGCCTTCATTACTATACAAAACCTAGTGCTGGCGCTGCGGCGCCAGCTTCTCTTCTCTATGCTGCGCTACGACGCCATATATTAGGAAAAAAAACCCGGACTCGGCGCTGCGGCGCGAGTCCCTTTGTTACGGGTTGCGCTGCGGCACGACTCTCTAGTAGGTTACAGCTTCATCCAGCCATGCTCGGCGTTATGACGCCACCTATTTGGCCTTGGGCTGGCGCCGCAGCGCTAGCTCTGTGCACGAAAAAACTTAGACAATCTTTTTACTTTGCAAAACTCCCGAGCTCGTAACTTCTTTGTTATAAGCCCGAATTGGCTCGTTCAAGAGCTTATGCTTCACAAATCACTTTCTCTACGTGTTCATTCAAGAATTTTATCTATTTGACTTCGTGAACTAGAAATTCACCTATTAGTCCATTTTTAACGAAAACGATAAACGTTCGTGAACGTTCAACGCTCGTTTCTTCGTTCTAAGTCGAAATCTGGTCATTTTTGAGTCCACAACTCTATAATGCCAAATAAAACGTGTCTCCATCAAAAACCAACGTTCCCGAGTTCAATTTCAAAATTCGACTTCCATTCTGAGAATTTCACGAATTCGGCGATTATCGTCCAATCGTGTGAATTCCGGCAAAACTTCTTTTCTTAAGATTTGTTCTTTGTTTCAAATGGATTCATTCTGTCATACTAACATCTTAACATACTTACTTCATTAACTTATAATCATGATAAGTTATTACTTGTTCTTTGCGAGTTTGTAACTTATAAAAATATAAATTACTTATGATTTCTTTTCTCATGACTTATGATAGTTGATGACTTCTAACCATTACTCTTGCTTCTTGTTATCATACTAACTTCATTAATGTAGACATGAAACAAATCTTACAAGTTCTTATTTAGTTCATAGCTTATATGATTACGAATAGCTTATTCATGACTTATACGGCTTAAGTCAGTTAATTAATCATTCTTATCATTCCTTAGCATACATGTTCTACCACTACCCACTTCTCTAACAATGGAAGAGAAAGAGAATCATGGTTTAAGATTTCTTACCCTTGAAGTTCACTTGCTTAACCTTAATCTTCTTCTTGCTTCTTGAATTAACAAATGCTACCTTTCCAGCTTTTTCTCTCAAGCAAATAAGCTCTCAACTTGCTGGATGAAATGAACAACCAAAAAAATGAAATCCAAGCTTGCTATTTATAGGAAATTCTAAGTTAGGGTATTATGGTCATAAAACCACTCCACCTCCTTACTATTCCTAGCTTAAACACTAAGTTAACTTGCTCCCCACAACACTTGGCCATTAAGTCTACTTGGTCATTAAGTCTACTTGGTTACCACACTTACTTAGCCATTAAGTATACTTGTTCATCACATCTTTTATCCTTTGCTTGCTCATCACAACACTTAGCCATTAAGTTACTTGCTCCCTACTTTGGATCATCCATGATTTGCCCCATGGGTTTAAACCATCCCATAACACATTGATTCTTACTTTGGGCCTTTAGATTAATTAATTTAAATTATACATTGGGCTTGTATTAATCGACATTGGATTATACCTTACAAACATTTGGGCTTTAACATTAATTCGTATTGGGCTTTATTATTATCCCAATTGGACATTACAATTTCCTATACAATCCTACAAGTCCATTACACATGGCTTAAAGCCTTACAAAGTATTGTCTACATATTAATCTTGTATTCTAACTCTTATACTTATTCATCATATACAATATACCATTATTCATACATACTCGTATAATACTTCGTATCATACTCGTATTCATTATATCGTTTAATACTTATACATCATACGATCATCGCTTTAATTCATTATACACATTTAAATTCCTTTTCAAGAATCACTTTCCCTAAATGTTAGGTTTTAAGTCCGTAGGCTGCGTTTGCCATAACTGAAATATTATTGGATATTCCATCTCACCTTGATATTCTATCGTTACGTATTTCTCGGAAGTTCAAAAATAATTCCCGAGCAAAAATGCTTGAATAGTGTTTTTCGAAAAATTTCTTGGAAAGCTTTTATTTTTGTCTTGAAAATTCAAACACTTTAATTCTACCACGTAGCCAAAATACTACAACATTATGATATGTTTAGGTCATAGAACGACCTTCAAATAGCTTACTCCCATAAATAATCAATTAAATTCATTTCATCCACATAATAAATAAAAATTTAATTCTCAAAAATCCAATTTTTTTCTGGGGCGTTACACTCTTCCCCCCCTTATAAGGATTCTGTCCCCAGAATCTCGCTAATAATACATACACCATTAACGAAAATTTTCTTTTATTTTAATCTCGAGTTCCCATAATGCTTCTTCGACATTGTGGTTCTTTCATTTCACCTTCAACGAAGGTATTATTGTGACAACCCGAGAATTTGAATATTTTTAAAATTTTTATTAATTGATTTAAGGTTTAAAATTAGAACCTAGACATAAAATAAGTGTAAGTGTTTGATATTTTTAAGATGGAATTTTGAGGATTTCAAAATTCTATGAAGGATTTAAGTGAATTATTCAGAATTAAGGAAATACGTGAAAATATTTTGTGAATATGGTTATGTATGCGTACAGTATGTGGTTAAGGGTCAAGGGTTGACCAGATAAACGATATCTATAACAAACCCTAATTATATATTAAGAATTTAATGTTCAGTTAGAAAATCCTAACGATTAACAAGAAACCCTAAGAATCGATTCTAGAAACCCTAATTTCAGTTCCAGGAATCCGAAACCCTAATTCGGTGCATGAAACCCTAAATCGGGAACTTAATGGCGTAAGTGTAAATAATTATAGGATTAATTAGGGTTAATCTTAACAAATTGGTTACAAAACCCTAATTCCAAATTTGAAACCCTAATTACGGATTTGAAACCCTAATTTGTAAATAGGGAGAAAAACCTAAGTGTTAATTTAATAATTTTAATGTTAATTAGGATTTATTAATCCTAATTTTCAAGTTAAGTAATTAGAAAACCCTAATCTAATTACGAAAAACCTAATTTCTATTTTAGAAATTTATTTTTATATTACAAACCCAAATTTTTGGGTTGTAAATCCTAATCCGTGATTTTGACCCTAATTGCTAAATTAGCAATTTTAATTAGGAATTATTAATCCTAATTAGCAATATTTAAGTTATGATTAAGAAATTTTTATATAATTAGAAAATTCTAATTATAATTTAGAAATATTAATTTTCTATTTTTGAAAACCTAATTTGGATATTTTAGGAAATTAAATTGCAAACCCTAAAATTTTTCAAACCCTAAACCTTAAATATTTCCAAACCCTAAACCCTAAGGGTTTGGCCAATTACAAGAATTCCATTAAAATAAAAATCAAAAAGACCAAAATGCCCTTTGTGCATTATTTATTATTATACTTGTAGATCTAAACCTACGGTGAGTTGCTCACCAAACCCTAGCCTAGCATGTAACTAATATGACCAGCAATCTCAGCAACATACATTACATACAATCTTATATAGATTCAAGAAAGAGAAAAAGGCCACTTTACTCTCGTTTTCTCCCAAGCCCATTCTCTCTCTAGAAATTCGGGACTTAGTGTGAGAGAGAGTAAGAATCAAAGCTAGGGTCAGTTCATACCAAGCCAAAGACAGAATCAAAAGTCAGAATCAAAGGATAAAATCTAGAAATGGTAAGAACCCTAATTTTAAAAATCTCATGATTTGATGTTATATGTTGTAATTGTTGGCTAGATATGTGTTAGAGGGTGTCACTTGATGATCTGGGTTGCAAAAACTTAGATCCATATCATTTAGATGCTCGAAATTAGCATTTTGTAAAATCTGGAAATGTTGAAAAAAAATGGCTTGACAGTCTAAAGTCAGAGGCCTTAGATCTTTACTTGTTAAATGTTTTAGGTGTTTTATGTTTTAAATCTCTTCTATAACATGAGGACTCTGATCTGAAACGGATAACAGGGTCATAGCTTGTCTAGATCGCCGGTTATGAACGGTCAAAACCCGTTGACCGTTCACGGACACTGCCTTCTGGGCAGCACAGAAATTTCAGTAGCCTCTGACAAGCTTTTACAGTCGCTAGATCTTGCTATGTTCACGTTGTTATGTACTTTTGTTGGTTTTATCTTGTAGACTGACATGCAGGCTATACATCCAAACCATTAGATTAACCAGATCTTGCGTAGACACAAAGTTGTAGCCAGTCAAATGACAGTTAACCACCAGCCGGATGAACAATCTGTAAAATCCAGATTTGTTCAAGAACATGATTTCTGTCAGACCTTTGACCGTCTAGATCTCTTATATTTATTGTTGTTATACTGACTTGATGATATAGTTATGTACACTGACATGCGGTTTAAAAGATTAACCCACTATATTACACAAATCAAGCATCGAACCCAAGATATAAGGATTCAAAGCAGCAAACTGTAACTGTTCTTCATTTCTGGAAAACCCATAAGTGAAGAACAGCTTCTGACAATGATTTCCGAAGTCCAGATCTAACTGATAAGTTGTTGAATGATCATGAACTTAGTATTTACTTGTGGTATTACACGTATACTACAATAAAAACACAATTTACCAGCCCAGAAGCAACTCGATCATAAATCTATTAATGGTCAAAGTAGTAACCTCGCAACTGACTATGAGTTTCTGGGCAGGCATCAAGAACACCAAGAACACCTATAACGACGGTTTTATCGCTATAGGGCCCTTTAACGACAGTTTTATTATTATTATTTTTCAAAAATTAATTAAA
This sequence comes from Panax japonicus, assembly GCA_020205505.1. Taxonomy (NCBI): domain Eukaryota; kingdom Viridiplantae; phylum Streptophyta; class Magnoliopsida; order Apiales; family Araliaceae; genus Panax; species Panax japonicus. The sequence continues at coordinate 34,678,536 of CM035113.1, read as the reverse complement.
AATTGAAATAAATAGTTTTTAATTATTTAGAGTATATTTCATAAATATTTAATATTTTTGGAATATAAAAGTTATTTATTTATTTAATTATAATATTAAATAAATGATTTAAAAATGATTTTAAATACATGAAAAATCATGAAAAATAATATTATGGTAAAAGAAAATATTTTAAGTTATTTTTAGTGACTTTTAATATTTTGTGAGGAATTTCATTTATTAATTAATATTAATGATAATTAGTTTATTTAATGAATATATTAAATAAATTATGGAAAAATAGAATAAATATTTTATAAATCATATAAAAATGATTTAAGTGTTATAAAAATATTTTAAGTTATAAAATATAACTTTTGATATTTTGTCATAAAAATATTAATATTTTGATATTAATGGCAATTATTGGATAAAGAATTTAATTGTTTAAAAAGCATATAAAGGTAATTTTAAAGTATTAAAAATACTTTATGATATTATAAATATATTATAATATTATGACATGTATTTCATTAATATTTGATAATAAATAAATATTAATGATAAAAGAATTATGTGGCATTTAATTCATTAAAATATAATTTTAATGATTAAAAATACATGATAAATGGTAATAATTATCTGAAAATTATTATAAGTTTGTGAAAATTATTTTGACTGCTTAGAAAATTATCTAAGATACTGTTAATTGTTTAATGTAGAGTTTAATTGAACTTAGACTCGATAAAAGTCCGACTAGACCCTCGGGACGTCGGATTTGTATCAAATTCAACTCAGACTGAAATAGTTTGACTTGATACTAAGTCTTATGTGTGTTATAGACTGATAGGGTTATGTGTTATATGTGTTTAGGTTATTCTATATCTATATATATTATAGTATTATATTGTGATGATATTATTCTAATATTGGATATCTATATTACTAATATTAGGTCTTCGGATAAGGCGATATAAATTGTGTAGCGATAATCAACGGTTCAAGCAAGTTTGTTTATACTTAACTTTACTAAGAGTTGTTTCATTTGGATAAGCTTATGGTTAATCATTGTTGATTGCCATGAATTGTACTCTGTACATATTTCATGTATAAGTCAGGTATGAAAGGCTGATCACTTTCATTACCAGTTGTTTTAGATATATTTATTCATGTATAATACTTATTCAGTCATAAGTTTGTTCCTGATAGTTCACAATTATATTGTTGAATTATAGCCAGTCAATTATTCAAATCATTTCAATCATGATATATCGTTATATTATTGAACTTAAACTTGCTGGGCAACTTTTATGCTCACCCTTGCTATATCATGATAAACATTGCAGATTAAGACGAACGCGTCAGATACATGAAAAGATTAAAGAAAGTTCCAGCTTTAGTTTATGTATATGATTAAGAATGTAATAGTGTAGTTTGATAATAAAGTTATGTGTTAGATATTTACGAATTATGTATAAGCTAAGGTTACTCGACCTTGAGGAATAGTGTGTAATGTAATGTATAAACAATTTATGTTTATATCTTCCGCAAATAGTAATAGTTGTATAGAATGATCGAACCAGATCCAAGGTGATTTAGGACCTGGATTCGGGGCCCTCACAGTTATCTTATTTTTCATGACTTGTCACTTCTTATCAATAATTTAAGTTGGAAGTTAAATACTTATTAACATATTACGCTATCTTCCTCTGATTAATTCTTCTTTTAAATTTAAAATTATTTGAAACTCAAATTCCTCCTTCAAAACAAGATTACACTTGATCTTCTCTTCATCCTGCATCCTCTTCTTCATTCGTTTGCATTCCTCATTACCTAGTTGTACTTGTGAAACCCCAGATTTTATGAATTAAGAATTAATTTTCTCGAAATAATTTTTTTTTATATTATGGTGTGAATTTGAGATAATGTTATAGTTGTGGGTAATATTTATAAATTTTGCAAAGTATGCAAGTTGTCATATTATATTCGATTGGTCGGGGAATATTCGTTTTAAATAGAAAATATTCGTACGACGACACAATCATTAGTGGACCCCACAACGGAATTATTGTCGGATTGAGAAAACGACAAAAATATTTTATTGAAAATAACGTCGGAAGTTTTAGCGTTGATAATGTTGAACTACTCAGTAGTAAAAGTACAGTAATAAGCGTTGTTACATACTAGCACACGGTATTGATTATTGATATTTATGTGAGAAGTCACTCATTTTTATTCAATTATTGCTACAATAGTTGCTGCATAGTATCTCACATTATTTGATTCAATTATTGTTGATTTAGAAGTTTTGTTTTATTCACGTAATAAAATAGAAACATCTTTTTATATAAAACAGAATACTTTATTAAAGTTATTCTATAAATAGAATATATTATATTCTATTATGCATAGTATTTTGCATAGTAAAATCTTTTTATATAAAATAAAATACTTTATTAAAGTTACTATATAAATAGAATATATTATATTTTATTATGCAAAGTATTTACATAGTGCCCGCATAGTATTTGCATAGTAAAAATAATTTTATATAAATAGAATATATTATATTTTATTTAAAAGATTTTTTTTAAATATGGACCATCAGATTAAAGTAAATCAATCTGGACCGTTCATGGATTAGTTACTATGCATTCCATTTTCCTATAAATAGAAGGTCATTCCTTCATTATTTTCTTACGAATTCACTGAACTCTAGAGAGAGAAACTATAGAGAGAGACTATAAAGAGATATAAGAAAAGTTTTCTACTACTTCAATACTCTTATATCAAGTATTATTTTACGGTAAGGGATATTATTCTTTTGTATTCAAGAAGAGAACTTCTGTTATTCCATTTCTTTATTATTCTCTTGGAATAACCTGTATACACGGGCTACCCTATACTTGGTGACATTCTTATATTATTCTGTCTTTATTATTCTGTCGGAATATTCTGTCTATGCTATACGCCGGACCTGGTTCCATTTTTATTATTTCGTCTTTATTATTCTGTCGGAATATTCTGTCTGTGCTATACGCCGGACCTGGTTCCATCATTTATTATTCCGTATTTATTATTCTGTTGGAACATCCTGTCGGTGTGAATTTTACCTGACCTGGTTTCGTTAATATTATTCTGTTGAAATAACCATCTATGCGAAGTACCGCATGCATGGTGATATCTTTTGTTATTCCATTCGGTATTATACTCAGTTGATTAAAATTTTGACTTCTATACTCCATGAAATTAGTGGAATATCCTTGATATTTGCACTTCATCCAGTATCTTTTCGTGGAAATATTCTTCTGAGCATTCTTGAATTTTACTCTACAAAGTAGTATCATGTTGACAATTTAGACGTTATTGGTTCCTAGACAAATTAATTCTTGAACTTGTTTAATTGAATTCTTATATCATTGTCATCATCCTCATGTTTATGATATGTTGAAAGTCATCCGTGGCCTGTAGTGCATAGATGGACTTGGTATGATTATGACCAGGGATTTTTCGGTATAATCATGACCGTAATGTTACAAATGATGTGAAAAATAAAAGTCCTCATTGGCCCGTAGTGCATTGATAGACAACTTTTGGTATGATTATGGCTATGTATTCTCTTCGGCCAAGGGAGCAAAGATGAATTGTTTTATGGCATGATCAGGATCGTTGATGAAAACACGATTATCTTTAGCCCGTAGTGCATGGATAATTCGTGGTCGTGATACTAAAGAATATCCTTGGCCTGTAGTGTATGGATGATTTAATGATGTGGATTATTTATTGAGCTGAGTCTCAGCAATAACAGTGATGAAAAACCTTTTTAATCATAAAAGATAGTAGATTTTATTTTCTACTTGACTCTTTTAATGGATTGCTTGTTCCGCTGTAGTTAAACTTGATGTCTATTATATTTTATCAGTTTAACATTGTTGGAGACTAATGATAATTTATTCTTCATTATCTTAGTCATAATATTTCTTACTGGGCTAGTTGAGCTCACCCTTTCTTTCACTGTTCTCTTCAGGAATTGAGAACATAGCAAGGACTAGTCGGGGAACGGAGTGACGGTCCAGAGGATATCATTAGTAGTCCTCACTATTCTGTGAAATAGTGTGTTAATAATTGTAATGAGGACTCCATTTTGAGTTTGTATAATCTCTAGTAGACAATAATTGTATTCAAACTCACAGTTATATTTTGTCGTATTGTACACGACAGTTGTATTAGTAAGTTGTATTTGAATTCTGTACCATGTATCTGGCGACCCAAGATGGGTGATGTATACCTAATTTTGGGGGCGTCATAGTACTTACTTAACTCGTTCCATTATCGTGGATTGAGTCTACGCTGTGAATAATATTTCTACCACTTCATTCCACAATTTAACCTCTAACTTTGTTTTTGCCATTTTCGTTATTAACTCATTCTGTGTTGTTAACATCGATAGCTTTTCCCTACCCTTCCTACTTAGTGCGTCGGCTTCTACGTTAACTTTCCCTGAATGATATAACATATCACCGTTATAATCTCTTATCCATTCTAATTACCTTCTATACCTCATATTCAACTCCTTCTGTGTGAAGATATATTTCAGACTCCTAGAGTCCGTGTATATCTCACACTTCTCCCCGTATAAATACTATCTTCAGATTTTTAATTCAAAAACTACAGCTGCCAATTATAGATCATAAGTAGGATAAACCTCCTCATAATCCTTTAACTGGTGTGATGCATACACAATGACTTTGCCATGCTACATGAGCACGCAATCTCGTCATCTATGCGAAACATTGAGATACGCTACAAAATTCCCCGTATCATCTGATAAAGACAATACAGGTGCCTCAATTAACCTTCCATTTTTTAGTTCCTGAAAATTATTCTCAATTCTCATTTCCAACATACTTATCAATAACATATCTGTATATCTTTTAAGCTAAAATTCACACTTAGTGAATTTCGTATCCAACTTCTCCCTCCGTAGTGTTTCTCACACTATCTTTATATGTTTAGCGTGATCCTCTGACATCTTGAATTAGACTAGAATATCACCAATGATCATTACGACACCCTCATCCAAATATTATTTGAACACTCTGTGACACTAATGGTATTTCAACCATAACACCTCACAAGAGAACATATCTGTTTACCACCGACTTGCTCGGTGCCTCTTACGGAAAATCTTGCTTCCGTACATTAGTCAACGCAAATGACATTACCAGAAACTTGTCATAACTATAACGAGTTCTGAATGTCATCTTAGGTACCTCCTTCTTCTTCCTTACTTTCAACCGACTATACCCCGTACTCAAATCTATCTTAGAAAAATTCTTTACCCTCTTCAACTGATCAAATAGATCATCATTCCTGGCGCATGGGTATTTATTCTTAACCGCTAACTTACTCCTATTACGATAGTCGATACGCACCGTAACGACTCATCCTCTTCCTTAACATCCTCTTAACTTACGTCATGCTTAGACAATAAGATCGTCGTGGTATTTTATTACCGTAAATTACTACCTTAAATTTTCTTAGAAAACCGAAGATTCATACTTTTATTCTAACAATTTATTAAAGTTCTATGATTAATCAATCCATTCATACTGAGAATTACTTCAAATTCTCTCAACATTATCGGTGCTTATCTATCGACACTTGCTTACCATTATTATCCATGAAACCATTTCCACGAATATAATCAACAAAAGTTTTTTTTTTCTTCCTCCTCCTCTACCTTAATGTTTAAAGGTACTTATAATCCCTTACAGACAGACTCCTAGATGAGTCTTTCCATATGTCTTACACACCTCGATCCTACGCTTAGGATCCCCTTATCCCACTCCAGTATTCCCGGAGTTAAAATTCTATCTTTTTGGCATAATGCCATTACCACTGGCACTCTCTGCCTTGGCTCCTCCCTCTCCCTAGCTCTTATTCTTTCTCTCTTTGTGGTATTGGGTTAACGCCTCACTACCACCCTCTGCTATAATCACCTTCTCCAGAATGGTCCCATAGGAAACAATATGAAACACTAAAATCCTACTATAGAGCCAGGGTTTCAAGCCCTGCTCAAACCTACGAGCCTTCCTCTCCTCAGTGTCCACTTGATGTGAAGCAAACCTTGCCAATTCATTAAATTTGGCCGCATACTGGGGAACCGTCATGTCCCCTATTTTAAGTTCTAAGAACTTAATCTCCATCCTCCCTCGCATGTTTGTAGGGAAATAATTCTCAAAGAAAACCTTCTTGAATTTTTCCCCTATTATCGCATCTGTTCTAGACCCACCCTGGTGAGCCTCCCACCAAAAGTTGGCTTCCCCTTTCGTCATGTAAGTCGCAAAAGAAATCTTTTGGGTCCGTCGTTCCTTTGAACTCCGGTGGACCTACACTTTTATATTCTTTAAAGGTAGTCTTTCTGGCTACTCTAGGTCCCGAGGGTACTCTACCCCCGATTATGCAGTCGCTAATAAATTAACGAACTCTTGCATAGGGTTTTTTTGACCCCCCTTGGTTATCATTTTGTGATTCTACTTCCTGATTACGTTATCTTTTCCGTGGCGGCATTTTCTGACTAATAAAAATTTTATTATTATCTTTTTACTTACTTCGTTATTATTGCCACATATCAACTCATACCATAACAAAGCATATTAAATGAAAAGTTCATTATATTCATATGCTTCTTCATAGTTTGAAACTATTTACAATTTGCTTTCATAGCCTAAAAGCTATTACATCTTTATCCCGCAATTGTACTTCACAAAAGTTGAGATTTTACAAAAAGACTACCCTTTTATACAAAAGAGGGTTTTACGTCACTACACACATATTTATAACTCTAGATTTCTAATAATGCATAACATCGTCATCGTGTTTCTCATTAGCAATCTTGGCTACAGTATCCCGACTAATAGTATGTCGAGTATGCCCCGACTCTTTGGAATAACAAGCAACTTTCAGCTTGAAATCCTTATGAGCACTCTTATGGATGTAAGACATCCGTGCTATCTTCCGGTCCTTCTCCTCCAGTTTCTTACGAAGCTCTACTACCTCGTTCATATAATCCCTAGCCTTATTTATCATGAGCATCTTCTTATCATGCTCTGACTCAAAATCTTCTTCTGTAGACTCCTTCACTTCATAAAGAGCACTAATATCTTCATTCTGATTCTACACAACTGTACTCAGTTGCACATTCTTGTCAAGCTCTGCCAGATACAATGATCTCATTGCATCTGGAGGTGATGACTCTAGTGTAGCTACCACCGTATGAACCGATGTTACCTCCATTCCTTCCTCCACATCGTTCATCATACTAAGGTATGACGCTATATCCATATCTCCCTCGAAGTAGTCTTCCTCAGAAAAGTACTCTTCTATCTCCGACTCCTCTAAAATCATTAATGGTACCTCTGCCACTAGCATAGGTACAGGCTCTACGTTGTTCACAGTTTCTTCGCTCACCGTGTGTATATCTCTATACATCAAACTATCGATCGACATCCTACAATAACACATAACATGTTGATTAGTACATAACACATATTAGTATAAGCACAAATCATATTTAATTTATTTAGGATTAATTTCCATCATTTAAATCTTTTGGTACAGAGTTTACTCAATACCTTATTGACTCATTCAACTTAAGTAAAGCTTGAGTTTACTTTCTTCAGACTTTTCTTCCTTAACAAGGTTATTAGCCTAAGGTTCTTCCCCCCCCCCCCCCCTTAAGTTTTATAACCAAATGCTTTGATACCAACCTGTGACGCCCCCAAATCCGGGTATCTTCCAACCTGACATATGGTGCTCCACTGTGCTACAGTTCACACAAATGTTCAATTGAAATGCCTCAAAAGAACGAATATGTCTTATATATATTCCAAAACAATTCTATATTGAAATACTTGTAAATAAATCAATCAACTCTTCAAGATTAGTCTAGCCGAGGTAAAACTGGCATCGACCCTTTAGTAAAACAATTCATGCATCTTATAATATGAATCACAGAAAACTTGGCTAACACGAAGGTTAGACAAGCGTTTAAGAAAAACTTGCCTTCAGCGTCTGCTACAGTAAAATTACTTTTCCTTTGAGTCTTTACGGTCTCTACAACACATAACCACATAACATACCACATTAGGTCATGAATGAATATACATGGTTCCTAATGTATCTTAACCTTCTTCTAAATCTAATTATATATTAGATTTGTTATTATTGGTTCCGGCTTGCCGTTATAATTTACATCACTCTTACCAAGTTTTGTTCTCTTCTATAACTTAACTGAAATTATTTCATTAATACAACTCGTTTTGAGTTAATTATCCTTCCTCACGGCTTAGTAATATTCTTATATTATTAATCAAAACTTGATCGTCAATGTTTAAATACACTTATTGCATACCATTCGCGTTCACGTAATATTCATCAACATTTAGTTGTAACTTGAAACGTTATTGCCATCATCGAAAAATGCTATGTTAAGTTAATTAATTCATTATTAATTAACTATCTTTCCTTTAGTATTCTTAATCGTACTTACTTACTTACTTAATGAAACTCATTTCAAGTACTTATCTGCCTTTACGACTTATTATCATTCATTGCTTCAGTATTAATAACTTATATTCAATTAATCTTTCTTTCAACCTTTAGTGTAATACTGAAGGTTTAAACAATGCCCTTTTTAGGTGTAAGTTCATTAATAAACAATCAGCTTCCTTCTATCTTCATAAGCCTTCATTACTATACAAAACCTAGTGCTGGCGCTACGGCGCTAGCTTCTCTTCTCTATGCTGCACTGCGGCGCTATATGTTAGGACAAAAAACTCGGACTCAGCGCTGTGACGCAAGTCCCTTAGTTACGGGTCGCGCTGCGGCGCGACTCTCCAACAGGTTACAACTTCATCTGGCCATGCTTGGCGCTGTGGTGCCAACTATTTGGCCTTGGGCTGGCGCCGCGACGCCAGCTCTGTGCACCAGAAAACTTAGTCAGTTTTTCTACTTTGCGAAACTCCCGGGATCGTAACTTCTTCGTTATAAGTCCAAATTGGCTCATTCAAGAGCCTATGGTTCAAAAATCACATGCTCTATGTGTTCATGCAAGAATTTTATCTATTTGACTTTGTTAACTACAAATTCACCTATTAATCCATTTTTAACGAAAATAATAAACGTTCGTGAACGTTCAACGCTCGTTTCTTCGTTCTAAGTCGGAATCCGGTCATTTTTGAGTCCACAACTCTATAATGCCAAATAAGACTTGTCCATCGAAAACCAACGTTCCCGAGTTCAATTTAAAAATTCGACTTCCATTCTAAGAATTTCACGAATTCGGCGATTATCGTCCAATCGTGTGAATTCCGGCAAAACTTCGTTACTTAAGATTTGTTCTTTGTTTCAAATGGATTCATTCTGTCATACTAACATCTTAACATACTTACTTCATTAACTTATAATCATGATAAGTTATTACTTGTTCGTTGCGAGTTTGTAACTTATAAAAATATAAATTACTTATTATTTCTTTTCTCATGACTTATGATAGTTCATGACTTCTAACCATTACTCTTTCTTCTTGTTATCATACTAACTTCATTAATGTAGACATGAAACAAATCTTACAAGTTCTTAGTTAGTTCATAGCTTATATGATTACGAATAGCTTATTCATGACTTATACTGCTTAAGTCCATTAATTAATCATTCTTATCATTCCTTAGCATACATGTTCTACCACTACCCAGTTCTTTAATAATGGAAGAGAAAGAGAATCATGGTTTAAGATTTCTTACCCTTGAAGTTCACTTGCTTAACCTTAATCTTCTACTTGCTTCTTGAATTAACAAAGGCTACCTTTCTAGCTTTTTCTCTCAAATAAATAATCTCTCAACTTGTTGGATGAAATGAACAACCAACAAAATGAAATCCAAGATTGCTATTTATAGGAAATTCTAAGTTAGGGTATAATGGTCTTAAAACCACTCCACCTCCTTATTATTCCTAGCTTAAACACTAAGTTAACTTGCTCCCCACAACACTTGGCCATTAAGTCTACTTGGTTACCACACTTACTTAACCATTAAGTATACTTGTTCATCACAACTTTTATCCTTTGCTTGCTCATCACAACACTTAGCCATTAAGTTACTTGCTCCCTAATTTGGATCATCCATGGTTTGCCCCATGGGTTTAAACCATCCCATAACACATTGATTTTTACTTTGGGCCTTTAGATTAATTAATTTAAATTATACATTGGACTTGTATTAATCCACATTGGATTATACCTTACAAACATTTGAGCTTTAACATTAATTCGTATTGGGCTTTATTATTATCCCAATTGGACATTACAATATCCTACATAATCCTACAAGTCCATTACACATGGCTTAAAGCCTTACAAAGTTTTGTCTACATATTAATCTCATATTCTAACTCGTATACTTATTCATCATATACGACATACCATTATTTATACATACTCGTATAATACTTCGTATCATACTCGTATTCATTATATCGTTTAATACTTACACATCATACGATCATCACTTTAATTTATTATACACATTAAAATTTTTTCTCGAGAATCACTTTCCCTAACTGTTAGGTTTTAAGTCCGCAGGCAAAAAACCGCGTTTTCCATAACTGGAATATTATTGGATATTCCATCTCACCTTGATATTCTATCGTTACGAATTTCTCGGAAGTTCAAAAATAATTCCTAAGCAGAAATGCGTGAATAGTGTTTTTCAAAAAATTTCTCGAAAAGCTTTTATTTTTTTCTTGAAAATTCAAACCCTTTAATTCTACCACGTAGCCAAAATACTACGACATTCTGATATGTTTAGGTCATAGAACAACCTTCAAATAGCTTACTCCCATAAATAATCAATTAAATTCATTTAATCCACATAATCAAATAAAAATTTAATTCTCAAAAATCTGATTTTTTTTCTGGGGCGTTACAAATTCAATGTCTTATATTTAATTGGGACATTGTATGGTGGAAGGATTGAATTGTACGGTAACTATTTACTTAAAGGTTCTTTTATGATTAATGTTGAAATCAATATTATCTGAAAAGTCATTAATCGCTAGGGAGGCTTATCCCTATTGTAGAATAAATATTATTTATTTAAATAAATTAATATTTTAATTTATTTATTTAAATAAGATTAGAATTGTTCTAATTGATTTATTCACAATCGGTTTAATATTTAGAACCTAATGGGTCACACCATAAAAGGAAGAATAATTATTGAAGAAGTTAATGTCATAATCGTAATAATAAGTTAAATATATTTAATTTAATTAGCTTAATACTTATTATTTAATATTTTAGAAATATTAAATATAAATTAATAAGAGGAGTCTTATTATTATTATTATTATTATTATTATTATTATTACTATTATTATTATTTAATTCCTAAAGGAGTTTGGGAATTAATTAATAAAAATACTTTCATATATTCCTAATATGATTAAGAGGTTAAATTAATTAAAAGAGCTTAATTAATTATCCCTAATAAGATTAGGGAGCTTAATTAATTAAAAGAATTTAATTAATTAAATAATACCCTATTTTCTAATTAGATTAGAAGGGTTAACTGATATCTTTATAAGAGGAGACTTATATCAGATATGAAAATACGTGATTTCAATTGTTGGAGAGTACACATTTTTCTATAGAGATAGAAAACTAGGGTTTAGCCAACCACCATTCTTCTTGAATATTTCTTCTTCCTTTGTGGATCATCTCTAGAGACCAAACACTTGGGTGGCTAACGTTGATCAAAGGAAGGAACCTAACCCGGTGGATTCAAGTTGAACACGAAAAGGATTTGGAAGTGAACTTGTACCTGAGGAAGCTCGAATCTTCAAGGGTATGATTCTCATTTTTGTTTAATTAATAATTGTGCATAAAGGATGATCCAGGTATATGGTTTGTAAAAATTTTAAACTCTGATTTTCCATGCTTCCGCTTATTTTTGCAATTTAATTGCGTGTATGAATCTTACAAACCTAACAGGCACAACATCACCAATCTGCAGAATAGAAAACTAGGGTCAACCCATACGCCTCCCATAACAAAACACCAAATGGCTCACTTCATCTGGAGCCCAAAATGGAGACGTCGTGAACTAATCACACTGCCACGGAAAGTGTCATGCCTCGGTGCCGAGAGGACATGCCTGTGGTACCCCCACATGTGGTTATAGCTCAGGTATACCCTACGGTATATTCTAACAAAGATACCATGTCATAACACATGCGACACAATATCAAACAAAAAGGGTTCTATATGTACATGTTGAACCAGATCAAATAATAATTATGATGTCTCAAAAAGAAGGTAACAACATGTACCACTCTACAAATATCAAAATAAATACTAGACATGATAATCTAATTCAAAGAGTACAAATACGAGTCCAATTTATCAACTCTAACATAAAACTATTATATGAATTTCACAAGAAACAATTATGTGAAATAATAACAGAATTTGAAACAAGGAACAAAAATGAACAAATCAAATTTAACAAGAGTATCTCTGAAAGAGTACGGAATCCGTACCTGAATTAAGCGATGAAATACTCGAAATTATAACCTCAAATATAATTATTTATAAGTTTAATAAGATTTATAATTTTAAATTGACCAATCATTAAATTTTATAATTCTATTAAACATGCATGGCTACTAATATATACACTGCATTTCTACTACTGACTTAAGGTTAACTAACCAATTCAATTGCTTTATTACTTTATTATTATCCAAGTTGTATGGTTACTTATCGTGAAACAAGAATACTTGTCCAAATTAAGTTTCATTAACATATTAGTGTAGAACAAGATCTGATTCCGCAAGTCATACATATTTACCAAAAATCAATTTATCTTTTATAAGCAAAGTACACAAAACCAACAAATCTGTGACGACCCCAAATTCAGAACACTCGCGTCTCGAATTTGTTTCTCCACGTGCTACAAATCTAATGACAAAATAATATCTCATGCAACGGAAATAACAGAATAGATTATATTTATTTAATATAATCATTCACGTTCCAATGTTTTATAACTTAAACATCTCTTACATACCTCAACATACCTAAACATAGCTTAGATATAACTAATACATAACACAAATTATGTCTTTATATTATTATAATATTCTTAAATAAAAATGAAACTACTCCATAGCTTTTCTCTTGCCCTTAAGAGTTCCCGAGGGTCCGCTTTGTTCTGCCTTAACTGAAATGTTTTTAGGGAAAGCAAGGATGATCAACAAGTTTGCTGAATAAGTAACATAGCAATAAGGGTGTGCAATATAGTTTTAAATTCTTAGGAGTACATCAATAAAAGATAGTTCAAGGACAATGTTAGTTCCCAAAGGCACAATAGTTATCTAGTAGGGGGGTTGAATAGATATTTTAAAATTCTTTGTCAGATATTGTTAATCAATTTTAGCAGAATATGTGATTTGTTTGTTCCCCTTTACGATAAACATAGTTAATAGTTAACATGCAGTTATAAAAAGTATAACAGTTAAAGTAATAATATAAAAGACATAGAGAGTTTAAGTGGTTCAGAGCATTCAAAGCTCCTAGTCCACTCTTCTACTCATTGAGTAGGAAATCCACTAAGGATGTTTTTACAATCTTTGAATCACTTAGATTTCTTCAAGACCTGGGTCTTGGAACTACTTAGTTCACTTAGAACTCTCCAAGTCCAGCAGACTTGGAACTTCTTAGTTCACTTAGAACTCTTCAAGTCCAATAGACTAGAAATTTTTTACTTCTCTTAATGATAGTTGAGTTCTTTAATGGTGCTACTCAGTTGTCGTTAAGCTTATGTTTGAAAGAACTGAGTATCTGAGCAAGATTTCTTTTCAGATCGTAGAGTTGAGCGTTGTGTGTTCTTCAACTTTTCGATGTATGCTTGCCTATTTCTTACTTCTGCATTTGATTTATATATAGGGTGCCTTTGAAATGTATCTGTTAGAAGGCATCCGTTGAAGCATTGATTGTTTTGACATTTCATAGCACTGATGATGACCTTTCTACAAATCTTTTGATTAGCCGTCTGGCCGGTGATAACCCAGGATTTCAATAATCCAAAATTTGCGAATAAATTTTTTTTTAATTAATATTATATTAATTATAAATTTTGTGACAAGTTTCTATGATACGTGTATCAAGAAGGTCAATTTATGTATTGACTAATAAAATTAGAGTAGAGTTGTGCTTAACGGAGAATATAAATCCTAACCCTAATTTTTGGAACGGGATTCGATAGAAAATATAATTAAAAAAATTATATTAATATATATGTGTTTGAACGGTATAGAATTTTGATCAATGATTAATCGGATAAAGTTTTATATTATTAAAACCCTAATAAGAGATTAGAAACCCTAATCTCAAGATTAGAAACCCTAACGTACCGTTAGAAATCCTAACGTACCGTTAGAAACCCTAATTGTACGCCGAGAAACCCTAATTTCAAAATCGGGAATTATAAAACCTAAATTAGGAAACCCTAATCCTAATTGACAAGCCTATGGATTCATTAAACTTAAATATGATTAGAAAACTTTAATTATATTTTTGTATATTAATTTTTCTATTTAGAAAACCAAATTGCAATTTTAGGAATTTTATTTTCTAATTTGTGAACCCTAAATTTGAAAATTATGGGAACTAAAATTTTTTTATACTGAAAGGGTTCAAATCTTAAACCCTAATCCAAGCCCCAAACCCTAGGGGTTTGTAAAAATTCCATGTTTACCATTTTATTTAAATTGCAAAAGACATAACTGCCCTTTATGGAGATTTTATTAGCTTACTTGAAAATCTTGCCAAATCAAGAGTTGTTCACCAACTCACTTGACTTTATGACTCCAAATCTCAGCAAATCCAACAATATCAGCCGAAATATATCAGATCCAAGCAACATCAAGCAATATATATAAGATTTAGAGAGAGAAAGTTCATAAAAGTTAGCCATTTTGCTCTAAGCTCTCACCTACTCTCTCTCTTACCAAAGCTCCGAATTTCTTGAGAAAATCAGTCACTAAATACATCCTAGAAACACCAAAAACAGATCAGAGAGCTTAGATCAAGAATCAAAAGCTAGAAAGGTATAACCAAGTTTCATTTTTTTGATCTTTGATGCTTGAGAAATATTTGTGTTTATGTGTTTGAATCTTTGCTAGATAATGTTTTTCAATGATCTATGATGATCCATCATGGATCCATAGCATCAAAGTGTGATAAAATCGAGTTTTCAAAATCTGTTCTTGAACAAAATCTGTGGTCTGACAAGCTAATGTCAGGGGCCACAAATTCTAGTTCGTTTGTTGTTTTTGTTGTTTAATCATTGTTACATGTAGCCTTGTATGTGGTCTTTACTCTGAAAGTTGAATCAGTGTCATTAGATGTCTGGATCAGGAGTTAGTAACGGTCAAAACCCGTTGACCGGGATTGACTGACCAAAATTCTGGTTAACCCAGAAAGAGTTAAATAGTGTCTGACAACATTTTGTAGCGAGCAGATCTGTCAGTATTTTCATGTTTTGATGTTGTTGTTGTAACCATTTTGTAGCTGGTTATGTATACCACAGATCTGGGTCATTATATCTCCTATAACGTCTTCAGATCAATCGTGGAAGATGGTCAAAGTAGACCACCCGATCTGTTCTTTAACTTTTCTGGAAAACCCAGAATCGGTATGAACATTTTTCTGACAGACTTTGACCAAGTGTTACATGGTGGATCTGTAGTTTTTGGACTGAAATATTGTTATCTCGTTGTTCCTTGTCATGAGTACTATAGTTATGAACCAAATATTGAGCCATTTGAGAACGGGAAAATAGAATAATTTAAGCTTGAAAGTGCCTGCTCGTAATCAACTCTTTATCCCTAATTTTGAAGAATACATCAACAAATTATTTTCCAACAGCTTCCTTAACCTTATTTGACTCTCTATTTTAATCCATATATAAGATTTTACTTCCCAGTGTGAGGGACTCAAAAGACCGTTATCTATATATACAAAATGACATTTCACACCTTCATTTAGGAGTGTTCACCGGTAAAAAACCGGACCGAACCGGACCGGACCGAATATCGATAGTACCCAAAATAAGGTACCGAAACCGGAACCGGTTGAACCGATTAGCCGGTTCGGTAACGATTTTTACCTTGCTAAACCGTCCCCAATTTTAAACCAAAACTCAGCCCAATTTTAATCCAAAATTGGCCCAAGAAGAGCAGCCCAAGACTTGGTTTTAAGCCCAAATTCAGCCCAAGGTCAAGCAACCCAAGACTTGTACAAGGCCCAGCCTTTTTTAAGTCAAAATTCGGCTCAATATAAAAAATAAAAGACTTAGATGTCTTTTTATAAGAAAAACTATCTTAGACTTTTATAAAATAACCAATGTGGAACTTGGCTATAAAGGTCATGTGTCTTTTTAAAAGGAAAACTTCCTTAGACTTTTATAAAGAAACCAATGTGGGACTTGCAAACAACCATATTCTATCCAATTAATTATGACTTTTATTCTAGACCACCAACTATTAATGTATTTAAGTTTATCTAATTTCTTTTACTTTTGCCAATTTAACCAATTTATTAGTTGATAGTCTTTTTATAAAGCAAAACTTCTAATGTGGGACTTCACTATTAAGGTCTCACTTGATAGTCAAAGTATATATTTCCCAACTTATTGATAAATAATTTAAGTTTATCTAATTTCTTTTATTTTTCCAATTTAATCAATATGAAACTTGTAAACCACTAAGTACTAAGGTTTCATTTTATAAAAGAAACTTCCTTAAATTTTTAACTAGGATGTCTTTCTTTTTTAGACTTTATCAATTAACCAATATGGAACTTGGCTATTAAGGTTTTTTTATAAAAAAAAATTCCTTAGACTTTTAAAAGTGAACCAATGTGGGACTTGACTATTAAGGTTTCACTTTGAAGTCTTTTTATAAGAAAACCTTCTTTAGACTTTTATAAGTTAACCAATGTGGGACTTGGCTATATGTTATTCTTTTGTCTTACTAATATCCCACATTGTCTAATTTGTGTTCTCATGTCTTACTTCTATTCTATAAATATGGGAGACCACCAATTGAAATTTTATTCAAGTCCCAAGTATTCTATTATGTATTTTCTTGTGTTAGTTCTATAGTTCTATTTTATTAAATAGAGGAGACTTTAATTCAATTTTACAAAGCTAAGTGAAATATTTTTTAAAAAATGAATTGAACCGGTACAACCGGTTCGGTCCGGTACATACCGAACTTCTGAAATAGGTAACCGGAACCGGTACCAAAAATCGGTTTGTACCGAACCGGTCCCGAATGGTTTTTTTTGTACCGAACCGGTCGGTTTGGACCGGTCCGGTTCAGCTCAAAAACCAAAAATATCAAGAATTTTGAACAGTCCTACCCTCATTTAAGTGGACAATTCATCAATCATACACATCTTGACATTTTTTTACTGCTTCATTTTCAAATTATAAACTTAATATTGAATTATTTTTTAAAAATTAATTTCAAACGTATTCAAATTTAAAATTGATATAAATTTATTTAATTTATGTCAATATATTTATAAATATTATAAAAGTACTATTAATTGTAAAATTTATTATTTTCAAATTTTAAATGAATCACATTAAATTTAAATTTAAAAATATCACAAATTATCTTTTTAAAAGTTAATATTAACAATCTCCACCTTTCACTTGAATACCCATCACAAGTATCATACTTGAGTATTCTCATCATTAAGCACACCTTCTTTGAATCCTTCAAGAGTTCTCTGCTCGACTCTAATACTACTCCACCACGCCAGCAGCAAACCCGTCTCAGTAGTTTTTTCCGTCAGTAGTTTTTTCCTAGAGCCATCCGAGCCCTGCTCCACCCGATTCAAATACTTCACCTTTGAGTTCTTCAAAAGCTTTGCTTGACTCTAATATTACTCCACCACGTCTGGGGCAAACGTGTCTCAGTAACTCTTCCCTGTACATTTACAACTACAATCCATTCAATATTCACTCCATAAATTACTTAAAATGTAAAATAGAATAAAAATTATTTTTAAGTGGAATATAATTGATAAATTATACTCTCTTTTATAAATTATAAGATTACTATTAATTTGATATTTTGACTGTTGGAACTTTTAACTTTTAACTTTTACATTTCATTATTTAAGGAATCAATATAAGGAACTTGTTGTGTACGTATTGAAAAAATTGAATCCTTATTTTGCAGAATGACCCAATAACACTGCAGAGTAAGGATAAATATAAAGAAATTGTTGTGAATGCTCTAATGTAGCTATATTTTGGAGGTCTCTTGTACAGGGAGGGGTTTTCTTTTGTTTGGGTTATTTGTGTGCCTTTTTGTCCTTATGCTTTGCATACTGTATATACTTGAGTTCGCCCCTTTTTGGCGCTTCTAGTAGATTTATTTACTTATATAAAAGGGGGTAGGAGGGGGGCAACTGGATTATACCAGTCCTTAATTATGTAAAAACCATTGTTGCGCCAAACCGGTTGAAGAGCCCAACAAGGGGGGTCCAGACCAGGCCTACACATGCAAGGCAACCACAAGCACTCCCTCGTCTCAAATCAGGCTTGAGCGGTAGTTTAACCCTATGTTACCTAAA